>CM040996.1:18282118-18342118 GCA_022985145.1 Pangasius djambal
AAAAAAAAAAAAAAAAAAAAAACCACATACTTAGATGCGAGGATGTGAGACTGAACATGTTATAGGTTTCTGAGAGCATTCCAGAAATCAAAAACATGGTTTGTGTGTGGAGGTCTTCTTTCAGAAGCGAGGATTTTCATGTCCAGGCAATAATGTCAGTCGCAAATCATGAGAGGATTTACATGATATTTCTACAGTAAGCCTGGAGCTGCGTAGTATTCATTATTGAGGCCTAGTGTACCACTTACCATACCAAACACACACAAACAACGTTTCATCTGATGCATGCACATTTTTGCCTCAGCCATGACTATCCCTTGACTGTAGCGTCATTGAATTGGTCGAAATGTGGACCATGTGACCATGTCTCAGTAACATAAATTCGCTCACTTACTACATGATGGCCAACGCTGTTTGATGTGTAAGTCCACAGTAGCAAAAAGAAATGTGGGAGCTACACTATAAGGCCAAAAGTATGTGCACCCCTGACCGTCACACCCATACGTGGTTCTTCCCCAAACTGTTAGCACAAAGTTGGAAGCACACGACTGTATAGAATGTGTGCTGTAGCATTACAGTTTCCCTTCACTGGAACTAAGAGGCCCGAACCTGCTCCAGCATGACGACGCCCCTGTGCACAAAGCGAGCTCCATGAAGACATGGCGTGTGAAGGTTGGACTGGAAGATCCCGAGTGTGACCTGGAACACCGACTGCACCCCAGACCTCCTCACCCAACATCAGCACCTGACCTCACTAATGCTCTTGTAGCTGAATGAACACAAATCCCCACAGCCACGCTCCAACATCTAGTGGAAAGCCTTCCCAGAAGAGTGGAGCTCATTATAACAGCAAAGGGGGAATAAATCTGGAATGGAATGTTCAACAATTACGTATGGGTGTAATGGTCAGGGGTGCGCAAACTTTTGGCCATGTTTTTCTTTTTTCTATATTTTTTTAAAATATTTGTAGACTGCTATTTAAGATGGTAACGAACAGTCATTTATGTCACAGGTTATGCCAGTGTTTTAATATTAGAAATGTTAAAAAGTTAGAATGGTTTAGAGAATTTCGTCTACAAAACTGAGCCTAAAAAGACAAAATTCTGTATAAGTAAAGCAGTTTAAATCGCAATTTGAAGAACTGATTCCCAAATGATAAGGAAGCTCTTAACTGCATCTTTGAAGATCGTGTGATCTTGATGTGGCTTGAACCCCCAACATTCTGCCTTAACCGCTGAGCCAAGATCTTTTGGCTCCACGTGGTTTATTACAGAAATCAAATTAAAGAGGAAGGCGTAGTCTCGGCTGTGATCTGATGTGTTTGGGACGTTAGCGGTTTACGATATGAGACATGTCTCGACAGTTAGGATGAATATTGATGAGTTCTGAGACACGCACTGCTGACGCGACCTCTGTCTGACCCTCAGTTAAGCCTCTAGTGTGCCATGTCATCGTTGTCCAGACTGACAGGAATGACAAGAATGACAGGAATGACATGTCTGCTGGGTGACATATGAGAGCGTTCGGCATCACCGCAGTCCCCGTCGTCATCGTCGTCGTCGTCATCATCGTCATCGTCGTCATCTTCATCATGTGATCCTGCTACACGGAGATGATCCTGGACACAAAACACTTCAAGTGTCTGTCTGAATGCGGATTATTCATGATTCGTGATTCATGGCTGTTGTGTGTTTCCCAGGAGTATCTGTGAACTCTCAGTGGCATCAAGCTTGAGCTACGTGGTCAGGGAATTTTAAAATATGAATAAAGATGCAGACAGAAATGCTATAAATATTGATGGGATGCAGATGGCGGATTCCTCTTTGTCCTGCTTGCATTTGATCTTTGAAGTCATCTGCAGTGACAACTCAAACCAGCAGGAATTACAGATGGGCGTTAGGGGTGGGGTGATAGGACAAAAATATCATGATATGACAAAAATATCACACTTCGACGATACATAATATTTATGTATCACAATATTTAGGTTTGCTCACAAGCCCCCAGCAATACAGTAGTGTTTGCATTTAAAAACCGCTTCTACAGATACTCATTTTTATAATGTCTACAAAAAAAAATACTTTTTTTATTCGAAAAAGATCAATGATGATATATAATGTATAACCTCTAACAGCAAGTCCTGAAATGCTTTATTCCTTTTATACTGCAGCCATGTGGCTAACAGTTATCATAGGTTTTTTTGGGCAGAACTACACATCATACTTTATATCTATTTATATTCATATTTAATGTTATGGAACGTCCACGAAACAAGTTTTCTCACGTTGTAGCAGTTACAGACTGTCATTTCCTCGACTGTCTCTTTTTTTTCCTCTCACTCGAAGTTAATTAAAAAAAAAAAAACGCAGCTTGTCATGTTACAGGAAAAAATGTCAGCTGTATCCTGTGACTGTTACAAAGCGCTGACACTGGAGACTCCTTCCATAAATGTTACATAAACATCTCCTTACAGAAAACTTCACCATATCAACAGCTAGGCCTACACATGTATTTTTTTTTTATTCGAATGAGAAATTCAAAAATTGAGAATTTTTTTATTCAAACTATAGAAACAATAATACATTAGAATGAGCGCATTAATATAAACCTGTGAACCTGCTGTTATAGAAAATGAATCAACATCCTCTGACCAATCGGAATGGAGAAGTCAGCAGTGCTGTGTTATTTACCATTGCACCATTTATCATTGAAAGCATTCATGAGAATACAGCATAGAGGAGTGTATTAAAGAATTTCGTAATAGGTGTTGGTTCTTAAAAATTGGCAAAAATATGTGGCAGAAATTCACACTATGTGTTCGTATATGAATAAGACATAATCTCTTTGCTTGCAGTACGTTTCTTTTCCTTCTATAAGCGATGTCACTGGTGTGTAGTTATATGTAGTTATATATAGATAAATGTATTCTGAAGACCACATTGCTCTCACACACCATCCAGATTGAATTACAGAGCTCACACACAGGATCCAATATGGCTCAGCGCAAAATAAATCACCGAGGTGACAAATCAGATCCTGGGAACATCTGAGTCACAAAGCCGTCAGCATGAGCAGTGAATAATTCCAGTGTTTTCCGGCTGAAACGTATGATTCAACAGCGGCAACGTCACGAGAAATGGTTTTCTCGGCTCAGCGGTTCGTGCTCCATGCTAGTGACGAGAACGTTGACGGTTTAAATCCCAGACCTGCCACACAACCAGTGATGGGACCCTCAACTGCTGGGATAAAATATTTTGAACTTGTCTCGGTTGCGTGTCACGTTAGATAAAATCTGCCAAAAAGCGTAATCATTTATTTACTCACACCTTCCCAGTAAACAGCAGTGCTCTTCCTTAGATAGCGTAGATTTCCCTAAAGTCATCACTCCAAATCACGACTTGCGATTTGGATTTTTTTAGAATGATGATTTTTATGCCTCTGTCGCTGGGTGGTGGAAAGCGTGTACATTAGCGTGATATCTCAGCATTAGCGTGATATCTCAAGAGCGAGTAGTTTGAATGCTTGTAGGATTGATGTGGAATGATCATTGTAACCAGCAGATGATCTGATTAGATTTTGGAATTGATCCCAACAGGGTCAAGGTCACAGCAAGGTCAAATATCTGAAATAGTTTTTCCTTCCTGTCTGAAATATATATGAAGCGCATTAGTAAGAAGAAGGACTCGACTTGTAGTGGAGGAGGCGTCACCATCAATGCAGTTGGCATGGAGTTCTACTTGTTTAAATAATGTTAGTACCCTTTGCCTTTAAGATACTTTTGAGTACATCGGTAACTAAAATTTAGTAAAAATCAGCTACTTTACTAAAGCTTTAGGACTCCATAGCACTTGAAATGGCTTTGGGAGTCCGTTCTCAAGACGGTTTCTGTATCGACTTGGACTTGTCTCAGACTTGGTCATACGTCTTGCTAAATATGATCTTGCTCTCGACCAAGAATTTGTAAAAATGAGTAAGTTTTGTCGTCTTTTCTTTTCACATGCACAACATTTGCCAAGAAGGAATTCCTTCTTCTAGAAAACAGCCAAATCTTTGCCACAATGCACGTCTGAACCCAAGTAAAGTCTTGGCCTCGAAAAGGATTTGATGGTTTTCACTCACGCTTTCTTTTAGTCTCTTGGATCTTGACTTGGCCTCGACCCTCTTACGACTCGATCTCATCTAGTCCTGGTCTTGGACTTGACTACAGCCCTATGCTTTACTTTTCATACAAGAAAACCAGGAATAAAATGCACCCCTCCGCTTATTTATTTTCTCCATCAAATGACTTGAAAAATCACTTTTATTAAAAGATAAGTTGTGATTAATGGAGGTACCAGGTTAAGTTTAAGCTGCTTTTGTTGTTGCTTTGGATAAAATCAGTAAAATGTGTCATATAATATATATATATATATTTATATACTTTCCCATTAAATAGCAGTCCTCTGCTTAGATAGTATGGATTTCCCCAAAGAAAACAAGTGAAACGCTTGTTTATGTTCATCAGCTGACTTGAAAATCACTTTTATTAAAAGGCAATTCGTGATTATTGCGTTACGAGCGTTTCATTTATGTAACACTACTACGTTAACAATATTTACATTTATAGTGCAATATGCACAACTCTCACAATACTCCAAATCTCATTTGTTTTCTTGTGTAAATAGTAAAACAACGTCTGATTTTCGGTAAGTTTTGTTTCCAGTCTACACAAGAATATCGTACATTATCCACTGTTCAATTTCATCTTTTTTGCATACATTGTTTGGCTAAGTTTGAAAAAACGTTCATATGTGCGAGATGCATCATTGTGGGTAACGTTAATATTAATAGACACGATAATAGACAAATCATTATTTATTCGGAACAAGACATTTAACAAATGTGGATATTTGGAATAACTTCAATAACATAGTTAAAGCTAATGCCATAGGTAATGATTATATAATTTTTCCCTTACACATTTTACCCGATTTTAATATTTCAGAAAGAGCTCGAATCTCACTGCACTGTGAAATAAAAGTCACCTGTTGCTATTTTTTGCTGAGTTTAAATAAAGTTCCATGTAAATTAAATCCAGTCAGCTTTTTATAGTTGCACGGTTTTTAACGAGCTCCTCATTGATTGCTGTTGTGATGATTCATTGTTAAATCTGACCTCCTTGTGTCACCACCTCCTACACACACACACACACACACAGACACACAAGAGAAAGAGAGAGGAAGGGAGTATTTGTGCCTATGTGTGAGTGTGAGAAAGAGACAGATAGACTCCCACCCAGACTAACTGACCTCCCAAGTGTGTGTGTGTGTGTGTGTGTGTGTGTGTGTGTGTTTGTGTGCATTTGTGTGTGTGTGTGTGTGTGTGTGTGTACATGTGTGTAGTAATGACTGACTTGAGAGAAACGTGCAGAAATAAAGTCAATAGAGTGGAGCCAAGCACTAAAGCAGTGCAGACTGGCGTCAGTGCAGACACACACACACACACACACACACACATACACAAATGCACAAATACACAAATACCAAATCAGTAAATAGTCAAAAAATCTGAGTTTTTTTTTTTTTTTAAGTGAAAATGTGTGTTTTCTGTGAATATCTTAATTAAAATAATCGAAATTTTATTTGAGGTAAAGATAAAAATAAAACGCTGGATAAAATAAACCCAGTTCAGATGCTTTAACGCTAAACACTTTGCTAAATATACACTGTAATAAAGTTTTACCACCAAACTGGAACTCTATTAAATATCTTGCAATTTCACACGGCAGCGTTTACACACGGCGGCGTTTACACACAGCGGCGTTTACACACAGCAGTAAAATGGGTTTATAGATGGATTTTATGCATCCAGAGCTTAGTTAACAGTCACGCTGCTGAATGTTTCTCACTGTATACTGTCCTTAACTAATTAACCATAAAAAATGAGTCTTTGCAGAGTGGAAAGTTGCCACTAGATGGCAAACTTAAGAAAGTGGAACAGCTCGAAAATCAGAGGAGAATCCCAGATTTAAGATGAGAAATGTGTTTCTTTTTCCCTGGAATTGGGGGAATTCTGCGACATACTGAACACTGAAGAGCATCAAGTTGGAAAAAAAGCAAAAAAAAAAAACAAAACTGAGAGGCAGCTGTCACATAACCACAGCCTTGTACAAACTTCACCTTCTTTCAAATAAATAAACTCCAGCATTTATTCTCCACACACACACACACACACACACACACACACACACACACACAATACTTGGAATCAGGAATAATCTGCCTTAATACACAGAGCCCAAAACACACAGATGAACCATGTTAATTGCAAACGAGCTGCTACTGTAGAGCAAGACACGCCCCCCAGGAGGCGGGACAGATATATTTTAGAGAGCATTTAATTGGACGATCATGTTGTTTTGACTAGATACAGATAAAACACCAAGTTTGATTTCAGGATCATTTTAATTTCTCACCTGAAGTTTTGACCGTGGAGCATTATGTCAGGGATGAGCATGCATAAGCACAAAATACCTGACTGATAATACTAACTGAGATTTTCACCTGCTAACTAAGCTAAAATAAATAAAATAAACAGGAAATACAATATTCTGCCTTACTTCCATATCCAAAAAAAAAAAAAAACAGCACAGAGAGAGTGATCGCTTACAGATTCCACACAATTTATTACTTATCCAGAATACAACATGATATTATTAAATACAACTTAGTTATTACTTCGACAACACGGCAAGAGACTAAAGCTACAAAAGAAAACACTAGCATACTGTACATACAACCACAAGGAGCAGTACAGCCGAAGGTCCTAAAAAGCTGTGATGTACTGGTGTGTGTGTGTGTGTGTGTGTGTGTGTTTCTCTTTATGGTTTTCTATAAATTTAAAATGTATACAAACGTGTGATTGTTAACTAAACTCTGGAAGCATAAAATGCGTCTATAAACCCGTTTTACGGCCGCTCGTACTGCAGTGTGTAAATGAAGAAGATATTTAATAGGGCTCCAGTTTGATGGTAAAAATGTGTTACAGCAAAGCGTTTAGCGTTGCAGCGTCTGAACCGGGTTTATTTCATCCAGAGGAAAGTGTACAGATGGAAATACACCTCACAGAACGACAGCGGTGTCTCTTTATTCAACAAATCAGTGCAGGAACTTTAACCTCACAAAAACTGTACACAAAACAGAACGAAATGATCAAATATCAGTGTCATATTGTGGAAAAGAGAACTTTATTATATTACATAACTGACCCAGTGACCTCATGTTACACACACATCATTTGAAAAGTCTTTGTACGCAATATAAATCAGTTTTACTGAGCTTACTAGCTCTTTGCGTCCCTATTCCCTATAGATAAAGAAATTAAACTGAGCAAATAAACCATAGAGGGTTTTTAAATATTTATTTCTTTATTTGATCTCACGTCTAATTTTAGACTTGATTTTACATTTCTTAGGCAAGCTGAGATCCATGTAAACACCAACCATTGTCCTAATGCAGGAATAAGACCACACAAGCCTTAAGATCACAGCCCATCGAACCTCGAAGCCTCGAACACACAGTGAAGCTAAATCCAAAATGGCTTCCTATTCACTGTGTATGCTCACTACATAACAGTGTTACAGGCCATGCACTAAATACAACAACACAACAACAGCTGACCTCCAGATACAAATAGAGAGCGACTCTAGTACTACTTACGACAAGATAATTTCACTTTCAGAATAGATTTGTCTTGTTTTTTTTATATTTATTTAGAAAGTTTTTTTCATAATTTGAAGCAAGACAAGGGCCATTAGCACGAAAAGGTCCAAGGCTTCAGAGTAGAAGATGAACTCTTAAACATTCGAACAGCGTTTTGGCTTCGAGTATGCGGAAATTCTAAAAATAATTACCGTATTTGAACCCATTAAAATTTCAATACCCGCATAAACAAAAATCATGAGTGTTTCACATTGCTGTCCTGGATTATTTGGCTTTCGTTGTGAGGTTGTTAAAAAAAAAAATTGCAGCACACAGGGATGGTTTCAGCCCAGTTGCCTCTGGTGTGTATCCTCTCAGACTCTAATGAGGCTCAGGTAACCCTATACACACACACACACACACACACACACACACTCCCCCTGGGCAGCTGAGATAAGAATCAGTCAGCAGGATGCACGGGCGAATCCTTGGGGACAATATGAAATGATTTCTGTGCAGGAACAGAGCCAGAGGCAGAGACAGGAGAGCTGAGGGGAAGCAGGAGGAACAGGAAGGACAGGAGACTCAGGGGACGATGGGGGGACGACGGGGGGACGACGGGGGATGTGAAGGTTGTTTATGCCAGCCGAATCTGAAGCCTGGTCCCCTGTCCTGCCTTCTGCCTTCTGCTCTCCCAGCATGCCTCTGACACCTCACATCCCTGAGGTTAATGGATTATGGTATCAATCAGGGGTGGGAATGTAAACAAGCAGGTGTGTGTGTGTGTGCGTGTGTGTGTGTGTGTGTGTGTGTGTGTGTCTGTGTGTGTGTGTGACAGAGCCACCTAGGTGTGTGCAGGATGCTGTGATTTAGTGGCAGATCTGACAGCTACACACACACACACACACACACACACAGATATTTTCCCAGTGCACACACTCTTCCTCTCCTGGAAGAACAGTTCTTCTCCTACATCAAGTCCTCTTTCTCCACTAGCAATGAGTTTCTAGAAGATTCTTGTCCAGTATCTGTTCATACTCGTGTGTGTGTGTGTGTGAGCATATATTAGTGTGTGTGTACCCATTTCCCATAATGCAATTCCAAATAAATCAGTAAAAAAAAAGAGTATATCTACGTGTCCTAGTCATCTAGTCATGCATCCAATCACAAGAAGATGATTATTTACCAGATCATGTATTTACTCTAACGCAAATGTTGTACTACGTGTGTGTGTGTGTGTGTGTGTGTGTGTGTGTGTGTTACAGTACTGTGTTCAGTTCATTCAAGTACTAAAAAATAAAAAAGAAATAATATCACAAATTGAACCAAATGAGGGCGATGAGGTTGGAATTTTATTTTACATTTTTATTTGGTTATAAAATCTTTATTTTTATCACACTTTTAATTTTGAGTCCAAAAAAAAAAGTACTATAATGAAACAATCTACTAAATTTATAGATTTATATTAACAATGCATTTTTTTTTTACATTTTCTTGTCTGTATAAAATTAATTTGGGGATTTTTTTTTGTTTATGATGTCACAAAACAGAGTCCATGGCTTTGAACCTATCATAGGCCAATATGCAAATTAACAGGCAGTTCCCAGACACTTTTTAGCCACGGAAGATTTAGCTAAGAAACTAGCCAGTGTTAGTGATGATACAAATCATGATACTGAGCTCCCACTCATGTTGTCCTGTGAGTTAGCTTCAGAGCAGTTAGTTATCCAGCTTACTTTACTGCTCAGTGAACTGACTGTTACTTCTGCGCTTGTTAGCCTTGACAGCTGAACCTCCGCTGAAAGGTGAGTGAAGCGTTCGGTATTGAATTCATTAGAAAAGTGTTCAAATGTACATTTATTGCGTGGATTTATGAATGCTGTGAGTCTGAGTATTTCAGGACAGACGCCTGTTTCTCACATTCACACGTCGGACATATTGCGTGTAATCAAAAACACTGTGATCTGATTAGTCAGAAGGTGTCGATTCATTTTCTCTAACAGCAGCTCTGACAAATCCCAGGTTTATGTTAATGTGCTCGTTCTAATACGGCTTGTGAAGTTTTGCGTAAGGAGAGGTTTATTTAACATTTATGGAAGGAGTCTCCAGTGTCAGCGCTTTGTAACATTCAGAAGTGAAGCAGTAACTTTAAGACAGAGGAGTTTAAGCTTTGCATGTATTTTATTTTATTTTATTTACTTGAGAGAAGACTCACTAAAGATAACATTTCAGAAACGCAGATTACTGGCACTGAATGATTAAGAGATGGTCTAAAAAGTTCAGGCAGTGGTCATTGTTTTTAACAGACTGCTAAAATGGACACTGAAATGGACACGTTTTCTTTAGTCCATATAATATCACCAGTTTCGTAGAAAGTTCTGGGCTGATTATTTGAGTTTCTGAAACATTTTAGTGCCAGGTTTTGCTGAATAATAGGAAAATTACTTTAAATTACATTTGTAATATGGAATTCAGAGATGCGATTTTGATTTTGGATGATTTGTTGGAAACAAGAAATGGAACAATGAGCACATGTCACAGTCAAACAAAGGCAAACGTCAAATCTTTAACATCGTGGGTTAAAGTTTTGTGTTTCCACTTTTTGATAGTTATGATCTGCCTCAACAACATGGCCAACATATTAATATCATATGAATATCATATCATCATTCTCAGGATTACTCTGACTTAC
The DNA here is from genome assembly GCA_022985145.1 of Pangasius djambal. Classification (NCBI taxonomy): domain Eukaryota; kingdom Metazoa; phylum Chordata; class Actinopteri; order Siluriformes; family Pangasiidae; genus Pangasius; species Pangasius djambal. The sequence continues at coordinate 18,292,490 of CM040996.1, forward strand.
TGAGTTTGATTATTAATTAGTCTGAAAAGCTAACTCTTGTACATCTGTAAAGATTTGGAAAATTTCTCCGTATCTTTTTAAATACAGAGTAAAATATCACCTTATTTCACGAGCTCACAAACTTAAAATGGCTGTTCGGAGTGACAGCTATGTGACAGCGTGCCACGTCTCTTTTAAGCAGCATTCATTCTGAGTTCAATAAATGAACTGTGATAAACATCAGACCTGCAAGGCTCTTCTGGTTGTGCATTAATACTGATATGCAACATAGGAGCATAAGAAGACCAATTTTACACACAACTATATGCAATCCTTTAACGCACTTTGTAGAATAAAGAGGAAACGAGTGATCACAGGTCCAATATGCAAAATGAAGCCATGTCTCTGTGGACAACACGGTTGATTTTTTTTTTTTTTCATTCATATTTTATGTGGCCTTCACTTTTCTCTTTTTCCTAGCTAACAGCATCAGAAATGAGTCGAGGAGAAGACCCCATGCTGCTGGTAGAAATGTATTTATTTATTTATTTATTCCCACAATGAATATTAATGCCTGTGTTTCAGTTCAAAAGGGAGTTGAAAACACAGTCTCGCTTTTGTAATGCTCCACCCTTCATACTGAAATGAGTTTTTTTTTTTTTTTTTTTTCTGGTTCTGGCGTACTAAAGGAAACTTTAAAATACCAGCTGTCTGAGTCTACAGAGGATTACGACAGAAATACAGTGCTGTGCATAAGTATTCACTCTCCTTGAACTTTTCCACGTTTTGTAGTGTTACAACCTGGAACTGAAATGGCCTTAATTGGGATTTAATGTCATGAATCTACACAAAATATCCCATAATATTGAAGTAAGTTAGTAGCATTAGTTGCAATCAGACATCACATAATTAGCTGAATGGAGTCAACCTGTGTGCAATTAAAGAGCCACATGATCTCAATATAAATACACCTGCTCTTGGAAGAACCCAGAGTCTGCTAGATAACATACCTAAACAAGGAGTGATCAAAACAAGTCCAGGTCAGAGTTATGGCAAAGTATTCTTTTAAAAAAATGAAAAGAATATGGCGCAACCATGACTCCACCAAAAGTCACTAACCAGGTAAAGAGGGGATTAGTCAAGAGGCCAATGTCCAACATGATGCTACCATCACCATGCTTCTTATATTTCAGTTCCAGCTTGTAGCACTATAAAATGTTGAAAAATTCAAGAGGGGTCAATACTTATGCAAGGCGCTGTACATGTACATCATGTCTGTCTTGGGTGTCTGTCTTAATGAATATGCAGTTTGCAAGCGAGGAATATTATTTTGGAAAGATTGGTTTCAAATTAGATATGCATCAGTGTTTGCACACCTTTGATGCCAGCATCATTGAACGAGTGAGTGGGAAAGGTTTACTTTGTGCGAATCTTGCGAACAGACGCTCACGTCTCCGCTGCTGTTTTGCTTTAATGTAGTCCTTTGAACATTTTTTTCCCAGGTTAAACTTGGGTTTCTTGATGCGTTTCAGTTTTGTTATTATGAGACTCTCTTTGAGATTTGAACTTGTCACAGCTATCAGCAACAGTCGGTACACACAAAAAAGAATGTTTCCTTTGCTAACTTAGTAAAGTAATTGCACATGAAATGTAACAGCATGTCTATTGTTTTAAACCCCAACCCTAATTCTAACCCTTGCTTTACTTTAATACTTTAATCAAGACGTATAAGGGCGTGAGACGTCACATGGACATGCACGTTCCAGTTTCCAGCAAAACGCTCAGCTATAGTGTCGATCTCCAGCCTCTGTGTTGCAGTGACCTACAATTGAGCAAGTTAAAAGAGCGAATAGCCGTATAATCAGCCTGCCTTCACAGCCGCTTAAGGGAGGACAAATTGTTCCATTTTCCTTTTTGAAACGACCTCATCATCCTCCATTTCTTGGCCTCCGTTCTCTGCCTTATGGAGTGCACCGTAATAGGCACTGAATCGATCCGAGTAGCCTCCCAGAGCTGCCCACACTGTGCCTGAGAGTGTGTGGGCAAAAAGTCACCAGTCGCTCACAACACGGGCTTAAAAACCTTCACGCCAGGGCTGATTTAGTCTTCGGCACGTTCTCAGGCTTAGGATTTTGTGCTTCATCATTCGTCCAGTCACCATTCAATTAGTTACCACTCTGCGTACTAATGATGTGAGCAGATACTTTGCTCATGAATTAGACAAGTTTCACACTTCGGATTTGATGAAAGTTGTTATTAGAAGCAAAAACGTGACAGCAGTGGTGGTGCAATTTATGAACGAAAGAAGATGTTGACACTGATGTTGATCTAGACTGTACATTATACCAGACTTTTACATTAGGAAAACATTATATACTACGTTATATTTAGATGCCCTGCACTTTGTATTGGAACGGAACAGCTCCATTTGTAAAATTGGGCTCATTGGAAATCAAAGACTGCTGTTTCACAAAGTTATAAAGTGTAAAATACAACAGTGTGTATCTTTGCCAAGCTTCACCACTGAAGCTCGTAACGCCAAAAACAACATCCTGTGATTTCGTTAATGTCTGCACTGCTAGGATGTTGCCTTACATTTACATTTATGGCATTTGGCAGACGCCTGAGGTGTTAAATCTATAACGATGCAATCACACCACATGAGAATTACAGCGACAAGAGGGGAGGTTACCAATGGCGACATAAAGTGGGTGGGGAGAAGGATACGAAGAAAAAAAAAGTTTGCATGCAAATGACAAGCGGAAATTCGAATACAAAATAAAAGTGCATGACGTGTTTGGTTGCTTTGTGGTTTCATGTACTTGTTAACTAGACATGAAGAGTCACCTACAAATGTGAAGTGTTTGATTTAGGGTTTTCTCTGTTCAGCTTGAGGACATCAGACACTTTAAGCTTGTGAAATAGGAGTCTGAGCTCATGGCTCTTTCAGCTCATTCTGACACTGTAGATGTACACAAGAGTGGTTTTTTTTGTCAGAATTTTTATTTTTAGTTAAACATCTGATTTAGGGTCAAATGGATAATCTCATGTAGGTGCTGTAGATTTGTACTCACATGCTGCTGCTGTAATCAGACGCTTCTACATAATCCCAATATCCAGTGTCACCCAGAAGAGGACGCGTTCCCCTTTTTGAGGCTGGTTCCTCTCAAGATTTCTTCCTCATGTCGTGTCAGGAAGTTTTCCTCGCCATTGCCACTTCTGGCTTGTGTATTAGGGCTCTAAATCTACATCTGGATTCCTGTAATTCTGCTTTGGGACAATATCTATTAATAAAAGCCCTAATCAAATGGTCTGTAGCTAGCTATGTCAGTCGTATGGTCATATTGCGCTAATCTGGTGCTACAAGTGAACTAAAGATAGGAACGTCCACTAGCGACCACCCATGAGCTCAAAAAAAACGCTCGTGACTCAGCCGTCACTCCAACCTCAGCAGCTAATGAATCCCAGGTGAGACCAGATGTCATTCCCATATCTCTACCCACGTTGACCATTTTCTATCCATCACTGGCCGTTTTCAAATCGCCCTGCATAGCGCTGGAGTGAGATGCCAAGGAGACACCACTTGCCTTGTTTCCGCACTAATTGGGTTCGTTAGGGATGAGTGGGAAGAGTGGCTTCTTGTTGTCGGAAAGGAAAGATTGTGTGTTTTTTTCTTCTGCAGAGCGACGTCACCTTTGGGGCCAAGCTGTGAAATACTTACGAATGCAGAGAGGTTCTTTATACAGTAATGTGGCACCTGAGCTCTGAGAGCTAAGAACCATTACACTTTTTTCCCCCTTGCAGGCTTGCAGGGAATGAGGAGCAGCTGGTCTCAGTGTTTTCGGCATATTCGCTCTTCAAATCCATTTGAACCAGACAAACCAGGATGGTGTGTGTGTGTGTGTGTGTGTGTGTGTGTGTGTGTGTGTGTGTGTGTGTGTGTGTGTGTGTGTGTGTTTGTCGGCTGCAGGCGTGAACCACATGACAGATTTCTGAACACTAGAAGACAAGCCTCGTAACTACATTACTAAAGAAAAAAACATGTTGTACTGACTAGAAATATGGAGGTTGTGTGATGGTTAATTGACAGCAGACATCGCTGGGCGTGTCAGATGGAGGCTGTGGGTGGATGTTTTGGATATGTTTTTAGCTTGTCAGTCAGATATTGTGTTTGCGCCGTAGACATTTTAAGCAAAAACGAGCAAACGACCTTTTGGTCCAACTGCATAAGTAATAAACTGTGTAGGCAGCCCTCAATCATTTCATCTTAACATGTAATTTAAAGCTGCACTACTGTCAGAGCTGCTGTTATAAAAAAAAAAAATTAATCAACTCCTTCTGGCCAATCAGATTTGAGTATTCAAAAGCGCTGTGATGTAAATCTTGTTGGCACATCATTAGTTATAACACTGTTACATGCTGGTGTTATTTGCCAGATATTCACCTCAAAAGAAATGTTAATCCTAACATTATAATTAATCTTGTACTTTTGTGACCAGTGGGGAATGTTCCTTTGTTCTACCGCCTGCTTGCATCCGATTTAAAATGCACAATAAGTTGCATTTAATTAAATCGAGTGCTAGCAGCATCAAGCTAATTAGCATTAAGCTGTCTTCACTGACAGGGAAGTCTTGAGTAGTTAGAAATATTTTATATTCATATGCTACTCTTTGGTGGCTCATAACCATAGATTTTGGTAATGACATTAATAACGACAAACCCTCAAACAAAGTTCAGATGTTCAGAGGCGATTGCACTTGACTTTTGCTATAGGCTACTAGTGAATTTTCAGAGTAAATCCCAGAATAGGCAGTTGCGAGTCGAGAAGTTGCAGTCGTCCAGCGTACAGACTAGCAGCTTGTTTTGAGCATTTTTAGACGTCCCTTTGTTCAACTGTACTTGAGGTAATATCATTCGCTAGCGTTTACGGGATTCATCTAAATTACAAGCCCAAGTACATCTCAGAAGATCTGGAAATAGAGACGCATTTTCTTTTCTTTTTTTCTCAGCCTTTGCGTCAAAAAATATTTCACACGTGTTTCTAATGTACGGACATTATTCGCTCCATAATCCCCCTTTCCCACTCCCAATTTTTGCGACGTGTGTTACAGTAGAAATAGTTCTGTACATAACAGACAGACTGTCTGCACTTTGTCTTTTTGCAGACATTTATTTAAATTAACTCAGATTATTAGCTATAAAACAAGTTCTTGGCAGCTGCAGTGTTTTTTTTAAACTAGCCCAATCTGGCAACCCCATTAACTGCTATGTGTGTCGCTCCTGCTCTGAGCATGGGGCAGCATGATTCGTGCCTCAGTGGGCCTCTATTAACACTTGATGCGGATCCCATTTTTGACCACAAGGTGCAGTAATAATGCTGCGTTCGTGGTGACTTGTAAGTAGTAATTTGGAAGGTGTAATAACGTTAGATGTGCGAAGTGGAAAAAAATGGGCGCCTCCTCGAAAGCGGAGGTTGTTTGCGCTGTCAAAGCATGTAAAACTCATAAAAGCTACTTTAACTGCACTTTTACAGTTACAGGCCTGAGTGGTTATTGGCTCTGATCTACCGTAATGAACTTCAAATACTCATGATACATTTTGGACTGAAATTGCAGCACAGCAACAACAGCGGACATTAGCGAGTTTAGCAACAACGACAGCAGACAATCACTAGCAGTGTTAGCAAGAAGATAGCCAGCTAATGTTAGTGATAACTCTAATGTTGATGATTTCTTAAAAGAGTGATTAGTATGGTCAGTGTTACAGATTTAACCAAGTACTGTGTCTGTATATTAACTGATCTAAAGCCAGTACTGCTTTTTTAAACTCATTTAAAAGTAGAGAAGGAGGACTTTAAAATGCTCACAGTGTGAGCGGCCATGTTGATTTGATGTCACTCAGTAAAACGGGGCAGCAGCATCTATAAATATCTGTTCAAGTACCAACATTTTTAAAAAATCAATGGTCACTCAGAAGAGGTAATTAGTATTTAAATGGAGTTGTAAACGAGGACTTTATGAAGATGAACCTTTGTTAAGTGGCTGATTATAAACAATGAGACACGTTTGCCACTACGGACGAGTGACCACTGTTAGGGGGGGAAATATATTTTGAGCATATTTGTCCAGTTTTATTGGCATCAAAGCCAAGCAAGTAACATCTTTTATATGTGTTCGGAGTCCTAGTATAATATAGAGGAGAATATTGCGGTTTCTCCTTTTGTTACGCATTTCGAAACAAGATGCTAGAGTCGTGTCTTCTTTTTAAGCAGCTCCGGCTCCAGATCATCCCCGTATATTTGTTTCCCATATGGAAAATGCCACGGCTTGTTTGTCAGTGCCATGGTCGCTGTATTAATATGATTTAGGAGAATGTGAGGGCCAGACAAAAGAAGTCCTCCACATGGGTCCGGTTCACAAGTCATAAATCACAGATTTACACCAGGAGTAAAACACCACAGGGTGTGCTGTTACAGGAAAATAATAAACAGTGAGGTGACGTGTGGAGCGACGTTAGCGTTGCCACTCCAAAGCCCGATTCATTTCCTATAACAGCACATCCTGAAGTGTTTTCTTCCTCATACCACAGCAATTGTTTTTTTAACGATTACAACTTTTTATTTATTAAAGATTACTTTTTATTCTTTTGTAGTTAAATTTAATGTTGAGGAATGCCAGGGAAACCAGTTATCAGTGACATTATAGCAGCTATAAACATTTCTCTCACCTCATTCTTTTCCTCTCTGTATTGAAGTTAATAAAACAAAACAAAACGAAAAACTTAGCTTTCCATGTTAGAGAGAAACCGCAAAAAAAAAAAAAAAAAAAAGCATAAACCCCTCTGTCCTGAAGATACAGTTACATCTTTACCTCTGACTTTTACAAAGCACTGACACTGGAGACTCCTTCCGTAAATAAGGAGTTAAATAAACATCTCCTTAGAGAAAACGTATCAGTAATTACACACTTTTTAAATCCATAATTTGCTACTATAGAAACAGTCATGTATTAGATTAGAACAGTCATGATTTATTGGAAATTAATCCACACCTTTAACAACTGGGAAATAAAAAGGAATTGCAAAATAGTCAAAATACTGATGCCGTGTTTGAGTTGAACTGCGTGGCTTGAAACTGCATGGCTTGGTGGATGGACAAATTCCTGCTTTCTCTTTTTATTTTCATCCACCTCCTGAAGCCTCTCATTGTCAGCTTGTGTGTGTGTGTGTGTGTGTGTGTGTGTGTGTGTGTTTGTGTGTGCACATCTGCGGTGCTCAGGGGAGGAACATCTCTGACAGAAAGAGAGAATGAGAGGCAACAACAGAGAGAGAGAGAGAGAGAGAGCGAGAGAGAGGGAAGGAGAGAGAGTGAGGAGTGCAAATGCGCCAGGCTCTCATACACAATTCTCTAAGAGAGCCGTTTCACAGTTGTCATCCTCTTCACCCCCTCATTCAACAAGCAGAACTGGCGCGTCACTCACAACACCGTCAGGGAAATGATGATGTGTTTTTTTTTTTATGCACAGCTCAACCCGAAGATGCCTGGTTGATGTTTGGAGTTTTTCCACAAAGTCATATCGCGTTATACGCCATCAAGATGTTAACCATCAAGCTTTGTTTACATTATGTAACGCACACTCGTGCGAACATTAAGGCGTGTATTTTCTTGAGACCGTTTCCTCACGAGTCGTGTAATTTCAGGGAGAGCTGGATCATTAAACAGGAAGTGTAATGAGGTAAGACATCAGTGTGTATAATCTTCAGGAGGCATCACCGGGGGGTAATATTGTTTTGTGACACAAACGCTCCAACTTTACTAATTTAGAAAGTTATTCCGTGTTATCGGAGGCTGGTCTGAATGTCGAGGACAATTCTATCTATTCTCAATTCTGTGCAAATTATATGAGACACAGTAAAGTGATAAATCCAGACGATTGGCTTGAATGATTCCTGTGGTCCGGTGTTTGTTCCTGCAGTTCATCCCCATTTCCATCTCTGATGCACAAAAATGGAAAAGAACCTTCTTTTTCATCTTAACGTACACGACCTCACATTCAGTGTGTATGGAGAAAAATAAAGCTTGGATGGAAGTAGCAAAGAGTGTTACAAACGATTTTCACACTGATTAGTGCATTGTTTAATTTGTGTTTAACTAGTTAGCTTTAAAAGCTATATAGAGTTACTACAGCTTGTGCTTATTTCGGCACAAAAGGCGCTCGGGCTAGCAGTTTTTCAGGAAAAAAAGCTTATTGTGAAAGCAGTCTTCCCGAGCCTTGTGTTAGTTGAAATTTTTGAGGTTGGCAGTAGATTAGAATAAAGAAGAGTTGATGTGATCGCTGTGTGAGCGAGATCATAGCGCGAGAGGCCTTGTCCTTCATTACCCCTCATCCCTGTGATGTTTCATTTTGTCCACTAAGCGATGAACAGTGAACGTGTTTCTGCACATGAAGCAGGAGTTCTTCACCTGCTAATGAGAAGAACAGACCTCTTCCTGACATGGACGTCCACTCTAATTGCACTGTGCATAGAGCGGTACTGCTTTGCGATGTTTCGAAATTCAGAATGGAGACGCAGAGCCCCCGAATTCATAATTGGTGAGTGTTTCTTGAATAACGATGACCCAGAATGCCATGGAAACCGTCTTGGGCAGACACGGGATAACTAATCAGCCGTGTTGGACTGGATACGGTGTTTACGCGCCACGGTGGATGTTCAGGTGGAAGTCTGAGAGACGTGGGCTGTAATATATAATGCACGGAGAGAGCCATGTTCTGGGCAAATACACCTGAAGGATTCTTCCAGACGTCAAATCTGTTGCTTTCTGCCTGTCTGTTTCTGAAATTTCTCTTCTTATTGACTGCAAGCAGCGGGAACGCCAATCAATAGTGCGGTGAACTATAATTATACATCAACTGTCAATCATTAAGGAATGACAGCAGTAGCACTGCTAAATACTGTTCTGCCTTGAAAATGGAATAATAATAATAATAATAATAATGAAAAAATAACAATAATACTAGTACTAATAATAATGGAAATAAAATATGATGTAAATTGAACTCTTGTAGTTCTTTTAGAATCCAAAACTCTCATAACCCCAAACGCATGGTGTCATTATTCACAAAAACCACAAAGAATGTTATCTTATGTTAAAAGTTCTCCTCAAGCAGCACTAGAAGTTTCTAGCTATAAGATTCTAAGAAGAACCTTTACTAAGGAATTCCTAAACCAAGAGTAAGATACAGGATCGCCCCTGTTGTTACGAATTTATTAAAGAACGACACGTCATACATTTGATCCGTTTATAGTTACACTTAATGTTCAGGAGCAGTAGAGAAGAAGGTAGTTCCTGTTCTTACTTGCGTTATAGGAGCTATAAACAGTAGTTCCCTCACCAGCCTTTCTGTTTTTCTCTCTTATGAAGCTAATAAAACAAAATAAATGCTGTTTGTCATGTTACTGCGAAAACGCAAAGTATAAACTCCTGAACATTTCTGAAAACTTACAGCTTTACCTCTGACACTGGAGACTCCTTCCATAAAAGTTAAATAAACATCTCCTTACTGAAAACTTCACTATAAGAACCATTACAAGCCGTACAAGTCCCGGTGAGCGAGCCGTTACTATGGAAACGATAACATATTAGAGTGAGTGCATGAACATAAACCTGTGATTTGCAGTTATAGAAAATGGATCCACACCTTCTGACCAATCAGAATCCAGAATTCAACAGCGCTGTGGTATAAAAGCAGCTGAAACTACTCTGAAACTAACACTGGAAATTCAACGCTGTTGTTCATGCACTCAGATGTCTGATGCACTGATGCAGTCTGACTTGGACTGTGTTGTTTGAGATGAAAGCTGAGGTTCAAAAGATGAACACGAAACAAAATGTCAGCTTTGTTTCTCGCTTTGGAACATTTCATTATTCCCTGTTGAATTAATTATTTTGCCTCAAGCTTTATAACCAACGGTTTGTGGCAGATCTGTGTCACTCTAACATTTATTCACACGCAGTCCTGCTCTGGGACTTTTTGGAGAGAACTGATATGCCCTGTGATAGCACAGGTACCACTTTTCACTTCAGGACATGCTGGTACAGGAAAATAATCAACGACGGGGTGGTGTGATGCAGCGGAGTTACTGTTACCACCCTGAGCATGATTATTTTCCCATAACAATTTATTAAAGAACGATATCATACTTTTTTTATCCGTTTATAGTTACGTTTAATGTTGTGGAACATCTGTGAAACAAGTTAGTTCCTGTTCTCGCTTACGTTATAGCAGCTCTAAACAGTTGTTCCCTCACCGACCTCTCTTAAAAATGCAAACGATAGTCCAGAAGAAAAAAAACTTACAAAAGTTACAGCTTTACCTCTGACTGTTACGAAGCAATGACACTGGAGACTCCTTCCGTAAATAAATAAACGCTCTTCCATACAGAAAACATCGCCATAGCAACGTTTGCACACATTTGTTTGGGACATCCGCCGTGCATGCTATAAACCTGTGATTTGCGTCAGCACTACTGTCAGAGCTGCAGTTACAGAAAATGAATCAACACCTTCTGACCAATCAGATTTGAGAATTCAACAGCGATGTGGTATAAAGAGATTAAATTTACATGTAAAGCACTGAAAGTTGCAGCCGATGGTCATTTCCACGTAGTGCTATGTGTGCTGCTTAAATCGAGTCAGCCGACATCACGGTTGCTAATGTTGATAATAATAATATTCATAATGATCATAATGGTGCAATCTCTGAGAAATGAAGCTAAATAGACGTTCATTCCAGCAGCACTTTGACTGTTATAATGAATAATGATGAAGCGTAATGACTAAAGAAGCATAATGAAGTGTAATAATGACGGCACGATGCATGTGCATGAGCTTCAGGATTTATTCGGGGCAACTTTCCGACAATTTGTCATCATCGTTGCTTGTTTGCATTCGATTTTTTTTTTTTTTGGCCGTCATGAAGATAAAAGAAGTACGCACATCACACTTTCTCATCTTTCTCCACTTGTTTGTCTTGTGCCTCTCCTGATTGACTGGAGACTATCTTCTCTCTGAAGAAAACGCCACTAATTGCCCTTCTTACTATCAAATGATTCCTTACGCAGCCAATATAGCAACAAACCCCAGAGGTAATAAATCAATTCAGACAGACGGAGGCACGCTGGTAAAATTATCTAATGAGTTTACCCACTCTCTCCTACCAGCGACGGTATATTACAGGCATGCTGATTTGAAAAAAAAAAAATAATAAATTAATAAGTAAAAAGAAAAAGAAAAACAGAGAGCATGCAAAATTATAGTTATTAAGATGCTTGTTGAGCCAAAGCTGTTAATAATCATCCTTGGCTCGACATTGCTTTATTCATTAATGTGTTTTATTTTATTATTTTCCAGTTTGTCAAAGTAAACCTCCTATTCAATCCTATAGCAACACTATTCACACACACGTTTCTAACCCAAAACGCTGTCTTTTCTTTCCCTGGTAGCAAATTCAGGAGGAATGACCAACAAGGGGAAAGTACGGGGAATTTTAAATTGAAATTAAACATGAAAAAAAAGAAGTAGCTTATGCATATTAATACATTTCATCGGCTCTGTGCTCGTATTCTGCACAATGACAATAAAGCTGAATCTAATCTAATCTAATCTAATCTAATAGGTTAAATATAAAATATACAATTTATCTACGCTTATAATTTCTTATAGATTGCTTTACATTATAAGCTTGAATATCAGCTACAGCATCATCCGATTAATGGACAAGTTTGGTCTTATTTCTTATAACTTCACCCACTATTAATGCTTTATTTGACTCAGAAGTGGGAAGTCTTACGTGATATTACATCATATACGAGCTTAGTGTGTTCGAAGTAGGTAGGAAAAGCATTTATCGTTGTTAGCAACAAGCTAGCTGGCTAACGTTAATGATCGTGAGTATAGAGTGTTTCTCTAAACAGTGAACTCAGTGTTACAGATTTAACCAGCTAATGACTGTCTTGATTGATCTATTATAAATACTACTATGGACTCATTTAATGAGTAATAAATGATGTTTAATCTGCCGTCGACGGTGAGAGCGGCCATGTTGTCTCTTGCTAGTCAGAGATCAGAAATTCCAAGTTTCGAGAACGCAGCATAAGGTGTACAGGAAGTGCTAGCCACAACTTTAGGAGAACGGAGAAGGATTATTTTATCTTAGATTAGATTAGGATTAGATTATAAGGATTAGATTAGCATTTATTAAGACACATATGGCTCATAATGTAAAAAGAAAAAATTTAAAATAGTTTAATAGGGTTTTTTTAAAAAGACATTTTAATGCTGTTTGTAGTTTATTCCCAACCCTTTTTGAACGTTCTTCAGTAAATATAAGAAATATAAGTCCATTTTTTAAAATATTTTCTATGTTTGTACTGAAAAACAAACGTACCATGAATTTCTGCCTGTTTTTGGTGCTAAACATGATCAAGTCGAGAACTCCGGCTGCTCCTGAAGGTTAACAGATGCTAATTTTCCTGACCGGATCTAAAAATGACGGCTGGATCTAAAAATGACGGCTGGAAATCTTTTTCTCCTGCTTTTGAATCACAGCACATTTATCATCAAATGCATCACGTTTATCTTCCCAGTTTTCCCAGAATGCACTGCTATTCTCAGCTTGGAGAGAGCAGCCAGCCTGCACTAATGGTCCTGTTGTTGCCGCTCTGATAATTTACTTTATAAATGCAGCGATTGTTATGCTACAGTTCAACTGATTATCAAAAAATCAAGCGTGCAAACTGACTCACGGTGATTTGTTAGATTCCAGTGACATGCTAAATCGTACCTTAAAAATAATAGCACCGCTTATGTGTTTTATAATAAATTATTATATAATTTATTCATGAAAATGATCCAGAAAATTTATACATACCACATACTACATGCACTGATATATTGAGACACATACGTATATGGACACATTCGGGGTTTTGTTTTAACGCTACACAAAAGTTCTCGAATTCTTCAAATTTTATGCAAAATCCTAGTTTCAAAAGTATTGGCACCCCACAATTTAAAATGTGCCATCTTCTTTGGAGAGAATAACAGCACCGAGTCTCTTCCCGCGATGTCTAACAAGGTTGTAGATGCTCATAGAAGTTCTTGGACTGCCCTACAAGTAATACATTTCAACTTCCTGTATATTTTTTATGGGGTCCAGCACCAAAGGTGCACAGGCACCCTATTGTTATTATTCTATGTTTTCTTCTTCTTCTTCTTCTACTTCTGGCTAGGATGTCTATGGCAGCCCATAGAACCATCTGGAAAAAAGTTGTGAAATTTGACACACCGATTGGGAAAGGTCTAAGGAATGTTCTGACCAAAATTGGGCCAAGTGCTGCCAACACTCTAGCGCCATAATCGGGTCAAATTTGGGTCTAATTTGGAAGTACATTTATAGTCATAACTTTTGAGCCATGTTTCCAAAATTTAAAACATCCTTGGATTCCCTGGGTTGACACAAGTTCAGTGCACCCTATGACATCAATTTACGCCTAATTACATTTTCCGCCATCTTGGATTTTGTCAGAAACAGTTTTTTCAGTACTTCTCCTACAAACCTTGTCCAATCATCAACAAATTTGGCACACATCATTGTCAGAGTAAACCTCACAAAACTTATCAAAAGAATTTTGACTACTCCGGCGGGTTTGCCCGTAATGGGCTAATGAATCTGATGGTGAAGCAACATCAACAACGCCTTTGCACACTGATACAAACCTTGGTAGGCATCTTCAGGACCATGACCTGACCTGAGGCTATGCAACAAATTTCATGCCAGTGCCATCTACTGGTCAAAAGTTACCTAAACATGCCAAAAATGCGTACATCTAACTGCCACTTTTTCTACTCCTCCTCCAAATTTTGTCCAAACTTCACCACATTTGGCTCACATCATCCTGAGACCAGTCTGAACAAACGTTATCAAAGAAATTTTGATATTCGAACCCGTTCTCCTGTAACATGCTGGCAAATACAAAAAAACTCAGCAGTACATCTATGTATCATCACAAAACTTGATAAGTATCTTCAGGACCATGCCCTGAATGTACCCAAGAAGTTAATTTTTCCTGTAATTCCCTGAAGTATGCAGAAGTGAACGCACACCAACATCTGAAATTTAAGTGTACTTCCTGTCGACCATCTTGGATTTTATTAAAAACTGTTTTTCCGCTACTCCTCCTACAGATTTTCTCCAATCATCACCAAATTTGGCACACGTCATCGTCAGAGTAAGCCTCATCCGCTCACATTTTTTCCCCCTCCTAATCGGACTCACGCAGCTGCTGAATGACTTTAACCTGCTGTCTGTGAGGAAAACAGACTTTAACACCTTGCATTAAAGATTCATAGAGAACATAAGCAGCATCATTGTGGGACATTTACAGCGGGTTGGATGCTTTAGGGGGAAATGAGCCAAGCAGAGCCAGGAAATAAGCTCAACTCGTCCCAAATGTGCCACATAGGAGCAGGAGTCATTTCCTTAATTGTCATTGCTATAATTTAAATTCTTCTCCTGAGAAACAAAGAAAAAAAAAAAGCAGCACATGGAAACTGTTATTAAAATGTGTCAGCACTCATCCATTTGTGTTATGTTTTTAAAAAATGTTATTTTCCTCATTCAGTCAAAAACATTTTACATTTATCTAATTACCCAATGCTTTCAACTGGCCAGTCGATGGTTATTAGCTCTAATCTATGATTAACATCTTGTTTAACTGGACAGTTATGCTAAATTAAATCTCCTCCGCAATCAGTCGCATGCTCCGAAACATGGGAAAGCTACTCGTTCATTCATCGAGCTGTTGAGGAAAAGATAAAACGATGAGAGCCTTACAACAAATCTTATTTCTTATATCTACAATTATATTTTATTATATTAATTGTTTTTCTCAGTTTTTACTTGTCATATACAGATAATCAGTTACACAGTGCATTGTGCAAGTTTTCTGTAAGGAGATGTTTATTTGACCCTGATGGAAGGAGTCTCCAGTGTTAGCTAATTTTAGAGGCTGGTGAGAATGTAAGTGAGAACAGGGACTAACTCGTTTTGCGGAAGTTTCACCACATTAATTGTTACTATAAACAGATAAAGTATAAATGTTCTTTAATTGAAAAAAAAAATCACGATTGGCAAACTGCTGTGGAGTAAGAGGAATAAAACACTTTGGAAAATAATCTGCTTCAGGGTGGTAACAATAACTCCTCACACTACTTCATCACACCACGTCATCGTTGATTATTTTCCAATAACAGTGTGACACGGAATATTTCATTCATTTCTTAATACCTGCCCTTTGGTTGTATTATTTTAACACACAATCTCTGTTCATCTCTGTTTATTCTGTAAGTTGATGTATTTACTTTCGAAACAGGATGTCTGAAGGCCCGTTGAAATGTTTGACTGATTCACACAACAGCCAATAGCGTTTTGAGATACGCCATGCCACACCCCTTCTGAAACTGAACAAACTTGAAAATAGCTTAGCGAGCTAGTTACATTTGGATCAACTGTTACTGCTGCTAACGAGCTAACAAACTGCTACTCTAGAGCAAGCTCCGCCTCTGGGGGTGGGACATACATGGTTCTAAAAAGCATTTAATTGGACAAACACAAAGATGATTATGGGTATGAGTCCAAAAAGTTTTTAATTTTATCCTGGAAGTGATGAACTATAAAATTGAAATGAGAGTATCTCTAAAAGTATTTTATTTACTTATTTATTTTACGATTCTTTTCTTGATATACTATTGTATAGGTGTTTATAACACTAAAGGACAAGACAAAAAGCTCTGAAAAACCAGTGTTGATTTCAGGAGCACTTTTGACAAATTTAGGTTTATATAACTTAAGTAAATGAGAAATGTCAATGAAATTGAGTGAGGTGAAGCTCTGGAAAAAACCCGGTGAGGATTAGAACTGGACTGGGATCTTCCACCACCACTGCGACCATGAATATAAAACGGAGACATATTGTTTTCTTCATTGTGTAAAAAATGGTTGTTATGACTAACTGCTGGGTTTGTAATTGACATAAAATCACAGCGTGCTGTATTTCCAGGCGAGGAGTTAGAGAAGTGGAAAAGGAGAGAGGGAGGTACAGGAAGCAGTCATGAGAGAGTGGTTTATAGGGTTTTCAATTTGCACTGCTTTGTTTTAGTAACTAGGGAACTCGGTAAAATCGCTCACAAGGCTCTTAACGCAAAACATAAAGCGTAATCGCGTCGAAGAGTTCAAGACCGTTCAAGGAATTTGATAGTAAATTATGTTTTGCTGGAACTTAGACACGGTAGGTGCAATGCATGTTGCTTCACTCTTTACTTGTTTGTTAACTTTTTACTCATTAAATTTTTTCATTAAATTTTCATTACATTTTTTTTTAGCTAGACTCATCTTGGGGTTTTTTTTTTTGTAGACTCCAAAATTTGATCAATTAAACAAAAAGCAAATCTGCTATTTTGGTGGCCCAAAGAGATTCAATGCAGTATTGCATTTTCTCTGAGAAGTGGAAAATGTCATGTCAATAGCAACCATTACAGTCCAAAAACAGAGCCTATTCTTAAAGCATCCTGACCTTTAAAGGTTCCTTTTTTGCCGTGCTGTGATCATACCGTGAAGAGGTTTTCTCATTTTGTCTGAACATCCTGCTTATTTGTTTGCTTTTTACCAATCAGCCTAATAAAGCAACACGCTCTTGTGCTGAACGAAGCCTCTCAGGCTATTACTGTGATTAAATTTAAGGCTATTTAAGGCGCTCTTTAATAAGGTAGCGATACTGTATGTCATTACGTATTGTCTCCTGGCGCATGGACACTGTGTGTGGAATGCTTTGTTGATTAATGAACATTAGGGATGATGGAATGACTTGTAGAGAAGCCGTTATGTTAACAGCTTTGTGCTGTCAGAAACTCGTCAAAGCGCCGGCCTGTCATTCTCACTAAACAACAAAATCTGCATGTCCGAAAAAACACCGGGCTAATTTTAGCAAACAACACAGGGCAAATAAGAAATGTGGTGGATGAGTAGAAACAGACACGCCCCAACAAACCGTGCATCTATCACTTAAGAAGTAAGTTCCCATGTGTAGTAATTTGTTAGCATAAAAGGAAATACTACATAATAATTCTATATATGCATATAATACTCAGGAGCTGTCGGTCTAGGTGTTAAGGCGCACGTACACTTCCATCCGAACAGGGTTCTGACACCTTCGGATCATCACTAGCAGGATACCAGTGGTACCAGTGGTTCCTGACAGATTATTCTAATTTCAGTAAAAAACAGTCCAGTTAGTTTTTTGCCATTGTTTCTCAGCTGCCCAGTGACTGATTTTACTTCTGAAAAATGCACCACAAACTTGACAAAATGCTTTCAATGTGGGTTTTTCTCTGGATCTGTCCCATCATTTTCTCTGTAATTTATTCTTTGCCAGCTCCCACCCACGAAGCCAATTCTCCTGTATCACATGCCAGCTACCACCAGGGGAGGGTGAGGGCTAATCCGTGCTTCCTCTGAGACACATGAAGCCAACCAACTGCATCTTTTTCAACCTACTGGGCAGCATAACTCACTTGGAGGAAAGCACTCTCTGTCCTTTTCCACATACATGATCTCAGGGATGTCTGTGGTTGGCTAGTGGTGATTGACAGTGGAGAGGGAGTATATATACCCCTCCCACCCTGAGAGTACAGCCAGTTTTTACTCTTTTGGACTCCTGACCATGGATGACTTTGACATTATAACTTGCGATCTTCAATTCAATTCAACTTTATTTGTAAAGCGCTTTTAACAATGGACATAGTCACAAAGCAGCTTTACAGAAATATATAAATTCCAATTTATAAACTGTAAATTTATATCTGGAATTTAAGTTTGTCCCTAATGAGCAGGCGAGAGGTGAGACGATATGAGGAGGAAACCTTGAGAGGAACCAGACTCAAAAAGGGAACCCATCCTCATCTGGGTGTCAACGGATAGTGCGATTATAAATCATTTCCTTTCTGTAAATGTATACTATGGAGTCAGAAAGTGCACTTGTGTAACCAGGGTCTTATGAGCTTGTGAGCAACTTATGAGGATGAGCATCACAATCAATTCTGAATTAATTATAGTTCTAACTTGAAGTCAGTTTTGTTGAAGTGATGTTGAACTGTTCAGTGATGGGGACTTGAGTGAAAAACTTTTCGTAGCAATTTCAGTCCTAAGGCTATCCAAGAAAGAACATCCACATCCATCGTTATGGTTTCTATGTGGTACCATCCTCAGTAATCTCATTGATCTGTAGGCTGTCCATGTGGAGCCATCCTCAGCAGCAGCGAGTGATTTCCAGGTGATGAGAACTCTAACCAGAAGTAGGGCATCAGGATGGATCAGGCAGGTCCGGAGAGCCGAAGGGGTCAGGATCACTGGTATCTCAGGAGTAGCATGTGTAGCTCGACAGAGAGAGAGAGACAGAGACAGAGAGAGAGAGAGAGAGAAACACAGATTATTAGGTAGGCTCATTGTTATGTAATGGTTAAAAATAATGTATGTATGTATGTAATGTATAATGTATGTAAGCAGGGACTCTAGCTATGACGGCATAACTAAAAAGGAGAGCCAGAAGGTAACACAGACATGAGGACGCCCTGAGAGATCTAGTCTTGCTATCCTGTAGGTGAAAGTTGGCGACTTTATGCACTTAGCAGATCTCCATCACTGACCAACCCTGATATAATTGAATTCTCTTTGATTCCTTTCATACAATTTGCATGAAAGGTATAAACGCTAGCCTTAACCCTATTAACCGCTGTATCTTTTTTGTGCTAATTGAATCGTGTAAAACACAGATAAAAGCCAGATATCTGCTTCAGTAGTCTCCAGGTTAAATGTTACAATAAATGTAATGAGTTAGTGTTATTTCTCTGTGCAAGTGAACAAAGGTGACAGGATATCCATTTTGATCTTTCTAGCGTTCAAGGCGTTTCATAACCACGCAGCGCCTGCATAGATGAAGCACCTGAATTAGCTTAGAAAAAAACTGGTGTGTTACTTTAAAGGAATTCGGTACGAGCTTATTTTTATTCCGTATTCCGCCGAGCGTCTTCTCTCGCTCTCCGAGTTTTGGTTCTGGTATGATTACTGCGCCATCCTCAAGCGCTCCCTGAAGATGACATTAATCAAGTTCGAGATCAACAAACTAACTGAGCAATATTTCTGTGCTGTTGAGCGGGGAGAAGAGGATCCCATCACACGTTTTGGAGACTTTATTTTGAGAGAATTCACTTCTCTGCCCACGCTGATTAAGCCGTCTAGTGCTCGTACTTCAAAGCATGATTCTCCTCGAGCTCTCCTCGCTGAAGTTCCTCATTTGATTTCCCTGAAATTTGCTGTTTATTCAGTGCTGCAGACTGCAGCTGAGATTCAGTGATACGCTCATAGGGTTTGCATTTTAAATGTTACAGTGGAATACATTTACATTTATTTATACCACAGTGCTGTTGGAATCTGTCTGGAATCTGGTTGGTCAGAAGGTGAGTAATTTTCTCTAACAGCAGCTCTGACAGTATCACGGGTCTATATTAATGCGCTCGTTCTAATACCTTATCGTTTCTATAGTAACAGCTCATTCATAGGGACCTGTAGGGCGGACTTGCCGCGTAACCGGATTAAAAAAAAGTAATGCGTACAGAAACATTTGTTTAACATTTCTAGAAGGAGTCTCTAGTGTCAGAGATTTGTACCAGCTCTAACTTTAAGGCTTTTCTGACAGAAGTTTGAATTACAGACTATTCTTGATTTAAGACTATTTTGGGGTTTAAGAGCGACACCCGAGCGTGTCCAGACACTGATAACCCTCATCTGTGTGATGTAAGTGACTCGGTCAGAGTGTGAGATGTGTCGGTGTGACTCTCTGAGCTCTGCTGACCTCTGAGCACGTCTCCCGATGCGTTAACTGTCGACAGGGTGCTGACCGCTTCTTCTACGTCACTGACCGGTGACAAATCTGTGGTACACACTGCATGTTAATCGGCGCTCCTGTGTGTCTGAATCGGCAGTCGTCAGGGACGGCGTTGTCAGTTGTCTGGACGCCGCCGCATCGTGCTCAGATTCACAACAGAATCATAACTGCGCTTATTCATCAACGCTGTATTCGGTTAAATCCGACTGTAGGACGAGCGTACGAAAATACGACAGTTTCACGTTTGGTTGGTTTGTGGTTATCATAGTATGTACAGTACTACTTACACACACACACACACACACACACACACACACACAAGCCCATTATTTTAAACTTCTCTCCCATAAGTTTAAAAAAAAAACAAAACGTCAGTGAGAAACCGCAAAGCGTAACCTCCTGTCCTGAAGATGTCAGAAAACAAACCTACAGCTTTACCTCTAACACTGGAGACTCCTTCCATATGTGTTAAATAAACCTCTCCTTATAGAAAACTTATCAACGATTACACACCTTTTATTACCTTGTATGCAGACTGTTCGCCGTACAGGTCCCTGTGAATGAGCTGTTACTATAGAAACAATAATGTATTAATAGAAACAAGTGCGTTAATATAAACCTGTGATTAAGACTTTCACAAGGAACCACGAGATCAGTGTTGGAATATCAGAGTATATAGTATCATTACAGTATTGTTACTTTATTATTACTTATTACAGTATATCTTTTTTTTTTAAAATTGGGCTTGCAATGCAGTATTTAAACGTTTTGAAGTGCACAATTTTTCGAAGTTTTCTGTGTGATCCATAATTATCGTTCTGTTATCAGTTAGGATTTTGAGGAAGATTTATTTTTTTTCTAAACACAGCAGCGTCATTGCTCTGACACGCACTGGATATGAAATGAAACCATAACGCTGAGGATAAAACGCAGAACGACGGCGTGAATTTGAGCAGCTCTACAGTCCCGATCCCTCAGCAGTGCGCCAGGTTCAAATTACGCTCGGGTTTGATTCGCTGCTGTTATTTTTAGCCTCATTTTGACAAACATTGGTGTTTGCAAAGCTTCCACTCGACTGAACTTTCGTGTCCCTCATCAGATTGCATAGTAAAGCCAATTAAGGAATAGAGAACAGCTCGTTTTTTTTTTGTTTTTTTTTGGATGCTTAAATTACACGCTTAGTTTTCGGCAGTTTATGAAACAGTACCATTCTCAGTTTACTCTTAATGCTTTTTTTATGCTTAAATGAGTTTTTTTGCAGATATTTGTTTGCCGAGATTGTAATTAAACTTAATCTATTCGCACATAGCGTGGAAGAATAGCGTGTTATAGTGTAATCATAGGAGAGGTATTGTTGCTTCACAGCACTCAGGTGAATAATCACCAGGATGTGTGTATTTGTGTATTTTCTTTCGTAGACTGTCAGTTTCTTGTCACACATTATATCATTCTTATGCAACGTACGTGCACAGTCTTATGAGTAAGGAAGAAGCGAATGCGTTTAAATTTGCTTTCACTCAAAGCAGCGAGCCGCTCTGCTTCAGCTCTGTAAGCGTTACTGATTTTTATTTTTTTTCAAATCAGGAAATACGCCAATACGTACAAAAGCGTCAGGGTAAGTTGATGTCAGGTCAGCTGTAAATACATCACATTTTCTTTTCTGGTTCACATTTATCAAGATCACAGATTGAACAAAGAAATGGATATGGCGCTGACAGTCGGGTTTTAATAGACATGTCCTGAGATATGGTCCTGTTCTTCATACATGGATTACTGGATTGGATTTTTTTTTTATTTGAGATGTTCCTTTATTTGTCAGTTCTTTAGAGCTGTTGTCGCATTTGTTATCAGTAAGAGACGGCACCGATCTGATACTTGCAAAAATACCGGACTTGCAAAAAATGGATTGGATATCAGAGAAGCAAAGAGCAAATTCAATCTGAGACCGTAGTAAATAGAAAAGATTGGAAGTGGATTGGGATTCTTTTATTTATTTATTTATTTATTTTTCCCTGTATTTTTTAAGTGAAGTGCTTACAAAAGGAAATGCAAAATATCATTTTTAAGCTTGGAGGTTTTTAAAGAAAAATAAAAATGCATGGGTTTCAATATCAGCTGATCCTCGAGGCTTCAGTATCAGTACCATAAATGAAAAAGTGGTATTGTGTCGTCTCTAGTTACAATGACAACATGTCTTTATAAAGAATTTTATTAAAAAAAAAAGTTTGTAAAGAACATTCCATACCTTTTATCCATTTACAGTTACATTTAATGTTGTGAAACATGTTAGTTCCTGTTCTCACTTATGTTAGAGCAGCTATACACAGTCGTTCTCTCACCAGACTTGTCAAGTTAATGAGACAGAAAAACGCAACTTGACGCGTTACGAAGAAACAGCGAAGCCGAAACTCCTCTGTCCTGAAGATGTCTGAAAATTTTCAGTTGCAGCTTTTACCTCTGACACTGGAGACTCCTTCCATAAATGATAACTAATCGTCTCCTTACAGAAAACTCTACAATCACACATGTATTTAGTTCATTTCTGGGGAGCGTTTGCTGTACAAGTTCCCGCGAATGTGCTGTTACTATAGAAACACGAGCGCATTAATATAAACCTGTGATTTGCTGCAACGTGTAAAATTGTGTGCTGATTTCCATGCAATCTGATGTATTGTGATATTTTTTGTCTTTTTTTTTTTTTTTGTCAAATTCTGGCTTCATTTGTGTTTTAATATATTGCAGAGCATACTGCAATCATAGTATCGAGGAAAATAATAGCAGGATATTATTCCGTCTGTATTGGAGTATCCCTGCCAGATTTGCGTAGCTGAACCGCTGGCAGATCTCTGCTGCGTCCTTATTTATTTTTGGCAAAGAATATTCACATCATGCTTCATTTGACTAATTATTCCCCCACAAGCTGCTGTATTTGCTGCTGTTCTTTTCTTTTTTTTTTCAGCTGCATTTGTTTTTGCATAAATAAACCGCCGCCCTGCATGGACCGACCATTAATGGAAATTAAACGAGGAGAACGCACGTCTGTTTCTGACAAGTGACGGCTCCCGTGTTCGCAGATAAACCTTCTGCGGGATCCCGATTAGGACTGCCACGGTGCGGAGCAGTGATTTGAGGAGCGTTGTGTTAGGTTCGGCTCAAACAAGACCGAACAGTTGGAAGCCATTATTATCTCCTCAGCTCACTGGGTTCTTCTTGTTAGTTCTGTCTTGTGTTTTTTGAGGATTTCATCATAAATCTCTCGATCACCACCATCAGGAGGCTCCACAGCGGTCTCTAATGAGATAAGCCTCCCCAAAATTAGCGCTCTCCTTGATAGCAAGCAATAACACTGGAGTAGACAAAAGCACATATGCATGTTTTTGTAATTATCCCCCCCCCCTCCCCCCCCTTTTTTTCCCTCAGTTTGTTGCCTTAATTTTTGCATGTGTGTGCATTTTGATTGAACATTTGGACTTTTTGTAACATGAGTTGCTAAACATTAGCTTTTGCAGAACTAAGAAATTTTTCTTCAAAGGCTAGAAATTCAAAAACAGCCATTTTTTTCAGTATGAATACAATTTTTATGATTTCTATTCAGGCTCGACATGATATGACACAAATATCATGCCACAATATTTTACGTTTACTAACAAACAGCCAGTGAATCAAAAAAACAAAATTTCAATTTCAACATCTATAAAAATAAATTATTTTAAACTCAAAAGGAGGGAAAGTAAAAGATTTTGTATTAAATTGCAACATCTAGTCAACTGCTTCAAATCGGAGTTCTGTAAAAAAAAAAAAAAACTGACGATAGCCGTGAGATCTCATAAAAATGTATTGGGACATAATTTATTACATTTTGATATTATATCCTAAAATTGCCTGGCCCTGCTTTCGGTTAGATCAAAAATAGACACATTGACTTTACACTGGAACCCATGGTTTAAAATTAATGTAGGAACACACAACTGTGCAAGGAGCAGGAGGAAAATAAAAGACTTATCTAGATGAAGTTATGGAACCAATTACGATGAAGTATGTGGAAACCGAATAGAGTCAGAAACAGGCATGGTTTGTCAAAGGTGTCAAAATTAGTGTTCTTTAAAGCCGATACTTATCGTTTCTGATTGTTCTTAAGCGTGATTGGCTGTTTCTGATCAGTGGAGGGGGTTGGATGGCTGGTTCAATAAAGTCCATAACTGTGGTCGTGATTTCTTTAGCGTTATTTTTGGGATCGGTCACATGAGGTCTGTATAGTTTCTGGTGTCGAGCTGTCTGTCTTTGCTGGCTTTTGATACTCACTGTATGTAGTTGCATGATGTACTCTTCAGTGTCGTGTCAGTTTAGAGGTCGATAAGCTGACTGAGAACTCATCTGCCATGCTTCCAGCTCACTTTAAGTTAATTCATAACTTCATTCTTTTATAACTTGGTCCTTAAGATAAGTAATGTCTCAGATTAAAATGCTGGTCCCCTTCTATCGCCTTCATGCCAAAAAAAAAAAAAAACCTGTTTAACAGACTTTGTATGCAAGTTGATACTAAATTGATATAATTAATTAATTAATACATGTGTACGTGTTTAATATTGCTGCATAGTGTCTTTGAGTGAATTTCAGCGTGACATACAGTAGTGTGTTTACAAAAAACTGTCAGACAGTGGAGCTGGATTTAAAACTGCTCCTCGCTCAAGCTGATATCATGCAAGAAAAATGTGCTGTTAGTTCAAGCAGAACCGAGACATGCCTCCATTTTAATTAAAGTTCTCATGGAACCTCTGAATAGCGCTTAAGTTTGTCTGAGTTCTGTTTGATATACAACCCTTAGTAAATACAGCACAAACGTACTGTTGTTGTTGTTGTTGTTGTTGTTGTTGTTTCAGCTGCTCCTGGTAGGTGTTGCCACAGTGGATCATTGGTCCGCATGTTTGATTTGACACAGGTTTTACGCCAGATACCCTTCCTGACACAAGCCTCCCATTTTATCCGGGCTTGGGACCGGCACGGAGAGTACGTTCCCAGTGGCTGGGTTGAACTGAACCCGGGCCGCGGCGGTGAGCGTGCAGGATCCTTAGCTGCTAGACCGCCAGGGACCCCAGCACTCACATACTGTATCAACCTGAAGAAAAGAGACCGGCAATCGTTGATCATACCTTTAGGCCAAAGAAAACCCCAACTGATTCTGATCTCCAGTCAGTCGACCCTCCCATCTCTAATCGTAAACACTGTTTTGTCATAAGGGTTATGATGTTTTATCTCTACTTTGCCTACCTCACATCAAAGGAACACGTCAAACAGGGCCAAGTTTGTAAATCATCTGGAGGTTTCCGATGATGAATATTCACTTCGAACATGCTAAACGCCTGTTAACAGGCAACTTGAAAAATGGCACTTCAGGACATTCTGTTGGCCATTTCAATATGTTTCAGTGATAAATGCGTCTCCAAATCCAGTGCCTTGAGTGAAAAAACGCCAGGTGGTGTTATTCATATTTTACTGAGCGGCCACATTTTTTTTTATTCCACTCCATCATGCCATCCCTGCAGGTGGAGCACTCTGGGCCAGAATAAAAACATTCCTCTGATTTATGCTCACTCTCCACACAGCAGAACAGACTTGTTATTTTATGAATTGGGAAATGGAGAAGAGGAACATTATACATTTAGAGCCATGTGTCTTTTAGAAGACTGTGAAAACTGCAGCTCATGGATTTCTTTTTTTTTTTTTTTTCTCGTTCTTTTGCCCAAGGCTTTTTGTGGCCAGTTCCACTGCAACCAGAACGCATCAACAGCTCATTTTCATTAATTAGAGACAGTGCATTTAAGATGTTAACATGTGTTTATGTATGGATAATTTGTACTGACGGGACTAAGGTGGAAGTGATTAAATCTTAGTTTCGGGCAGTGAAAGAAGTGAAAATGTCACATTCTTGTAAAGATCCCTGTGGGTTTTTTGGACTGCAGCGTTCACCGAATGTATTCATAAAAGGCTTGCTCAGGCTAAAAGGGGTTTGTGAATGTAAATTCAGTATAATGTATTATTCAATTAGACTACTAAGAACAAGTGATCTCAGAGGAAGCCCTTTATGGCTTCAGTTTGATGAGTTCTCTCCTCATGCACCTTAAATATATTCAGCTCCTCAGTTAATGACCTGGTTTAGACCATGCTAGAGCAGAAACACAAATTGCCATTGATACTTCAGCACTGCACTCAGCGTTCACTGCCTAGGAAGCAGGAATAGGTTTCATGGGAGACCATCTCGACAGCTTTTTGGCCCAATCCCTGCTGTCTACATACTGCATCGTTCCATCCTGGTGTCTTCAGTGCCACTTGCGTCAAACAAGGCAAAGCGGCACTTTTCCCTCTTTCGGAGTAACTACTAATCCCCTTCTGTGACTAATCCTTTTTCAAAAAGAACCTTCCAAACATTGGCATACCAACTGTGATGCCACCCTGAAGCTGGCATCATTGAAATTTTATTCCTCTTACACCACAGTTATAACATATCATATGCTTTATGCGTTTGAAGTTACGTTTAATATTTAACCTGAACCAAGTTCCTGTTCTCACTTACGTTATAGCAGCTGTAAACAGTCGTTCCATCACCAGCCTCTTTTTTTTTTCCCCCCTCTAAAAAAAAACCCACAGCTTGTCATGTTACTGAAATTCCTGAAGATGTCAGAAAACTTAAAGTTCCAGCTTAACCTCTGACTGTTACAGAGCGCTGACACTGGAGACTCCTTCCATAAATGTCAAATCAGAAAACTTCATCATATCAATGATCCCACAATCCATTTCCATACAGCGTGCTCCCTGTCAGTGACATAGAAACTGTATCATATGCTATAGAACGAGCACATTAATATAAACCTGAGATGTGTAGCTGCACTACTGTCGGCGCTGCGTTTACGGAAAGATAATCAACACCTTCTGACCAATCAGGATCCAGAATTCAACAGCAATGTGGCCTCATGAAAATCAGGAATTGTACTAGGTCTTGTCCCAATCGATTGCCGTGCCAGGATCTTCCCAGGATTGCGACTCTGACTTTAGTTCACACTTAAAAGTTTTCCCGTTAATCGCAGCTAAGTTCCGGCAGAAACGTGCAGCGTGAACGAGCCTACAGAGTATGGATATGTCCTTTACATTTTAAACATCAGAACATAGCAGACTTCTCCTGGACAAGGGCATGCGGCTTTTTTTTTTATTGATCAAGCTGACCTTTCGGTATCCAGCGTCATACTGTCTCCATCCTTTTATGTCCAGTCTCTGAATACGTATGGATGTCTTAATTCGGCTGAGATGCGAAAGAATCCGGGCACGTGTTTAAAAGTTCGCCACTTGCTAGCTCAGGCCCGTGACAAACTGCTCTGACTCGAGTTGGCATTTAGCCAGTGACATTTTAGGATGATATTTCACCGAGCTTCCATTCTCAGCTTGTAAGGGCATGAACTCATTTTTTTGTTATGTCTACTTTGAGCGCGGGCGTTAGGCCGCAGAGGCTGACAGGGGAGCAGGTTATTATATGACCAACATGGGCGGAAAAAAAAATTAGGATTGCTATCAGTGATCAAGTGGTCTCGCTGATAACATTGTTCATTGATTTCTAACAGTGTTTGTATTTTGTTGTTTTATTCTGACTTCAACATTTCTCAAATGGAGGGCAGTAAGCCCATATATTTATTTATTTTTTTAAAGTAAAAGGATATATGTGCTCTCTAATACCAAGGTTGCTCTTTAAATGTTGGCTAAAATCACTTTTCTAAGCCATTATTGCACAGTAGTGGTCTAAATACAGTATAGCTGTGCTGAATTAGAGAACAATGTGTGGCTTGAGTAAGGCCGGTCGGTCCCCTGGCTTTAATACTCTATCAGAATGTTAAATGAGTTCTGTGAGAGAAAAAGTGATGCTGAGATCCTTTTTGGTCATCTCTGAAAAAAGTTATCATCAGGCTCATTGTGTCAGTGGGAAGCGAGGGTCGAAACGTAGCATACAGAACGTCAAAGAGACCAGACACCAGATTTATCGTTTTGATGCAAATGAATTTCAAATTTTAGAAAAGAAAATATAAATCTATTAAATACGCCACAGAAAAAAAAAAGGTATATCCTGCGATGTGTATCATTCAAATATACAAAATTCATTTTCAAACACTTGTCACAGTTTTCAAGTTACCGTGAAACCACGAAGTGTAAACTCCTCTGTTCTGAAGATGCTGGAAAACTTCATTACAGCTTCACCTCTGACTGTTACAAAGCACTGACACTGGAGACTCCTTCCATGAATAAGGACTTAAATAAAGGTCCCCGTACAGAAAACTTCACCATGAAAATGAATTTTTCAAATCTGTTTCTGTGGAGCTGTCACTACAGAAATGAGCGATTAAAATAAACCTGTGATTTGCCGCTGCACTACTGCAGGGTTTGACATCAGTGGGTTTTTTTTTTTGTTCTCTAGCTCTGAAACGATTAGAACTAGATGCAGAGAAGTTGTGATTTAAATGAACATAACTTCAAATGTCTTAATAAGTTCAGCGTGACTGGGAAAATAGACTAGTGTACATTTTTGAAGAGCGTAGGGTTTTAATGCTGTTCTGAGCTGTTTATGTCTCTTTCAAATGCCCATAAACAGCATGAAATTTAGACACACACACACACACACACACACATATATATATATGTAACACTCTTTGTAGTCAAGGGCGACATTTTCATTATTCTAGGGACTCTGTGTGCTGTACATAATGTAAAATATGCACATGTGGCAGTTTTAGTAGTTACTATACTGTTCCTCCTGAGCGTGTCTCACACACACACACACACACACACACACACACACACGGTACTGCACATCTTGTATTTTGTGCTTACTGCAGAAAATATTCTATTTATTACTTATTTGAGTTTATTCATCTATTTTTCTATCATTCTTTTTTTTTATTGTGACAGTGCCTGTAGCGATGTGTTCAACTGCCACGTCAAATTACTTGCAAGCAGTATCTTACCTGGCCAATAAATTTTTAACCTGATTTTGAAATCCGCCAACTTCCGCAGTCTCTGCACGCAGAGCCTCGTTTCCGACACCACGTCCTGACGATGCATTGCAGGTCGTTGCAGTTTGTCTTAGTGTCCTCAGTTAGAACTCAGTTAAGTGGGTTGTTTGGATTTTTCGGCGCGTATTTGCAGCCATTGCTGTATAGTGGTCATTTATTGATAGTGGGCGTGGCTAAAGTAACAGGTGATCTCAGAATGGAGGTGCACCTTGCTTACCCTGGATTCACACTGTGTGTATAACATTTGCTAAGTGCGACATGACATTTTCTTCCCAAAATGCCTTTGGAGGAGAAATTGAGGCCCCGTCCACCGCATATTTTCTTTAGATTTTTTAATAATACGTTCAAGGTTATTGTCATTGTCAGAGTACGAGTACAGAGACAGCGAAATGCAGTTTATTTAAACAGTGTATTCGAAAATATCTCCATCCACACAAAAACTCGCAAACTGATTCGAAAACAATTTGAGCACGCCAGCCCAGTAGGCGATAATGCGTCATAAAATGTTACGTCAAACGCCTCATCAATAACGTTAACGCATGTACAGTGCAACATAAAAGTCACTGGCTCACCAGACGAGCTCTCTCCACACCACCAGAGGTCCCCATGACCTGAGTACTGACCTAGCTAGTGCTAACCTGATTTCGATCACTTCTTCATTTAGAGACACTTAAAAAAAATTCCAATGACTCTTGCAGACTCTTGCCTGCTTTATTGTCTGAGTCGTTTGTTATTTCAGGTTGGATATTCTGGTTTGGTGTTTTGTCTTTTGTATTCTGACCTTGGCTATTTTTCTGACTATGATTTAGCATCATATCCTGTTCCATAAACTCTGCACGTGGACCTCTCGTTTTGTCGTTACAGTTACCCCGTTTTTGCCCCATCTTCCTGCCGTGTAAATTTATCAGGCACACGTTCCTTTCCAGATGCTGCGACTTCCCTCTATAGCTCCAAGTACATTTGGAGACTTGTGAAAAATCCATGCTTAATTTCATCAAGTGTATCCAGGTCATTTGGACGCTGTGTGCGGTTCGGAACTCTTTGCAGAAGTGCAGAAGTGACCTCGGGATAATAGATGGAGCAGCAGAAAAAGCTGACTCTGATGCTCAGCAGCTAAAGCCGTAGTACGCTGAAAAGAACCCGAGGTCAGAGAACGAAGGGCGACCGAGAGCTTTGGCAATGCAGGAAGACTCGTTTTGAAAATACATTACGAGTTTGTAGTAATCTCTCTTTTCAAACACGCTGTCTGAAGGCTGATTTATATTTCTGCTTTTGTATGTAACCTGATCGTGTGCACTAAGGGCAGTGTGCCACATTTCCAATTAGAATTTTTTTTTTTTTAAAAAGCAATACAACTGTCCTGCATTTCACTGTAGTAGAGAGAATCTAGAGAATGGGTCAAATAATTTAGTTGCTTTTGCTATAACTCTCTAAGTTGCTCGTATACGCACCTTGGATTCTGATTGGTCAGAAGGTGTTGATTAATTTTCTATAACAAGCAGCTCTGACAGTAGTGCAGCTGTAAATCACAGGTTTGTATTAATGTGCTGGTTCTAACGCATTATTGCTTCTTTAGTAACACGTTAAACACGTTAAAAAAAACGTGTAATCATTGATTTGGTGCAGTCTTCTGTAAGGAGATGTTTATTTAAGGAAGGAGTCTCCAGTGTCCAGGAGTCAGAGGTAAAAGCTGTAGCTTTAAGTTTTCAAACATCTTCAGGACAGAGGAGTTTACACTTCTTTGTGGTTTCTCGGTAACGTGACAAGCTGCGATTCTTTTCGAGATGGAGAGAGAGAGAGAGAGAGAGAGAGGAAAGAGAGGCTGGTGAAGATCGATTTTTTTACCATCAAAATCAGCTGCATCATGCAACAGTCCTAAACTGTGTAAATGTCAGGAATATTGAAGTATTTGGTTAAAAAAAATTAGATATATTTTCTATAATTATGGTCAACAGACCTGAATGTTAACCATTTCTGGTGTATAAGAATTTGATTTATTAGTTTATTTATTCATTCGTTAATGTAATCATATTCATTTCACGTATACGTTTTTTACTCACGGTGTTCCTACATGTGGACAATCCATTTACTTTCTAACATAACTGATAAATTAGAATAATAGACATTTATATGACATGCACTTTTAAGTGCAAAAACACCATCTTAAGAATTTGGATATATTCTTTAATTTATGCGTGAAAGGGTTAAAGGGATGAAAGTACACGGATTGATATAAAATCCAGGACAAACCCAGTTGAAAGAGAAAGAAAGGGATGAAGCGAGGGAGGGAGGATATGCTTGAGGGATGCACGGGTTCATTCAGCCATGCAGATCACATGGCCTGGGGTTGGTCAGGTGACCCTCTCCAGGGAGCGTAATGAGATTCTTCAGTGTTGTGCTGAATAGCCGAACCCCCGATCCTCCACCTTTCACTGCGTATAACAGGACTGACCCATGGAGTGTGGGTCGTCCTTGTGCGTGTGAGTGTTTGACAAACATCTCGTTGAACAGAACGTAATTTTTTATTTTTATTTTTAATTTTTTGCTTAAACCCTGAAGGATTCGCTGCTCAATTTTTAGAAGCTTTTTGTCATTTGAATCATCTCTCAGGACATTGTCATCTTTTGCATGCACGTGGACAGTAAAGCGCTCCATGTTTAGAATTTAATGCCGAGATCCGCAGCCGATAAACCTTCAACTTTCAGCAAACACGAGTTTCACGTCATTCTCATTCTGTTCCTCAGCTTGTAATGGACCAACGGGTCATTTCTTCTCTCCTGGTTCCTCGCCATTTCCCTGATGAAAAGAGAGAAAATAGAGGTCGTTAGTATGCAACACAGTGGCTCACTAATCTTCTAACCAATCGCCGTTTGTTAGTAGTCGCAAGCAGGAGTGGCTTGTATTGTGTTGAGTTCCAGCAATATAAGATTCAATTTTTGGCATCGTCATGATTATTTCCTGTTAACAGATGTCTTAATTTTGGATTTGTGTGCAATCAAGACCACTGATGTTCATAAGGAAAATAACCAGAATGGTATGAATAAGTGAGAAGCGAGGCTGGAGCTGATTTCTTCCTAGCCCAGACTGTAGCCTCATTGTTTTTTTTTTTCTTTCCAAAATGAATTCAGAAGAGAAACTTCCAAAAAAGGCCCAATCCAAACATGTACAGATATTTTTTGAAAATGTAATTCATAAACGCTTTTTTCCAAAAAAATTAAATAAAATTCTGATTACACATAAACGCAAAAAAAAACTGATTTGAAAGCGCTCATGATCTGAGCAGCCCAGGAGGTGGTGATAGTAGGTCGGAAACTGTTACATCAGATGCTCCAAGAATAACGTTAACGTTAAGCACTGCGTATTGAGAGGTAGAGAAAGAGAAGCGCAGGAGAACACCCGCAAGCTCGAAAACAAAAATGAACAAACAAGGATTCATATATGTGAACTGATGATGGTAAATGTCGTAGGATATTCTTAACACACACAGAACAGACGTACGCAGGTTCACGCTGTAGCAGCAGCGTTTTCAGAATCATACATTTTTCCCCTTCACAAGAAAACAGTGAAAACAGAGTTTTAAAATTCATAAAATCTTTGTTTTCAGTGACCCAAATGTCGACCCAGTGACCCAGGGCCTAAATGTCGAGAGACCATGCACACTGTCCAATAAAAAAAGCGCAAATTATACAAAAGGACAGACGAAAGAATCGTAAGTTTAGTGTTTATTTTTGTTTGAATGAAAAGGCTAATATTTTTCTGTTTAGCATGTTCGGTATTCAGAGGAAACCCGGCATGAAGCCAGTAGTAGTAGTAGCCAGTTACAGACGTGACGTTAAAAAAAAAAAAAAAAAAAGTTAAATAGTTTGCCCCACATCATTCTTATTATCCCATCGATGAGACCTTGTGATCGCTCCACCCTGGTGGTTTCACTGTTGAGCAATATTTCGGATAGACATTAGATGTTAAATTTTAGCATCCCATTTAAGCCTTTAGTGTTTGCAATGGCATAAAAGCAGAAAAGTCAGCATCTCATCTTTCACACACTCATGAAATGTTTGTGTGCAGCTTGCAAAACTGGCAGTTGTATATGACTTGCAGCCTGCCTGCATAAAACAGTGCCTCGCCTCCAGGATGGCTCCTTGGCACGGATTTGGCTCTAATTTAGCACATGCTGGATCAGACGGGCCATTTAGCACCGAGTGATGTAGCAGCGTCCAGGCTCTGAATAATGCATGACTGGAGAGAGTGACACTCTCTGGCTGAGTCAGGAGACAGAGCACTGCCTCGACTAAACGATAATGGAGCCTCGTTTTGCTCCAGACTGCTGTTTTTATATATTTTTTGTGTAGCTTATTTTTTGGTGTGCAACACAATGCCACTATCTGTATCTGAATTTGGACAAATGGTGCATTTGACCGAAAGGTTGTAACGTGAAATCCCAATTTCCGTCTAGGAAAAACCAAAGAAACCCCCCCCCCTCAACTCCCCCCAATTCAAATTCCTGCTCAGGATCTTCGGGCGGTCTCCTCAACTCTGAGTTCACCAACTGATGTCAAATCAACATGGCCGCTCAGCATCGGCAGCAAATAAAGTAGCACTTCTTACCTTTATATGAGTTATACTCTATATCCGTGCATTTTTTTTAAGATCAGTCAGCATGCAGATATATTCGCTTGTTAAATCAGCAACACACTCACTCTACAGTTCACTGTTCTGCGGAGGAAAATATACTGTACATCACTCATCACACTTAGCTGTTTAGCTTGTTGCTATCGAAAGATGAACGTGGAGGCGTCCGTGTTTTTTCTCCACTTTGTAGCTCGAATGCAGGGAGGTCAGAAATGACATAATTCCGAGCTCTCACGTCTCAGGTAAGTCGAATGAGGCATCAAACCAGAACTGGGCGTGGCCCAGATGTCAGCAAGCAGTATCAATTCTGGCTTTAACAGTTCCTCAACTAGTTCAAACAGTCATCCAACTCATACAGGTATTATTTTTGTTTGTACCTGCATGCAGAATTTTCTAGTTCATTCAATTTCTCAAAATATGAACAAACTAGTAGCCTAATTTAAAGCACCATGGCCCTGACCAGGCAGTTACTCAGAATGTATGAATGAACGCTGTAAAAGCATAGCACAGCGCCACACACTTATGTTAATGGACATGGTCTTTGTTTGTTTCATGAGCTTCTTATCTGACCACGTGAAACTAAACACCACCCGCTCACATGATTATATGTTGCGTCCCATGCAGTCCCAGTCCCGATGCGCATCTTTAGTCTCAACCGGATGGCCAATGAACCGTTCAGGCGAGCTTTATAAAAAAAAATGAAAAACCCGAAACAGAAACAGTTAATGTGCCTTCTGGTCATATCTGTAATTTTATCAGTTTAGAACACAGTTCATTCCAAGTAATGCATTCGTATTCCGTTACATCCCCAGGGTACTGCCTCGCAGGCTTGCTGTGAGAATTTTGCCGCGATTTTCTGGAGGTTTCAGATTTTTAGACAAAGCTGCTGGAGTGACGGAAAGGATGACAGATAGACAGAGAGAAGAAGAAGATAACAGAAAGGAAGACATAGCAGCATATGCAGTGATTGACAGCCGCTCTTTTCGTTTTCAATGACGCGCCTCCCACTTTTCGTGCAAATCCGGGCAGAGCGATTGAAAGGCTCTTGGATGGAGGTGGGCATTTGCTGTGTGAAGCCCGTAGGAGGGGCGTCTTTTGTGATGAAATGCTGAGCACTCGGTAGAGAAAGGGTGGGAGGCTGCCGGATCCCCCGTTGCCATGGTGACTTTTGTGCCTGACTGAGCGGCTGCTGTGTGTGACAGGGAGGCGGCGGAGGACCGTGTCTCAAACCAGTGCAGGAATTTGGCCAATAAGGCACGGATTGCGGAGCAGCCGGAGCTAGACACTACCTCGATCCGGTCCGCGGAATCCAGGGAAGTCGACAGGACAGATGCCTCGGTCTGTTGCCTCATAGCACCGATATTGAACTTGTGCAACTCTGCAATTGTGCATTTGGACTCGGAATTCTCTAAAGCTTGCCTTTTTGCATGTTTTTCGGAAGACGCCAGACCCCGGATTGCCTGGATTTGTCCAAACAGCTTATTTCCTTATCCTCTCTTCATTCATCAGTTTTCATTTGAACAGCTTGAAAACCAGCCATCTATGATGTAAGTATAAAAAGGGATTGATCTATTTCCGTTTGCTGAAAGTTGGGAATTGTGCTTATAGTGATGGAGGGGCAGGGAGCGGGAAGGGGGACGAAAGACGTGTTTGCTTCTTACCACCACATGTCGATTTGGGACTGAATGGTGCACACCGAGGTGTTTTTTTTTTTTTTTGGATGGAGATACCATCAGGGCACAAATAGCTTCAGAGGCTGGATCAATACTCCGTCCCATTATGCAGTCCTGTGCATATAGCCAGAGAGTCAGACAGCCATCGATCCTGCAGAGCTCGCTAGTAATTAAAGCAGGTACGCATCTAACAAATAGCAGCAGAGACTTTGATTTGAAGTTCTGAGTTTCTCATTTTGAGCAGTTTGGGAGATGAGTGCAGAGATAAAGCAGCTGTGGTGGCCACTCCTAAGATACCTCAGTGACTCATGTTTAGAAAAAGGAATGAATTCTTGAGAAGAATACAGGAGTTTCCTGAAGGTTTAGGGAGATCTCCCTAACACCATGCTTGGTTTTGGAAGATGTGGTTTATATCCGAGGCTCATGGCCAACATGCTGAAGCTGACTGATCACCTCAGCTGTCCTGTAGTAGAACACGCTGTTACAGGAGCTAATGATTCACTTTCAATCCCAACAGGAATGTCCTTGAGATGTTCGGAAATCTGATTTATAGTCAGTGCCTACAAGGTTTCACTCAGGCAAACACTATGAGATCCTCTCTCTCTCTCTCTCTCTCTCTCTCTCTCTCTCTGTCTCAGGAGCAGAAAACTTCTCAAATCTGTGACAAAATACTGGGCTAAAGAAATCATTCTAACCTTGATGCTGCGTGTCTAGAGAGACATCAAATAAGGCTGCATCATGCTACCAGATAGTTTAAAGCTCACAATAAACTTTATAAAGTTAGGCTTACTTTTCGTTAGGTATACAGTTACTTCTAATGTTGCGGAACATCCGAGAAACAAGGTAGTTCCTTTTCCTGCATATGTTACAGCAGCTTTAAACTTTCATACCACAAGCAGCGTTTCTTTTTCTCTTTCTTAAAGATAGAAACATTACTATAGAAACAATAACATACTCTCTCTCCGCTTTTAGCATGACACTAGCCAATAGTGGGCACCTGTGAGCTCATGCATGCAGAATAGGGCAGACAGCGATTTCCTCCGAGTGTGTTACACTGCCCTGCGACGCTGCATGAGCAGCAGCTTGAAAAGATACAGAGACTGGCTTCACGTGTCTCAGAGGAAGCACGAGTTAGCCCACCCTTCCCAGTTAGTAGCTGTTGTATGATAGGGGAGAGTAAACTAGTGGGTGGGAACTGGCAAGACCAAATTGGGGAGAAAATGGGGGAAAGAAAAGAAACAATAATGTATAAAGGGATAAACAAAAAAAAGCTGCTGTTATTAAAGATTCAGATTTAACAGCTCTGTTGGTATAAGTGATTACTTCTGTATCACAACAAGTTCCAATATGCAAATCAAGGCCATGCACAGCTGGGAGGTGTTTCATTTTGTTTGCCGAAGCCCTACGTCAAGCATTCATTCATTTTCCTTACATTTCTTC
Organism: Pangasius djambal; assembly: GCA_022985145.1. Taxonomy (NCBI): domain Eukaryota; kingdom Metazoa; phylum Chordata; class Actinopteri; order Siluriformes; family Pangasiidae; genus Pangasius; species Pangasius djambal. The sequence goes on from CM040996.1 coordinate 18,329,259, forward strand.
TGGTGGTGGTTTTGGAGACAGCTCAGATTCCAGATCCTCCTCAGGGGATCCCCAGAAATTCCCAAGCCAATTGTGAGATATAATCTTGGCAGCAGGTCTGCCCTGGGGTCTCCATCCAACATGGTATCAGACATGACATAAATGAGATCAGACCATCTCAGATATCCTTGCACTTCCCCCTGTCAACTGCTGCAGTGGTATATGTCATTCTTTCTGAAAAATGTGTAGTTGCAAGCCTTCACCAGATTAAATTGGACAGTTTTTGCAGTTAGCATACTGTGAACTGTATCACATCATTCCGCTCCTATACCACCAGAACAGCACATATAAGTTGTGCAGCTGCACTGAAGGAGAATTGCCTCGTGGTTGGTTTATGTATAAAGTGTGTGGTGTTGGTGGTTTAAGTTCTGTAGTTTTATGCGTTAATGTTTGTTTCTTCTCAAAGACCAGTGAAGAGTGAAGCACAGCAGCAATTGAATAGCATGCTGTGGTCTAACGCTGTGCGGGGAAGTCGCACCCAGAGGTCTTTGATGCCTCCCTAATGTTCTTTCTGGCACTGGTTTGCATGTTGATTGCTTTAATCTCTCTCTCTCTCTCTCTCTCTCTCTCTCTCTCTCTCTCTCTCTGTCTCTCTCTGTCTCTCTGTGGATCAGGAGCTGCAGTTTGAGAGACTGACTCGAGAGCTGGAGGCTGAGCGCCAGATCGTCGCCACCCAACTGGAGCGATGCAAACAAGGATCTGAGACCGGCAGCACCATGAGCAACATAAGGTAAGGACTCATGCATTTGCTCGTGTGTGTGTGTGTGTGTGTGTGTGTGTGTGTGTGTGTGTGTGTGTGTGTGTGTGTGTGAGCGTGAGAGAGACTTCTTTCGAATAATTCAGTTTCAATGTGAGTGTGTGAGTATGGTGGGATACCTCTGGGTTTCTAAAATGCATTTTTCTAGGACTCGCGTGTGTGTGTGTTTGTGTGTGTGTGTTTGTGCGTGTGTGTGTGTGTTCTACCTGAGTTACGCCAGCATGGTTTCCACATGAAAGGAGCAGGTCTCTGCCTCCCCGAGCCACATTGACATTTTCTGCATGAAGAATTAGCAGCTGGGTCTCCACACACACACACACACACACTAGCAATGAGGCTTCTGCATTGCTGGAGTGGTGGCAGCCATGGGTGGAGCTACCAGCTTAGCTCAGTCCTTGATAAATAAAACATGTCCACCTTCATAAATATTCAATTTAGAGCACTTTTTGGCTAAAATGCAAAATAGAGGGCGGAGTCAATGCAAATAGATTAACTTTAGCTTAATATAGAAGTTAGAGAGAAAAAAAGAGAGGCTGGTGAGGGAACGACGGCTTATAGCTGCTATAACGTAAGTGAGAACATGAACTAACTTGTTTCCATTTTGTAATACAATATGTAAGGAATAAAACACTCTGTCATGTTGTTAGAGAAAAATATTAAATGATGGGGTTATGACCCTGATTAATTTCCTATGACTGCACATCCTGAAGTGGTTTATTCCTCTTACACCACAGTAAGTTGCTAGTGATTAAAATGTTTTATCACACAACAATCACACATTTTGTCTGGTTATAGTTACATTACAAGTTGTGGAACTCTCAAGAAACAAGTGAGTTCCTGTTCTCATTTATGTTATAGCAGCTATGAACAGTCGTTCCCTCACCAGCATCTTTTTATCCTCTCTTGAACTTAATAAGGAAAAAAAAAAAGCTTGTATGTTTGCCGAGAAGCCGCAAAGCGCAAAGCGCAAAACTCCTGTGTGCTCTCTCCTCGTTTGTAACAAACAGGAAAGATCCTGAATCATGAGTTTGAGCTTCACTTCCTGACTAAAATGTCATTTCAGGTCTCTTGAAATCGATAGTAATTAACCACGATTAGCCACCGTCCACATCGTCCTTGGTTGTTAATTATGTTTAGCTATTAGTGCCTTGCCTTTACTTTTGACTCTGTGTGTGTGTGTGTGTGTGTGTGTGTGTGTGTGTGTGTGTGTGTGTGTATACACTCAGGGTTTCCTGTACGAGCCCGAGACATTTTTTGAACTGAGAGAGAGAGAGAGAGAGAGAGAGAGAGAGAAGCATGCTATCTTTTAAAGGTCTATTAATTAGTTTGGAGGAATGTTGATCGTCACACACACACACATGCACACACACACACACACACACACACACACACACTCACACACACACACATTTTCATATTCACATTCCTGGCTTGGCAGAAGGCTGACAGCTTCGCATGGCATCTTTTAAACAAGCAGAATAACGATGTTCAATTATTAAGAATATCTGCAGTGCAGTAACACTCGAGTCTCACTCATAAATGTGTGTGTGTGTATGTGTGTGTGAGACTGCACAGAAATGTTGAGAGGTGTCCCGGCCTGCATCTTTCTCCTCACTCACACACACTTGGCCTGCAGAAGAGATCATTCTCGCAGCCTTCTAATGAAAAACTACGGGTGAAGCCTGCAGGGAGCGGAACGATAAGTCACTCTGCGCTGGCAGGAAAAAAGCCTCCGGAGCCTCAAGGTTCCTGTCGAGAGCTGGCGACCAGACGAAACTATAATGCTGAACGGTTCTGTGATATTGATTTACCCTTTTTAATTTACTCGAACTGGACCGGACTCGGAAAATTCAATTCAGCTGCCTCAGAATGGGAAAAGTGCTTGCTCATGATTTTTGGCGCAGTTGTGCTGATTCGGTGCTAAAACAAACGCAATATTTGCAAATTAAGAGCATAAATGTGTGTGTGTGTGTGTGTGTGTGTGTGTGTGTGTGTGTGTGTGGAATTTCTGTACTTATATTTCCTACATCTTGTCTGCTGTAAGATATTTTGGTAACTTTATTTCAAGGACCTTCATAACACATTCATGAACTTTGCATAAATCTTTTATAAAGCAATAATGGAGGATTTATGTAAGGCTTATATCAAAACCTGTGAGATGACAAAATTTTTATGAAGTGTATCGCTTTGGCCTTACATCAGTGACAGGAAAGTATTAATGATCTCTCAGGCTTGATTTTTTTTTTTTTGAGTTTGCGCTTTTTGCGGTTTCTCGGTTACATGAAAAGCTGAAGGTTTTTTTTTTTTCTTATAAACTTCAGCAGAGAGAAAAAAGAGAGACTGGTGAAGGAATGACTGTTTATAGCTGCTATAACGTAATTGAGAACAGGAACTAGCTTGTTTCATGGACATTCCAGTACAACAGATGTGACTATAAACGGATAAAATACATCGGATGCCACTCTTTTAATTAATTCATTTCTAGAAGACTATTGTTTAGAGGGATTAGAGGAATAGAGCACTTGGGGATGTGCTGTTAAAGGAAAATAATCAACTTCAGTGTGGTAACATTGACTCCGCTTCATCACACCATCCCATCGCTGATTATTTTACAAAAGCAGCACGACACGGAGTGTTTTATTCCTTACATACAGTGTGAGTGGTGCGTTACGCGTTTAACGTACTGAAATGTTACTAAATTTTATTGAGAATTAGGACCAGGATTTCTTGCACAAAAATTTAATTCGTGTTTTAGTTATCTTTTCCGTTTACATTGTATCAATTTTATAATATACTTACATATAACAGTAGTGTATAAATACACACACACACACACACACACACACAATCATTAGTCAATTCTTAACATACTGTAAGTACATTGCATTTGTTTCACTTCTAGAAAAAGATGAATCCATAAATAAAAAAATCTGGATGAGCCTGTGGCCAATGTAGCCTCAGATTCCTGATCTTGGCTGACAGGAGAGGAACCTGACTTGCTCGTCTGCTGTTGTAGCCTCTAGGTCCGACGTGCTGTGCGTTCTGAGATGCTTTTCTGCTCACCACAGTTGTAAAGAGTGGCTATTTGAGTTACCATAGCCTTCCTATCAGCTCGAACCAGTCCTTCTCGTCTGACCTCTCTCATTAACAAACCCACAGAACTGCAGCTCTCCAGATGCTTGTTGTTTTCCACACCATTTCCTGTAAACTCTAGAGATGGTTGTGGGTGAAAATCCCAGGAGATCAGCAGCTTCTGAAATACCAATATCAAACCAGCAACCATGCCACAAAGTCACTGAGATCATATAGATTTTTGCCCCGTTCTGATGCTTGCTGTGTTAACTGGAGCTCTCGACGTGCGTCTGCATTATTTAACGCATTACCCTGCTGCTACATGACGGCTGATTGGATAATTGAACGACTGAGCAGGTGTACAGGTGTTCCTAATAAAGTGGTCAGTGAGTGTATGTATATTGTGCTAAATAATGCACCTTTCTGTGCCAGTGCGATGTGCTGAATTCATGAGACATAAAATAATACGAAATTTTGAAATTTAAGGTTCTAGCTTTTCTAAAATTTCAAGCATGGATGCAAACTATTTTTTTCTTTTAAAATCAGAGTTTAAGCTATAAATTTAAAAAAAAAAGATGCATAAAAATCAATCTCTGAACCCTGAATTTGAATCAAAACCAATTTTTGATGTTCTTAGAGATAATTGCATATACAGTAGATAGAATAGAAATTTTGCAAGATTGAGTATTGATGTCAAAAAAAGTTCTTGCTATTGGTCTCAGGTGACTCTTTGGGGTGTGTGTGTGTGTGTGTGTGGACCAGACTGCTGTTCATAATCCTCTCTGGTTAATAACATGATTATTCTCCTCACACTGCAGCTTCGACACAAACACCCTGCTGTTTCTTTCAATTCCCCTCCTGCGGTTTGACGTCACGCTGCTGAATTTTCCCAGATTCCCTTCAGCAGCTCCTTTTCTGCCCTGACATTTCCGTTCTTTCGGAGCTGGTGGCAGCGTTTGTGGATGTGAGCTGTAAGAATTTCCGCTTTCTCTGAAACAAAAGCCTGAATTATTCAGAGTGAATGAGCAGCGGAGGTTCGGCAGTGGAGGTTAACACTGTGTCCTAGTGGCTGAAAGGTTATAAGTTCAAATCCCAGACTCCCAGAGAGCAGATACTGGAGCAAATACTTCATCCCTGACCCTTATCCAGTTAAATAAATGTTATTCCTCGGCACTGCTGAAGTCTGGATTCTGACTGGCGTTGGTGAATTTGTCTACAGAGGTTTATATTAACAGGTTCTTTCGTTGAGTCTATAGTTGCAGCTCATCCACAGGGACGCTACACGTAAACGGATTAAAACAATATGGTGAAGTTTTCTGTAAGGCGATGTTTAGTTATCATTCAGGGAAGGAGTCTCCAGTGTTAGAGGTAAAGCCGTAGTTTTAGGTTTTGCAGCATCTTCAGGACAGAGGGTTGTACACTTCTTTGCGGTTTCTCGGTAACACGACAAGCTGGGTTTTTTTTGGTCTTGTTGAATATGAGAGAGAGAAAAAAGAGGGCCTGGTGAAGGAACGACTGTTTATAGCCGCAATAACGTAAGCGAGAACAGGAACGAACCTGTAACGTGGACGTTAAACGTAACTATAAACGGATCAAAAGTATCACGTCATTCTTTAATCAATAGAAGATTGTAACTGCTGGCAAGTTGCTGTGGTGGAAGAGAAATAAAACACCTCGGGATGTTAGTGTTTTGTTCCTAACGTAGTGCACGTGTGGCGTTCGTGCCAGGAGTCAGAGATTACTTTGAAGTCGTTCCAGTTGTAAAAATAGTTATGAACATTAGCTGTGAAAAATGTGCAGTGTGTGTCGTTCAGGGACGTAAGTAATTAGAAGTCCAGACTTTCGTTTGAAATGCCCCGGAACTGCTTAACTCTAATGTGCTTCTAATCTGCGAATAAATTGGAGTCATTCTTCATGAATCCTGCTCCACTTTCCCTAGTGTGTGTACTAAGCAGGTGTGTATTTGTTCTCCGTCGCTCCGTTTAGTTGCGTTCAGCATGCCAGTGTTGCCGAAGCTTTGACGGGTACATTGTAGTAACTCCAATCAAAACAGTAGCAAAGCAAAGAATCAGTGGAATTAAAGCAAAGAAGTGGAATAACACTCTGACAAGCGGGTAAGGTTTTTAATGAGCTGTGTGAAACATACCATAAAGCTTTATAGTTAGGTGCAAAAGTTTGTGTACCCTTGGAACAAATTAAAAATGACTGTGGTGTAGTAGCAGCACAAAACGTGACTTAATGCAGCTGTAAAACATGCTCGGAGTGTATCTGAAATCAAATAAAATAAAAAAATAGTAGTTAATAGGTATTACAGTTGTGCACACGGAACGTGACTGGCAGGATGTCCTGTGTTTTCTGGTTAGACGTTGGAGCAATTTTAGCAAACGTTACACACGCTGTCCTGACTTAAAAATGCTTACCGCACCTTTAACAGCAGCTTTGGAAATAACTTGAGTTGTTGTCATGGCAACAAAACCGCAGTGACTTTCCCAAACTCCTTATGTCACCAGTTTTTGCATCAAAGCTGGGATTTTGGCTCTGGAAAGGAGTTGATTTGTGGTATGAGGACGGTGGAGAAGAGTGGAACGGTCCTAGATGGAAAAAAAAAAACAAAAAGATTTATATGTCAGTCGTGTCCTTCTTTTTCTCAGAGTCATGGCCGTGTGTGTATCACACTCACACCTTCTCTGCACACAGTTCTGTGTGTGCGTGTGTGTGTGTGTGTGTGTGTGTGTGTGTGGTTATCTTCATGCTATAATGTGAATTTAAAGCTCTGCTCCAGTACCTTTACTCAAGCACTAATATTCGCTATGATTATAACGAATCACTGCCATTCCTCCATAATGTGGTGTAAAACACGTCTCTGGAATCCATTACATTCATATCCGAGAGAGACGCTTTCATCTAAATTGAGTTTTAATGTTATATATGGAGCTCTGGTCTTCACCCTAAATGCTTAATAACAGCGTTGCTGAACCTGAGCAGCGAGAATTAAAATTTTATCAAGTATCTCGTGAAACGTTAGTCACCTTGGCACTGGAGTTTGGTGCCAAACGCAATAAATAAATAATAAATCAGATCTAAATGTCAGTTTTGTAGCAGTTTTGCAGCTTTTGAAACAGGAAGTGAGATTGATGGCATGTTAAAGAAGTTCTTGTCAAGTGCCTTGCCACGCCCCTGCCCAATCAAGACAAACCTGACAGTCGCATAATGAATTAGCTGAATATTTAACACAGTGATGATTTAACGAGGGCCCTTTTTTCAGCTTCACCCACGTTACAGTATCTTAGACGACGAGATGCAGTGTGTTTTTTAGATCCTGGAGTCAACGCCGGGCGTCGGAGGCGCCGACGGTGATGGAGAGCCGCAGAGAGACGCCTGAGCAGTAGACAAAATGATATTGCTGACTCTTACTGATGGAGACGGTGTATAAAGACAGTCTGATGTAGCAACATTCCAGCACCCAGTCACAGAACCACCCACACACAAACTCCGCCCTCTTCCTAATGAATAAACTTCAACCGTTTATTCTCAGTCGGAGAAGGGAAGAGTGTGCAGGAAGACGCAGCCAGAAACACACCGTGACGAACCATTTTTGATGTTACAGACTCAACAAACATGCCCCAGGGGCGGGACGTATACGTTCTAGAGAGCATTTAATTGTACAAACACAAGACGAGCACAAGATGCGTCATCAGAGCATTTCTCTGGAAGTGATATAACTATAAACTGAATACAAGGACACTTACATTTTTTTTTTGTTCTAGATGATATTTTTTTTTGTACTGTATTGGCGTCCATAACACTTTGATTTCACTTTAATGGCACGCTCAAAAATGGTATGACCCTCTTATTAGCTCCTGTTGATTTTGCTTAGGCTTTAACTTGCTCTATACTGTCGATCTTCTTGTAGGATTACACGTGAACGCGTAAACTATTACAAAATCGTGCATGTAAAGACGCGGCGATGGAAGCTGAAAGGTCGTCGGCTCATCTGTCAAGCGGCTTGGAATTCACCCACCACTGTTTGATATCTCCATTAAGCATTTCCATCGTTTGAACTGATCCTCACCCTGCGTGCCCCTATCCCAGACCGTGTGTGTGTGTGTTTGTTTGTGTGTGTGTGTTCAACACGGCATGTTTCCCCAGAACATCTGCTCTCTCAGCGGGCCGTGAGCCGCGTGTTTCCCCGTCGGTCTGCTCTCGTCTCTAAACGCTGACTGTGTGTGAGGACATTAAGACACTTCGTGTGTTAGTTCTGTATTTTCAGCTCCCCACCGTTCCATCGCTCTCGGCCAAATGCCTACACTTTATTATTCAAATTGGATAATGGGGGGAGTGTTGAACGCTCCTGTGCTGCAATTCAGCTGCCTGAAGCACGACTGATGAAATTCTATCTGTTAAACGGTGAAAATCAGGCTGCTGCCATGCAAACCCCAGACTCTGGGTTTTTTTTTTTTAGCTTTTTATAAAAAAAGGACAGTCATGTTAATGGTGTCTGAGTAGGAGTAAAGTCAATATCACTCAGTGTGTGTGTGTGTGTGTGTGTGTGTGTGTGTGTGTGTGTGTAAAAAAAGCTGGCAAGTCTTGAATTTATAATAAATGTCACTTTATTATTATTATTATTATTATTATTAGTCCTGACTAGAGTGTTGAATCACTGTAGTCTTGGAAACCTTCCACTACACTATATATCGTTGGAATGGTCATAAAAATTGAGATAAAAAATTTGCAGTACTCTTAAAAAAAAAAAAAATCCAAGATTCTTGAATGCCCTGAAGGTTATCATTATAAAAAAAAATAACTAACAATGACAATAAACAAATGAATAAATAAACTGATGTCTGTTTCTGAGTTTCTGCATTTCTTATTCGGCTTTGTGTAATGCAGTAAAATCAGAACAGCAAAAATATTTCCGGCATCATTTTTTATCATTTTTACACTCGTAACAAAATATGAGATGACAGCGTAGACCTCATTTCGGTAAGATCTCGGTTTAGCACATGTAAAATGTGTAAAATATTGAATTGAACGTTTAACCTCAGAACATATATGAATTGGTACACTGCTAGAACCTACCACGTGTTAGTGATGTAGAATTCTTGATTCTGATTGGTCAGAATATGTTGGTTAATTTTCGGTAACATTTGTATTAACGCACTTCTTATGAAACGTTATCGTTTCTATAGTAACCGCTCAGTATTGGGACTCGTACAGCGGATGCTCCACATAAAGGTGCATAAAAAACTAACATATTTCGTGGACGTTCCACAACATTAAATGTAACTGTAAATGAATGAAAAATACACGTCATTCTTTAATTAATGAAAATTGTAATTGTTGGCGTATTGCTGTGGTTTAAGAGGAATAAAACGCGTGCTGTTACAGGAAATAATCAACATCAGTATGGTGACTGAGCTTCATCACCCCACCCTGTCGTTGATTATTTTCCTCTCACAGAAGCAAATGGAGTGTTTTATTCTTTAGATGCGCAGGGATATGGAGGAGTTTACAGTATTGGGAAACAACCCAAGTCTCTGTCCTCGTGTTATTCTTGATGTTTCCATTCAACAGCTGGGACCGAAAAGCATCAAATGGAGAGACCATTCAGAATTCTCTCTTTATGGCAGGGTAATAAGCCTCTTAGAGACGCAGCGTGTGCAGGAATGAAACGGCATTGCCCCTGCTTAAAGAGAGACATTACAGAGCAAATTATGTCATCAAAGCTATTTCACGTTCGCCAAGTGCAATGACATACAATTATGTGGGATCCGGACGTACACATAAAGCAAACAGCGAGGGCTGAATTCAATCAAAAAAAGAGCATGCAGCATGTCTCTGAGTGTAAAGAATCTGTCCCTGTGGTATTTACCAGCCTAATGACTGATGCTAGGCGCTATCTTAAACTGAATTAAGAAGATAAATATCAGGATAAGGACATCTAAACGAATACAGCAAAGCATAAACTCCTCTGAAGATGTCGAAAAACCTAAAGTTACAGCTTTACCTCTGACTGCTGCAAAGCGCTGACACTGGAGACTCCTTCCGTAAACGTTAAATAAACATCTGCTTACAGAAAACCTCACCACAGCAACAGAAGAAAGAAAGAAAGAAAGATAGATAGATAAAGATAAAGGGAAATAATAATGTACTGAAAGAAAGAAAGAAAGAAAGAAATACAAAGGGAGAAAGATCACAGAGAATAACATGACAAATATGAATAGGAAAAGGGAAAAAAGAAAGAAAGTTCCTACTAGGAAGTGTAAACTAAAGGCACAGCATAAATAAAATCTAGTAAAAAAAAAAGTAGTGTTAGTTTTAAAATGTACTGGAAGGAAATCTTTTCTAAATGAATTAATTAAAGGATATATTTATTAAATAATGAGTTGAGAAAACAGCTTTGGTCTGCGTGGGGAATAACGCCGTGACTTCCGACTCCAGAACATTGAGTCATAAACAAGAGGTCGATTCTGAGGTTAAGTGAGGACAAGTCCGGTGTTCCGACAAGAGCCTCCAAACACTTAATTATCATGCAAATAGAAACCGTACAAGCGCAGGGTGCAGTGTGAGTGAACCCGATCCATCAATGAGCTCTTTCCTGTATTTAAAACAATCATTTCCATGACGAAGCACAAGGACGAAGCTACGGCGACTCTTTTACAGCCGACAGGAAAAGTGGCTGAGCTAAAGGCTGACTTTCACTTCCTCCTGCTGGACTCAAGGACCACAGTGTCAGTTTCTCCTCTTTTTCCTCTTCATGGGATATATGGAGTGTTTCCATGAAAGAGAGGAGGATGAGGAGGAGGGGAAATAAGAGAGTGTTTCATAGAAAGAAAGAAAGTATGCAAGCAAGCAAGCAGGCAGAAGAATTTTTTTTTTGAAGAATCAGGAAGACAAACGGTTGAAAAACAGACAGAAAGAATGACTTACAGACAGGCAGATGGACAGATGAACAGACATAAAAAGGAGGACAAAAAATTTGACAAGAAGGAAGTAAGAAAGGAAGAAGAAAATGAAAGAAGGAAATGGTTAAAGGGGGAGAAAAAAGTAAAGTAAAAGAAAGAGGAAGAGAGGAGCGAGAGAAGGACAGACAGACAGATGGTCAGACAGACAGACAAACCAAGATATAAAAGACAGACATGCAGCCAGATGGAGAGACAGATGGTCAGACAGACAGTCATGCAGACAGACAGAAAGACTGACAGACAAACCGACATATTTACAAACAGTTGAACGGACAGACAGACAGAAAATCAGAGAGAATAGTTGGCCAGACAGATGAACAGAAGGACAGACTCTGACATGTACAATTGGTTGAACAGACAGATTGTCAAGCAGACAGACAGACACATGGTCAGACAGATGATCAGAAAGACAGACAGATAAACTGACATATAGACAGCTTGTTGACAGATGGACAGACAGAAAGTCAAGCAGACAGAGAGACAGATAAACTGATACATAGGCAAGTGGTTGAACAGACAGACAGGCAGAAAGATAGACTTATGGTCAGACAGACAAACAAGTGATCAAAAAGAGACAGATGGTCAGGCAGACAGACAGATAGAGGGAGCAAGAGAGATAAAGATTGGAGATGAGACAGCTAGGCAGAGAAACAAATCGATGAAGCGAGAGAGAGCAAAGGAAAGAGAAAGAAATTCACAGACAGACAGATAGGCAGACAGACAGACAGATGTGCAAAGGAGGGAGAGATAAAGATAGAAGGAAGCAGAGAGCCAATGACACAGTCAGAGAGAAAGACTGACTTACAAACACGCAGACGGTTTTTCGTGCAGATAGACAGGAAGACGGGCAGAAAACCTGACATATAACGGTTTAACGGACAGGTAAACAGATGGTCACGCAGATAGACAGATCAGCAGACAGACAGATGGACAATCACAAATAGACAGATGGGCAGGTGGACAGACGCATAGACAGACGCTCACACAGACAGATATACAAAGGGAGCAAGATAAAGAGAGGTGTTGATAGACAGATATATAGATAGAAAAAACAGATGGACAGTCAGACAGACAGATGAAGAAAGAGACAGAATCGATAAACAGAGAAACCGCTAGATAAATAGACGGACAGACACACGCAAAAAAGGAGAGGTGAAAATCAAAGGAACCAGGAAGAAGCAGAGAGGCAGACAGCTGGACAGATAGAGGGAGTGAGGAAGAGAAAATGAGTGAGAAAGTGACACAGACGGAGAGACAGATATGTGGAGAGAGAGGGAATGTATTAAAGCCGGTATCATGTCAGAGGATTTGCTTAACCAATCAGCAGTCATAAGATCATCTCCAACCTATTACCGAGCAATTAAACTGGCCTGTTAGTGCGCACACACACACACACACACACACACACACACACACACACACACAATAAAGGTCATAAGCCACACTGGGGCAAGGACATTGTGTTGTTAGCATCATAAATGTCACTCAGCGCTAATTAGCTACACCGAGCTCAGAGTGGAAGTAGTTCTGTGACTCCAGTCTGTTCTACTCACGGTTCTGCGACGGTGGAACTCTGATCTCTGCGGATCACCTCAGAACCTTCAAGAAAAATATCGATACTGATATACGTACCCATGTCCTAAACCATATGATTAGAGGAATTTCTTTAAAACTAGCTCAGTGTAGAATGTTGGCATAGACGCTTGATGTGCGTGCTGACTAGCAGCGAAATACAGACACAAAACTCTTTGGAACTTGCTTTTATAGAAAATTAATTAGCGACGGGGTGGCGTGATAAAACGTTTTTGTCTTTTTAATACACAGAAATGCAGCTTGTTACTCCTGTTACTGAGAAAACCACAAAGCACAATCTGTAGCTAGCTACTATGAGCTAATCTGACAGGATTTATGAGAAGATTTTTATGTAATATTAATGATTATATGTAATCTTAACCATTAGTGCTAGCTAGCGACTATGAGCTAATCTGACAGGATTTTTGAGCGGACTTTAAGTAATATTCATACAC
>CM040996.1:18358055-18379002 GCA_022985145.1 Pangasius djambal
TTCTTATATCGTCTGTGCGTCACTGTTCTTCGCAAAGTCTTGCCAACTGTATTCGTGTGTTTCTATGCCTTATTTCCTGTTCTATATTTATTCCAGTTTTCCGACTCATGTCAATATTATCGGTACTGATTATGGATTTGGTGATGACTGTGATTCTTGGATTTGGGCAGTAAAGACCACGATGAGTATAGGAATAAATCATGTGCTGTTATAGGAAAATAATCAACGTCAGGGTGGTAACAGTAACACCGCTTCATCACACCACCCCATCGTTGATTATTTTCCTCTATTGGCACATCCCGGACTGTTTTATTCCTTGCTTAATGCCATATGTTATAGGAAACCAATCAAACTAATCTCTGTTTCCACATGTTTTATTCCTTTCTTATCTGCAGTTTTAATATGTTCATGAAGACAGAAACCATTTTGAGAATAAACATTGACTTCCAGTCCGACTAAATGTATTTAATTGAACATTTGGTAATAAAAAATGAAGCTTGGCGGATACGGAACCAAACGGCTGTTGCAGCATCTGTTGACTTCGGGACGGTTCTCTGACAGCATGAACCGCTTGTGCTCGACAATCGTCGAGTTATGCTGTCGACTGAGATTGTCTTTATGCCTTTAGAGCTTTACAGAGGCCTGAGCTGGTACTGATGAGCCTCGGTACGTTCTCCTGCAGAGGAATAAAACCTTTCTGGAAAAACATCACTGCTGTTCGCATTGGAAACTCACTTATAGATTGCAGGCAATGTGGCGGCCATGTTGAGGTGCGTTGGTGGGCAGAGTTGCCTTGTTTGTACTACTTTAGCAGAGATGAATAAGACGAGCTTGACGAGACTCAGGAAACACAGTGACATTGCAGTGGGTGGTGATGTGTGTGTGTGTGTGTATATATATATGTATATATTTCATTTATTATATGCGTTTGCTTATTTATATTCAAGTCGTGTGTGTGTTTTCACATTTTCTTTCCAATTTTATTTCCTAGAAATGCACCAATCCAATTTTCTTTGCAATTTTTAACACACTACTATTATCAGAGCTATTAATGCCAAGCCGACACTAGCTTTCTCGCCCTTTCACCCTGTTTATTCCTTAAGATGCTCTTTAGAATTTTGCTCCTTTTGCTATACATTCAAAAATCATTTCTTTTATTTGTTACACACCAGTTTAATGAACGACCTGAAAGAAAGCGATTCCAAAACACATCCATAAACTAAGAATAAGATTAGCTGTCCAATTCGGGGAAAAATTGCTTACAGAGGAACATCCAAAGTTGCAAAGTGCTGAATGATGTCAAGTGTTTCTTTTTCTAATCTCCTGACCAATCGGATCGCAAGTTGCGGGTTTAAGCAAGAAAAATGAACATGGAGGACAAAGTGCCGAAGTCGTAAGTGAATAAATATGAGGAGAAGTCTGAAAACTCTTTCACACACACTCACACACGCGCACACACACACACACACACACACACACACACACACACACACACACACACAGTTAGTCTGGTTAATTGTAGTAACCGCCCAGAATTAGACTCTGTCTGACCCCCAGGGACTCATTAACCCATCATGCTTTGTAGAAGTCGCAACTCCATCGCTACCCCCAACTGCTGCAGCTGTGTGTGTGTGTGTGCGTGTGTGTGCGTGTGCGCGTGTGTGTGTGTGTGTGTGAGAGAGAGAGAGAGAGAGAGAGAGCGAGAGAGAGCTACAGGATGCCATGTCACATAACACATTTCCTGTGGAGTGACACATGTGGTCTTCTGTCATGTGGAGCTTCACAGATTTCCCTCTCTCTCTCTCTCTCTCTCTCTCTCTCTCTCTGTCTCTCTCTCTTTCTCTGTCTATCTGTCTGTCTGTCTGTCTGTCTCTCTCTCTCTCTCTCTGTCTTCTTCTTGCAATAATGACAGATGTGTTTTATTCCTCTTATACCCCAGCAATTTGCCAATAATTATATTTTTAAATATTTATCTCCTTACAGAAGTCCCTGTTGCCAAAGAACAGGTTGTTACTATAGAAAGAGTAACGTGATAAGTTGTGTAGCAGCAGTGTGTGTGTGTGTGTGTGTGTTATACTCCCACAGACTCGGTGAACATTAGCAGCAGCTACACTGTGTGTTCGTATCACAAAAAAACTAAAAATAAAGACTTTGTTTAAACATCAGCATTCTTTAATCATGAATATTCTCTTTTATTTATTACTGATTTTTTAAATGAAACTTTTAACTTTTGTTTAAGGTAATTTTTAAAACCTTAAAAACTTTTAAAAACTTTCTACATAGCATTTAATAAAATGGCGTAATGCCCAAAAGATATTATTATTATTATTATTATTATTATTATTATTAACAGCACAGTCTGGTGAGATTAGTAAAATATTTTTTCCCACCCTATTTTTGTGAAAACAATTTTTGCAAATAAATAAACAAACAAACAAACAAACAAACAAATAAATTAATTAATTAAATTAAATGTTAGAAACATTTTTCAAGAATGTGAAAAATATGAATAAGCACTTTTCAGATTCAGATTTTTTTCATTATTTGAATATTTTTTCAGATTGATTGATTGATCAATTCCATGTTTCTTCTCAGCACGAGGCAGTCAGTCATCCTGATTCACATCTCTCTCAGTGTAAAACTCACACACACACACACACTCACACACACACACACACACACACACACACACACACCACGACAGCCAGAGAAAGTGCCACGCTGAGCTTTGTCTATTTTCATTTGCTCAGAAATGAACAGCTGCTTTGTTGAATAAGAAAAACGCCTCCTCGATGCACTTGAAATAACATTTGCGTCTTTTTGGGTTTTTTTTTAATCTTGTAATATTTTATCGTCGTTTGTAGGTTAATGAGCCGTGATCTGAATCTTATTAACTTCACTTGACAAGTCATGCGTAGAGGAATAAAAACTATAAAAAAAAATCAATGCACAAGTAAATAACCTCACAAATCGACATCTAACGAAGTGTTAACAGATCTGTGTGTGTGTGCGTGCGTGTGTGTGTGTGTGTGTGTGTGTGTGTGTGTGTGTGTTATACTGCCAAAGACATGGTGAACATCAGCAGGAGCTACACTGTGGGTTCATATCACATAAAGCTCGGAAAATAAACATTTTGTTGAAACATCATCGTTATTTTATTAAAACCTTATTCTTAAATTGTATTTTAAAAATGATCATAATAGAAATTTCTTGTAGGAGTGTATTTTATTGTATTTTAATATATTTTATTTCAATTTTGATATTCATTTATTAAAGATTTTATGTTTTTTTTTTATAGCACATTGTGGTCAAATCCCAAAACAACGTCCTATTCACTACTCGCGCTCCCTACATAGCATATAATATAACTGTGTCATGTCTGTAGAATAAGTTTAAGTAATAAGAATAAGTTTTAATAATATAAATAATTTTAAAAGAACCTTTATCTCTGTCTTCCAGGTCACTGGTGTTAGCCATCTTTAACTCGTATTTTGAAATTATTATTTAAAAAAAAGTTGGATAAGTGCAGTTCATGCGGCATCAGTAGAGTTTCCCGTCACACTCTATTAGTTTTTAATTTACTTGCAAATTTTATCTTTATTCGTGGAGAATTTAGATGTGTCATTAGATTTATACCTTTCAGTCTTCCTGCAAAATAATCTTTACTGAAAACAAGATTAAATAGAATAATGTATTGATGCTGCTGTGATTAGTGACGTGTGCTTTGAGATGCTCTTGGATGCCATCTTGGAAAATACGTCTTTAATGGAAATTTGTCGCTGCTGGTACCGTCACGGGTTTAACCTCCTGCGCTTGTGACGCCAGTGACAATTCATAACTCCGGTGACTTAAAGTAATGGCACCGCATTAAAGATCAAAGATAGTGGTTGTTTATTTAAGAGGAATTTCATTACAATATTTTGAGAACGACACATATATGGCCATGCGACATGAATGAGAACTTTAACGTGTGTGCGCATATTACTGTCAGCGTCGACATCGGAGGACCGCGACAGTGATGACTGTATTCACTGGAAGGATGGGGAAACCGGCTATTTACGGATCCGGTATGAAAAAAAAATTGAAATTGCGCAAGTGTCAGCTTGCACAGTGTAACACCTAAAGAGTTTGACACTCCTGCTTTAGATAGCAGAATATGCCGATTGAATGAATGTACATTTACGACTGCGCTCGTTAGCTCACTCGTATCTTCTCAGCAAGTTCTCCAGAACTTCAGAGAACATTGTCTTACCCATGCCGAGGCTTCTGGCAGCAGAAATGAGAAACATTTCTCCAGCACAAATATGCATTTATACCTCCTTTCTCTACTCGACACGGCGCAGCGCGCGCTGCACACAGTCTTCCGCTAATTATTATTGATTTCACAGCGCAGTTTTATTCACCAGGATCTGATTGTGTTTGCTCAACATTAATCCTGGCTTATTTGTTTGGCCGTGCACGCTGAAGCCTTGCAAGCTGACTTATGGACATGCGGACTGAAGTGCCACTAAATCGAGCTGTTATGGGAAAATAATCAACAACGGGGTGGTGTGGTGTGTGATGTGATGTGATGTAGACTTCCACCGTGTTGAACCAACATCATTAGAGCTCATAATGAGACAGGAATTCCCAAAAAGGACACTAATGAGGCGACGACAGTTACTCAAATCTGACCTGCAAATCACAGGTTTATATTAATACGTTATTGTTTCTATAGTAACAGCTCATTCACCTGTGTATCTGATTTCTTTAGATTTAGACTGCTGTCTTCTTGCTTGTGATTGTATAAGATAGCCAGCTAATTAGCTAGATATATTTATTTTTTTGTAAAAAAAAAAAGAAAAAAAAAAGCTGTAAAACAATGGTTATTGTGTAATATCTAATTGACAAGTTAAAACTTTAAGTCAAGCTCAGGTTGATTCTTCATTGGCAAACATTCAGCACAACCCCGAAAACAACTTTCATCGTGCGAGTGCAAATTAGACAAATTAGACAAATTGGTTTTAAGCCTGTAAACAACACAACAAACGTCTCTGGCTTCATCAGCTCGAGTTTGGCTGCTTTCCCGCAGATGTGCATCAAGACGCTGAATAATCCTCCGCCTCAGAATTACAGTGATTACGCCTCTTTGTGAGCCACAGCGCATGAAATAAGCCGTCTCTCACACCTTCGCCTCAGCCGGAACATCGCTTTCCATGCGCGCCTTCCAGCGCTCAGGTTTATCGCTCATTATCGAGAGCTTTAGTGAGCGCCTGGTTCTTCGACCACGTGAAGTGGCGACACTGAAACGCTGTCACACGCCGTCTGTCGTTCGAACGAAACAAAGCTCCACGCTGGTGAACAAGGGAGCAGACGTGAGAGCGACAGACAAGGCGTCGAATTCGCAACCTGTTTCCTTGTGGAGTGGATCAGTATGCGATATATACTGTATGTTTATACCACATTGCGGTTGAATTCTCGAATCTGATTGGTCAGAGGGTGTGCCTTTTTTTCGTATAACAGCGTAGCTCGGAAAGTTTTATATAGCTCCAGGTTTATATAAATGCTCATAGTAACAGCTCATACACAGGGACTTGGACAGCACAGTAGATGCACATAATCTAAGACTAATAATAATCCGATTTACCAAAATGTGTTAGATTTTTAACAAAGAGGTTTTTGAAGTGTTTTTGTTGTTGTTGTTGTTAGGAGACTTTTATTTCACTTGTGGATTGTGGAAGGAGTCTCAAGTGTCAGCGCTTTGTGACAGTCACAATGCTTTGTAGAGTTTGTTTTACACAAGCTGCATTTTTTGAGAGAGAGAGAGAGAGAGAGAGAGCGTAAGAAAGAGAAAAAAGAGAGGCTGGTGAGAGAACAATCGCTTATCTATTGTCGCTCTAACGCTCTATCCGTATCTGGTTTATAGCAATAAAGGTGTGTGTTTTAGCACAATCTTTAGCTCGCTACGTGATATTTATACCACAGCGCTGTTAAATCCTGGACTCACAAGGTGTTTCCTATGACAGTAGTACAGCTGAGAATAACCCAATTATAAGAATATGCTTATATTACACTGATTACGTGTTGTTATTTATTAAAGGAATTTAAAAAATGTATGGTCACTGATATGGTGAAGTTTTCTGTAAGGGTGTAATGTTTGTGTAACATTTATAGAAGGAGTCTCCGGTGTCAGCGCTTTGTCACAGTCGTAGGACAAGAGTCAACTTCGGAGGGTAACAGTAGCTACACTTGCGCTGATTATTTTCTGTAACTGCACAGCACGGAGTGTCTTATTACCCACAGATATTTCATTTGGACTGGGCTCAATCTGTTTTCTCAGTTCCAGTTACGGTGTATAAATATTGACGGAATATTAGTCTTCATCTGACTGAGTAAGTGAAAAGAGTAAAATCGTCTATTCATATCCATATACCTGTGATTTTTTTGTCTCGTGGTGAAGTCTCGTTCTCGCTTACTGAGCCTTGTTGTCCTCATCCGTATTTCCTGTTTTCTTAATTGTGGAGTCTCTTTTCTTTTCTGTGATGATGGATTATGTGTTTCTGACTTTGCCTGCATGCATATCGAACCGTGACCACGATTTCACGCCGGCACTTGCATCCTGCCTATCTCTCAGGATCAGAATTCTCTGCTATGAGACGTACAGCCAGAGCTACAGTTCACAGGGTACACAAAAAAAAAAAAAAAAGCATCATGGCATCTCCATCCCGTGCAAACACATACATTATCTGCAATTCTTTCGCCTCAGTCGTTTACTGTTGATGATGTGTGCATTTGTTTTGCCCAAGAACCCATTCATCGGCTCGGGTTCCATTACGGAGACGGCGGGGCCGTGCATTATTTAAGCCGAGAACGTCGCTTGTGTAAACAAGGCGTCGAGAAAATCTATTTTGTAAAGACTTTCCTCTGAAAGCAATGCAGTGAAAGAGAAACAGACCTTGTTTTTCCAACCGCATCGGACAAGCGTAAAGGTGATTTTTTTTTTTAATCAGGTTAAAGTCGTGTGATAATTCCGATACTGTTAGTCCTGAGTCAAACTGTTCATAAAGCACATTACCTTTCTTGTTTTTAGAAACACACGATGCACCTGACTGAAAAAGTGTCGCAGGCATTACTGATGTGTGTAACAGGCCATCGCACCTGTGCAACGTAGAGCCACGTGTTTGCGTTACATAACGTAATAGAAGACTGAGCACAGCTTTTCTTCCATATCTGACGCTTCTTGACGTCTAATTCTGACCTCGGCCGCGTCCTTCCTCTCAGGACTGACCTGAATATAAACTCATTTGTCTGTCGTTTTTATGTCTCGACCCTCAGTCCTTGAGCGGCGTGCTGTAAATACAGGCTGTCAGCCCAATGTCACTTCCTCTCGTCTCTGCGTGCTGCGTTTTTTTGCCTCGAGGCCGGATGTTAAACGCTGCTGCGGGATGAAGTGAATGAATAAATGATTGTGATTACCTGACAGTGGGGAGGAAATTGGAGGGCGTGCAGTATGGACGCTCCCATAAGCAGTGTAGGTTGTTTTATCGTCTCGCACACACACACACACACACACACACACACACACACACACACACACACACACACACACACACACACACACACACACACACACACACACACACACACACACACACACACACACACACACACACACACTCACTGTGGATTTACTCCACTCACAAGTGATAAATAGGCTTTTTAACGAGACACATGTTAAGACACCACAATTTTCATCTGCTATTTGTCAAGCTGGTGTAGACTGCTGTGCATGTGTGTGTGTGTGTGTGTGTGTGTGTGTGTGCGCGTGTTAAGACACTCTGCCTTGAGGATAGACTGGAAAGGAATACAAAAAAAAATCTTCAGGTTATTTCGTGTAGATGTAAATATAACGTTTGCCGTCACGCCGTAGCAATGAAACGAACCTGATATTGATTTGTGGAGAAAAACAGAGACTTTGTGTCATTCTTTAATAAATAAAAGAATTCAATTGTTGGCAAATTGTTGTAGTAATAAGAGAAATAAAAGACTTCGGGATGTGCTGTTATAAAAATAATCAACTTCATGGTGGTAACATTTCATTTTATTTCACTTAAATGTCTGCCTGGTACGTTCGAACCTAAAATGCCAATAAATATATATTTATTAGAAATGAATATATTTTATTATGCTTTTTGTACTTTTTTAAATTAGCAGTTTAGTGCAGTCAAAAATTCAGCTGTTATAGGACTTATGTTAATATTAGTAATAATAAAAGTCCTATAATCTTTGATTCAGCTTTTATAAGAGTGATATTTGAATTAGATAGTATCAGTATATTTGATATTATAAATACGATCATATTTATCTGACGTGATCTACTGTATGTCTATTGTAGAATTTATTCGTGTATTTATTTATGAGCAATACCTGTCAGTATGCTTTCACATCACATATCTCTGAGATCCCTGGCTTCACCTTGTTGTGTTCTTGCAGTAAGGAAGTGTGTTGTGTCTGGATATAATATTTTAATGCTATACATCTATACAGCTTGAGCTCATTAATGCAGGTGTAACATTTCCAGGTGTAGTAGCGTGACCCGGTTTGTTTTTCTGAACCCCAAAGCCCTGCTACGGTTCACGTCCTCACTGACCCTGGAAATCCAATTCTCTGGTCGTGGGTGTCAGTTAACCTGCGATTACACACTGCACCTATTGTGTGTATGTGTGAGTGTGTGTGTGTGTGTGTGTGTGTGTGTGTGTGTGTGTGGGTGAGTGGGTTGGTGGGTGTGTGAGAGCACATTGCTTCAGGGCAGATTACACTGCCGTGCCGTTGTGTTTTACACGATGGTGTGTTATAGGACAGTCGTAATGTTGAGGACAAAACTGCTCCTGTGTGCTCCGGTCGCCTCTGTTTACTTCAGCTGAGCAGTGGCATTGATTTCTCTATAAACCTTATCCCGGGGTGTGTGTGTATGTGTGTGTTTGCTTGTGTAGAGTCAACTACAGAATTGTTAGCTGCTCCCTATATGTGTGTGTGTATATATATATATATATATATATATATATATATATATATAGATAGATAGATAGATAGATAGATAGATGTATGTGTGTGTGTGCATATATAATTTAAATTAAAGCAGTATTTTGAGCTTTAATGTAGGAGCACTGCATAGTTCTGAGCATAGTTCTCAGCACACTCAAAACACTGGTTTAAAAATATTGGCACCCTTACAATTATGAACTCTCAGGAATCGGGAGATGTTTGAGGCTCCGTCTGTGGCGGTTCTATTAATATCCAATCCGAAAATCAAAGTCAAAAGCCAGAACACAATCAGGTCAAAAACACAATCTGAAATGGTGTGTGGAGATCGCGACATCTGCCCTGTCAATCAGATCGACACTAGCCGATCATGGCAGTCAGTGGGATCGTGTATGAGGAAGAGGGCAGATGGCGCTTTCCTGTGAGTGTATATAAATGAATATAATTGTTTCCAAGGATCATACTTTATTTGGGTCCCGAAACTTTTGTCATGTGTGTCTTTTGGTGGGAAAATAACGAAAAGAAGGTTCTATACAGGTTTTCTCCAATTTCACTCCAGTTTTCTCCAATTTCACGCTAAAAACCAAAGTCATACAATAACTGTTGTTACTGTTAGCATTCTTTTAAGGGGTACCAAGACTTTTTTGGTGACCAACAATATGTGCATTATAATTACTGTACAGTAAACTCTGTGTTTTTCTGTTACAGTTCAACAGATGAACATCTTCGCTGGGATACTGAAGGTAAACATATCCATCAGTCTGTTTTTCACTCTAACCTTTTTAGACTCCAGATATTTTTAAAAATCAGTTTATCTCGCAAACACATTAAAATCAGCGATGGTGACTTTTACACAATGAAATGATTTATAATGAGAGGGACATTACATCTCCTCCATGGCTGTCCATCACTGCGGCGGTTTCGTTTGAAACGTATTAAGCGCTGCGTGTGACTGATATCGTGACATTTCAGACGTCTGACAGGTGAACATTACCGTGGAGAAAAGCGGCAGGAAAATTTCTCTTCTTGCGAAACTTTCAAACAACCTTCAAGCTATTAAACTGGCCTTAACATTAGGAAATGTTCCTACAGCTGTAATTAGCAGCAATTAAGAACAATTATACCTGTTAGTGATGCACACCAAGATGTCAAGACTTTTTGCGTTTTTACTTAAAAAAAAAAAAAAAAAGAGCCTTGAACACAGTTTGGCGTGAGAGCGAGGAAAAGACAGAACGCACGCGATCACGAGCAGCGTCTTCGTCTCGTTCTGTCTCTCGGTGTGTTCCTGTTTCATCGGCAATCATGTTTCATTTCTCTCAGTTCCACTGCTCAGCTTGGTGCCAGTATTTTCTCCGGCGTCGGCATCCCGGATTAGGAATTAATCTTGTTTCGTGGAAAATGGATTTTATACAAACTTATCAACATTAAGAGCTCGCTTAACCCTTAGTGCAACCATTTATTTCACCATCTTCTCCGTTTCAGTGTAACCTGCAAACATAAATCCCTAGAGGGCAATTCTACGCAAATGCCAACCTGACCATGGACGTTGTGAGCACAGGAACAAAACTACTTTTAAGATGTTTGTTCGTGCATATATTTAACTTCTTTAGCCAAATTATAGAGAAAATTGAGTCGTTTATACATCAGATATGCATATGGAGTACCGGTTCAGTTACGTCACATCCTTAAAAACAAAAAATGTCAATGTATTCCCAAACCAGGAAAATCTTCTCACCTATACTTCTTGTGTTCAGTCAGGTCTCTTTCATGTGATACGTACGATGCTTTCTGCAGCAGAGTCTGTAGAAAATGTGTAGTCGCAACCGCGCGTGCATCCGATGCCACGTCCGTAACGCTGATAAACTGCTGTGTCTTTGAAATGCGCAAATCGATACATGAGTTTCTACGATTTGTCTGCGTGGTCCTCAAGAGGTTAAATGTCAACATGCGCAAATTGACTCATCGATCCTTGGCTTGTCTCTGCTGAGAGACATTTTGTTAGCCAGTGTGAGTGCAAATGTCACATCCATGATGCTGAAGTTGCCCTTGAATTATTAGAAATTATACACTTTCCGTTAATAGCTTTGAGTTTCTGCGAAGCCTCAGCAAATAGTCCAGGTTTTGAAAGATAGGAAAGTTCAGTGTTTTAAATGCCAAAAAAAACTGTACGAGTGTCTCTCGCTGCTGATGTCCATTTGTTAAAATTTACATTTTGTTATGCATATCATTATAGAAATAGCGTCATATTGGCAGTTAACTAAAACGGCGAGTAAGGATGGTATCGATACTGTTGTTTGGACCAAGTGGTATTGTTGATATCAATACGGAAATGAGTAAACTACAGATCTGAGTTAATATTTAAGTTAATTTCTCAGTCAAATTTTATATCCATAGTTAACATAATTTTTTATTCAGACTGGTGTGTACTGTACTCAAACACACACACACACACACACACACACACACACACATACAGGTGATCATGTGATCAGGGCGGGGTTCAGGCTCGGGGCGACTCACACAAATCTCATGTAAATCTCATGTAAATCTCGTGCAAGTTTCATTGGCTTTCAACTGACAAAAGTCCTAAAGACTGGAGTTTTCCAGGCACTAACCCGTTTTATTCCGACTGTTCCGCTTCAGCCTGAGATTTTGAGATTCTGGTGAGATTGCAATCCTCATTCTGTCGTCTCTCTTCTGCTGCACAGATGGACAGAAAGACATCGAGGATGAGCTGAACACCGGACTGGAGCTTGTGGACTCGTGCATCAGATCCCTGCAGGAGTCCGGAATTCTCGACCATCAGGAATACAGCACGAGCGAACGTGAGTAACTTTGAGGCTCTGATCATCAGAAAAAGTGAATATCACACTCTTAAAGGATTCTTCCATTAAAGGGTTTGTCCTGCTGAGGGAGTCCTTAAAGGTTGATACAGAAAACATTCCAAGGAAGCTAAAAATCCTTAATTATCCAGCGAAACCCTTTGAAGGGTTCGTTTGTGTTCGCCATGTACAATTCCACTTCCTAGCTCAAAACCGTTACTACAGTAGACTTAGTGACATCATCAGCGGACCGGAATATTTCAGGAATATACAGTAACTCTCGACTTAAAATGACAAAGCTATCAGTGAGTCATGAGTGTAACTTCTTCGGGATCGGTTTCTGCTAGAGCAGAACTTTTGGCTACAGGACTATTGTCTAAGTTGTCTACATTGTGTCCGAAATGTCACTTACTCGATATTAATTATCTTGTTTATAAAACCGTTGTATAAAAGCGATATGGCACGAGCAAGAGTATCAACGATGTTCAGTATAAGTGCACTCTTGCTCATGCGATATTGGTTAAATATCAAGGTCTGCTCTGTATGTGTGTTACGTGAGCCATCCGCGGATAAATATTCAGAACTGGAAAGTATTTCCCGGGACAGGGTTCAAACCCGAAATCCGACCCTCCCAGCTACGCCACTAGGCTGTACGGTGTGCTGAACTCTGAATCGCACTAACTGTTTTTCTCATTTCTCTTCAGCGCTCTCATGATTCCTGTCATGTGTATATCTTTTGAACAGAGGGAGAGAGAGAGAGAGAGAGAGAGTAGGCAAATTTGCACCATCTGTGATAATTGCGTATGAACTCTACTTATGGTTAATGGATGTAACTGTGAATTATAATGGCTCTACACTGAGGTGGTATCGAGGCCTAGTGGTACAGAAATATAGATTCCTTCATCGAAAAAAGGTACTTTAATGCCATTTACGTCTTTCAGTTTCAGCCAAGGTAAGTAGGGGGTTCTGTGCTATTACCCACAATGCTGTGAGCATGAAATGCGTACGCCATTTTCTGCCTCCAGAAAAGTCAAGAGGGAGTAATTAGATTATATTTAGAAAATTGCCTTGATTTATGCTGCTTTTTTCTGCAGTTTGAGAGCCAATGTTCTGAAAATGGAGGTGTGACAATTACAGTCAAGCCCAGAGGGTCCGGTAAAAGAGTAGTTTCATTTTAGGTTCAGCATCTCTCGGTGCATTTTGGCCTCTTCACCAAAACCAAATTCACGCTCCTAATTCGAGAAGCGAATGCTGAAAAGAGCCCTGAGTATGTAACGTGCAAAAGGTACAGCGTGGAAGATTTCTCAGGTCAAGGCACTGTTCATCAGAATGACATAAATTACTGCAATAGTAAAATCTGTTCCATAAAGAGTTACCATTACCTCCCGAAGTTGATTATTTTCCTATAACAGCATGCCATGAAGATTTTCTTTACACCGCTAATCATTGCTGCATGTAAACATGAGACACAGAAACTCTGGTATTTTTAGAATAAGTCAATCAATTCATTCTGCAATTTTCAATAATCGGTAACAGTATGTAAGTCCAGTGTTTATAAGGCTACATAAAACCTCTATAACCTCTTTCTGACGACAGACACAAATCTAGGCAACTTATTCCACCTGGCTTCAGCTGTCATAAAGACTGTGATTGTCAGTTTTCATATCAGGTTGCTATAAGACTATAAGGGTTGTGTTGTGACCCCTGCAGGATGACCGACATTTGAGCGTCGTGACAACAGATACCTGTGTTCATAATGCTACTTAAATCCTACTTTGTGTCCCATTGACGCAAAGCTGCATAAACATTTATAAAGGCAACTTATTCCATCATAAGGACTGCTTTGGTCAGTTTGGATATGATGTTTCTATAACACCTGAGGCAAGCTGGCGTAACGGTTGTGACTTCCTGGATGACATCAGAGCATCGTGGCAATTGTCATTACAGTGTCACGACATTGTTATAGATTACTCCAGCAAGCTGCTGGCCCATTGCTGCGATAAATAGATAGATAGATATTTTTAAAATGCTCATAATGTTTTTTAATCTAGTGAACTGCTGGTATGTGAAAGGTTGCTACTACTTCATGGATGGATGGATGGATAGATGGATAGATAGATAAAAACAGATTGTTGAAATACTTGTGTTTCATAACTTTGCATTCCTGGGTAGAACTTTTATTCTTTATTTTTTATTTTGTTGTTAACTTGTTTTCCATCATGATTTTGTCTTTATGTCGTTCTGTTAAAGAATTTATATCAACATTCTGAACATTTCTTAACTTGAAAATAGCAGTAATTATTTATTATTTTTTTTAATTTTTTGGAGCATCCTAGTTGCTTAATTCTGCACTAAAAAAGAAATTAAAAAAAAACATTTTCAAGGCTGTACATGGTGGGAAATAAACAGTTTCAGTGTTGGAGTAACGATGATTAAAGTGCCGTAAATCCCAGGGCACCGATAATTTTAGGGAATTGAAAGCGTAAGAGGCGTGGGTTCCAGACCGTTCCGAAAGGAGCATGAATCATTTTTTTTTAGAGAGTAAATATATGTTGGCTTGTGTGTGGGGACGTTTGTGATTTTCTGCTCAGGGCAGCATGGCACTCAATGATTCATCCGTTAGAGGAAATCAGAATGAAAAAGCTACTGCCTTTGTGCACGCTTTTAATGGAGAGGCGCGTTTGTAGCTTGACTGACAAGCAGCCAAACGTCGTTCCTCGCACGTGTCTTAAGGCTTTATTCTTCCTTACATCTGCTGAAACGCATCAGCAGGCTCCACATGCTGAGGAGAAGAGAGGTATATCGAGGATCTTCTGAACATCAAGGGAAATTTGTCTTTATCCAGCAAAAAAACCCCAAAACAATACAAAAGTTTTAAAATAATTTCCCCCATAAAATATGTAAGCTTGTTGGTTGAGTAGATGCACAGATCTTTGTCCTGACATGCAGAATATATTTATGGCATCTCTTACCTGCTTAAAGGTTTATTTAAGTCATTAATGTTTTCTTTTTTTTTTTAACATTTTGTAAAACATCTATTTGGTGCCACTTGGCAGCCATAGGGTTAAAATTGAATATAATTTTTTTTAATCAATAAACTTCAACTTCAAATTCAAACTAAAGTGGTGAGATCACATATTTCAGGAAAAAAACCCCAACCACCTTGAGAAGCAAGTTCTCTTATACGTTTCTGATAAGTTCTCCTTTGACAGCATTGGGTTTTTTTTTGCTCTATAGTTTGTTGCATGTCTGTAAGTGTTCAAATTCATAAAAACAAACAAACAAACAAACAAACAAACAAACAAATACCACCCCACTGGTAAATGTCCCCAAACCAAACATAAATACCACCATACTGCTAAAGGTAATTGTTAATGCCCCATACACAAAAACAAAACCACCCCTCCTACTATTAGATGTCTCAAACCCAAGCATAAATACCCCCACTGCTAAATGAACCAAACCCAAAAATAAATACACCCCTCACAGGTAAATACCCCAAACATAAAAATACATACACACCATACTACTAAATACACCAAAACCCAAAAGGACTATAACAGAAACAAAGGCATAATAAACAAAAGGAGATGGAGAACTCAGACCAAATCATATAACACAAAAGCATCGCTCATGATGCTGGGAACTGTGCTCTGAGAGGGGAAATTCATGACAATAAGGAGTAGAGTTTCTTCGTTTTTTTTTTCTGATCGTTTAGTCAATACGGAAGCATTGCGAGGGGTCAGTAGCACAAATCCATCATAAGAAATGAGCTGTGAGATCTAGAAAGATATGCAGAACTAAGAAAAACACTTTGATATATGGGAAAACAAGGACATGGACTTAATGGCATTAAACACACCATAAGATGTCACAACAAGCAGTGACACAACAGGGATTAACATGGAACAGGTGAACACAGTCAGGTAACAAAACAGTGACAGGGCAGAGACAGAGACAGAGACAGTACTATAGCAGCAACAAAGGCACGTGGTATAATAAACAAAAGCACATGGAGAACCGAAACCGAAATACGCGACACAACTGCAGCACTCATCGTGTTGGGAACTGCGGCATGCTCTGAGAGGAGGAATTCATGACAATAACGGTCATGGGGGATCCAGAGCCTGTCATGGGAGCACTGGGTGAGAGGTGTGAACAAACCCTGGATGGGATGCCAGATCAGCGCAAGGCACACATTTACATCTAGCAGCAGTTTAAAGTTACTAGTCACCCTACCGGCATGTTTTTTGCTAAGTGCAAGGAAACTGTGAAATGTGGAGGATGTGGGAAACTCCACACAGACAGTAACCCAAGATTATGATTGAACCAGGAGATCAGATTTCCAGTGAGATCAGATCGTACAATTCTATCAACAAACGGCGTCTCAGCTAACGATAATGAGTGTCTGATATCTGATGTTGGAAATCTCTTTGAGAATTAAACATTACAGAGGAATAATCGAATATCCAATGCACCAATCTACACGTGACATGTTGGTGTGCTTACGCCAATTAGACTATAATCATTTCTTTTATCAAATGGGGAAAAAACAGAATTTTATTTGTCCATCCAACCATTTCAGATGAAAGGAGAAGGAAAGGAATGAATGAGGAATCAGTTTCATTATCTCTCAGCTTGATATGTCTGGCTAATAAGAGCCACAGATTAGCGTGATGGACATTCAGCATCACACCACGCTGCCCTTTTCTTCTGAGGGAAAAAATCTTTCAGAGGCTTCAGTTTGTCTGATTGAGAGTGATCGTTCAAAACATGCTGGAGTGAAAAGCTAAAAGCTAAAAGCTCCATCAGTTCTGACATGGCTCTCGACAAATAAAAGGTAAAGTTCTGGCGCTTCACATAACCTCATATGCTTTTTTTGTTTGTTTTTTTAATACACATTTTTGGTTTTTCATACCTGCTTGTCTTTTGAACTTCACCCACCTCCTTTTTTTATTCTCGCCTACCAGGCTCTTTTTGCCATCCTTCTCTCTCTCTCTCTCTCTCTCTCTCTCTCTCTCTCTCTCTCTCTCTCTCTCTCTCCCTCTCTCTCTGGTGGTGCACACAGATCCGAGCCTGCTCTCTCAGAGCTCGCTGCAGCTCGGCTCGAACTCCTCCGGATATCACAGCAGCCAGACGCCGGCTCTGAACGACGCCCAGGCTTCGGCATCACCTCAGCTGCAGCAGCCTGGAGGAGCCGTGCACAACTACAACCAGGTCAGTCCTTCTTTCCTTCTTCTTCTCTTAACTTCTCGGTCGCATCCTTGTCTTGTCTCCTCTCCTATGCTATTTCTCTCTCTCCTTCTCTGTGTGTGTGTGTGTGTGTCTCTCTCTCTCTCCCTCTGTCTCTCTCTATGAGGCTCTTGTGTATCCTTAGGCAGGAGTGGTAGCACGGCTGGGAATCAGCGCTCAATAATCAACCGCTTCCCTCCAGCTCAGATTTCCACTTTTTATACCACTGTAAAAATCACTGGTGCTAAATTTAAAGTCGTAAGCCAGTCTTACGCTGTGTGTTTTTTTTTTTTTTTTTTTTTTTTTTTTTTTTTTTTTTTTTTTTTTTTTTTTTTTTTTTTTTTTTTTTTTTTTTTTTTTTTTTTTTTTTTTTTTTTAAGATTATTACTATTATCACATTGTCTGAGATCCCAAAAACATCTCCATGCCAGACTGTGTGATAATGAGTGTTCTCCATGTCAGATTATACGATTATTTGAAGATCGCCTGACGATAGAGCTGCGATTAAAGAAAATGACTACGTCCCGTTTACATCGATCAGCGTGAACGGGAGATCAGCTCACGCACAAAACGAGCCCACGTTAAAACACAAACGTTCTTCAGAGTGAGTCTGAGGTAATAAGGAGATATTTCTGTCTGATAACTTTTTGTTTATGTTTCTCATCACTAGCGTATTTATAGCGATTTCATGCATTTACCGTCATCCTATTGGTGGATTTTCGACAAGCGAGATTTTAATTAGACATTTCTCACTTTTTTGTCAGCTGTCGGCTAAATCGGGCACCGATCTCAACTCATGACCGAAGAAGTCTTTTAGGGTGTGTGATTTTTGTCTGCGACGGCAAAATCGGACCAAAAATCGTACGCTGTAAAGGGTCCGTGTTTAAATGACAAAATACCTGTTTTTATGCAAACAGGATGTTCAAAACATTTTGGGCTTTAAAACTATAAATATGACACAACATTCTGCTTGTTCTTCATCACTTCAGATTAAGTTTGGCATTAAAATTAAGGAACGCTTGGAATGACCCAGATTTATATCAGCAGTTACCTACTGAGTAGATTAAAGATTGCCGTTAGTCCCTGACGTCCTGCTAATACAGATCACTACAGCGAGAGGGTAACAGTAAAGGTGGAAGACATGATGGCTGAAAGAAAGATCCCAGGCGATACAATTTAATAAATATTTTAATCACCCCAAAATCGTTCTTGCATACGTCGATAAGGTTTTTTTTATCATCTTTTATTAAAACATAATTCCAGAGTATGAGTACCCATCTTAGACAGAAAATTATCCGCAGAAGAGCTGAGTGTTTTTCATATCTGGATTCATGAATATTTGATTTCTAGACCTCGTGTGGTGAAACAAATAAAAACAATACAAATTGAGTTAGTACTGACAATACGACAGGGAAATAATTAATCTCCTAGTTTAGTGCTTGCCAAGAAAAACAAAAATAAGAAAAGTCATTTATTTTTTGTTTTCATTATCAGAAATAGCAGGTACAGAATTCCAAAGCAATTTGTGTTCCTTTTGCTTTTTTTTTGTAAATTCTGAAAATGAAATTGTAAACAAACTAAAACAGAAAAGCATCAGGTTTTCAGAATACCGTTAGGTCAAGGCCAGCCAAGGTCAAGTGCCTACCCCTCTTACTCTTGGTGAGCGTTAGATACAGCTTTGGAAACGCTTTCTGAAATGATTATAGTTGAACGAGAAGAGGATTGTCCTCCATGACAATATCAGAGATGATTATTATTATAATAATCATCATTTTGTCCTGAACATGGCTTAAATCGTCACTTTCACGGATTCGCAGCACTGTTTAAAGCCCTCCAGGTGCTGCGTTCATATTGTTTTGCGTTCGTCGTATGATTTTGTTTGTGATTTTATCTTGTCTCCTGGCTTGTCAAAGGTGTGTTACTTGACTGTGTGCACCTGTTTCGTGTCAATTTGTGATTAGTTTGTCTATATATATATGCTGTTGTGTTGAAGCCCTGTGCATCTGTGATGTTTTAAGTCTGAGCTTTGCTTCCTCGTTCTCAGGTGCCTTCTTACTTCTAGTTTTACATTTACTTAATTCTAGTGTTTTTGTTTATGATTATGGATTATCCCTTTTTGACATTGCCTACATGCATATTGACCGAGGCGTGCACTTGTATCCTGTACGTTACAGGCATACATTTGCTGAGGTATAATCTCAGATATTTTTATGGACAACAGTCCTCTTCTCGCCACATCTGTAGTCACATCGGAATGTGGCTCCAGTGCCGTACTTGAAGCTAGCTAAATGTCTTAGTCATATTTCCTGGCCTTGACCTGAATGATTTATAGCAATTTTATTTTTTGATTTTCGAAGAGGGAAACGAAACGCCGAAATTTTAGATCTGCTCTTTCTGATAATAAAAACATAACCCTGCTTGGATTTGGAAGCAGTAACCAAACAACCATTCATGCTATATGTTTAAATTTCCATTACTGGCGCGAAAATGGAACAACCAAAATGTACGCGGACCGAGCCAACATGTTTTTGTGTTTTTCCATTTTCGTTTTGAAACGAAAAAAGGAACGATTCCAACTTAGAAGGATCATAAAGCCGGCTTTAGATCTTCTCGGTCATAGACCAGACACACGTTTTCAACTTTGTCATGTTTCGAGGAGTTAATTGCACCCCTGCTGATGAGCCTCTAATTATGAGCAATGCTGCAGCACCATGAAGTTCCTAGAGTTGCATTTCCTTAATAAACGAGTGCGAGCGTTGTGTTCCTGCTGGAACTGTTCATTAAAAAAAAAATACACCGTCCCCCGTTTACGCGCAAACATTTCGTCCAGCCATGTTTGCTGCTAATTATCTCCTTATTTTTGCCGCATGCAAATGAGAGAGGCGCTGTTCAGGAGAAAGACATGAGGGAAGTTGATGCATACTCCCTCATTCCCTCCCTCCCTCCCTCCCTCCCTCATTCCCTCGCTTGCTCTCAGTGTGTGAATGAATACGCTGGGTCTCTCTATTGTGGCTCGGAGCAGTACTTTTAATGAAAGATGCCAGCCATCGTTTCTCCTCGTGTCGTGTGTGTGTGTGTGTGTGTGTGTGTGTGTGTGTGTGTGTGTGTGTGTGTGAGTGAGAGGCTGATATTGCCATATAAAGGAAGGCATTCATTTCCTGTGGCACTTCCCTCATTTTAAATAGACAGAGTTTTTCAGTAAATAATAATAAAAGGAAAAAAAGATGAAAGGAAAAGTTTACTTCAGGGAATTTTATTATTCTATTGGCTAATATTAATATTCCAGCTACACTGTCTCTCTCTCTCTGTCTGTCTCTATCCCTATCTTTCTCTTGTTCTCTTTGTCACTCTCTGTCTGTCTCCATTTCTTTCTCGCTCTCTCTCTCTCTCTCTCTCTCTCCTTCCTCTTTCTCTCTGTCTGACTCTCTCTCTCTTACTCTCCCTGTCAGTCTCTCTGTCCTTCTCTTTGTTTGTCTGTCTCTCTCTTGTCTGAGTTTTTGTTCTCCTGCGGAAACCAAAAGCCTTTAATTCTAAAAGGGTTCTTTAAGCGTTCTTCGTAGAATATTCAGAGGTTTCCTTAAAAAAAAGACAAAGTACAGAACTCTTTAGGGTGCATGGAAGGCTCTCTATCTATCCCTACACCCATCCGTACGTCATCAGGTGTTTGTGAGTGTGTGTGTGTGTGTGTGTGTTATGTGTCATTCTCTCTGTGTGTTTGTGTGGTTCTGTCTGTGTGACTGCGGGTTTCTGTGCGTGTGTGTGGTTCTCTGTGTGTGTGTGTGTGTGTGTGTGTGTGTGTGTGTGTGTGTGTGTGTGTGTGTGTGTGTGTGTGTGTGTGTGTGTGTGTGTGTGTGTGTGTGTGTGTGTGTGTG
>CM040996.1:18379102-18394984 GCA_022985145.1 Pangasius djambal
TGGAACCTCAAATCGTTCCTACACATCTCTGCTGTTGTGGGGAAAAACGAGTGAAGATGGAGGGAAGCAGAACGAGAGCGTGTCATGTTGTTCATCATGTTTACATACAGCGTAAAAAACACTACACCTTTTTCATTTTTTCGGCTTGTGTTTTAATTTAGTGTGCGTGTTTAGCCAGGCATCGCTGTCTCGCACACACATACACACACACGCATACACACACACACACACACACACACACACACACACACACACACACACACACACACACACACATACTGCAGTTGCTGTGGTGTTACCCAAGCCAGATACTCTTACAGAAAAGTCACATGACCTTCACATGTGAAATAAAAATGTGTATTTTTCACATGTGGTGTGTGTGTGTGTGTGTGTGTGTGTGTGTGTGTGTGTGTGTGTGTGTGTGTGTGTTTATTTTCACGTGATTTTTTTTGTTTGTTTGTTTACTTGAGATCACATGTGCAGTGTCAGGGCATAACATGGTGAAATGCGCCTTCACATGTTTGTCACGTGTTGATCGCATGATGTCACGTGTTTACTGGAGTTACAGAAACAGACACATGAATTTTACACACCTATTTACACGCCTGGTTTTTACATGCTTCATGTTGTGTTTCATGCGATTTTCACGTTAGCGTACGTCTGTTTATTCTTACATGTGATTTTTTTTTTTCACAGGATTCATTTCGTTTCACACGTGTGATCGCATGTTCACACGTCACGTGTTTGCTTGAGTTACAGAAACAGGCGCGTGAACTTTACATGTGAACAGTGTACGCATTTTTAGAGGCTTTCACACAATTCTCACGTCTTTCACTGTGGTGAAATGCATCTTCCCATGTGTTGCCCTTGTGATCACAAGTTACTCACATAATCACAGGTGAAAAAACATACCCTCACGTGTGAAACGTGCGCCTTTCCTGTAGGTGTTCAGAAAGCACGATACGGGTGTTTGGTTTTTTTTTTTTTTTCCCATCTTCAAGCCGTGCAAGGAATTGTGTGTGATATTTAACAGAAATCTTTAAATAAACACTTTAAAATAGCAGATCCTGGCATCATAAATATCATAATCCACTAAGAACCAGATTAATCAGGTTTCATGGCTTCTTCAGATGAAGAAACGTGGAACTAATGCTTTTCTCTAATCACCTGGAATCAGAAAGAGAGCCGTATTTATACGATACGATGCTAAAGTACTGGCACGGAGCCCTCGTTAATGTGCACGGGTGAACCCTAAAATATGCATTACTGCTATCGGTGCCAGACGGGGTGTGTGTGTGTGTGTGTGTGTGTGTTTGGTGTGTTTGCAACATCTGGTGCTTTCAGTAAGATTTCAAACCACATTCCCCGAAAACATGAGACTAAAAGTCTGTCCTGATCTGAGACTCTGATTTGGGAGAATTTTTTTTTTTTTGCTTAAAAATAATTTCAAAATCCTAAAAAGCAGCTCTTAGTGTCTGTACTTTTGGGGTTATATCCATAAAGGTTTCATGTAGAACCCTATACGCAAATAATAGCAAAATAACAGACAGACAGACAGACAGACAGACAGATAGATAGATAGATAGATGTTCTGGGTACTCAGAACATGTGTCTGCCTGTTTGTCTATCTGTCTGTACTCGTAGAAAAAAAAAGGTTCCTTGAGAGTTCTTTCAATGGTTCTACATTTCTGTAAGGGTTCTACTTGGAATCTCTTTCTCACATGGAACATTTAAGGATTGTCTTAAGTATTTGTCTGTTTATTTTTCTGTCTGTGTGCCTGTGTATGTATGTATCTATCTATCTATCTATTGATAAACAGATATAGATAGGGTTTCTCCTAATAATTTCAGTCTGAGACTCATTCACAAAGCTGCTCCTGACAATTTAAAGATAATCCAGAGAATCCTATATATAAAAAATAATAAAGCCTCCAAAAAGTTGTTTTTTTTTTTGTTGTTGTTTTTTTTTTAGGTTTGTACCTCTGGGGGAGCTCTTAAAGTTTTATGTAGAACCCTACAACAAAGGGTTTCCCTTTGAGAAGGAATCAGATAGAATAACAGATCCAAGCAGAACCTTTCCAGCAGAATCCGACTGGTATTTTTTTCTCATCTCAGCAGTAATGAAATGTTTGTCTTTCTGAGAGCCTGCTGTTTCATGCTGGTCTAAACGTTGGGTGTGATTTGTAGCAGAATTCCACTGCTGCTGCCGTTCCTCGGTGCCTTTTTCAAAATGATGACCTCCTGCTAGATCCGTGCTTTATTACTGTTTTCGACCTTCCGGTTACGTTCAGTGCTCGGAAATGGATTCCAGCTCTTTTGATTTTACAGCTTTTTACATTACGGCTTGGATATTTTTTCATTTTAATATGCGTCATTGTCTGAATTATTAGCCTTATAAACAGTGTTATAGAGTGTTATGCAGTTAAGCTATTGTACTGTCTATAGAATAGACTAAACTTTGCCATGTTGCTTAGCAACCAAAGCTACATTAAGTGGCAGAAGAGTTGCTTACTGTGAATATTATTAATAATAAAATATTTATTGAACGCTAGATTTTATAGCATTGTTTTTGTCGCCATTTTATAAGAGCAATACGTCACTTGAGTGTGTGCATCAGGTGATGTTATCACAGGTTTATCAGATTGCATCCTTCTTTCACGCCCATCGTAAGAGCGCATGCCCTCGACTGGTCCGACGCTTTATTTTATATTTATAGATAGCCAAAATGCCTTCACATGACTCAAGGTCAAAATGACCAGAATATAATCGCTATTATATAAGGTTTTTCACTTTTTTAAGGGCTAAAGAAGGCCGAGATCTGGTTAGCAATAGTCTGTTTCCTGACTTTTTAAGTTTACTGACCACTGGGAATGAAATGTGTGTACTTCAGAGAGCTTTCTGTTGTATGATACGCCATATTTACTCTTTGCTTCATTGCATTAAAGTTGGCTTTTTGAAAATAATGATGTTGCTGGGTTTTTTTTTTTATTCATTGCTTTTTTTTTTTTTTTTTTGCTGTTAAGCCCTGGATATAGCATACTGAAAACTCTTCTTTCGATCCAGACCCTGATGCTAACTCTCTTCCAACTATTTGCAGGTGACATCTAGCCGTGCAGCTCAACCCCAGAGCCATGGCCCTGAACCGCAGCAGCCGTGTCCAGCCTCGGGAATCTACTACTCCAGCTCCACGTTGCCTGCTCCTCGTCTCAGCTCTCCCCTGAGCTCCATGCAGCCCTCTGGCACGGCCACCGGCTCGGCCACCAAGCTCCAGCGTTTGGGCTCGGCCTCGGACGCTCCGCCCTACGCCACCACCCAGCGTCTGCATTCCTCCTCCTCGTCCTCCTCACCCAAGCCCTCTCCTGCAAGGCTTGCCAAGTCCTACAGCAGCAGCTCCCCTATTAACGCTGTGGGAGCTGGGGGCACGGCCTCGAGTTCACCCATCCGCCTGGCATCGCCATCCAACAACGCCTCGCCGCTGCACCAGCAGCTCAGTGTGGGCAGCTACGCCACGCTCTCGCCCACCAAGAGGCTGGTGCACTCTTCAGAGCAGTACAAGATTTCGCACGAGCTGTACGCCACTGCTACGCTGCAGAGGCCCGGCAGTCTCGCCGGTGAGTGCCAACCGTGTTATGATCTGGTGGGTGGCGTGTCTGGAGTGTTCGTCTAGCTGTTTCCGTATTGGCATAGCTCTCTGAGCACTGTGGCTGTGTTTCAACATGCTGTCTTTTGTTTTACATCAATGAACTAGAGGACTGCCTTCCTCAGTACAGTTTGCAGGAGTAGATCAGGGTTCAACTGTGGGTCCTGATTTAGAATGTGGAAATACACTGGTATATAGGAATGGTTTGTGACAAATCTCAATACCTTGAAAGTGTGAATTATAAGAAATGTATAAGAATAAAACACAGTGTAGTGCTGCTATAGGAAAATAACAGTTACTGTTACTGTCACCACCCTGAAGTTGATTGTTATCTTATAGCAGCATGTCATAAAGTGTTTTATTCATCTTAGGGCTGGTTTATTCTTGCTGTTAACTACGCATATGTGCATGCAACATGGCTGCCGTGTGTATCCTGCAGTCATTTGGTGTATCGCTTGTGTGCGTCCTCAGAAATGAACGCGACACATCCAGGTGGTGAAATACCTTTTTAAATCGCGGAGGCAGTGTAGCACCATGTGACATGGCATCCCCAACAGGATATTCAAACTAACACCCCTTCTCAAGCTGTGTACTTATGTACTACTCTAGACCATTATTCGGTACATACTATCATTAATATGCACCCTTGTACCACAGCAATCTGCCAAAGATTAGAACTTTTAATTTATTAATTAACGAACGACATTTTTTTATCTTGTCTGGTTGCATTTAATGTTCTGTGAAACAAGTTAGTTCTTTTTCTCACTTACGTTATAGCAGCTATAAACAGTCGTTCCCTCACCAGCCTCTTTTTTCTCTCTTGAAGACAAAAGAAACGCGGTCACCAAGAAACTGCAAAGCGTAAACTCCTCTGTCCTGAAGATGGCAGAAAATTTAAAGTTACGGCTTTAACTCTGACTGTTACAAAGCGCTGACACTGGAGACTCCTTCCATAGATGTTAAATAAATTTCTCCTTACAGAAAACATCATGATTCCATGCATTTCTTGTTCTGTTTATGTGACGCGTCTGCCATACACATCCCTGTGAATGAGCTGGTACTATAGAAAAGGTAAGATATGAGAAGGAGAATCAGTCAGAATGCAGAATTCAGCAGTGCTGTGGTATAAATATTATATATAATGTATTATAATTGTTCCCAGATGCGGATGCCGTACCAGTGGGATCAAGACTTTAGAAGATCAATTCGCATGCACTTATGCTTGTTCAAGCTTTTGGGAAAACTCTTCACTCACAGTGAAACTGAACTTACAAAAAAAAACAAAAAAAAAACAATGAATTCTTTATGCACTTCTACAAATGTTCTTTTCTCTCGGAGCTCAAGTTTGATTGTCTCTGACATTCAGAGCACTCTAACTATCCAACATCAAAGTGAAATCATCAGTGGATCTTCAGTTAAATTTGGTTAAAAAAAAAAAAAAAAAAAAAAAAACCCTTGAGGTCCTGGTGTACAAACAGAGTTTTTATCCCACTGAACACATTCTGTTTTTATCACACGAAATCAGACCAGGACAGAGGTGAGCAGAGGGAGAAGAGCTGTTTTCTGGGCTTGTTTCTTCTCTTTCTGCATAGTTGATTGCACTTTGTGGGAGGCCCAGCCCTGATTGCAATCCTTAAGTGTAGAGATAAGATGGCGTCCTTTGAAAGGCTTCAGTCCCTTTTTTTTTTTTTCTTTCTTTTTTTTTTATTAGGAAGGTTGATTTTGCTTTGGTGATGTTTAGAAGGACATCAAAGAAGAGCGGCGGAGCTTTGAGTTAGCTCAGATGCATGTATTTGTCCCTGGCTTCATTTGGTGTCGCTCTTTCACCGTTAACTTAGTCATTAAAATACACATTATTTACTGGGCTTGTCTCTAACCAAGCAGTGTTTGGCTTCAGTAATTAGGTCATTTTACTTAGAGGCAGAAAAAAGTCCAGCGTCACTCTTGGGAGTTCGGTTCAGAATCATCACTGGGTTGTTTTCAGAAGCAGGTTACACATGATTTTCTGGGTGCTCCATTCACCTGAGTGCAGCTCACGCAAGCATCCAAGACAAGGTTTTTGAGTAGTGTCTAGACACAAGCACTTGCCTTTAAGAATGAAGGAAAAAAAAAAAATCAGGGATAGAAAATGTGGAATGCTTCATGAGTAGTTCTAGTTTTAATGATCATATTAATCACTGCAGAATTGATTCAGTTCAACAAAATGGCTTCCACACTCATTGTTCATCAGCTTATAAAATAGCATTTGATCCAGCACATCCTATTATTCTGCACTTTAGTTTGTTTTTTTTTTTTTAAATCTTCCTCCTACGATTAGTCAGCTGTACAACTTCCTGAAGCCAGGAGATACTAAATTGAGTTCTTGAAATTGTAATGTGCGCGCAGGATATAGGCCATTTTATCATGTTTTTAATCTGCTATTTGGATTTGCCAAAACAATGATATAATGCCGGTGTTTTTTGTTAATTTGATGCGCTCTCCTATAAAGAAACCGTGACCACAGTTTGAAGGATAAGCTGACCTAGCGCTCTTATGGTACACTCACAGCTCACTTTAATTTCACAGGTTAATTTATAATTTTATCCGTAAGTGATTCGCTCCTCAGGAAAAATAGTGTGTAATTGTAGGTAATAGTGTCATGTTTATGTA
Source organism: Pangasius djambal (assembly GCA_022985145.1). NCBI lineage: Eukaryota > Metazoa > Chordata > Actinopteri > Siluriformes > Pangasiidae > Pangasius > Pangasius djambal. The sequence continues at coordinate 18,385,392 of CM040996.1, forward strand.
TTTAATATCAGCCTCAAATGTCATACCATGTTTTTTTTTTGTGTACTTACAGTCAAAACATAAAATTCAGCATGGCATATTGTGGTGACATCAAACTGTCAGACAGTGGCACTGGACTTAATATTGCTCTTTACTCGAGCCAATATCATGCAAGAAAAATGCTCTTAAGATCAAGGTCAGAATAACCTGAGAGACGTCTTACATACGCGCAGTTTTGCTATTAAATCCTCTCTGCCTGCACTTAACTCGAATCTGACTCTGCTCTTTTTTTATCAGGACTGTGTTAAGTGACACATCAGATAATGTAAGTCATGTATGGCTAAATGACTACAAATATCATATATGCCAGGCATCCAGTTATTTCTAAATCCAGTCATATGTTATTATGGAAATGTCACAGCACGGAGCCAGCGGCACACACACTCAACTTTTAAAATTCCTAAAAGGAATGTGATTCGCTGATCTGATGGTATTTGACCTAATCATTATAATTTCATGCTTTTTTTTTTTTTTTTTTTACAGTTGTTCTGCTCTTTGGGATCACAATATATCTTCTACAGCCAAAACACGATCTTATGTCAGGCTTTGAGTTTGCCCTATGATCATACAAAAAAAAAAAAATTGTGCCCTTAATCTTGAGTTTCAATTTATTAGCAAAGGCAGCTAGCGTCTGTTACATGGTAATACGAAAAGAAAAAAACCGATCCTGATGTTGAACATGATTATCAGGTCGTTTCCTACAAAACCAGAAAGCGAAGTAGCGCTCGTGAGGCGTGAGAAGTCGTCCTGGAATGTGCCGCTGATTCAGAGCCTGAGTCTGAGAATTATTGATGTCAGTGCCATTGATTTCAGATTTATAAAACCTGCCATACAGCAGGACCTCCAATAAAACCCACAGAGTGACACCTGGGAGGCAAAAATCAAAAAGCACAGAGGAAATGCGCCTCTGATTCTGCGGGTGTCGATGCGTTGAAGTCTTTTTGATCACCCATGTGATTCAGATTAATCTTCTTTCCGTTTGTTTTAATGACCTAAAAACAAAAAAAGAGAAAAATGGCTGTATCATATTGATGGTAATAATCGATCAGGACGCAACGTCACTGTTGAATTCTGGATTCTGATTGGTCAGAAAGTGTTGATTAACTTAACAACTCATTCAAACTGTTGATATGGTGAAGTTTTCCGTGTTGGGACATTTATGGAAGGAGTATCCGGTGTCTGTTGATTACTTTCCTATAACAGCACAACACTGAGTGCTTTATTCTTTACTCAAAATATCATTGCTATGAAAAAAATCCCACTCACTTTCTCTAGATCTATTCCTTTTTTTTTTTATTCCAGCATCTAAGCTTTAAACCACGCAACGCTCCTGCCATGTCCTTGCACTCTCCTCCGCCGGTATCTCGAGCCACGCCCTCCCATGTCTCAGAGTGGAGCCTAAATGGTGCTGAAAGGCAATTTTATGCAAAATGGGGGAATTAAGTGGTGGAGAAACCCTTGCAGAGTATGCAGTATGTCTTTAACTCCTTTCTCTGTTCCGATGACCTGCTTTTGATGATGTCTAGGCAAAATGTAGGAGCTTTTAAGCTCCAGTGAGATTGAATCGAGTTGTCTGAGAAGCTTTTCAGTCACTCAGGTCACCTTTCGCAGATGATAATTGAAGAGGTTGGAGGTCTAAGTGGCTAGCTGGGTTACTGGGTGTCTGTATTAGGAATAATGGACTAGAAAAAGCACAAACAGCACAAGAAGAAGATTCCAAGCTGCTCTGTGCTCTGAGCACCAGATGCACTGGTCGGTATCTGGCGAAGTTCCAAGTTTCCCAGAAGCCTCAGAAAAACACTGTATTATTTTTTTTTCTGCTGATGAATCACAGCGTAGTCCCGTCCAGTGAGAATAACACGCTAAATAGAGTGGACATCAGCACAAACATATAGCGGGGAAAAAAGAGAGGCACAATCTGCCGTGAGCGAAAACCTCTGACATTAAATCTCACTTGTGAACAATTTACACTTCAAATGAAGACTGATGCAAATTCTGAGAGGTGAAATAGGTCTGCATGTTCTCTTGGAATGAAAGTAATTTATTCCCTGAAAGGAATTCATGCTCTGATTAGTGGATTTTATGTCTTGTTACTGTCCTGTTGTTAGATATACACTATGTTGTTAGATATACACTATCGTTTGGTATTACCGCAGAACAACGCTTTACTGTCGCGCCGAGCTTTTTAGCCTTTTACTGCGAGAATGCTGCAAAGGTGACATGTCTGTTATTTATTTGAGTGTATAAGAAAAGTAAGTAAAGAGATGTACCATTTAAACGTGTTCACTTGTCAGGTACTTTTATCCGAAGTAAGTGAGACAGGATACAATCCTGACAGGTTGAGGGTGAAACCCTGGTGTATTCGCTGGCAGAAGTGCCTGAAATGAACTTCTGAAAGCCTGAAATGTTCTTGGTTTTTCAGAACAGTAGGAGGTTCTCAGCTATTTGCACACTGTCCATCAAATCAGTGGGGAGGCACGCTTTGATGGAGAGTGGGAGGTTGCAGTTTTCGGTGTCACCTCATTTGAGGAAATGATGATACTAGTAGTAGTGAGAAGTCTTACTGAGTGCTGGGCAAAATACTTTAAAATGATAGTTTACACAAAAACAATCCCTAAACACTGCCTGCATGAGAATCAGCTTCTTTGTGATGATTTGAAAGAGAAAAATGCCTCCAACCAACTGATGAGTATTTGGAGCCAACTGAAGGGAAATGGGAATCAACGAATGTGATACGGGAATCAGCGGTAGGGGAAAGGGAACCAACTGACAGGAGATGGGAAACACCTGAGGGGAAATGGGAAACATCAGACTGGAAATGGGAACCAACCAACAGGAAATGGAACCTGACTGATGAGAAAAGGAAACAACCAACAAGAAATGGGAAGCACCAGACCAGAAATGCGATCTAACTGAGGGGGGCATGGGGAATGGGAATAGCATGGGGAAATGGGAACCGATTAAGGGGAAAAGAGAAATAGCTGATGCGACCAACTGACAGGAATTTTGAACCAACTGACAGAAAGTATAAACAAGACTTAAGGTCCCTGCTGAAGGTCTCGACAGTGGCAGTCCTCAGATTTGACCTCACAACTTCTGGCCAGGGCAGCCGGTGGCGCAACGGGAAGAGTTACCACCTCACAGTGTTCATGGTGGATCCTGGATTCATCTGGATTCTGGATCTGCCATGACGCTGACCAGAGTCCTTCTTTGGCCACCACTGATCCTGACTTGAGGACAGTTTTGGCTGTTCAGTTTGTCTTTTTTCTTCACTACCTTGATTTAGCTGCATGCCGCAGTTTTTCAGTTTTCAGTCACCTAGGTAGTAGAGAGCTGTTTTTGAACTCATTCTAATGAATATGTAGCAGTCCACAGTCCCGCAGCTCTCAAACTCCTGTGAATTTCTTTTTTCGCATATGTTGTTTCATCATGTTGTGAATAATGTGGAGAGAACTGTGTTGACGTTGTTCCTCCAACAGACTCTGAAGGAAGCTATCTTCAGGGAACATTGTGCTAATGTACACAGGGAACTGCAAAGGAGATGAGAGCTTTCAGTCTGAATCTGCCTGGACAAAGTGCTTAGCTTCCAAATTGGCTGTGGAAAAGTTTCCTAGTGAGAGTTGCCCTCTGAGAAGAGCTCGCTTAATCACAGCTCGGGACTTTATCTTTCTCTCTCTCTCTCTCTCTCTGTTGTCTTTATTTATTTGTATGACTGTCTGTCTTTCTGACTTTAATGAAATTTACCTGGACGAAATGCTTAGCTTCCAAATTGGCTGTTGAAAAGTTTCCTAGTGAGAATTGCCCTTCGAGAAGTGCTCACTTAATCACAGCTCAGGAGTTTAGATTTTCTCTGTGTGTGTCTTTATTTATTTGGACTATTGTCTGTCTTTCTGGCTTTACCCAAATCTATCTGGGCAAAGTGCTTAGCTAAAAATATTGCCTCTAAAACAATTTCTAGAGCCATGGTTCTCAAAGTGGTGTCTGGGGACCCCCAGGGGTCGCTGAAGCATTACTGTGGTGGAAATCACAACCCACTATTATCAGAATGATTATGCCTATATGTAATGTAAACTGAAATCTAATGACAAGTTTAGTAAAAATGGCTTCTATCAGTGGAAACTCTCTGGCTCTCTGGGTTCCTGTCTACAAAAAAGTTTGAGAACCACTGTTCTTGGGACTCCAAGTAAGCCTTTAAATAGAACTATTTTTCTCTCAATTGTCTAATTCTTTCTCGATGTTAAGCATTCGTGTTAACAGCTCAGGAGGGCATCCAAACATGAATTTCTTTGCCTGGCTCACTGCCATGCTGCTTCTCAGGCTCTTCTGAGTTTAAAAGCCAACTGCTCCACAGAGTAGAACATTTAAGATGGTGCTGTCCAGATGGTGAATGTTTTTTATAGCGCTTTCTGGAAACCCCCGAGGATCTCTCCCCAGCCTTGGAGGAATTGGGTTAGCGAGTGGAGGCAGTCGGCTGGCTGACACTGATAAGGTGATTACAGGGAGAGCCCACTCTAACTGCAGCTTCTTATTGTCTGAACATTTGCACAATTACATTATGGCGAGAAGAGGCATAGCGCCCGACACTGATCTAGCCATCTGCAGAGCTGGAGTGGGGTCTGTAAGTTTGTGTGTTGCCATGTATGCACGTACGCACACATCACATGGCATTGGAGTGCTTCAAGGGTATATTGTGGGCCCAACTTTACGGTGTTTGTGAGGAGTCGGCTATAGATGTGACACTTGAATCTCCTTGAGACAGTTGGAGTCTTTGTGTACGCTGTGCTGTTGAGGTGTAGATTTGCGCTTGCACATGAGTCTGATCACAGTGAGATGAAATGGTAATGCCATTCCATCTTCTCTTCCCCAGTGTCGATGCTTCAAACACCTACTCCTCTCATCTACCCTTTCATCTCCTGAGAACCCTTGTTTGCTTACATCATTGGGAATGAAAAGAGATAATTGTCTTGACATTTTCGGGCATTTTTTTTTTACAAGTGCTAATGATATTTGTATTCTGGGGCAGTTTACATTTGTCCCTGGGACATATTTACACTTGAGTTCGATACATTTGGTCAAGCATGGAGGGTCCGTAAAAAAAAGCTCTGATTCACCTGAAAATGGTGATCTGGCTTCTCTTCAAGTGAACGTGGCTGTGAACGGTAGCAGGCACTGGTTAATGCGATAGGTAGAACCTGACCTAATACTTACTCTTTCAAGTTTTATAATGGTTGGTTGTGATCTGTTCTTAGTATATGGTGTGAAGTAGTCAAGTGAAACCATCCGAACCATCAAAATAAACTTTGATAAAAACAGTGAAAGGCAAGATGGTGGTACGGCAGGCGGCGTTGCCACCTCACAGCTCTAGGGTTCCCAGTTCGATCCTGAGCTTGGGTTTCTGTCTGTGTGGAGTTTTGCATGTTCTCCCATGTCCAGGTGAGTTTTCTCTGGGTTCTTCCCTTTCCTCGCACTGTCAAAAAAACATGCTGGAAGGTTGACTCGCGACTCTAAATTGCCCCTAGGTGTGGATAGACAGGCATTCCATCCAGGGTGTATTCCCTCTTTGGGCCCAGTGTTCCAGGGATCCGCTGTGACCCTGACCAGGGTAAAGTGCTTCCGGAAGATGAACAAATTAATGAAAACAATAAAAGAATGTATCTAAATTATTTATTAAAAAAATGCACACACAGCAGGCATGACTTTAAAATTGTGCAGTCGATACACAGTTTGGAATGAGCTTAATCAGTGTGTGAAAACCAAACTGTGATGATGACGCCCTCCCAAAACCATCCCGGAATTAATCCTGGGTCTGGACTTGAGTATGTGGACCCTTAGATACTAGGTACAGAGTTTTTGTGTTTCTGAGCAACATTCTGCCAACATCTTGAGCAAACATTATTTCATAAAATGTTTTAAGAAAGTTATTTTTGAAACCTTACAAGACTTACTACACTTCTTGGTAAGAACCTGCTGTGTTCATACAGAATGCTCTGATAACGTTGTCCGTTAGACAGCATTAGCTTTATAGCTCAAGTGCAATACTACAGAGTTTAGCGTGTGGGATAATATTGGATGCATTTTGTTTTTTTTTTGTTTCGTGACCAAATTATTCTGTATGCAAGTCTGGAATAAATAAGGCACGATAGGAAAATAATCAAGAAGACGACAGTGCGATGCGGTCTTACCACAGCAGTTTTCCAATGATCGACATCATACCTGATCAAATTTCATCTCCAAGCTAAACCACATTAGTGAACTCTACTGCAACTCACACTACAGGAAGTCCAGAAACTGTAATCTGACACATTATTTTCTCCCAACAGGATCTCGGAGCTCATACAGCAGTCAGCATAGCCACACGGGTTCTGATCTGAGACCCCTGCAGTCTCCGGAGCACCACATCGAGCCCATCTATGAGGACCGGGTTTACCAGAAAGGTCCAATGAGGAGCCTGAGTCAGAGTCAAGCAGAACCCCCTGCTCCAGGACATACTGGCACCTACCGAACCAACACTGGTAGGTTCCTCTGCCGGTTGTAAATGTGATAAATGTGTTTCAATCCCTGCCTGAGAAACCTTTCTCATTTCTTCAAGAGCAACAGATCCTTGCTAATCCACCATGACGTTGCTCACAGCCAACTAGTGCCCTCTTTAGAGCTAGGCTTTAAATATATGTGCCTGAGGGGATGTGGCTGAGTGTTACCTCCGAGATGTACTGACCTCATTGAAATGTTTCGCAACAATGCTTTGAGTTTGATCTCATGTCAGGTAAAGCATGCTAATCCAATTAGATGCTAATTATTTAGCTTTTTTTTTTTTTATTCAGTCACGCTTGAAGGAATTAAGAGGGAATTTAAGTGCCTTTTCTTCAAGATGCAGAAGATTAAGTGTATTATTTAGTTAGAGTTTTGTGGGCGTTGAACCTCTGAACTTGTAAGCTAATGTAAGCATCTATTATATAACTGTTACATTTAAGCTGCATACATTTATTTATATTTATATATATGTATATATATATATATATATATATATATATATATATATATATATATATATATATATATATATATATATATATATATATATATATATATATATATATATTACTTATATTAGTTTTTGTAAAAGTAAAAAAGGACACCATGGTTCTTTGGTAAATCTAGACAAAGGATAGATCCCCCAGGGCAACAAAGCCAATGTGTAAGCAATAACACTCCCTGGGGGGTGCTGGAATAGGAAAATAATCAATGCGAGGTGAAGTTACTGTTACTGTTTAATTATTTTCCCTGTAGCAGGGAAAACAGTACACCATGAAGTGTTTTATTCCTCTTATACAGCAACTTGCCAGCGATTGCAATTTTCTATTTACTGATGCCATACTTTTATCCATTTATAGTTACATTTAATGTTGTGGAACGCCAATAAGACAAAACAAAAAAACAAAAACGCAGCATTACAGAAAAAATGCAAAATGAGATTCCTTCCATAAATGTTAAATAAACATCATCTCACAGAAAACTTCACCATATCGATGCATATCAATAATTACACGTTTTTTATCCGTTTATGTGGAGCGTCTTGCGTTCAAGTCCCTGTTACTAGTTGTAGCTGTTACTATAGAAACGATGAGAAAACGCGTTAGAATGAGCGCATTGATATATTCAGAATTTGACAGTGCTGTGATGTAATAGAAATGAGCAAACTGTACCAGGATTACTTCTGAAATAGACTGTGGCGTCTGGGTGTAAGAAGCTCTCGGGGTGGAAAGCCGCGAAACGCGCCAGCGATGCGGTGTCTCGAGAACTTCCTGAGACAAAATGTCAGCCATGGTTTTTTTTTTAACGTGGCTCATTTACGCAAATAAAAATGCACATAGCCCGTTTTAATAGAGGGCTCCTACTGTAATTTTTCTCTCCTGATGCAACCGAGTGTATTTCCGTGACCTTTGTGAAGCAGAGCTCGTGATGTGCAGTAAGAAACGCAATTCTCTTTCAATATTGTTGCCTTTGCTTCATGGGCCGCTAACATCAGCAGAACGATTTTCACCACACTGCATTCATGTCAGCGACAGACTATTCGTTTTTTTCCTCCTCTCGCTACTGTAATTATATTATTACCTAACATTTTTATAAAGGTAAGAAAACATTTTTATAAAGGTGTACAGGCAGGCGGAGAAGGTTTGCCGCAGGTCGTCGTGCATGACTCATTGTTTAGTTGCACAAACTCAAGCGTTTGGAAATTAAGAATTTAAGACGTTAAATTTCTACAGTGTATGAGTGCATGTATTATGAATGGGAAATGTATAATGCATAAGGTTCCGGCAAGCATTTGTGGAATAGATTAGAGTGCTAGTGACACTGCGATTATTTGTCATAAGATTATTTGTCAAGTGGAATTTTTCTCTCCGAGGCTGGTGCTCATTAAGGCTCTATTATTTCCATTACGGTGGATCATTTTTAGTCCGATTAAAGCTATACGTCTTCAGGAATCCTGCTCTGTTATATTTTCGCTGAAACCAAGTTCGTTTCCTCGCACAGATCTTAAATTAATTTGAAGTTCAAGGCGTGAGATTTCAGTCTTGTGTCTTTTCCAAGGCGAATGAGATGTGCATGAGTGTGCTGAAGCTTAGCTTTGATGCTTACTAGGATTTCATGAAATGCGCAGGAATGAATTTGTCTCTGACGTTAACCTTCAGACTGTTGATCATAACATTAACGGGCTCTGGTATGCTAAATTTCACCATTATGTAACCTGAAATCAAAATAAATGCTAATATAGACGTTTTAAAAACATCGTATTTGATTTTATAAAATTAAATCTTTCATTTTCGTATTTTTTTTTTTTTTACAATTCCTTCTTTATTTTTACTGTTTTATCTTAATTACATATCTTTAATTATTAATTACTATTTTACTCACTTTATTGCTATTTTTTAGAATGATTTATTTTATTTTTTTTGCTTCTCGTTTATACTGGTTTTCCCAGTGGACAATAAGTGTGAGCGCTTATAAAGTAATAGATGCATTTCATGTACCACTTATAATCATTTTTCACTCTATGTACAAAGTGCAAAAGTTTGCATCCCCAGTGGTTTCTGAATAAGAAAAAACCCTGTTATGCTGCAATTCTATACCAAAACCAATCCCATGATCATCACAAGGTCATTCATGAAAACAGCCATCATACGACACAAAAAGTCAGTGAAGTGATTTGCATATTCTCATAGTACAGTACGGTGCAAGAGTCTTAGGCACGTGCAAAGAAACGCTGTAGAGCAAAGATGGCTTCAGAAATAATGAAATTAAATGTTTCTACATTTGAAAGAAAATATTCTAAAGAGCAGTAAACAGTAATAAATACAATAAAGTCAGTATTTAATGTGACGATCCTTCGCTTTAAATAAATAAACAGTGTCTCAGGTGCAGTGTGTGCAGTTTGATAAGGAAATGAGCTGTAAGTGTTACTGAGCATCTTGCAGAAGCAGCCGCAGTTCTTCTGGAGACTTTGACTGTCGACTCGCTTCTTATTTCTGCAGCGAAACCCAGCAGCCTTCATTCTG
>CM040996.1:18395084-18420006 GCA_022985145.1 Pangasius djambal
TTTTTGAAGACTGGCTCGTTAAAAATGCTTTGTTTGACGTTATTTGTAAATATTGCAATAACTTTTACAATGATCAAGAGAGGATTGCACTTTAAGTTTTAACCTTGGGCTTGTTTTTGAGCTGGTTTTTATTTGCTGCTTTTGTAGCACAAATCTGCCGACCCTCTGAACAATGAAACAATAAAGGACACAGGTTTTTTTTTTTTTTTTTACGACCGTACAAACGTGAACCACAGCACTTTTTTTCCTGCTCATAAGACAGCTTTTTACTTTGAAATATCTTCTCCATTTAACATGCACAGCCAGCTTTAATCTACCGTGCTCACTTAGCTGCACTGCTACATCCGTGATGTAGTGAAATGGAGAGTTAAAGTAATACGACTGGTCCGTTGATGATCAAGTTAATTAAAAGAGATTAAAAGATTACTCAGAATGGGAGTACCTCAACAGAACCAGAATGAGTGGATTTCAGGTTCCAACTCTTTAATTTAAACCGCACCTCAAACGTACATGAGAACCAAACAACTTCATTATCTCTGGATTAACACGATATGGTTGTAGTTGAATTCTGCCGCTTCCATGACATTATTTTCATGTTTTTATATGATAATGTTTCAACATTGAGAGGTTCTAACAATCTCACGACCCTAATAAGAGAAAATCAAACCCCAGCTCCTTGTATGTGCCGTCCTCGATATGTAAACATGTTCAGGTCTTTAAACAAAGCAGGACAGCAACAGACACACAAATTCATATTACATATTCAAATTCAAATGCAAAGATGCAGTGAGATGATTTTCAGTGTTATAGATGTGTTTAGACAGTTTGCATATCTGGTCATGTGACCTATGACAACGAACGCAGACCAATATTCAGAAGCAAAACATGCAGTTACATACTGTGTGTAAAGGGGAATATAACAAGCGAGAATCACACAGGGCCAATTTCCGAGTTATGTGCGTGGTAAGGAGTCTATGTAAACTCTGTCGACTTAAACTCTAGTCAGAAGTTAGGCAAGAGTTATGAATGTGGGTGGAGTTTGAGAAAAACAGAAGCATGTTTCAGTTATGTACGATATTGCAATATTGGCTCCAATGTCCCGTGCCATTATCTGACAGTTTGAAGTAACCACAGTATGTCATGCTAAAAGTGATGTTTTTAGTTGTAAAAATCCAAAAAATAAAGACTTGAATTGTCCAAAGCCCAAAGACATTGCTTATTATGACAACCAATGAATTAACTTAAAGTGAGCTGTAGCAGTTGAGTGCTTGGTCAGCTTATCCTTCAAACCTCACGCAGATTTTCTTTAGAGGATAGTGCATCCTAGTTGTGATAGGTGCAACTAGGAGTATTGATGCGGCAATATATTCGCAATACACTAGACTAAAGCCAAGTGCTTGTGCTGGTGAAAATTGAAAAAAAAATAATGTTAACTTGTGCATTAAGTGACTCTGAGTTCATGGAAGCTGACGAGGAACCATGCTGAACTAACAGCACCTATCATTCGGTTCTCCTCCTCCTCCTGCATCATCGTGGAAGGACTCGTACGTTTCTCTCAAATGCTGAGAGGCACGACGACAACTGTACTGCTGAGAACGTTCTGGAGAAGTCTCGGTTTGTAAATAAAAGAGGGATTAACCTGAACCTGGAAGAAGAGCCGTCTTGAAGACATTCCCTCCAGTCTCTTATTTCAAACACTCACACTTTCCAGAGAGAGAGAGAGAAAGAAAGAGAGGGAGTACAGACTTGAGTGTTTGCCTTTTTTTCATCAAAGACGACTAATATGACACACGACTCATTTCAAAGGGAGGCTGTTTTGCATAAACCTATTAAGCCAATTCCATTTCTCTCTCTCTCTCTCTCTCTCTCTCTCTCTCTCTCTCTCTTTCTCGTTCTTACTCTTTCTCTCTTTCTTGCTTTCCCCGAATCTGTTCTAAACATTAAATAACACAGTCAAAGCCACAGAGTGGAATAGGAATTGAAGAGCTGCTTCAGAAGAGAGGATGGAGGAAAACGACCTTGAGTTTGGTTTAAGAGTCTAAAATGATCCTTGAAGCTAGAGGAGAAAAATGTCAGGTTATGAAACCACAGAATTTCAACAAGAAAATCAGCACAAACTTTTCAAAATGCGTCTGGAAATGTACGTTTCTGTTGCAGGAACTTTTTCAGAATCCTTTCAGGAATTTTAGGCACATTCCCACTACTGAAACCAGGACTAATTTTCGTTCCTGTTCCAGAGCTTATAGTGCCAAATGATTCTTGAGATGCACCCATACCTTTCCAGAATGGATGGGAATTGGGAATGGGAATGTTTGAGATGATTTTTTTGTTTGTTTGTTTAGGTATATTCCCACTGAAAGAGCTAGGACTGATTTTGGTTTGAGTTTCCCCCTTCATTTTGTAAGCGCAGTCATAGTCGTATGGAAGACCTGGATGCAACCTTTCCACCTCAAGACCCCCTGTGCCTACTCTGAAGCAGGAAGTAAAGAAGTTCCTGGAACTATGGCCCAGGAACTAAAATTAGTCCTGGATTCTGCAGTGCAAAGGTGCCCAGTGTTCCTCAAAACGTTCCTTGGTTCATGTTGTCTACTTAAAGGTGGGGCATCCATCTAAAATTAGTCCTGGTTACAGTGGTGGAAACATTCCTTTCCAAGTGCATTGGAAAACTCTATATTTTCTGTTGAAACTTTTTAGGGCCTGGGGAACTTTTTTGTTCTGTAAACACTAAATGCAGGTAGGAACCAAAGCTATAAGTGAGGAACTGAAGAAACTTCAGACCACATGTGCCTTAAGATTGGTCTGAGGAATCATTCAAGCCAATCATATGTTGCTTTATAATCTTAGCTAATTTGTGTACAATCTTGCTGTGAAAGCTTGCTGGGGTGAGCACAGGGTTACCAGGATCTCTTTAATTTTAGGAACCTCTGTAAAAAAAAAACAACAAAAAAAAAAAACACACACACACACCTTCTGGTCTATTTCCTAAAATCAGAGCTTTTACTCAGAGAAATGCCTCACTGTGTAGTTTTTAATGCAAGCACATTTGTTATGAAGACATCCTGCCTCTTCTTTATGCTGATCTTCCAAAATTTGCTAATTACTCATACCATGCAAATGGGTAATTTGTGAAGATCAGCAGGAAAGTGTCCAGTGAGAGACTCCTGGTCGTGATGTTTAACTCTTATATGATTAGCGAGTCTGGCTCTAGCTAAAAGCAAAGCAGTGACTACTCCACCGAGAGCTTAATCCACCTCCTGATTTAAAAAAAAAAAAAAACATTTCACAAGGGTCTTTTGCTAATGCTTAGCATTCGTCACTGCGTTGAAAAAAGGTGTGGGCATGTTTGCTTGTGAGGTTGTCTGGCTGAATTGAACTTTTTGGAGAATCCCTGTAATGAAATTGAGTGTAAGCCTAGAGAGTTTACTGAAGCAGCGGCTGGCTGATTAACATGTAACATATAACGTTAGCATAATATTCTCACAGAGCCATACATTATTCATCAGGTTTCACCTCTAAATGTCTCATTCAATTCTGTACAGGACTGGAAATCGCATAAACGAAGAACATGCCAATTGCCCATCAAGACACGATGTTTTGTTTTTTTTTTGTTTTTTTTTCCATTACAGAAACGGTCAGTGTTGGGTCACGAATGACAGAGTTTTTGTTTTTGATTACCAGCACAAAGCAATGACATACTGAGATAAACTCTGAGTATTAACATCTATTCTAACATCTAAATTAACATCTATTCGTACGCATAATGTGCTATTATTCTTACATACCAGTTTTGTTTCCAGTCGTGATAAAGAAAAGGGGCTCCTTTGAAATAACCAAGCAAATGAGGATCAGAGCAGGTCAGGGAGAATGAAAAACCACCCCGTAAAAGTGGAGTGCTAAAAGTCCACACCATAAAGAACATGCCAGAATAAAGTCGGTGATCCAGAGCTAGTGCTTCTCCGGCATTACGAGGGATTTGGGAATCTTTTGCTCAAAGCACGTCCTTCCTCTAAATCACCTCATGTGCAGGCATACGGTAAAATCCAGACATGCACAGTAATGCACAATGTTTCTAATGTCGATTTCCTCCAGAGCATGACTACCGACCCTTAGTTTTTAAAATTGCATGGTTCTGAGTGCTGGACATGACCGATTTGTTTGCATTTGTTTGATTCCTAAAATGAATTTGTAACCCGTATTTGATTACTCATCTTCGGCTAACGTGGAAACACGAGGTAGCCCGCTAGGCCCTTATTAACATATCATATATATACTTCATGCATACCATTTATATAGAAAACAACCTAATTTAACCATCATATGCATGATTCTATGCCTGTGTTTTTGTCCTGAGCCTATAAAAGCTGTTTTTTAAAGCAGCAAGCGTATAAAGTTGGGATATTACAAAAGAGTAGGAAATTATTGTTAGTTTTTTCCTGTCATCTCTTACTGAAAACTCAAATGGGAATCTTACTGGAATCCATGCGTACCACTGGGAAGCGAATGCATCCTGAAGTTGATTGTTTTCCTATAACAGCACGTCTCAAAGTGTTTTATTCCCCTTTATACCACATATAATTGGCATAGGCAAGGGGGTGAAAATGCAGATTGACAAAGTCGATTCAATATTGGGTTAGTTCCTGATAAAGATTCTCTTCTCTACAAACCTCTGACCAATCCGAATCCTTGATTGCAAAGCAAGCCAGATGCCCTGTCCAATCCGATCATAACATAACTACAGACATTATCGTGCTTTTCTCTAAAATGGTGCCTCTTTTTGAGGAATAATCTGGCTCAAATCAGATTATCTGTTGATTCTCTGATACCAAAGGACCCATTTTTTTTTTTCAGATGAAATGCTTTTAGTGTGATATTTTGCTGGAGCCGCAGAGCACGGACTCGAATTGTTTACGCTTGCATTACATCTCTTATCAGTGTGCAGCATCTGAAAGTCACGGCATCTTCCTGGAACATCTGAAAGATTCGTATCTAAAAGGTCAAGCTGTTTGAACGAGTGGCCCATTATCAGAGCAAATAAAATATTCAGCCACGATCGAGGGACTCGGAATGACAAAAGATTGGAAAAGATGCAGAAAGCGTGAGACAGATTGGGGATTCAGAGGAATGTTTACCTTCCGATCCGTGCATATGCATGAGTGATGTCTGTATGCAGAGATTTTCAGATTCACACCGCACAAAAGAGTTTTGAACATCCGGCAAGTCATATCTCTGAGACTAACAGAGTCTTCGAGGAGAACAGAAGAGCAGTCTGGCATTATTCCGACAGTTAAATCGTACAAAACGGTTTAGTTCAGTCACGTCTTCTTCCTTGTGACGTCTCTGGAATTCTTTATCCGTAGCCCAGTGGACCAATTAGGGGCCGAAAAACCGAAAGCACAGTTAAGAGACTTTACTGTAATTGAAAGTGGCGGGTTATCTGCAAACGACCTTCAAGTCGACGCCAACAGAAACTGACAAGACGTTCGCAGGGAGCAGTGCAAATGTGAGACGGCTCAGAAAGGGTGTTAATTAAGGAATTACAGGGTCAAAACAGGCTGCTTTTTCTGCTATGAGCTGGCTACGCTGTGCTGAATGTTCTGGACAAGCTAGCGTGGTTAAACGCCTCTGTATGAGATTAATAAGAGTCTGTTGATTTGTCAGGAAGATTAAAGAGATTACAGACACATACGCTGCTGCCTCTTGACCGCACGAAGAGCAATTTTCTTGTCATTGGAGCAGATAAGAGTGTTATTTCTCTTGATTTAAGCTTTGGGTTGAATAAGAAAGCTTTTCATTGGACCCCTGATGTTCATGTTCTTTGTTTTAGTCCATCTTAGTTTTTTTCCTTTTGTCGTTTATTGGCTGTCATTTCACATTGCAGCAAGGTTTTATGCAGACGAGATTATTTCTTTATGTAGAAATGTGGCACACTTTCAGATAAGGTCAGATAATTTTTGAAAGGTAAGGTGGTCAGGTGTCGGTGCAGCAGGTAAAGACGGTTGTCGTGAATTTATAATATGTAAAATGAGGATTTAGCTGTGGCAAACATTTCAGATATAATGGTCTAATGGAGCATGAAGGTCACTGAAAGATCACTATCTGAAGGAAATGCCAGGTCATCACAGCAGAGGCAGGGGTTTATTTATAATAAGGTCAGAAAGAACCAGTGCTATTGTATGCATGCTCGAATTAGATGTGCTGCTTCCTGTAGGCGTGGCCTGTTGCTCTGCTAACATCAGCTTGATTGAATTTGTACAGCGTGAGCTGGCTTCAATTTCATGTTTCTGTTGTTTATTATATTAAATATTATCTATGGCATGTGGTGGTGCAGTGAGTCACGTTGCCACGTGTTTCAGGGGTGTTGCACAACATTCAATGTAACTATGAATGCATAAAAAAAAATATGGCATGCCATTCTTTAATAAATAAACAATTTTTAATCATGATTGCAAATTGTAATTGCTGCGGTATAAATCGGAGGAATAAAGCACTTCAGGTAAATAATCAACATCTGGGCCGGTAACAGTAACTGTGCTTCATCACACCACCCTGTCATTGATTATTTTCCTATAACAGGATGACGCAGTGTGTTTTATTCTTTATAAAAAAAAAAATTGTTTATTAATAAACTGTAAATGAAAGCCTTATTGATTGTGTGTTGTTCTGATGATATTGTAAGCCCTGATCATTCTTGTCTCATATTTGCATTCACACAAGTTAATAGTGCCCAGCTGCATGAAATAAACACGTTTATATATGAATATATGTGAATTTAAGTGCAAATAAATACAGCCTATGTGTGTGTGGTTAATGCTTTAGCTTATCTAAAACATACATTATTGGATCTGGACAGTTAGAGCGCAATGTTTTAGCCACATCTTGGTTCTTTCATCATACACTGTAATTTATATCCCCCCCTCCCCCTTGTATATGAGATCCTCACCACTTCTAATTCTTACGTGTTCTTTGTCTTCCTTTCTTTTTGTATGACTCCGTATCGTATTCTTAGCTATGTGTGTTGTGGTGAAGGCTCAGACTCGAGGACCTTTCCTCCTTCCTCCTATCGATCGTCTCAGCTCTCGGATTTATGAGTTTGAGCTCAGTGGCCGTCTGTACAGCCCAGACGTTACCATAACGCAGTAATAGACCCCAAGCCTTGACGATTTTTAAGAAAAAAGAAAGATGCACAGGGATGTCCCATGATGATTCGTGGATCGTGAATTTCCTTTCTAGATGAGATTTTAGTCTGCTTCCAGTCTGTCTGTCGCTCCGTCGCTCCATCTCTCCGTGCCTGCAGATGCTAAATGCTAATTTATCCATGATAGCGATGAGCAGAGATAAAAAGAGGAAATGAAAGACTGTGGTAGCACCTAAAAATAGGGCTGTTCTATATTCCTGCTGACAAGCAATTACTCATGAGTGAGCACTTCTTAAGCTGAGCTGAATCACACACACACACACACACACACACACACACACACTGCTGTGACGAGCCAATTTACTGAAATACTTATGCTACACTTTGTCATACTCCATTTTTAGCTTTTGAGTGTGTAGAATACTGATTGTTATTGTTAGAATCTGCATGGTGGGGGGGTCAAATATGTATGAAATAAAACAAATGTGTTGTGCTGTTATAGGAAAATAATCAGTGACAGGGTGGACTGATGAAGCAGAGTTACTGGTACCACCTTGAAGTTTATTATTTTCCTCAAACAGCATGTTCTACGTGTTTTCTTATTTCTTATACCACAGCAATTTGCCAACGCTAACCATTTTTGTATTAATTAAACATGTTATGTTTGTATTTAATGTTGTGGAACAGCCACAAGACAAGTTAGCTCCAGTTCTCACTTCCACCATATGGCCAAAAGTTTGTGCACCCCTGACATTCACACCCACATGTGCTTGTTGAACGTCTCATTCCAGATTTATTCCCTGTGTGTGCTGTTATAATGAGCTCCTCTCTTCTGAGAAGCTTTCCACTAGATGTTGGAGCGTGGCTGTGGGGATTTGTGTTCATTCAGCTACAAGAGCATTAGTGAGGTCAGGCGCTGATGTCAGGATGTCGAGGAGGTCTGGGGTGCAGTCGGTGTTCCAGTTCGTCCCAAAGGTGTTCAGTGGGGTTGAGGTCAGGGCTCTGTGCAGGACACTCGAGTTCTTCCACTCCATCCTTCACACACCATGTCTTCATGGAGCTCGCTTTGTGTACAGGGGCATCGTCATGCTGGAACAGGTTCGGGCCTCTTAGTTCCAGGGAAAGGAAACTGTAACGCTACAGCACACAGAGACGTTCTATACAACTGTGTACATTCAACTTTGTGTTAACGGTTTGGTGAAGAATCACATATCGGTGTGATGGTCAGGGGTGCACATACTTTTGGCCATATTGTGTACATTATAGCAGCAATAACAGTCGTTCTCTCACCGGCCTCTTTTTAGAGATTCATGATTTTTTATTATTATTATTATTATTATTATTATTATTATTATTATTATTATTCAAGATTTCACTTTATTTCTCTCTCTTGAAGTCTCTTGAAGACAAAAAAGCAGCTTGTCATCTTACTGAGAAACCACAAAGCCAAAGAATAAATGCCTGCATTAACCAATTTTTTTATTTCATCCATTAATAAAACAACCATTAGTGACATACTGTACTCGAATGTATGTTCCTTCATTTGTATGCATTTTTAGCTATGCGTGTATAAACATTAGTCAATGCAGGCGTATTAACGTTACTTACATTTAAACAAAATCATTTATGTTCATTTATGCTGTTAAGTTGTTAACATCACTGATGTTTTCATAATCCTGAAGTTCATCTGTGGCCAATTTTAAATAATGTTGCAAATGAATCATTTGAAGCAAATTTAGTTTTTTAAACGGTTTTGCTAATTCTTTTATGAAAATGAAAGCTTTCAGAATATCAAAATATTCAGTTTTTCATGCATCATTTTTCTTAATAGGTGATTTCTAAAACCAAATGGAAGCAAACAGGGTTAATTGTGTTAGATCAGGGGTGTCCAGTCTTATCCACACAGGGCCGGCGTGGCTGCAGGTTTTCAGTCAGGCAGGAGCCACACCTGATTCCACCTGTTTAATCGGATGATCCTGGCTTTCAGTAGCCTCAGGTGTGGCTTCTGCTTGGTTGGAATGAAAACCTGCATCCACGCCGGCGCTTTCCGGATAAAACCGGACACCCCTGTGTTAGATGATAGCTTATATTTACTTTGATTATTGAATATAAATGCAATCTTGATGAAAAAATATAATCTAATAAACTTTTATTTCTTAGCTCTGATAAAATCCAGACTGTTCTGGCGTGGAGTTAGACTTTTATATGTATATGACTCGCTATGACAGATCTGTTTTGCCAAAATTGTACCAACACTTGTCTATATCTTGCTCCGTTCTCAACCTCTCGCCCTTTTCTGTCGTTCTCTTTGCTTGATTCCTGTCTGTCCTTTTCCATCTCCTCCAACGCCTTTTTCTAGACCTAATCCACCAGATCTGTGAGCATCTCCTGACCTTTCTGTTTTGTCCCTCCTCTCCTGCCATAGCCCCATCCTCCCCCGGTGTCGACTCCGTCCCCCTGCAGAGAACAGCGAGCCAGAATGCTGCCGGAACGTTCCCGCGTGGAGGCTACGCCGGCTACGTGGAGCCGTACCGCACGCTGCAGTACTGCTCATCGGTGGAGTCTCCCTACAGCAAATCAGGCCCCACTCTCCCTCCCGAGGGGACCCTGGCCCGCTCGCCCTCCATCGACAGCATCCAGAAGGACCCGAGGTAAGACTCCGCTGGCCTCGGTCAGACTTCCTGGGTCATGCTTTTCTTCTGGACCTGTGCGGTGTTGAAGTTTGTAGCAGTTCAGAGAGTATTGACTGGATCTCAGCAGGATGAGAGGAGAGGTAGGAGGTCAGAGTGGCTTTTTGAAGGATGTTGTTGGCTCTTGCTGCTGTTGTTTTGTTGGAAGATTGTCAGTTTTGTGGTGAGATGTCAATAGCACAGTAGTCTTTATGCTTTGGGATGTTTTCTGCATCTTTTGTACTGGAAAATAAACAGGCTTCAGGCATTTGGAATAGTAGGAACTTGTGAAAACTTGGTTCCTGCTCTTTCGACTCGGTTTTCTAATCCTGCACACTGCAGAAATGACATCTTAGCAAGTGAAAATATCTGGAATACAGGCAAATTTATCTAATATTTCTTCTTATGAGATTAATATAACCCAGTTCAGCCTTTTACACATGTCAAGCTTTATATTTTTTGATTCGATTGGCTTGTTCTATTTCGCTTTAATCTAGAATTAAATGCATACCATTTGAACAGTTATCTGCCAAAAGAACAAGATTGCTTTAGAAAATGCCTAGAAATAGGTTTAATAATCACAAATTTGGTTTATTGTAATCCTATAAATCTGACTATATTCAGGGTATTTTCACTTGCTATGATGTCATTTTTTTGGGCTTGGGCTTGACCACACTGTTTGAAAATGTCTGTGTTGTTCAGTGTTTATAATCTCTATCAGTATTATTATCATTAAAGTTATTTGTAAAGCGCTAGATGTGAGACTTTGTCATAGGCTTATTTTTCTGTCATATTTTCCATCAAAACGTTTCTCTGTTTTGACAAAAAAAAAAGACATCTTTTGATCATTTCCAGCCAAAGATATTTGGTGGCGTCCATAATAAATACAGTTAACTGATCTTAACTATATACGTCAAAAATAAGCCACACATACTCTGAAAGATTTTCTTTCACGTTAATGGACTCAAAACGTTCTCTAGTCACCGTGAGGGAAAGCAAGGACTTTGTCTTTTCCTTTAAAAGTGTCATAACAGCACAAGCTAAATGTATTTATTTACCTTTAATAGCCTCCTTCATACTGAATAAAGGAAATCACTGATGGCTTGTTGAAGTCACTCAGTTCCTCGAGCTCCTCGTACATTAGCGCAGTTTATTATTTTATCACAGGTTTACTGAGTAAACCGTACGCAGTGTATCTGCAGTTGCGCTGGGTTGTAATTGGTGTTTCCCCGTCAGGTTCAGGTCCATTTGAAGTGCACCACAGTGGGCGCAGCTGCTGACTTCTGAAACATCAGAGCTAATTAGCATTGCTGAGTCGTGATCGGTGCAGGTGGTGGTGAAGGCGAAGCTGGACGGATGAAGGCCAGTGCAGCGAGCGGGCATAATGATGTCTGAGTCTGTGATCTGATTACTCAATGCTCGTCTTTGTAGAACATTTAAAATGCTCTCTACTGAAATGTTGATGGTGCAGATTTCATACTGCTTGGCCATTATTGTGGCTAGCGGAAAGCTTCTGCATAAATAAAACGACTTCTTTTCGTTTATATAAAGGGGAAAATGGGATGACGTTGTGACACGGAAGAGAGAATTCATCATTGCCTAGTAGGCGTGATGCTATTTAAATAAAATGTATTGACAGCTCACCAGCCTCTCTTGTTTTTCTCTCTCTCCTGAAGTTAATAAGAAAAAAAAAAGCAGCTTGTCATTTTAACGAGAAACCGCAAAGAAGCGTAAACTCTTGTATCCTGAAGAAATTTTGGGAAACTTAAAGTTACGGTTTTAACTCTGACTGTTACAAAGCGCTGACACTGGAGACTCCTTCCATAAATGTTAAATAACTGTCTCCTTACAGGAAACATCAGTGCATTTAGTAACGTACTGTTACTAAGTATTGGCATCTAAATAACTACTAAATAATTAGTCTCAAACTACTCAGTTTAATCTCTGAAAAGGTCCTTGAGTCCTGGAAACCTTCTCAGACATCATCAATCACTCCTGTCCTATCTCGGCTGACGAGAGTGTCAGCGTGTGAAGCGCTAGGTTGGGAGTGAAGGCAAGTGCTCTTCGCTCTATTAAGGTTTGAGGGCCCAGAAAGGCACTGATGGGAGTCATTTAGCCTGTAATGGAGCTGCGAATGATTGGGTGGGTGGGGGTGTTGTGTTGAGATGTGGCCAGCACCACCACTTGTTTCCATATGTGACACAATCGCAATTCAGACTCAGCCCTTTTGAGAAAATGACCTCTTTTATATCCGTGCTTTTTATTTCACAATGGCGCTCTTTATTCCCTTCTTCAGCACAATGGCTAGGAAAACAGCCGTAATGGTTGTAATGGTTCGATGGTTCCTGTGCTGTTTAGAATTCTCCTGTCTTCAGAGGGGAAGGTAACGAGGTAAAGAAGGGTGCACTACTTAACAGAGCATTGCCAGTGCTGGTTTAGGGTTTTTTTTTGTTTTTTTGTGGCAGATGTTTAGTGCTGAAGCACTTGTGAAGGTGTTGACTTTTTCAGATGGGTTTGTTCGGTCAGCGAGTGCCTTCAGGTGAGCCGCTTAAGCGTGGTGGACTGACAAAGCGTGACATTTTTCTGACCTTTTCCCTTTGGCAAAGTGCAGGAAGTGTCGTGGGCGAGTGAGAGAGATGGAAGAAAAGAGCAGCATGTTTTCCTCCGTACCTCTGTATTACACTTTCTGTTTAGGGTGTCGAACTAGTATACAAGACTATGTAGAAGAATCAAACATAAATGATGTAATGCTGGATATCGGAGCTTTGAAAGGTGTGTCGACAAGGTAAGACACGTTCAGGTGAATTTCTGTCATCATCGACGAAGCACTGTTTAGAGAATGGGTCCGGGTTTTGGTGAGCTGTTTCAAGGTGTCTTTGTAATGTCACAATTTACTCACAAGATGTTTATTTCAGTTATTCTCATTCTCATCATATTAATGTTTTTTATTTTCATTTCCAAATTCTCTCTTGGTTTTATTTTACATCGTATCACATTTAATAGCAAAGGGGGGAAAAAGTGCAGTTTCCTTCTTCGGGTCACATTTTCTTTCCCTGATTTTTTTTTTTTCCTGGCTTAAAGGTGAGTGCTTGTGTTTAAGAAGAATCTGGCAACCTTGGAGGCATGAAGTATATGCACATAATCTGCAAACTGTGGAGCCCAGAAAATTGACTTAAGCAGGTGCATAACCCGACTCAGAATACGAGGAACTTTCCTTGTGTATCCAAGTGAGATTACTGTGCATAAACTGTTTCTGGGGGGTGTTGATCTTTAAGGTATCCATGTGTAAGCATTCACATCCAACAGCATCAAAGCTTCAGGCTTAAAGAGAATGCCGTCCTCAGGCATTAGCACGTTTTAGACGCCAGTGCGTGGCGTAAACAGAATCAAGAGCTGCCTGGTGCGCTCAGAAAACAGTGTGTACGTGCGGCAGACAGAGGAGTCAATGAAGACAAATGAACGTGATTGAGTGGAGGGTATTGATCAGCGGAAAAAAATGGGGGTTGCCTTCTGCAAATACGGGCGCCGAGCTCCGTGCTTTTCCAAAACTATCGATCCGAACTGGAACAGCGAGCTGCTTTTAAACACAGTCATTATCACTCTGGCTCCAGGCTGTCGTAACATCTGTTCAACATCCTAAATGGAGACATACACACACACACACACACACACACACACACACACACACATATAAACACACACACAGAAAACATGCTGATTCAAGGAAGTCCTCCAGTCTCCTCGACCTGACATTGAGTCAACACACGAGCTTGGTATTTTGAAACGTTCATTTTTAAGAGACTTCAACATTTTCCTCAAGGTGAACATTGTGAAAGGGGGAGGGGCTTTCCTGACCTGCTAATAGAGACCATTGGACAGTGGTGGGGTCGTTCCTGAAATGTGATAGGAGCAGTGGCAGCTGGTGGTTATTAAAATAGATTTAGCACAACTGTCTGTATATAATACAGGGTGACCCAGAAGTCTCCATACAGACGGGAAATTAAGACTTTTTAGCAAAATGTCTTCCAAAATTTTTTCATACTTAGTTTATAGTGTATTTTTTTTCACATAGCCTTTAAGAACGTCTTTGACAAAAGAAGAACGTATCGAAATCATTCTCATTTCCGGATCGGGAAGCTGCCGCAAGGTTGCGATGGACTTTAACAGGAAACATGGTCACATGACACTGTCACCAAGCCTATTAACAAATTCAGAAAGACTGGAAGTGTTGTGGAGCGGACGTCTGAGCGGACGTCTGAGAAGCGGACGTCCACGAACATCTACTGACGAAGACGTCCACTTCTCGGTTGCTCCACAGCACTTCCAGTCTTTTTGAATTTGTTAATAGGTTTGGCGACGCCGTCGCGTGTGATGTGCTCGCCGTGTTTCGTCTTGCCTTCCTGTTTAATTTTCAGTATCTCCTCTTCAGTATGAGCATCAGAAATCTTTTCTAAAATCAGCTCAACGTTAGCAGTGTCTGCCATTTTAAGCTACGAGCTGAAGGACGAAAGTGCTAGCTCGCTAGCTAAATCTGTAAATAATTAAACAATTACATTTCGGAAATACTTAGAAACTTTGACAAAGCTCGTTGCCGGTGCAGTTTAACTTCAGTGGCAATGAAAAATGTAACCTGTGATTGCAAAAATTAAACTGAATTTGATTTCGTCCCATTGTGATGAAACGTTCATTTTCTGATTGTATAAGGTGCAACTTTGTGTATTTACATTTGTTTGTGCGAAATTTGTGCCATAAACCCATTGGAAGTCCTGGTGCAGGTTTTATCAAATGAAGTGTTTATGCATCTTGAAGTATCGCTGGTTCTTGTTGGTCCCGATCTTCAGCAGGTACCGAGTAAACATCCAGCTGGAACGTTTGGTACTGAATCAGTGGCTGATTGAAAAACAACGTTTTGTTTTGGTTTTTTTTTTTTGTGGTAATGAACATTTTGATATTTGGTTCAGTGACTTATCTGTGTTTTGTACAGTGATTCTTTTTCCTGAAAGCTATCAGTGGCAGTTGTTTACTAGAAGAACAGAATGATGGAAAAACAGAATGATTAAGAAAGCAGAAGGAGAAGCGAGAGCCAGGTCTCTGCCCTGCCAGTGTAATGTATCAGGTTGTAATTATACTGCGTTCGCTCTCAGTGACCTGTAGCTGAAGATGTGCTGATGTTTTATTGATGCTCGGCTTTTCCTTTCGTCTCCGAATGGTAATCAGGCTAAACTATGAGCTGTGAACTTTCACGGGCACTGAGCGTGAATCCTGATCAACCCCGTAATCAAACATCTGAGAATGCTACCAAGTTTATTTATCGAGAACGCCTACAGCGCTCGAAGAGTTGAATATTCTCACGTCTCACGTTTCAGCAATTCAACTTCCCAAAAGTGTTTCATTTGTCTTGTACCACAGCGATTTGCCAATGATTACGGATTATTTTTATTTGTGAAAGAATGTTGTTGTTGTACATCCACAAAACCAGTTAGTTCCTGTTCTCACTTACGTTATAGCAGCTATAAACACTCCTTTCCTCACCAGCCTCGCTCTCTTTTCTCTCTCTTGAAAAAGAAAGCCGCTTGAAACATCAAAGCGTAAACTGCTCTGTCCTAAAGATGTCAGAAAACATAAAGTTACAGCTTTACGTCTGACTGTTACAAAGTGCTGACACTGGAGACTCCTTCCATAAAGAAGGAGTTAAATAAACTTCTCCTTAGAGAAAATGTCATGATAGCAATGATTGCCCACGTTTTTAATCCATTTATCTGGAACTAATCTTTCTGAATGAGTTGTTACTGTAATGAGTAATATAAACCCCGTGATGTGAAGCTGCTGTTGCAGAAAATTCATCAACAGCTTCCGGTCAGTCAGAATCCAGCATTCAGTAGCGTTATGGTATAGTTTAGGTTAACTGTTGTTTCTTATGAAGCATCTTGACAAAATTGCATTAGCTCTTGATTCTGTGTTTTCATAAATGAAGCTAAACTTTAACAGAGCAAAACTAGGAACCAATTAAGGACAAAAAAAATCGCTTTTAGCTGCTGCCTCTGAGGTCATGTGGGTGTAATTTGGAGTTGTATGAGAAACGTCCTGTTACTTTAACAGCCCAGAACACGGTGAAATGACGCATGGCCCTTAGACGGCCCCAGCCAGCAGCGTTGCCTGTTTCAGGTAAATTGCCCTTCACTTATTTTCCTCATCGCCTGCTTGTGGAAAAGTCCCTTAAAGGAAAAAAAAAAGACAAAATGGATGAAGCTCTGCACAAGGTTTGACCCTTATTATCAGCAGACTTCAATTTGTCCGGCATGTGGTCCTGGACAAACATGTTTGACTTTGATAAATAGAGCGTGCCGCATGCACAAGGGACCGAGCCTGAATTATTATGTCGGCTCTTTTGTATGTGGCATAATGAGGAGCAGATAAGTTTTATGAGGTTCGAGCCGGGTGCATTGTGATGAAACAGGGAGGTGGAAGTGCTTTGGCAAGCGGGATGAGACATGTTTTAAAGGGAAGGCCACGTCATTAGTGTGCTCGTGTTGATGAGAGATGGAGTTGTCACACTTTGTATAACAGACCCGGCGCCTGGTCTAACTTTATGCTAATTAGAGTCTCTGTGAGGACTTTCATCAGGCTAGCATCGCTACATTCACGTTCATCCTCTTCCTGACCTGAGCTACTCTCAGAACAGCAATCAGACTAAACAGAATTTATACCGATGAAACCACAGCAGTGTTGATTTCTCAAATCGGACTGGTCAAGAAGGTGTTGATTAATTTTCTATATCGGCAGCTCTGACAGTAGCACAGCTGCAAATCACAGGTTTACATTAAGCTAATGCTAGTACGCTATCGGATTAAAAACGTGTGTGATCGTTGATACGGTGAAGTTTTCTGTAAGGAGATGTTTATTTAACATTTATGGAGGGAGGCTCCAGTGTCAGAGGTAAAGCCGACTTTGGGTTTTCCGACATCTTCAGGACAGAGGAGCTTACTCTTCTTTGTGGTTCCTTAGTAGCATGACAAGCTGTGATTTTTTTTTTGTCTTAACTTCAAGAAAGAGAGAGAGAAAAAAGAAGCTGGTGAGGGAACGACTGCTTATAGCTGCTCCAACATAAGCGAGAACAGGAACTAACTTGTTTCGCAGACGTTCCATGACTTTAAATGTAACTACAAATGGATAAGAAGTATGACATGTCATTGCTGTGGTACAAGAGGAATAAAACACTTTGGGATGCAGTGGTATGGGGGGTGGTTACAGTAACTCCGCTTAATCACACCACCCCATTATTGATCATTTTCCTATAAGAGCAGCACACAGAGCGCTTTATTCCTTACCTGATGATTAATGCAGTATATTCATAGCTGACAAGGCGACTGTGATTGATCAGATGACTTGGCTAAATGACTGACAGTGTTGCGGTTCCAGGCAGCATCACCCCATAGCTATGATTGGGTGTTGCCGAAGCTGACAGGAGCCACGGCACTCGAGCTTACTGCATAGCTGCATGTGTCAGCTTCTTTAAACTCATCCTACGGGCTCCTGAGACGGATTAGCGGAACATGCCGGCTAAGCAAAATAAAATCATTTAACGTTCACAGGCGTTTTACCTCATCATCAGTGCTTCCTGTGTGAAGTTCGTTTCGGTTTGTCGTGTCAAAGTACTGCGGTCAAGTAGATAAGAAAGAGATCTCCACATCACATCTGCATCACGTCTGCATTCATGTCCTGATCATGACCTATGCCAACGACGTGGACCATAGCACACCCTCACAATCGATTATCAGACTCGCTGGCGCTTAGAATTGGCCTCAGAATAGCATGAGAGAAAAAAAATCGTGATTATATTAAAAAAAAATGAAAAAAGGTAGCAAACGTTTATGATCCTTTAGTGGTAAACTTTAGGGCTGTTTCATTTATAGAACAGCTTTCGTCTCGTACTCAAACAACTATAAAGCCACAAAGCACAAACCCATTCACTGGGGTGTGAAAACTTTTACAGCAGATTTGTGAATTGCTGAGAGAAGGTTGGAAACTTTTTAGGTTTTTTTTTTTTTTTTCCAGAGTGCTGGTGTAGTTCCGATCGTTTGATCGTGTGGGTCTTGTGGGTGTTGTACAAGGCTTAAAAACCTTCACTGACTCTTTAAAGGTTTCATTTTTTTCCTCAGATGGAAATAGGAATGAGCTTCCGCAAAGAACGGATTCTAAATCGTAACCAAATATTTAAAACGCTGAAAAGATTATACTGTATAAAAATCTAGATATAAATCTAGGTTTAAAGGTTTAGGAACTGGGGGTATGTAGTTGAAGTGTTGTGACCAGGCACAGGTTCTAAGACATCTTGGAATTTTGGGAATTATGACCTTCTGTCTGGGAAAGAAATACAGTGAGATCCGGATTAAAGAGTAGATCTGATCGATTGTATGTGCAGTGAGGATAGTTGGCATGTTGCAGGCAGTTTACAAAGAATAATTGCAAATAATGGTGTCAAGTTGGGGGAAGAAATGATTGATTGATTGATTGATTGATTGATTGATTGATTGATGCCAACCATTATGAGACCACATCTTGAAGAGATGTTGGTAGATATTTGTTGGGAAAAAAAAAAAAAATACAACAACTACAACAACTGATACAACTATGAATGGATGATTTCGTGTTTGAGTTGAGCACGCACAAAAACTTTTAGAGGGAAGAGTGAAAAAGTATGAATGAAGTCAGGGCTTTTTGCTGCTGTTGTTTTTCCTTTTTTTAATGGGAAATCAGAGTTTCGGCTGAACACTTGAAAGGAGCATCAGCCCAAACAGGCAGGACCATCTGGAGTTCCTTTTGTTGTCGATTCCGCCTCTTTAAATTTGTCCCTGTGCCCCTAATCACACACAGAAAAACAGAGAAACACAAGAGTGTTGATTGCGTCTTGAACATGCAAATGGAACAGTTTAGGCCTGATTGTGAGAGAGCTGCTGTTTACCAACATCTAATGGGATTAATCTGAGAGCTGGAGCCTGATTTCTCCAGCCGGATAAGGCACTCATCACCTCCACGCTCAATTCGTTCAAACTTTTTGTTTTTTTATTTTGCTTTTTTTTTTTTGTCTTCTCCATTTTCTCGGGCTTCGTGTCAGCTGTCTGTTTTGTTCGATGAGATAACTGAGCACAGGGCCGGCCTTATATCCTCCAGCGCTTTAGTTAATTCCGTGTGTTCCTTCAAATTACCCATTTCCTCTCGCTGGAGCGAAAATAAAGCCGGCCTCGTCTTGTAAGGGAGTGGAGATGTGTTTTTACTAACAGGCATGTTTATCAGGTGAAGAGATTTCTCCATGCTCCGTACCTGACTCGCTTTAATGTGTTTAAAAGCTCCGTTGATCTGCATTGAATCGTTTTGAAATGTTTTCCGGGAGGAAGCCACTTATGCAGGAATGAGTCATGCTTTTTTATTCCGTGCTGCTTTTTTTTTTTGTGTAAGTGTGTGTTGGAGTGAAGAATAATGGAATGAAAATGCCGTAACTGCTGACATTTTGTCCTGTAATTGTGTTTAGCCCACAGAAGGTGTTGATTCATTTTCTCTAACAGCAGCTCTGACAGTAGTGAAGCTGCAGATCACAGGTTTATATTAATGCGCTCGTTCTGATACGTTACAGTTTCTATAGCAACAGCTCATTCACTGGGACTTTTATTATTTAACAAAGAAAACCGTACATAATGATTGATACTCTGAAGTTGTCTGTACGGCGACGTTTATTTAACATTTATGGAAGGAGTCTCCAGTGGCAGTGTTTTGTAACAGTCGGAGATAAAGCTGCAAATTGAACTTCTCTGACATCTTCAGGACAGAGGAGTTTGCGCATTTTTTTTGCAGTTTCTCAGTAACGTGACAAGCTGCGTCTTTGTCTTATTAGCTTATTAACTTGTCTTATTAGAGAGAAGAAGGAGAGGCTGGTGGGGGAACGACTGCTTATAGCTGCTATAATGCGAGTGACAACTTGTTTCATAAAACATTAAATGTAACTACAAACGATAAAATGTATGCTGTACCATTGTGTAGTAAACTGATGTGGTGTAAGAGGAATAAAACGCTTTGGGACATGCTGGAAAATACTCAGCTTCGGGGCGTAACAGTGTACACAGTGTTTAATTCATGACTTATTTTTTTTTTTTGTTTTTAAAGACAGATTATCTTTTGTTTAAATAGAGTTATTAGAAAATATGAAGTCTTTAACTAGACTGGTTTGCTTTCTTTTTTTATATGTATATATATCTAAGACAAAAACCTCTCGTTGAACAGAGAGTCACTGTTAACCTTCTGTAAGTATTACTTTAACACACACACACACACACCACACACACACCATATACACTAACATAATTTGGTAAGTGATAACACACTTAGGCCTGATGCTTATTGACTCAGCGTGTGATTCAGAGCTGAAGGCCGTCTCGCCCTCACTTTGGCGTATTACCTTCTCACACCACCTCCACTAACACACTTTAATTCAGTCTCGGGTCATCAATAACACCATCTGAGGTCTAAATTGCTGCTTGCTTTAGCGCCAAAAAAAAAAATTAAAAAAAAATAAAAGAAAGGGCCTCTACACACTTAAAGAGTGTTCGTGGAGGTGGCTCTGGGTTTAACTCGACTAAGCTACTTTCACACTATGTGTTTTTTTTACAGTGAAAGTGCTGGCAGGGGCAGTTTTGTGCTGATATATGTGTATGAAAAAGAGAGAACAGCTCATATGACACTCACACTGTAGCCATAACAATGCAGTAACAATCTAACTAGCCTAGCTTGCTCTCTAGATTAGGTTTATTATTAATGGCAATAATGTATATGAATCATTCAATCATATTCGCTCACTAACAAGACTCATTTTGTCTCACTGTGAGACTCATCCATTTTTGCTTTTTTCTTGCTTGCCCAACTTGCACCCTGTCACTCAGAAGGTAAAAAAAAAAAAAGTGCGTAACGTCAATTCTTTAACTTTTTCCCCCCAGTAGGATTACATGTAAAACCTGTGCTGCTGTTCGAGATAATGAACAGCAAGTGTGAAAGCAGCTTACGAGTCTGAGCTACGTGTCGGTGCAGCCGTTTACACAAACGCTGCTTCTCACATCAGAATCAGAACCTTATTATTATTATTAGTGCAAGGAACGTGGGAATTCGACTCGGCAGAGCAGAACAGGAACATATAACATTTGAATGAACGGCATACTGTACAGCATCCAGCAACATGCATGATATCTATATCTATATCCGATAACAGAACAGTATGGTCTAATAAATATATAATAATAAATAATAGCACAGTGAGTCTGAGATAGGAGCGCTGTTGAATTCTGGATTGTGATTGGTCAGAAGGTGTTGATTAACGTTCTGTTAAATTAAATGAATTAATTAAACTGCAGCTCTGACAGTAGTGCAGCAGCAGATCTCAGGTTCATATCAAAGCGCTCGTTCTAATACGTTATTGTTTCAGGAGTAACAGCTCATTCCCAGGGACCTGTACAGACAGATGTTTTCTGTGAGGAGGTGTTTATTTAACATTTATGGAAGGAGTCTCCAGTGTCAGCGCTTTGTCAGAGGTAAAGCTGTAACTTTAAGTTTTGCAGAAATCTTCAGGACAAGAGGAGTTGTTGTTTTTTGGTAACAAGTCAAGCTGCTTTTTTTTTTTTATTATTAAGAAAGAGAAAACAGAGAGGCTTATTGGTTATTAAAATAGCGAAAGCACAACTAGCTAGACTTATAAACGATACGTTTCAGAAATGAATGCAAATATTCAAACAGAACTTTATACTTAGAGTTTATTTATTTACGAATTACGCCTGCTGCAGGCTCCAAGCGATTCCGCCTGGCGCCAATGTGCTAAATCTGACATGTGAGTCATGTTGATTCTGTGATTGGCAGCTGGTTATGAGGTTCTGAAGTTCTTCAGAACAAACGAAGAGCATCCTGTCCAATAAATTTCGGGATCACTCCCGGTGATGCCGTGCCTCTGGGCGGGACTTAAAATGACGCGTTAAAAGCCTGTTGTCCGATTAGCGTTAATCTTTCGTCGCATTAAAACACTGAGTACACGAACATCTAGCGCACTAATTGACACACCATCTTCAACAGCTGTGTATTGGCTCAGTATCCGCGGCTTCAGGGGAGATTTTTGTGCAGGCTGCACTGTTCACTGAAACCGTTTGCGTTTAATGAACGAACAGCGCGATACTGCAGTGAGATATTTAATCGTTCGATTTGCTGAAAGGTTGAATTCGTCCAAGTGGAATCACCTGTGCTGGTGAGGGAACGACTGTTTATAGCTGCTGTAGCGTAAATGAGAACAAGAACTACCTTCTTAAATGTTGCTGTAAATGAGAAAAAGATGTATGACGTGTTATTCTTTAGTGGATAAAAGTAGTAATCGTTAGCAAGTTACGGTTGTATAAGAGGAATAAGTCACTTTGGGGTGGGCGTCATTGATTATTTTCCTATAATGGCACAACATGGGGTGTTTTATTCCTTACTTAAATCCTGTGAATTGACGCACGTTAGGATTGGTCAGTTTTTTTGGCACGTCGTTTCTGTTTCCGGCTTCAGGGAGTCGTGGGACAGATGGTTCAGTATTGAAAGCCGTCCATATGTTTCGCATGAAATTCTGTCTGTGCACGGACAGAAATCTGACTGCATCTGTCTAGTTTAAAGACTTGCAGATTTGAAAGTTTCTTTACAAAAATAAATATATATAATGGTTTAAACGCAGAAAAACCGCCACCCAGCTGGAGTCTGGCTGCTGCTGCTGCTGCTGCTGCTGCTGTGGAACTAAACGGAAATTACAATATCGATCACGCCACCTCAGATGAGACGATCCCTGAAAATATTCAGACCTCATCATCACAAACTGTGTCTGCTTTACTACGGTTAACACTACAAAAGCAAAAGATTGTGAGAAAGCGGTCGAGTCAGAGCAGAGCGAGTGAACACGCCGTGACCAGACGCGGAGTGTGAAATGTCTCGGGGAGAGAGGACAAGCCGAGTGGAGCCACGAGGCGTCCCTGAGGAACACTCAGAGAGCCATAAAAATATAATTGGGAGCTGTCAGGTACAGCCGAGCGCTGAGGCATCACACACAGAGGAATACGCAAAGACAGAAAAAACGAGGAAAAAGAGGGTTAGGATTGTGCAACAGTTCTTAGCATTTTCAAACGCTGCATAAACATCAAATAACAGCAATTTGGCTGCCTAAGAGCCGAAATCACGGCGCTGCAGAGTGAAGATGCAGTTAAGTGGTTGTGCTAGCTAGGCTTGATGACTCAAACGCACCATTTTGGCCCAAATTCATGCCACTTTGCTGTTCACTCCTTTTTTATCTGATGTGTAAGAACAGATAAAAGGCATGTTTGAGGTTTTATCACTACACACACTTCCTATCCAGATGTAACACAACCATTTTTCAGCAGGTTTTTTTTTCTTTTTTTTTTTTTTTTTTTCTACTTACACACATCCTCAGGGTCCTAGTTTCCGGACCTGAATCACACCACTCATTTGATTCTTTTAAACGAACCAGTTGAATGAGTCGAATTCATTCGATTCAACATTTCAGTCACATTTCAGTTCACCTTCTTTATTCGGGTGTTCACGTATATTTTACATTTTCACGTTTATTTTATTATTGTAAATGTATTGTTTGTGAACATATTACTTATGTAAGGAATAAAGCATTTATCCATTTATAGTTACATTTAACGTTCTGCGAAAGAAGTTATTTCCTGTTCTCATTTGCGCTGACGCTGGAGACTCCTTCCATCAATAAGGAGATAAAAATAAACATCTCCTTACAGGAAACCTCACCACTGTTACTATAGAAACCAGGACATATATTATAAACCTGTGATTTGCAGCTGTGCTACTGTCAGAGCTGTTGTTAAAGAAAACTAATCAATGCCTTCTGACCAATCACAATCCAGAATTCAACAGCGCTGTGGTATGATGAGCGATAAGCATGCGGCAGTGTGTATGGTTGAATAAGTTGAGTAAGCAGCCTTGCTTATGTGATATCAGTTCACTCGGATGTTTTGACTTATCAACCCCTTTCTTTCTTGCATGGATTCGGATTTTATGAACAATGAAAGCCTTAATGCTATAGAGAACGCCGTGTTGTTTATACGAGAGGAAGAAGCAAGTGTGCATTCAGGAAGTGCAGGACAGTCGGGTTTTAGTTGATCTTCATCTCGCATATGAATGGAGATTATATTCGGTACTTTGGTGCACAATATCTCAGCAGAACTCAGCAGAATTGCTGTTCTGGCACTGTGTGTGTGTGTGTGTGTGTGTTTGTGTGTGTGTGTGTGTGTGTGTGTGTGTGTGTGTGTGTGTGTGTTTCGTGAGCAATAGCTCTTATAAAACTGAGTATGAGTTTTAAAAAGATTTTAAAAAAAGAGTGCAGCTTTTTGTTTATATGCACCAGAGATCTGAAACACACCAGTAAACATTCTTTAGGCTCCATCTGTCACTGATTAAAAAAACATCAGTTTTTCATTTAACAAGCCTTGCTTTATTATTTGTCATATACTGGCTCTTTATTGTTACATTACTTTTATATTCATTCAATTTTTACAAATTTTAAGATTATTTTTCTTTTGAAATGTTAGATAATTTAATGAGGCTTAATGTTTTCGGGTTTGTGCGTGCGTCCGTTTCTTGAGATTCTCGTTAGTGTGATATCTCTTTAGTGTGATATCTCGTTAGTGTGATATCTCGTTAGTGTGAAGAACGAGTGGCTGAATGTTTGTAGGATTGATGCGGAATGATCACTGTAACCAGCAGATGATCTGATTAGATTTAGGAATTGATCCAAACAGGGTCAAGGTCACAGCAAGGTCAAATGTGTGAAACAGTTTATCTTCAATAGCTTCCTTCCTGTCTGAAATACACTGCCCTCCAAAAGTTTGGAAACGCCTGAACAAAATAGGGTTTTTGGGCAATATCAGCATAAATCCTCTTTAGTTAGTGACCATTTTGCATTGATAATAAGGGACAACACAAACTATGAAAACATATTTTATTAAATAAAAAGTTTATGAACATAAACATGAACATAACATAGAAAAAATACTCAAATTTTGGATTCATCAAAGAAATCCCC
>CM040996.1:18432976-18473909 GCA_022985145.1 Pangasius djambal
ACAGGCTCACTGGTGTTTACTGATGATGTGACTGCTGACAGAAGTAGCAGGATGAATTCTGAGGTGTTTAGGGCTCTACTCTCTGCTCACATTCAGCCAAATGCTACAAAACTGATAGGACGCCGCTTCACAGTGCAGGTGGATAACGACCCTAAACATACTGCGAAAGCAACTCAAGACTTTTTGAAGGCAAAGAAATAGAAAAATAGAATATGCTTCACAGTATGCGTAAATAGATAGATTAAAGGCCAAGAGATGCTTCTAAAAATGTTTTTAAAATCAAATCTAAAAACAAAATAAAGACTTCAGTGTGTATTCCGATAAAGTATGTGAATGTGTATTAATACTTTTTCACAGCCTCTTTAAATGCTTGTGGTGACTACTGATGTAAAACTTGTAAAAAGAAAAAAAAAAGCTATGATATTATTTCACAATTCTGCAAAATGTGCTCGTTATTGAGACTTTATTTGTCTTCAACTGGTGGAAACAGGTTTTAGCAAATTTCTAAATGCCTGCCCTTCAGTTGTAAATAAAAAGTTGTAGTAAATGAGTGCAGATATTTTTGGCAGTTGTGTTCAGTTTTGTAGGAGTTTTTAAACTCATAAATCTTTAATAAATCAGGGCCAGAGTGTGTACAGGAGTGCGCCAACCCATGCTTTATATACACATCTTTTCCTTATGGATTTATTAAGCTCAATGTAAATCACTTTGTAAAATTTTTGTGATGTTCTTTAAGGAATGTTAATTCAAATATGTTTTAGAAAGCCTTTGACTTGAAGCTTTTTGCAAATTGCACAAGCTCCCGAACTCTCCTCCGTCCTGTGGGAACTCTTCATTCACCATATTGACCTCCTTGTTCTACAAAATGAATTCTTACAGAGGTCGTCAGCAGATAATTCAGCCCTTTATTGAAATTTGATCCAGAATCTCCACGCCTGGATTTCCCAGCCGTAAGTTTTCATAATTGTAAAGAGGAGTTTTTTTCTGTATAGCCAGACAAATCATGAAAGGAAACAACGATGTATTGACAGCCATTCCACATGAAGCAGCTCAGTAATTGTGTCTCAGAGGCTTAAAGTAGGCTGTTGGAAATTAAATTCTGGGGAATAAATCCAAAGGAACAAATAAAGAGCCACAGAGAGCAGCAGACAAACCTCTGAATGTTATTTAATGGAAGAAAAAAAAAAAACAGCAGAGCTAAAATTCATTTAGTTTCCAATGAGCACCACTCGCATCGTTCCTCTGTACTGTTGTATTCATGAAGTTGCCAAAATTCTGCTTGTTCTGATTTGTTTTGCAATTTTACAAGGTGCAGAAATGAACCTTTCCGCATGGAACGCTTGATTGGATTGTGAAAGTTTTATTAATGAAGGTTAGCTCTGAAAAACAACAAGCGCAGCATCAGAAATGTTAAATCCTCTTTCAAACTTTTCTGTTTCTATTCAAAGTGTCTTACAAAAACCAAACCTAAGAACATTGCAGAACCCTTGGATTGGACCAAACGTCTGGCCCAGTCATGACGATCCGATCTATGACCTTCTCCACAAAATGTACATGCTTTAAAAAATTTTAGAAAGTCCCATCTACAAAAAAAAAAACGGTTCTTTAAGGTTCTGTGTAGATTCGGAGAGTGTTTCCCTTTTCCCTTGGATTGGCATCGGTTAATTTAAACCATTACCAGCCAAAGAGCCCTGAAGGAACCCTTTTCCACTGACAATTTGCTGGTGCTTAATCTGAATCCGTTCCATGCTTCTCCTCTGCAAAGCAGTTGGCTCCAGCACCAAAATTCTGCTGGTCTGGAACCAAGAATCGGTGATGTCAGAGTCTTGAGGGTGGTGATATTTCAGCACAACTTGAGCAATTATTTTTCTGAATGTAATTAAAATAACACAAAACAGTTTGGTGACTTTTGAACCAACACCGAATCAGTAACATTCTCATCCATGACCTTCTGATCACCACCACAGTATTCTTAAAAAAAAAAAAAAAAAAAAAAAAGGTTCTTTATGTTTCTGTGTACATTCTGTGTGTGTGTGTGTGTTTGCCTCTCAGAAAAGGTTAATGTTTAGAAACAACAAAATTTTGCACAAAAACCTTTGCCCATATAGTGTACATTCTAATCTTCCAGAACAGTAGGAGGACCTTAGCTGTCCATCAGACGAGGGGGCGGGGAAGTAAACAACAAGGTGTCACGTTTAATTTCAGTGTTAAGAATGGGCGAATGTGAGATTGCAATGGAGTTGAATGCGTTGCTTACTAATAGTATTAAAGACTGCCATCGTCACATCCAAGACAAGCCCAAGACCAGCTGAGGTCGTATCGAAGTTCGAATGAAAGCGAGAGAGTCAAGATGGAGATCATCAGATCCTTTTCAGAGGCCAAGCCTTTACTTCACCTAGTTGGCTTCATGTGTTGCACTAATGATTAGGCTGTTTTCTAGAAGAAGGAATTCATTCCTGCCAAACTCTGTGCATGCGAAAAAGGAAAGACAACTCGAACATCACAAACTGTCAACTGTCATCGGCGGCAGGTCATGTGATGGAAACTGACAGACGACAATCGCGTATTTATAGATAAAATATCATTAATTGAAAGCTCTTCTCTTGATGAGGGCCTCAGGCTAGCCTTTCCAAAATGTGTAGGAGGTAAGATTAGCACAATATTGGACCAAAGCCGGTTTAAAAATCCAACTACTGTATTTTTAAAAGCTGCCCCCACTGTATGAGTCCAGACACAGTTATATCCGGTGACAAAAATAGCAACTAGAAGAACATAGGAGAAAAGAATACAGATTTATGTCCAGCCAAATTAGAAATATGACATATTAATAAGATAAACCTAGATTCTGTAGACTGCTGCTTCATCATCTGTGCATTGGTGGTTTATTTACTTGAATGTAGCTTCAATTACACATAAAGCGAAATGGTTCGGGAAGCAATAGCTCAGTTACCAGAACAATAAGCAGCCTCTACAATTTCATTACTGTTATTTATTTATGATTATAGTTTCTTACTAGAAATAGTAGATTTTCTATTCAGATGCTTTGCTGTTTTTTTTGGATTAAATAAACTTATAAGTGCATTAAAGGGAAAGGAATTGAGTGAACTCTTATTAAATTATCAACGCAATGTTACTTCTGGGACATCTTGAAAAAGGTCCCAGCATGCATTCTGAAACGAAGTGGAGCGTGTGCAATGTAATATATTCAGTTCTGACTTTTAGATTTGCTGAATCAGGAGAGATGTTGTATTGTTTCTATAATTGCTGTCCGATACATCTAAATCATTAAAAAAAAAAAAAAAAAAAAAAAAAAAAAAAAAAAAAAAAAAAAAGTAAAAGCGAGTCATTATGTCTATAATTGGCGTCTCAGCTCGTTCTTTTTCACTTGTCGTATGTGGTGATTTGGTCTCGCTTTCCCTTAAAATAAAATAGTGGAAGAACCGCTAGTGATATAACAATAATATAAATATATAAATGTGTTAATACATGGAGTCATAATACATCTGCACCAGCTGTAGCATGTCATGGCATGGTGTGTGTGTGTGTGTGTGTGTGTGTGTGTGTGTGTGCATGTGGCCAGGTGGTGGAATAGAGGAGTTAATTACATGTGACAGCGTCCCAGCAGATGGCCGTGGAGCTCTGGACAGGTTATTTCACGACTGCCATTCATTTCCCAGAATGCACGCTTACACAGGCTCTTTCACATTACGCCAATGGATGGTGAAAAATGACACGGTGCTGCATCGCTCCGTTGAGAACCGTTCAGAGGCAACGTGGAAACGCTATTCTCCACATCTCACCTATTATACGCTTCCCCACCGGGGTACACTGTGGCCTCAGGGTCTTAGCACCTCCTGCGTTCGTATGTACAGCGAACTTGTTTATACCACAGCACTGTGGACTTCTTGTGTGGATTAATCTTCTATAACTGTAGCTGCAAATCACAGGTTTATATTAATGCGCTCGTTCCAATACATTATTGTTTCTATAGTAACAGCTCATTCACAGGGGCGTGTCCCAGGGACGCTCCTCATAAACGGATTAAAAAACATGTGTAATTGTTGATATGGTGAAGTTTTCTGTAAGAAGATGTTCTTCAAATCTTGAAATGTCTCAAATATGGATTGCTAGTAAAATAGTCCTTACATAATATTCCAAAGGAGACAGATGAATGTTAAAGAAAGAAGAGTCAACATACTGCATAATGTACACACAGTCTACGCCAAGTATAGAATCGTATTAACATATTAACTGTATGACCCTGGTGTTGATGCTCATGACCTTTATGATCAGATACCTGGTCAGAAACAGAGGAAACACTCCTGAGCCTGCAGCTGAGCGCTGGTTATAGCAGGGGGTCTACTTCCTCTCCATCTCCCCCCGCTTCGTCTCGGTCTGGCTTAAGTTCAGCTTCATCAGCCGTTTTTGGCAGGAAATCTAATCCGTTGATTTCCTTTTGTGTGTGTGTGTGTGTGTGTGTGATCTGTAACTCTGAACCAAGCCGGAAGAGCTTCTGTGTGTCTAATTGAACACCTTGGAGTCTGCAATTCATCCAGGCCATGCAGTCGCCAACGTTTATTTCATTAACTGGCTGCATTGAGGTGAAGAAAAAATTCACAGAATGAAAATGGCTGCCGGTGGCTCTCGCAACTTCTCAGTGGAACATGCCGTGCTCAGAGAGTTGTTTTCACTCTTACAGTCGGGCTGCTTTAGTTTGACTTTGTTAATCTCACGTTTGAAAAACATCTGTTGCGCCAGAGCAGTAGGCGATCACAATAATTCATCACGCCGCTGACACTTTCATCCTTTTGTTACACGCTGCATAAAAGTAAACTTTTCTTCTCTCAGAAGTGGCGCACTCAGTGTCTGGCCGAGTTCTAGACAACCCTTTGTTTCATGATGCATGCTAATTGGAAGAAATCAGATCACTTTTAAAGCTCGAGATGGTCTCAAGTTTTGTCTCCCAGCCAGGGATAGATGGGATTTAAAACAAATCCTCAGAATGCTGCAGCAAAGGTAGAGAAAACATCCATCACTATGGAGACAAGGTTTTTATTCGCAATTGTTCTCTGAAAATAATGTTATTCCAACACCTGGATCTTGAGCTCGCTGTCCTGTCTGTGTGGAGTTTTACATGTTTTCCTCACGTCTATGTGGGTTTCCTCCGGGTTCTCCGGTTTCCTTCCGCCTCCCATTGGTGAAACTAAGAATGTGTGTGTGTGCATGGTGCCTGGTGTATTCCCACCTCACGCCCAGTGTTTCCTGGGATAGGCTCCAGATCCACCGCCACACTGACCAGGGTAAAATTGTTTTCCAGTTTGGTTTGTTTTTCTACCAACAACTTGCAGACATGATGATGAAACATATCCAAGTTTGGCATATCCAATGGCAGCTGCGCCAACTCAGCAAACAAACACACCACGCGCCCAAATCTGCGATTGGTCTTTCCAGCGAGAGGAGCTCAAGCTGAGGAGCAGCAGTCTTCCTGTAGTTGTGGAAATTGTCATGAAATTTTAACAGTGCTACCTGCAGGACTGGAACAATCATACACAACAGCCAATACGAAACCATGCAAATATGCAAGCTTGCAAGGTCACAAAGTATGATCACGGAGCCCTCACAAAGTCGTCTATGCACTCTGTATGCTGCGGCCTTTATGGGGAACCAATAAGAGACCCACAATCTGACTGAATGACTGGTACTGGCTCATCTCAGTCAACTTCATCACCTTCATCTACACTCACCTAACACGTAACCTGCACCTACTAAACATGGTTCCTCCAGGGTTCTTCGTATGTTTAGCGATCCTGGGTTTATACTTAAGTTCTTTCCTGAAAAGAAAATCCTCTTTTATGGTTTTATATTGATTTTTAAGGGAGGAACATTCTGATTTCGGGACAGGATCTTTTTTTTATTATTATTATTATTACTGATATTCTCCTGAGGAAGCAGGTGATGCTTCATTATGTAGCCGTCAAAAACACCAAACATCATCAAACCCCATTAGACCACTGATTTCCACGTTCTTTAAGACCATTGTCTGAACCTCCACATAAACACATGCATGCCTTCGTTCCACTGAGCCTCTCGAATGCTTTGCTTTAACTCCTGTAAGTACATGCTGAGTGCTCTTGATGTATATTAACATAAGCGAGAAGAGAAACTCTGAAGTGCTGTGAGAATTATAGAACGTGTCAGACTTGTTTATCCGCTCATTTCTGGAAGCTGCAGAGGTCTGAAGAGAGTAAATAAGTGAGAAAGTAGGAGTTAGGTGTCAGTCATTGCGATTTCGAGCGGCGTTCTCTCAGGCACACTTGGCACTCCGTAGCCGCTTCTTTAATGAGCTTGGCTTGCTTTAATTGATTGATGCAGAACACAAAGACGCTGTTGACTGAGACTTAGTCACGCTGTTTGTCCTCACAAAGATGATTCAGAAGCTGATTCCTGATTCATTTTGTTTATGACGGCGTTTGAGAAACTGCTTGTGGTTATTAAAATGTTTTTTCTTCATTTAACATTTGATTTGCTTTGTCATTGGAATAATAATCCCGAGTGACTGTGAGCTCTGTGAGATCATTTTAATTCACCCTTTTTTTAATCTTTCTATTTAATCATTTAATTTTGAATTTTCAATAAATTTACATCAATTGTGTTGATGAAATCAGGTTAAAAAAAGATTGTGTGGTTTTGGAAAATCTCAAAAAAAAAACATTTTGTTGATGAATAAAGTTATTTAAATTATACACACTTATAAATCTTCACTGAAAACATAGTAATTACTTTTCTATTTTTATTTAAATAATATATAAATGTAAATATAAATGCAAATATCATGTTTCATTCACA
This sequence comes from Pangasius djambal, assembly GCA_022985145.1. Taxonomy (NCBI): domain Eukaryota; kingdom Metazoa; phylum Chordata; class Actinopteri; order Siluriformes; family Pangasiidae; genus Pangasius; species Pangasius djambal. The sequence goes on from CM040996.1 coordinate 18,439,823, forward strand.
CGTGATTTTCCTTATTTCTATCATTTCAAAGTCTCTATCAGTAAATATTGTTTTATTTGTATTACTTTCAAATAAATACATTTTTATATAATTGCATTAAATAAAAATCAAAGAAATAAATACAAAATTGTTTAGAAAAATCACAAAAACAGGAAAAAATGGATAAATATTGTTTAGTTATTTGTTTTTAGTTATTATTCACAGAATTATTCGCACAATCGTTGAAAAATTACAAAATTACAATATTTTTTCTAGAAACTGAAAAAAAAAACTTAAAAAGGTTTAATATCTGCACTTTTGACAAGGTTTAACTGCGCTTTTCTGTTTATTGTAATTTCTTATCTAGCTGATCTCAAGCTGTTGTTGTTGTTAAAAACATTGCTCTTTAAGATTATAAAGGTTTTACAGGCTTTCAAGAGTCCAATCGTTTTGATTCAGTTACACATCCGGAATATATTCAATAGATTAAGGTTTAAACTACTGCAAACTCAAATCAGAGATCTTTGACGTCTAGAAGTGACCGGTAAACACCATTACACGGCCCCCAGGAATGGGAAGAACCCTGTATGGAATATCAGCAGAGATATGATGTTCTTTCTGTCCCTCAGATCCGGAGGCAGGGTGGTATCCCCTTGCTGGTGGACCTGCTGGATCATCGGATGGCGGAGGTGCACCGGAGCGCCTGCGGAGCTCTGAGGAACCTCGTCTATGGGAAAGCTAACGATGACAACAAGATTGCCCTGAAGAACTGCGGAGGAATCCCAGCGCTGGTGCGTCTGCTGAGGAAAACCTCAGACGTAGACATCCGGGAGCTGGTCACAGGTAAGACGTGGTCTATGGTCTTCACCTTAGTCCTGATCTTTGGGGAAGTCCATTCTGGTGAGGGAAACAGAAAGGTGAAAAAGCTGAAAGGTGGTATGGCAGTGGCTTTGATGAGATTGGACCATAAAACAACTTTGTGAATGTTATCTTACTTGGTTTTGATGGTTAAGGGATTATCAGTTATGAGTAGGTATATTTACATTTCCAGTGATTTTTTTGTTTGGTCGTTTGTTTTTAGAGAGATACTAACTGTTCAGCGTTTAATAATTTAAGACATGGGCCTAGTTGGAGAGCTGTCAGCATCCTTGCCAGCAACCAACCCCCTCCCTCTCAGCCACGCCCCTTCCCAGCCAAGCAAACTGAACTCTTCACATTGCTAAGATTTGCATTACTTTTGCATTACTAAGTCTGTTTTGTCCGTACTGATCAGCCAGCTGTAGCTACAAAGCCGGACAGTGAATAACTGGCATATTTGTGTTTTTGTTTGCCCATGTTGCTGTAAAATGATTGTCATACCTTACCGTCTTTCTCGTGAGTTTTGTTTGAAATATCATTTATTAACCAACAATGATTTTTTTAAAAAATCTTACTTTAATCTAACACATTCTCTACAAAACACATAGAGTATCCTTATTCAGACTTCGACGTGACATTGTCTTTTAATAATCTCTAAACTCGCTTGTCTAATGACACATGTCCAACAAGTCTGGGTTTCCCTCTCGAGGGTAAATTAACTCCATTACTGCATAATTTATCCACCAATGGACTGACAAGTGTTTAGCGAAAGTGCTTCAGAAATTTCCATCCTGTCTTCTTGGGTTAGTTTGCTCCTCTTGTGCTTCTGGTACTCACTCCGAAGAAGATGGAGAGATGGAGTATGATGAGCTTATTGATCTTCTCTCACTGCGTGGGTTGCTAGGGTGAAACCTGCTCCTTGTAGGTCACAGGTCTCGTTAGGTTTACAGCAAAGAATGCTGGGAGTTATTGTTATTACCGGAGTCTTGGGATATGTCATCAATGCAGAAAAATGGATCTACTCGTGTACACTGAGTGAAGGAGCGTAATTCACAAGTTACTAAACTTATGGAAGGGTACACACCAAGATCACAGAACTGGAACTTTTTCAAATATTAGGATGTTTCATGACACGGAGGTTTCATTAGGATGTTTCTTTAATGGAAAAACCAACATAAACCACCAGGAGCCAGCAGAACAACTTCAGTCCACCTTGGCATCAGTTCTACAAGTCTCTGGAATTTTACTGGATCCAGGATCCTGACTGAGTTCAGGTTACCGACCTGTCACTTCGCCCATGCTCTCCCACGGTCATTTCCTCTGGGTTCTTCGGTTTCATCCCACATCCTGAAAACATGCCAGTATGTGGATTGGCAACTCCAAATTGTCCCTAGGTCTGAATGAGTGTGTGAACATGTGTCCTTCAATGGACTGGCGTTCCATCCACGGTTTCCATCACCACGACCCTGACCAGGATAAAGCCGTTACTGAAGATGAACGAATGAATGAATGAGTATTATACTCCAGTTATTATGAGTACTAGAGTGTTCTTCAGTTTGTCCATCTGCGGGAATCCTTAAAGGTTCTGTATAGAACCCTACAGCACAGATTTCCTATCAAAGAGTATTCTTTAAGTAGAAACTATGGAAGAAGCTAACTAGCCATAGCCCTTGAAGAAGGTTGACCTTATCATCCTTCTAGTATCAACCTTTTGCCAGCTATAGTGTAGCATTTATCTATTTTCCTTTATTCTCTATCTTTCGCATACAGAATAGGAGAACTTCATCAAACTACACGTTTAAATAATGCTGTACACTTTCCAAACATGTTCATGAAGCCGCTGTGGCTGTTAGTGGAAATGAACAGCTTTATAGCAGATAGTGGACGGATGTGGCTATACCAGAGAAGCCCGCTGCTGTCCTGCTAAATGCAGATTACCATATAAATTAAACTCCATGCTGTGCAGCCTACTTAGAGTGGCCACTGTCACCGTTTAATCAGCCGGCCGGAGACCCAGAGGATTCTCATCCTCTCTGCCTCTAATAAGCCAGTGAATCAGAGTCACGCTTGGCCTGCCTTTGTAGAGCCGCATGAATTTAGGAACTGTTAACTGGAAAAAGGTTCCTGAAGATATATTGGATTGCTGCTGGTTTGTTTCTGCTGTAGAGGCTGATCATCACTGGGTCCCTTTTTAAGAGGAGTGAATGAGCGCGATCATTTGCTTTGCTTCACTCTCTTCCTCCAGAGATGAGAGGTTGAGAAATAGATCTGGATTCGGCTCAGTTTGAGTTACTGTTTATGATTATGATTATGTTTATGGATATTCCTTTGAGGACCCTGTCTGTGTGTTTTGACCCCTACAGTGGACTTTTGTTTGCCCTGAGTAAAGCACATGCCACACATATTTCATACTTGCATCCTGCCTCATCGTAGTGCATGCTAAATGCACCACACAGGGATCCCTTCACCTGCTCAGAAATAGACTTTGGGATAACAGCGTGCCTGTTTTCTCATCTTGTCAGCTTTAGACAATGAAGTTAACCGACAACAGTGTCAAGCACCAGTATCTAAACTCTCTGTTTTGCTTTTAAACTTCTTGTGATTGGTGAGTGGGTGAGGTTTTAAAGCACTCAACAACTTCTCTGTGCATGCATTCAAAGCACAAGGTCTTTTCCTGCATCTCAGAACAATCACTTGGTTTCAAAAGAAAAGCCGCAGAATCTCAGGGGTTTGTGTTTCTCTGAGTTTCGTGCATCTTTGTATGAGTCGCGCATTAATTGATATACAGTGGCCACATGGAGCAGATGGAATATTAGTCCACACTCAAGAAGGAAGCTGGTGAGAAACTCAGACAGATGAAAATCCCTCGAGAAGCAGCTGAATGCTTTGGCGTTGAGAAATGTTTGGCTCTCATTACGGATCATTACTGTGTTGTGAAACTGAAGACTGCAGCTCTGTGGAGTAGAACCAGGAAGTATCTGATTTCTCTTAGCCAAGCAAACAGAATCCTGCTTCGCTACATCACTCTGTGGTGGTTTTCATTGGCTTCCATAGTGAACCAGTTTTCAGTTTTCAAAGCCAGTGCTCAACCTTTGAAGGTTGTACACAGATCCCCACACCAAAATTATGTCCCTTTCAAAATCAGTTCCAAGAAGAATTGGTTTTTAAGATGAGAACAATTAACCATCCAAAGAACCAATATAGCTTTTTTATTGTCCTTCTTGGGAATCCTTAAAGGTTTTGGATAAAAGCTTACAAAAAAGGGTGTTTCTTTTAGAAACTAGAACCCTTAAACTTAGAAAGAACCCTTCTTGATGAACTGTTTTTTTCCCCCTTAGATTATAGTTCTGTAGACTTTTATAGAAAATAACTTAAATCTAAAACACCTAAAGTACTTCAGTTTTTCCCTTTTGGAGAACGTTCTAGGTAGAACCCTGAAACAGATGGTGTCCAAGCTAAGAACCCTTACCTATCCAAAGACTGTTGAGAAATATCCAGAAAGAGATCCAAAACTTATTACTATTTTTTACTCAAGGGTTCATATACAACCCCACAACAGCCTATCAGAGACAGGACTCCATGTAGAACCACTTTGGAAAGCTAAGAACCCTTAACTATCCAAAGGCTCCTTAAAGAACCATTTTCTTTTAAGAGTGTAGCCCTGTAGTCCTATACTCTTAAAAAAAATTAAGCGTTCTCCAGTTTGTTTCTGAACCCTTAAACGTTCTACGCAGAACCCTACAACGTCGGGTTTCCTTTTACAAGTAGAACACCTTTAGGAAGCTAAAGCCCTGTAGTGCTCTATTCTATTCTTAGTAATAAGGGTGAAAAAATACAAAATGATTTGTTGTTATAGTGGAACAACTACAAAGTTCTATGTATAACCCTACACCAGAGTGTATCCCCATTCAGAGAAGGCGCCAAGTAGAACCTCTTTAGAAAGCTAAAATCACACAATCGTCTCCAGACCCCTTAAAGAACCCCTTAAAACTCCAGTCTAGAACACGTAAGAGTTTAACAGTTTGTTTCTGTGGGAGAACTGTTAAAGGTTTTGTGTAGAACCAGACAACACTGGGCGTTCCTTTCAGAAAAGGTTAGCGGTAGAATTGCTTTAGGAAGCTAAGAACCCTTAAATAACCAAAGTGTTGCTTCACAAAGGAAACACAATGACTGATTGATTGATTGATTGATTGATTGATTGATTGATTGATTGATTGATTTATCTAAGAGTGTTTTTGAAGATTGTTTTGTTGAGACATTTCTAAGATGTTTAATTGAAATAAAGGATCATCGTGGCCGTCACACTGCACAAAAAGTGAGAGAGCCCGGTGCTGCGTCATCCTCCACTCATCCTCCACACACGTGTCCGGCTCCCCATAAATCCGGTAACATACTTGTTCATTTATTCAGAATGAATCAAAACGATGACTCATTCTAAACGTTCTTGATTTGTGACCTTGTCGAATTTGTGCTCGTTGTTAGTTTGAAAGAATGCATTATAAAATCCAGGGTTTTCTAAACGAATCACTTAACAGCTTTAGTCATGAAAAATGCACGCCCTCGTTTCCCTCTCCTACAATCCATTTCCTGAATAAGGCAATAAAAGTCAACAACAGAATGTTTTGCAGCAGGGTGAGCATTAGCATGTGTGCTTAATAAAACATGGCCACCGTAAAGCGGTGAGCTGCCACTGGCGTTAGATTAATGCACTCATTTTAGCCTGTTCTGTATGCAGACGGTCAAAGAGCCGCCAGTTGGTCTGCAAATCGGAGACATCCTCATTAAACCTAAAATTTGTCATGAGGCTCTGTCCTCCTCTGCAGCCATGAGGTGTGATTATAGCCACTTAGACTACTTAGAGTAAGCTCTCTCGCTCTTTCACAGTCTCTCGCTCTCTGATTAGAGGCCCTTTATTCAGCACTCGAGTGTTTATTTCTCAAACTGCTTTCTTTTATTCATTGACAAAAAGCAACAATAATGAAAAACAACCAAACCTTTGAATATCTGAAAAGATTAAGACTGATGAGACAAGTCCAAATTGAGTCTCAAGTCCAAGTCAAGTCTTTAGTCCAAGTTTCATAAGTTGAGTCCTCAAGTCCAAGTCACATCTCAAATCTAAGTCTCAAGTCCAAAGTTGAAGCCTCAAGTTCAAGTCTTGGTCAAGACCTGGAGTTGAGACTTTTAGCCCAGTCTCGCAAGTTTAATTCAAGTTGAATAAAGTCCAAGTCGAGGTTCAAGTCCAAGTTGGGACCTCCAGTCCAAGTGGAGTCCTGAAGTCCGAGTCAAAGACTTAAATTGCACTTGGGTTTGAGATTTGAACTTGACATTTATGGCCATGTCTCAAGTCAAGTTGAATAATGAAGTCCATGTCAAGTCTCGAGTTTAGGTCTCAAGCTCAAGTCCAAGTTGAGTCCCTAAGTTCAAGTTGCATACGTTTGAGTGCTCAAGTCTAAGTCTCAAGTCCAGGTCTTTAGTCTTCTAAGTCCATGTCTCATAAACTTGTCAAGAGTAGTCCTCATGTACATCAGAGACTGAACTTTGACTTGAAATTTGGACATTATTGCCAAGTCTCATAAGCTCAAGTCAGCTCCTCAAGTTTAAGTCTCGTTAAATTAAGATTAAATCTTATAGCTAAAGTCCAAGGCTCAAACTCGAGTTCACATTTCACAGTGAATTGAATACAGCTTAACGGTTGTTGTGTGTAAATATAAAATGACATTTAATGCGCACTGAAGGGTGACCGACATTTCACCCTGTGACACAATAATAAGTAATAAGACTTGGGAATAGGGATGTGTGACATATATATATATGTGTGATAATATACAGATATAATACCTCATTTGTAAAATACTGTGACCTACTTTAGAGAATTCATGAACCACAACAGGCTGAGATTAATCCTCTTACTGATTCAATCAGATTTTTGCAATGTCTCTGCAATTTAATTGTATTTAATGCCGAAAAAAGTTGTTCTCAGGCACTGAACGTAGTTATTGTGCTGTAGAGATTTATCATAGTGTGAACTTTTCCCATCAGTCCATCAGGACTCGGAATAAGAATGTTGTTCCTTTACAGACAAAAAAATCATGGCTCCCCGCTTGGAGTCCTGCTGTGTGGTGTGTCTAACCTCCCTTATTCACAAACTCATCACCACCAAAAACCCCCAAAAAAAGCCTTTCTACCGGCAACTGCAATCAGACAGGGGCAATTTCCCAGCGAGTGGGATTAAAGTGTGTGTGTGTGTGTGTGTGTGTGTGTGTGCGTCTGTTTGTGTGCGTCTGCGTAAGTGTGAGAGCGAGCTGCCAAGGTCATCTTCATCAGTCCTACAGCCTTCTTGCCTTCGTCTCTATGACTCATGAAAGAGTGGGTGCATCGAGTGCAGAGAGAGAGAGAGAGAGAGAGAGAGAGAGAGAGAGAGTGCAGAAGAAAGAGGACAGTCTGCATATACCACCCGCTGTAACCTTTAACGTAAGGGAGAAAAGAAAATATCTTGTTTCACAGACATTAAATGTAATTATAAATGGATAAAAAGTATGATGAATCATTGTGTAATAAATAAAATTGTTAGCGTTGGGATATTGCTGTGGTATAAAACAAACGTCTTATCCGTTTATAGTTACATTTAATGTCGTGGAACATCTGCGAAACATCCTGTTCTCCCTTACGTTACAGCAGCTATGAACAGCCGTTCCCTCACCAGCCGCTCTTTATTCTCTCTTGAAGTTAATAAGACAAAAAATATGCAGCTTGCCGTGAACTCCTCTGTCCTGAAGATGTCGTAAAGCTTCAAGTTACGGTTTTACCTCTGGCTGTTACAAGGCGCCGATACTGGAGACTCCTTCCTTACAGAAGACATCACCAAAGCAATGATTACATGTGTTTTTAAAATCCGTTATTGAAGAAAGATGTGTGTTTTATTCCTTACATAATAAGCGGAACTGACTGACTGATTCGCATTCTGATTATACAGCCAGTCTGGAACAAAGCTAAATATGATCCATTCATGAACTGTGCGGAGTTTTGAAGTTCAGCATTTCTTAATTTCCTTGTTCTAGGTTGCAGTAGCAGCGTGTAGAGCGCTGCGCGGTGTGTGTTTTCTGCCAGCGGCGTTGCTTTTCCACACTCGATGAATCATTGATGGTGTTAGGTTTCATTTGACAGTGAATATCAGCAAGTGCCAATTTATTTCTACTTTTTATATCATAACTCCTGACTTCATAGTGTACAGACGTTACGGTTAAAAAGCCAGACTTTCACATCTCTCGCCTTGGGGAGGAATGAAAATAACTCCTGTGTATCTGTGACAGTACAGCACCCCTGCTACCCTGATCATTTTCTTCTTTTCTTTTTGTATTTTATGATTTTATTTATTTATTTATTTTCAGAGCCCGAAGGAAAAAGGAGCAGTAATTAGTGCGTTTGGAAGGTCGGCGTGTAGCTGGTGTCCAAATAAGCTGCGACTTTTCTCACCGAGTGGTGAGGCCTACGCACAGGATCACGAACAGGCCACAAAACACAGAATTTAAAAAAAAAAAAAAATCTCTAGTAAACATCTCTCAGTTGCCCGTGGTATTTTTTAGAAAACAGCACAAACTTCCACTGAATTTTATTCCTTTTTTTTTTTTTTTTACCTCCTAACCTCCAAGAAGCTTTTCTCTCCTTTAATTAAAATTTTGCATTTTTCAGTGTAGTTACTGGATAATTAGTTAATACAGCTCAGGGTTGGGAAAGCTTCACAAGTTCCTTTTAAATTATCTATTTATGGATTTTTTTTTTTTTTTGCTTAAAAATCCATCAGAACATGTTTTTAAGATGTACGTCTGTTGGATTTACAACCTTATAACAGTTCAGGTCTGGCCACTAAACAGGGATTGAGACAGGAGATTATTTCGAACTACTTTACCTTTGCGTGCCTGTTTGTTCTTCGCAGTCTGTGTCACGTGACAGAAGACGCCATTTTTATCCAGCAGTTATGTTTTCTAATCGTTGGTTGTGCACTTAATGAGAAGCCGGTGTCTCTTCAGAAATAATGTGCTGAAATGCTGCTCATATAAGAGGAACTATACGCTCTGTGTCGTGCTGTTATGGGAAATTAATCAACTTCGTGGTGGTAACAGTAACTCCGAAGATCTCTCTCGAAGTTAATAAGATTTTTTTTTTGTTAAAGAGAAACCGCAAAGCCGTAAACTCCTGAAGTGTCCTGAAGATGTCGAAAAACTTAAAGTTACAGCTTTGCCTCTGACTGTTACAAAGCGCTGACACTGGAGACTCCTTCCGTACATGTTAAATAAACTTACGTTACAGAAAACTTCACCATATCAAGGATTTTTAAAAATCTGTTTATATGGCACGTCCGCCGCACAAGTCTCTGTGATAGAGCCGTTACTATAGAAAGCATAACGTATTAGAACGAGCGCGTTAATAATTAATCTAAACCTGTGATTTGCAGCTGCACTACTGTCAGAGCTGCTGTTGTAGAAAATGAATCAACACCTTCTGACCAATCAGAATTGAGAATTCAACAGCTCCGAAATGACATATAAATGACATAAGTCATTATCGCCTTAGATGTTGTTAAAAAATCAAGAACTGCCCCTCTAACCTAAATCTAAAAAAATTCATAACAAAAGGTTTTTAGTGAAATATTAAACTTTGACCTGAGAGAGAGAGAGAGAGAGAGAAAGAGAGAGAGAGAGAGAGCAAAGTGGGCATGTCACCTTTTCCCACCCAATGTTTTTCAAAATCTTTCAAAAAAAATCTGTTCTTTTTTAAAGGAAGCTGAGGCATTTTCCTGTCCTGTTTGGCTAGCGTTAGCTGGGTTAAAGATGCACGATATGTTGTTTTTTTCTTCTACTTGTCTTATGAGAGCAAACATGCTTAATATCAGTTTCAAAAAAGAATGTTCTCTGTGTGACTTCCTTTTTTAAGCTCAATTAGCCTTGTAGTTGGAGTGTAAAGTTATCAACCAGGCGTCAAACACCAATCATGTCTTGGATTATCAGCTGCATTTGTCATATGAGCAGATTTTATTTTTAATTGGGATTTGCCTCAAACTCTAAACTGTCGTGTTCAATATTTATTAAAAAAACAGCAGACCTTGCTTTATCTAATAGTTACATCAGCCCGAGCATTTTGTGCTGACACTAACAGCTACTGCTGTTATGATTGCACCATCTTCCTGAAGTTCCTGCTAGTTCCAGGAGTTTGTCCCCATACTGAGTCTGGATGTGTGGCTCTGTCCCAGGTGTGTTATGGAACCTCTCGTCCTGCGACGCCCTGAAGATGCCCATCATCCAGGATGCTCTGGCTGTCCTGACCAACACCGTGATCATCCCTCTGTCCGCCTGGGACGTCTCGCCGCATCAGGAGGACCGCAAGCTGCAGATGCACACGTCGCTCGTCCTGCGCAACGCCACCGGGTGCCTGAGGTCAGTGAGTTTTTTCAGTGCTATTAGAGGCGAAACAGAATGAGACTGTATCTGTATCTATTTACTTCTCCAGATATCTATAACTGTAACCCAAAGTGGGCGTGGCCTTGTTTTCACTGTGCCCCCCCCGGAAACACTGGGAAAAAATGCGATACGTCGCGATGCATCATAATTAAAAACTTACCTGGATTCATTTATTCAGATTAGTCGTAATGCCCACAGACAATAATGACAATAAATCTTTAAGCTTTACATGACGTGACACTGATACGATAACAATCCCGCTAACAAACGATATATTGTGGCATTCGTTTTCTTATTTTCTATAAATTTGTGAAATGTTTGCGTGATGCTAGCTAGCTACGCATTTACAAATTGTAGCAGCGATGATTAGTAGCCACGGTTACCATGACAACAGGTCTGTGGCCACGTCCCAAACCGTTTATATGTACGTAGTAGCTATGGTAATTCGTAATCGTGGAAAAATCCACTTTTTTGTTGTTGGATTTTTATTTATTTTGGAGAACGTGCGAACTGATGTCGTGACGGATTTTATGTGTCGAATCATTCGGTGTGCGGCATTTCTTCACATCAGACATTTTGGAGATCATGGATGAAAACTAGCATTAATGTATAAATATATAAATGTGGGCTCAAATTTATTCATTCGAGAACTCAAAATGGCTAATCGTGTGCATGAGTTTAAAAAATAAGCTCCGCAGGTTTTCCCTGCGCTGTCTGACCAGTTTACTGTGTAACATTTTCGTGTTTCAGTAGCTAATAAAACCACAGTGATCCTCGTTTTCTTTCTTTCTGTTCTTCTTTTAAAGAAAAATAGCTTAAAAGCTATTTTTTTACCAGATGCACCTTCAGTGACGGCTTGATTTTTGAGAGCATCCGCAGAGCGGTGGGATTTTTTTCTCTTATCCCGATATGAGGAACTCTATCCTGCATGCGAGATTTTGACTTCAAACTGTCTCTGAAGCCTGACAGCGTGTTTATCGGTGTGACTGTGTGCTTTTATGTCTGTGAGCAGCTTTTAGACACGGTGTAACCGCAGTTTCACTCGGTATAGTCACCGGAGGACAGGCATCACTCCTGCTTCTTCTTCTTCTAGCAGTCTTGGTAGGGTTTCTCTCAAAAAATGGTTCCAAGTAGGAACCAGTATCAAAAAAGGTGCAACGTTAATGCATGTGTTTCACTTCAAAATCCTTTTTTTTTTTTTTTTTTACGTAAAAGTACCAAGCAGATAAGCGCAACTGTAGAAAAAAGCGTTTCTCAAGGTCTCGGCGAATGGCTATCGATTCTAGCTCGGTTGGGGACAGGAACACTTTTCTAAAAAGGAAACTTTCTGTTGTAAACTCAAGATCTTAAAGATTTCCCTCAAAGGGACAAAGAAAAGAATCATTTAAGGTGCTTGGTTTGCATTTTTCACATTCAGTTCTAAGAGTGACAGCTGTATCTGTACGTGACAGAAACAATTTCATCTAACACCGAAAACCGGTCTTGGTTACAACCATTAACCACGCAAAGAGCTCTAGGAGAAACTCGTCTTCTTTCGAAGAGTATAGAAACGGATGATCGCAAGGGATAGATAAAATGGTTGTACGCTGGAGGAACCCACACGTAGAACCCTACAGCAGATATCAGAATATTGAAATTAAGACGTTTTAAGAAAGTTAGATTGTAATGCCCCAAATTGTAACGTTAAAAATAATCACCTGTAACGTTGATTCGCTTTACGATGTTCTTAGAACTTTGATCAGAGAACGTTCCTAAAACTTTGCCGCAGCATTTTTACCTGAGAGACTAACTCTTCTGTTCTTAGGATCTAAATTGTCTAGAACCGTAAAGGTCTTTTTAAGCTGCGATAGTTACAGAAAATTAATCAGCTTCACCTGACCATTCCGATTTGAGAATTTTTACTGAGCTGTACCTACGTTCTTCCTGCATCAGCTGGCTTCTGAGCAACCGGCTGCATTTTTATCTCATTTCATCTCATCCTGACAGAACGGTGTGAGACGGAGACGGTGCTAAAGGTAGAAAAGACGAAACAAGGACATCTGGGTTCGGCTTTCACCCAGAGAAGCTGTTCATACATTTCAGATCATTACTGCATGTGAGAAATGGAGAAGTGAAGAATGTAAAAGAAATGGAGGCCTGTATTTTTGACTCTGCAGCGAACATGGAGAATGCGTGCTACACGTATGATTTATACAGTGTAATAATGCATAATGATTGCGCATAATTTCTGCCGTGTTATGATTTATGCACGGGCTCCGTCGCTGGGAGTTGGGTGAAGAATAACACAGAGGAAGCCATGATTCTCCAGGGCTCAATATTACTCTCAGTGAGGCCTTCATTCTAGCTTGTATCCATAGCAACTCTGCTAAACGAACGTCTACGGAGCTTATCACACACCTCTGTTTGGTTTCAGAAATTCTGCTGAGATTCACCAAAGAAATGGGAGTTCATTTTTTTTTTTTTTAGATGTGGAATTTTACAAATATGTCTTCAATTTGCCTGTGTAAATGAGACTTACTTCACCTTTTCTTCTGGCTCATTGCATGCGAAGAGAATCTTAGTCAATAGAGACATTTACACACACACACACACACCCAGACTTTCAGGAGTTTATTTTCTCTAAACAAAAAGCCGTGTTGTAAATTGCCCTCTGGAGTGAGATGACGCATCGCCTTGTCTCCAAACACAAGCTCCTTCGAAGGTGCACTATGTGCAGGTAATTACTGGCGTCTTTGTGTAGTTGGAAAACAATCCTGTAGCTGAAATGCAGTTCTTATTCTTAGAAGAAAAAATTTTTTTGCGGCTTGCAGATGTTTGCCAATAGCTTGAAGTGCATAATGTGTAGGCAGGAAGTCATTCAGGTCATGTACGGATTCACTGTTTTTACGTACCGTATAATGCTGCCTTCTAAGATCACTCTATCTGTAGCTGTATCGGTTTAGTGCTCCAAATATCCATATCTGTATCTGGGATTAAACACAAAGTGGGCGTGGTTTGAACTTGGACCCTTATTCCCCTTCTCACTTGAACGCAATGAAAGAAAAAAAAAACAGATTTAGAAATATCAGCACAGTTACTCAACCTCAGCTACATCACTCGGGTTCGTAATTGGTCTCAAATAGAGATGTGTGCAGAAATATGTTTGTGGTTATTTTTTTATTTGTACTTGCTTGCGATATTTGGTTGGCTCTATTTCCTAAGAAATAAACAAACAACTTGGCATTACATGTTGTAATTCAACATGACCCTGACCAGGCAGTTACTAAGGATGAAAGATTAATTGCTGTAAATACATCACACAGTGCCATACGTTCGTGGTCTTTGTTTGTTCAGGCTGGATTAGTATGTCTTGTAGAGCATTTCATTGGTTAGGGGTTAGAGTTAAGAGACTAGAGGCTAATAGGAGTCGTTGGATCAATTCCAGCTCCACTCCCTGGTCTTTTGGTTCTGCAGCGAGGAAGATCTCTGTTTAAGGTGATCTAATGTTGACATCACTACGTGGTACAGCATTTTGACTAGATAAGACACTTGGTTTTTGTGAAACTTCCGCAATCCTCATGTCCTAATTTGTAGCCCGTGAGATGTCCTTCACGAAATATCTCAATTCCACCACCGAAGATTTGTCAAACTGTCTCTCACTCAGCCGGAGAGCGCTCAGGCAAGCCCCTGGAAAAGCAGTGAAGCGGCGTTTTTTTAGAATTGAGCGCCATCCCAATGGGAGTTTGATACTCTTCCTTTATAAATCACTTCCACCAGCAGAAATCAAATGTCTTAAAAATCCCCCAGGTCTCCATGGAGGAAAGATATGTCTAATAAAACCACATTTTCACAGGCATAAAACAGAATCCTACCACGAAAAAAGGCATCCCAGCATCCTATATGCTCAAGCAGCAGGTCTCAAGCTGTGGGGAAAAAAATACCCTCAATTTACCCTTATCAAACATCTCCGAAAGCACTTCAGGTGATAAGGAAGCACCTGGTGATTTAGGACTTGCGCTTGGCCAAACAGGAACATAGAGGAACGTGTCGGTATCTATCAGCACCCATCCTAGAAATCCGTGTAAGGTTTAGCATTTACCCTGTGGTTAGTTGATTTTTTTCAGTAGACCTGGCATGTCACCTGATAGCAGCACAGAGTATTCACTCCAGCACCAATAGGGAGGTACTCCCAGGGAAGCCAAATGCTTTGATGAATGACTCTGTCAGTGGCAGCTGAAATGAGCTTTGTGAAGATGTACAGAGTTTGTCACTTAGCTGAAGGAGAAAGGTCCATCTGAGCTACCATGTATTGTTCTGGGAAATCCATTACAGCTGGACATTACAAAACACCGGTCTTTTTTTCCCAGGGAGGATATTTATTTCTAATGGAATTGTAGGTTCGTAACGGCTCGATTGATTTCCATATCAGTTAGAGAATACACAATGGTTCAACAGCCACTCGATATATATATATATATACACACCTCCCAAAAAGTCTAACAAGGCTACCTGGTCTATAGTGTTCCTTTCATCATTTATCAGAAAAAAAAAATTTCAAAATGAACTCCCTCAAACAAGATTTTCTCAGTCAAAAGGTATTCACTGAAAGTGCTAATAGCTCGTAGATCACTGGAGATGGTACTTATATAGTTAAAACCAGGCGTTTGTATGAACTTATAAGGTGTGCTCCATTTAGAAGCTAGCTTCCGTACTGAGCATCATTGCAACTGTAAAGAAAGCTTAGCAGGCATCATGTTTTGGAAAACCTTCAGAGTCATTGTTACGGCCCAGTAATCGAGCCCAAACACCAAGAAGCTTAATTTCATAACAACAACAAAATCTTGATGTAACAGGCAGACTGGCCAAATCATAAACTTAGCGAAAAGGGAAGGTCCAGTCCCTCAGCTATGGGGCTCAGACCTGAGATCCTTCCCACCAAACTGATAAAAACTACAAAATAACAAAACAACAACTGCTGCCAGTCTACGACAAAAAAATGTCCAAATCTTCCAGAAGACAAGTGAATGAATGAATGAATGAATGAATGTGGCATCACAACAAACATGGTGTTCAGATATGTTTCAGGATTTCTCAGTCTAACATGTTATCAAGGTTAGGGTAAGGGTGGGGTTAGCTGTTTTAAATTTTCCCACAATCTACAATGTACAGTACTTTGAATCTGCGCATTTGAATTCTTAACAATTATTCTTTGTATTACATCGTTCTCTCTGAAAACGTTTTAAAAATGTTTTCTTTTTATTTATGTTTATTTAGTACCTTCTTGAACAATTATCAATGGACAAAATTTCTGAATTCTAGTAAAATATAAACAGTTCTGTAGTGGACCATTCGGTGACAACACAGGACTGGACTGGACTTACTTGGATTGGACTGGAGTGGACTGGACTGGAATTGCTTGGACTGGACCAGACTAAACTAGACTGGATTGTACTGGATTATCTTCTACTAGACTGGAATTGTTTTGACTGGGGTGGACTTGACTGGATTGGAGTGGACTTGCTTGTACTGGTCTAGAATAGACTGGATTAGTTTAGACTGGAATAGACTAGACTGGATTAGTTTATATTGGACTAGACTAGACTCCATTAGCTTGGATTGGATTGGTCTTGCTTGGTCTAGACTAGAGCCTAGATTATCTTGGACTGAACTTGACTGGATTGGATTGCAATTAACTGGATTGGACTGTATTTACTTGCACTGTACTAGAGTAGGCTGGTCTTGCTTGGGCTGGAATAAACTAGGTTAGACTAGACTTCCATGGACTGGACTAGACTAGACCGAACTGGACTGGAATTGATTGGACTAGGCTATACTAGACTACATTAGGTTGGATTGGACTGGATTTGACTGCAGTGGATTGGTTTGGGCTGGAATTGACTGGACTGGTCAACTTCACGTGACATTATTATAAAGGAATCTGTTGAATGTTGACTGCATGCTGTTCTAGCTGTAAGGCCTTACATGGCACGCGCGTGTGAGTAGATGGTAATGCCTCAGAAGCTCAAAGTGACATTGATGTGGAATTAAATTCAAATACAAATGAGGAGAAGGAAAATAGTCAGAAATGGCAGTCCCCATATGCCGAGGAAGTCGTAGGAGAGCAGCTCTTCACTTAGAGCAGGTAATTGCCTTCATTAAGAGCAGGTGCTGGGAGAACAGCTGCAGAGATTCTCGGAGAACAGTGTTGGGAAACGGTGAGTTCTCCTGATAATCAGGGTTTCCCAGCAGCCCAAATAGGCATGTTTACCTCCCCGAACCCCCAGAGTCGAGCTAGCGGGAGATCTCGCTTATCAGCATTCCAAACATGGCGACTGATATGAAGCCGGGTGTTTGGCAGGCAGGTATCTCAGTGGTGTCCTTTTTCACAGTCAAATGGCTGCGTGTGATGGATCTTCCCCTAAAACTGCTCGCTTATAAAACTGGCCATCTGCTAAGATGTCAGTCTGCGTTTTTTACAGTTAAATGAAAACTGTTGGCCCAGGATTTATGTGTTAACTGCTGGGACAGAGAAGAAAACCAGTGAAGTGTGCACATAATAAATGTTTTAGCCCCAAATCCCTTATTTGTTTACAACAGCAGACCTAAATGAGTCCCTCGTGACTATTTAAAAAATCCTTATTAAAAAAAAAAAAAGGTTTTCTTGTTTAAAAGAAAAGGATAAGGAGTTCAAGGTGTGATTAAACTGTGTTCAATAAGTAATTAGCTAACAAAGGATGTTAATTGATTAGATGGAGTTTATAGAGAGTGACGGAAAATAAATTACATGAATAGGCAGTAAAAGCGAAGTGGCTCATTAACCGTGGAAAATTAGCAAACACCTTTCTAGAACCTCATGATCAGGCATGTTGGACTGTGCACCTCACCGTGTTCATCGCAGTCACTTTTCTGGTCCGATTCTGATTAGCATTAACACTGTTATGTGACATCTGCCCCTGTAAGCATGCGTACACACACGGACGCTGGGAGATTACCAGCTCTTTTGCTGTATTAGGTTGCATATTTTTGCTCTCGACAAGCCTGAAGTGCTTTATGAAAGGTGTCAAGTGCGACTCGCTCACCATTCTGCTTTGTCAGCACAAAGCGGGCCGGCCCACACTCTCCCCCTGCGGATTTATTAAATAATTTTATCGTTTCAGAATATTGGCAGAGGGCACTCGGTTACTGGGTAGATCGTGTCAGAAGAGCGCTATTCCATCATAATGATGGTTGGATATATTGAGCACATGCTGTGGTCTAATTGCAGAGCCTATGATAGGCAGCTAGCTGGGAAAAATAATGCGACATCCCTCGATGAGACATCGCTCTTTTTTTCTTTTTTTCATGCCAAATTGTTGGAGTACAGCAGAGCTCTGGCACACCTTACACCCCTGATCTCTATAGTGTTCACTTTACTCATGTCCAGAAGAAATCAAGACTCGCCGGGTTGAGGAAAATCTAGGCTCTCTCTTTTTTTGAACAGATCCAACCCCAATTCGTCTTCTGTCTCCCGTCTCGGATGTTCTGTGTGCCTTTGAATGGAAGGTTTACTCGTTTAATGGCTGGAAATATTTCATTTCCTTTGCATCTGCATTTCACAGAACAGGCTATCACACTAATCCCCGGTTAATGCTTCGCCAGAAGTACGTCTCAGAAGAGTATGAAATGAACCTCGGAAAGTCTGGATATTTGTATGTTTTTTTTTATGTCTCAGCCACTAGGTGGTGGAGGAATTATATTTTCAGGTTGTCTGGTCGTCCTTCTGTGCGTCCATCCGGGATTCTCGTTAGCACGATATCCCAAGAGCGAGTGGTCGAATGTTTGTAGCGATTGATATGGAGTGATCATTGCAGCCAGCAGATGATCTGATTAGATTTTGGAACTGATCCAAACGGGGTCAAGGTCACAGCAAGGTCAGAAGTCTGAAGTGGTTCTTCTTCAACAGCTTCCTTACTGTTTGAATGATATTTTAAAGATCTTCCAGGCACAAACATTAGTAACAAGAAGGACTGGAGTTGTTAGCGGAGGAGGCGTCACCAGTCATGGCGTTGGCGTCGAGTTCGACTTGGTTTGTTTACAAAATATCATGAATATTAGGGAATGAAAGGGAATGAAAGCCTGCCTAACTAATGATATAATGTTGTGTCAGCGTTGTTTGCAGCAGAATGAATGCAACACATGCATTAGAGATTTTTATTTAATTTTATCTTTTTTCATGAGTCATGGGACGTCTGGGTTTCATAACCTGGCTAACTAGTGAAAGAATGTTGTAATGTAAAAAAAATAAAAAATTACAGTCATTTGTAGTAGTATAAATGTAGCATATTCTTGTGTGTGTGTGTGCGTGTGTGTGTGTGTGTGTGTGTGTGTTTAAGGCTAATGATACATCGTTTACATCATTTGCAGTAGTAAGAATGCTGGTGGGTGTTTTATTTTATTCTAATGTATTTATTTTTAAAAATGAGTGGTCTGGTTATGAACATCTGGTTAAGGAATAATACACTGATCTACTGTTTCGTCAAGAGAAAAGAATTTCGAGCAGCATGAATATGAATGTGATTATGATTATGAATGATGAATATGCCATATATACTTATGTGGTTTGTTTGTTTGTTTGTTTGTATCTATTTGTTTATTCGTTTATTTTGTGAAAATGCATCATGGATAATAAGTCTGGATCACTGTTAGGCATGGTAGCTGAGCCGGTCATTTCAAGCCCTCCACGTTATTATTTACTAATATAAATTTTAAAAATAATTAATAATTATTGAGTGAATGCATTCTGGTGTACAGTCTACTAGACATGCTGATTGAGTTCATTTTAACCATTAAGTGAGCGGTTTTAGAAATAAATAAAAGATTGTATAAATGGGATTTTCAGATATATTTTAAAATAAAGGCTAAACGCTGTATTTGTTTGATACGTGATGCAATAAAAACAGCTCTTGATGTTGCTCTCAGATTTTATACCCGAAACACACGGCACGTTTCAGACCCGGTTTGTGTCCGACGCAGCCGAGTTTACGGTTCCCTCGTGCCTCGGCTCTTGGCTTGTCTCGCTCTCGGGCTTTATGAACAGTAAGTGCTCGGCGTTTGTGTCTCCCCGAAGCCTCCAGAAGCGCTGTTATTGTGTTACTGTGTTATTACATGGGGGGAAGCCAGGCGTGACATGCACAAAGCTCTCCACAGCACCTGATGCACATTAGCATAACCTCTGATTAGCTGTTTTCCCACGTGGCCGAGCTCGGTGTGCGATTTCTCACACAAAACGCGGCATTCAGAGCAGTCGCCCTCTGCCAGCTGCAGTTTTAGTGTTCTGGATGTAAGGTGATGTTTATGTGAAGGACGGATCAGCATTAACATTCGAAAGTGAGACTCTGAGACAGAGACGTCCAAACAGATCGCCAGCCGACACAGCGACTGACCGACAGGCACGTAATTCCCAGTATGAGAAGTCTCTCTCTCTCTCTCTCTCTCTCTCTCTCTCTCTCTCTCTCTCTCTCTCTCTCGTTGTGTCTCTCTTTGTCTGTCTGTCTCTCTGATTCTCTCTCTCTTTCTCTTTTTGTCTCTCTTTCTCTGTATTTGAAACAAAAATTCTCTCCCTCTGTCTCTCTCTTTCTCCCTCTCTCTCTGTGCCTGTCTCTCTCTCTCTCTCTTTCTTTCTTTCTGTGCCTCTGTCACTCTCTCTTTGTCTCTCTCTGTCTACTCCTTTGTGCCTCTCTGTCTCTCTCTGTGCCTCTGTCACTCTCCTTGTCTCTCTCTCTCTCTCTCTCTCTCTCTCTCTCTATCTATCTATCTATCTCTCACTCGCTTTTTTTCATCATGCATGATCAAAAAAAAACGCTAGTGAGTAAATATTGCACACGCACACCAATAACCACGGTTATCCGTTTTTCTTCCGGGACTAATTGCAGGTGGGAGCTAAAGTTGTGAGCAGGGAACTTAAGAAACATCGGACCACATGGAATATAGGATCCGAGGAATCATTCAAGCCAGTCGTTTGGATTTGTCTCTTTACTGTTTCTTACCTAATTTACATAGAACTGAGAACATCTCAGAGCCTTCAGTCGAAGCCAGAGGAACACGAATCGATCCTCGCCTTCAATCAGAGGCTCATTACGCATTACCCAGAGTGCAATATATGAACAGCAGAATCCCAATAAGCGCTCAGGGACGGACAAACGCTATGAAACCACAGCTCTCGGATGATGAACATCAATAACGCTGCTGATGAAGCTTCAGAAATCACTGCAGTGCAACTTTTAATACAAAAAACATGAAGGTTTTAAAGATCTTTCCTGCGGTCATTAGGCAGCACATGTTTAGGACTTAACGGTTTATACCATTTATACCACAACGCTGTGGAATTCTGGATTGTGATTGGTCAGAAGGTGTCGATTAATTTTCTATAACAGCAGCTCAGACCGTAGTGCAGCAGGTTTATAGTCTTATGTTATCGTTTCTATAGTAACAGCGCATTCACAGAGACTTGTACAGGAACTTGTGGATGCACCACATAAACAGATTTCTAAAAAAATATTTAATACGGTGAGGTCTTCTGTAAGGAGACGTTTATTTACTAAATGCAACATTTATGGAAGGAGTCTCCAGTGTCAGGGCTTTGTAACAGTCACAGGTAGAGCTGAGGTAAATCTTCGGGACAGAGGAGTTTTACGCTTCGCGGTTCCTCAGTAATATGACAAGCCGCGTTTTATTTTGTCTAATTAACTTAAAGAGAAAGGAAGCAGAGAGGCTGGAACTAACCGGAATGAACTTGTTTTGCGGACTTTCCACAGCATTAAATGAAGCTATAAATGGATAAAAAGTATGACGTGTCGTTCCTTGATAAATGTGAATTGTAACTGTCGGCAAACTGCTGTCATATAAGAGGAATAAAGCACTTTTGGACATGCTGTTATAGGAAAATAATCATCTTCTGGGTGGTTGGGATTTTTATACGACATGTATAAGCAAAGAGCTTCTTCTGCCACAATGCAGCGTGTGATTTGTTTTGTTTTCCCTCCAGACTGAATGTTACAGAGTAACGGTGTGTTCAAGACGCCTCTCATATATATTTAAAGTTAGTTAGTGAATCAGCAGGCAGCTCCGCCGGCCGCGGTAAATATTTAATAAGTCAATATGGCAAAGCTGGAACATGAATAAATAGTGGAGTTTGTTGTGCCGGAGCGGCGTATTATCAGCGCCAGCTAAATGATATAGCTCTAAAGCCTTTGCCAAGTTAATGTGTTGGAAAGAGAAGCTTCTCTGAGTGCAAATGTCATCATTTTGTTTCCTCGTTGTCTACCGATTGCGCAAAATGAAATGTAGCAATCGATTTGGGTCGGGCTGAGTGAAGAGAATGCAAATTAGACACGAGCGTCTCGTGGCGTCTCTCATCCCGAGCCGTGTGAGAGAAATTACTTGGAATCTTGGAGGGTTTGGACGAGCCCCTGCAGGAGATCACAGTGCGTGCGTGTGTGTGTGTGTGTGTGTGTGTGTGTGTGTGTGTGTGTGTGAGAGATTTCTCTCGACTGGACAGCCGAGGGCTATTAGTCAAGATCGAATCTTGCCTGCTGCAGTGACATGACGAACCGCTTTGGAATCTCGAATATGATTTTGATTTGCTGTTATTTTCAGCGGATTAAAAAAAAGAGGTAGAAATACGCTTTGGGTTTGTAACGCTGCATTTGTTCTTTAAGTCAAGGCCATGTGAGGAATAAAACACTGCATGTCATGCTGCTGTACGAAAATAATCAACAACAGGGTGGTGTAATGAGGCAGAGATCCTGTTACCACCCCAGAGTTGATTATTTTCCTATAACAGCATGTCCTGCAGTGTTTTATTCCTCTTATACCAGACAGTTTCACTTTATTTTTTAATAATAATATTAATATTAATATTAGTAATAAAAGCAACAACAACAACAGATATTTAATTTAGATAGATTTAAATATTTAAATTAATATATTTGAATATTTAAATAGAATTTTTAACAAATTTTCTGTAGCTACTCAGCTAGTCAGTAGCTAATCAGTTCATACAGAGTGCCATCAGGAACGGCTGTAACAAGTAATCAAATTTAATTTAAAAAATGAATAATAAAAATAGATTTTTTTCATCATTGATTATTTGGTCTATGTTATTTTATGAAGCACACAGTGCCACAATGCTACATTATTTTATACTGTATATATTTGTAATAATGTTTTCCCTGTAAAGTCATCAAGTCGCCATCCTACGATCCCAAAACGAGTTGATCCCAAAAAGAGTCAATCAGAAAAAGAGTCAATCCCAAAAGGAGTTCATCCCAAATGATTCAATCCCAAAAGGAGTTCATCCCAAATGAGTCAATCCCAAAAGGAGTTGATCCCAAAAAGAGTCAATCAGAAAATGAGTCAATCCCAAAAGGAGTTCATCCCAAATGATTCAATCCCAAAAGGAGTTGATCCCAAAAAGAGTCAATCAGAAAATGAGTCAATCCCAAAAGGAGTTCATCCCAAAATGAGTCAATTCCAAAATGATTCAATCCCAAAATGAGTCAATCAGAAAAAGAGTCAATCCCAAAATGAGTCAATTCCAAAATGATTCAATCCCAAAAAGAGTCAATCAGAAAATGAGTCAATCCCAAAAAGAGTTCATCCCAAATGATTCAATCCCAAAAGGAGTTGATCCCAAAAAGAGTCAATCAGAAAATGAGTCAATCACAAAAGGAGTTCATCCCAAATGATTCAATCCCAAAAGGAGTTGATCCCAAAAAGAGTCAATCAGAAAAAGAGTCAATCCCAAAATGAGTCTATTCGCTGATTCAAGGCACTGAAAACTAGGAATCGACTCCAAAGCTCCAGAATCAATTCCACACGTAGAAAGTGTACAGATTTTAGATTATTTTAAAAATGTAATCAACTTAAAAACTTGATCATATTCTCATGCCATGACAAGTTTTCTGATAAATGTTAGTAATATTATACTGTAGCCTAGTTAAGAGTACTAGTTTGTACTAATCGTTGATTGCCAGAAAATATTTTTAAAAATTTAGTATATATTCCATCCAATCAAATTAATTGATTAAAAATCAATAGGTTAATTAAGTATAATACAATATAAACAATAAACATTAGTTGCAGTCCTACCATGAGGTATTTGGGGAAAATATCTAGTTGCTAATGCTAATAAAGACTCAGATTCTGAACACTAAGCACAGTTTCTGGAGATTTTAGAAGTTCGTATTGGTTCATATTTGACGTGAGCCGTATAAATAAACTATTTTTGATCTTTCTGTCCCCTTCTCCTTGAGATGTAAAGCAACCAAATATTCATTGTGTCAGAGGCAAAGACGGGATTCAGAGCGAGTCAGTCAAACGACCCGGAGAATCTGATATGCAGATTAGTGTCACTCACTCGCAGTGGGTTTCGGGGTGAAAGTCGCCGTGTACCGTGGGCTTTATCTGCTCCTGTAACGTGTGACGAGAAGAAGAATGATCGGCCCACGCATTGCTGATCTGTGCTCTCCGTTCTACTGTTCTGCTTTCCACAAACTAAACTTTTTGTAGGTGATCACACTTCAATCATTTACACTTGTATTGTGTATCAAGTAGTTACATTTTGGGCAATAGTACGTTTGCGCACACACACACACACACACACACACACACACACACACACACACACACACACCCTTATCCACCTATGTGAAAGAAGTAAACAACATTTTTATTCAAGTTTATAACTCAATAATCAATAAAAATCAGTCAATCAATCAAATCAATCAATAATAGAGCAGTAAAATTAAAAATGATTAAATTAATAATTAATAAGTAATTAATAAGTTAATAAATTATAAATAAATTATAATTAATACTACTACGACTACTAGTACTTCTACCAATAATAATAATAATAATAATAATAATAATAATAATAATAATAATAATAGCAGGAAAAATAAATAACTACGTTATTTATTATTAAATTATTATTAAATAATTATTATGACCATAGAGAAATTAATAAATACATTTAATTAATTAATTGATTGCTTAATTACTATTCAATCAATATTTTATTATTAAACTAAGTTATTTATTATTAATTATTATTAAATAAATACTATGAATATAGAAAAATTAATAAATACATTTAATTAATTAATTGATTGCTTAATTACTATTCAATCAATATTTTAATTAATTATTTGAAATTTTTATTCAATGAACTACTAAACAACAAAATAATTAATAACTGCTATTAAAAAATAATAATATTAATAGTAATGATGATGATAATGAATATATATATATATCTGTGTTTCAGGAACGTGAGCTCGGCCGGGGAGGAGGCGAGGAGGAGGATGAGGGAGTGCGAAGGTCTGACGGATGCTTTGCTTTTCGTGATCCAGACTGCGCTGGGGAGCAGCGAGATTGATAGCAAGGTTGGTGTCTGTCTTTTGTTTCCTCCACACCGTTCGCAAATATTTTGTGCTTGGATGCTTTCTGAAGGTTGCCCGGCTTCTGTCTCCTAAATGGTGTTCTTTAATCATGATTTAACGGCGCTCCTCTTCAGGGTGGTGATGCCGGCACAGGAAACGCGTTTATGGTAATGAGAATGGAGCGCTGAGCCGAGCTGATGCCACACACCGGACTCAGCGTTCTGCCTCTGGTCATTTCCAAACTCCGGCTCATTACAGCTTCCTCAGCACCTCCTCCTCCTCCTCCTCCTCCTCCTCCTCCTCTGTCTCATTCATCTTTTCCACCATCGCCAACTTTCTGCTCGAGTCTAAGCCAAGCAAAAAAAACTTTCTCTAGCTCTTGCATCAGAATACGGTCCAGAAGTCTGAGAATGCTGATTTCACCATTATAAGAAAAATGGCATTAATTCAATTTTATGCTAGATTCGATTCGATTCGATTCGATTTGATTAGATACACTATCACATCATTTCTAAATAATATAATCCAAAATCAACTGTGTCCTTTATTTACTGACTTATGTGATTTTAAGTCTAAGGGCAGCTTCAATAAACATTTAAAATATTTATATGCGAATCCATAACTCAAATTCAGCACTAAAACAAGGCTTGAGGATGAGATAGACACAAGAGAGGGTCTTACCAAAGCTGTACTTATGGACCTTTATCCAACTTTCCAACACTGGAGCAACTAAAAAGTAGCTCCGGTTACTTTACACTCTGCTGAACATTTAGTTGTTTCCTACGCCATCAGAGCCACACACAGAGTCTCCCCTCTGGAAAAGTTCTTCCATCTCTAAAAGGGCCAATTCTGCACATTTATTTCTATACAAAGACATTTTACGAACGTGTGTTTCTTGAATAATAATCATTTATTGTTTCTACATCTGCCCTTAGACTTCCATTAAAAGTTTGGAGTTCTTTTCTCAGTGCAGGGACACATTTCAGTTCTCATTAGTGGTAAGTAATGCAAATGGGTATTTCACCAAATATATATATATATATATATATGGTGGAAGGTGGGCTGGTATGATGAATCATGTTTTCTTTTACATCATGTGGATGGTCGTGTGTGTGTGGATCGCTTACCTGGGGAAGAGACGGCACCAGGATGCACTATGGGAAGAAAGCAAAGCTGGCAGAGGCCTTGGATCCTGGCATTCATGTGGATGTTACTTTGACACGTACCACCTACCTACACGTCGTTGCAGACCAAATGCATTCCTTCATGGCAGCAATATTCCCTAATGGCAGTGACCTCTTTCAGCAGGATAATGCTCCCTGCCACACTGCAAAAATTGTTCAGGAATGGCCCGAGGAACATGACAAAGAGTTCAAGGTGTTGACTTGGCCTCCGACTTTCCCAGATCTCAATCCGATCGAGCATCTGTGGGACGTGCTGGACAAACAAGATGAGTTTTCTGGACTCAGTCAGGAGCATGTCTTTGGCTTCCTCCTTATCTGCTCTGATACTCTCACACACTCTGTTGAACACATGACTAGCAAGAGTATCGATCATGCTAGCAGATGAATCCTTATCAGCGCTACCATCTGTGTTCAGATTGTCACCATCAAGCATGGGAATCATGGAATCCAGCATAATTGTGCACTGTTTTTGTTGCAGTGTTGCTTGAAGTTGGTGAGGCTGTCTGAGGTTTGTGTGACTGGATTCTAAACTTTTTCACTCCTATCACCCAGGCTTGAGAGTAGGTTCTAGAGTAACAGATTCGTTGCTCGATTGTAGATCCTGGGAGATGTTCTGTATCTTACCCTTTGCCGGACTGAATCTCACGGCACGCTGTTGTGCGTGAGCCTGAGACATGAATTTTGCTATTCTAACATATGGCATAACACTAGCTCTCTCTTCATCACTGCACTTTAATCCATTACCAACTCTAAATAAAGCAAAAGTGAGTCCACTGCTGGCCTTTTTGGACAATTTCACTCCAAGCCTGCCGATTCCCACGTTTCTCACGGCTGGTGTCGAGGCCATTACAGCCGCCTCTCGGAGCTGTAAATCCTGAGCATGACAAGTCTGTTCTTCACCATGCTGTCAGGACAGAACCTGTTGAAGCCAGCACATAAGAAAACACATTTCTGCGATAGTGCTAAACACATTAAATACAGAGCAGATTCTCTGAAAAGGATAACGTGGCTCAGTATTTGTTCATCTGACAGGTGATTTCTATCCAAAGTGACTTAGAAGTGAGACAAAATCAATCAACCTGGTATAATGCCTTCCAGTCACTAGGGCTGGGAGATACGTCAGGAATAAAACACTGTGTGTCACGGTGTTATAGGAAAATAATCAATCGTGGTATGATGAAGCGGAGTTACTGTAGCATGTGGAAAGTCATTATTTTCCTATAACAGCAGGCCCTGATGTGATTTATTCCCCTTATATCTCAGCAACTTGCCAACAGTTACACTGTTCTATCTATTAAAGAACAACACGTCATACTTTTTATCCTTTTAATGTTGCTTTCACTTACATTACAGCAGCTGTAAACAGTCGGTTCCTCACCACCGTCTCTTTTGAGCTCTCTTGTAGCTAATAAGACAAAAAAAAAACACAGCTTGTCACGCTACTGACAAAACCCACAAAGCGTAAACTCCTCTGCCCTGAAGATATCGAAAAAACCTAGAGTTACAGCTTTATCTTTATCACTGGAGACTCCTTCCATAAACATCTCCTTAATAAACAACTCCTTAAATAAACATCTCCTTACAGACAACTTCACCATATCATCGATTACACCTCTTTTTATTAAGTTTGTGTGGAATGTCCCTGTGAATGAGCTGTTATAACGTCTGAGAACGAGAGCTGCTGTTACGGAAAATGCGTCAACACCTTCCGAACACTCAGAAAGAAGAATTCAACAGAGCAGTTGTGTACATTGATGTAACGTCATGCCTACTAGCAGCCAGCATATAGCGATTCAGGTGAACTGGGTTCAGCTCTTTGGATCAGAGAGATAAGAGTAAAATGCCCATTTGACCAGTCGCTGAAATTTGCGTAATATTTTAATAGGAAATCAGGCTCAAGGGCTAAATCATTTAAAAAAAAAAATTTGCTCCACAAGACCTTTAATCATTTTTGTTAAAGTTTTGGGTTGAAGTATTTCTCGATTAGCTAAGCTTGTCAGGAAGCCCGTGAGTCGTTCATGTCAGTGTGTTTTGTTATGTCTGAAATGCCGGCGCATAATTCCGACAGTGTTTCTCTGATTACAGTCATTATTTTTGTTTGCAGAGAGGCTCGTCTTCCTCGCTCGGCGACGGCAAAAACAAGCAGCCGCAGCAAGTCAGTCATTTTTCATTGTAATTTCCTCACATTTATTCCCCCACTGGCCTGGCAGGCATCCCTCTTCCGCCGCTACTGTGTCTCCCTTTAATATCTCAGTAAATGGAGTGTGAGTTAAATGGCGATGGATCGGGCTTGCCGTGTTTTCCAAACGGATTTTCTTTAATCTTGTTTAAATGGAGGACGAAGTATATCATTATGTAATTAGGCACTTCGGGATGTGAGATGCCACCCGTTCTTTCTAGCGCTTTTCAGAAACTCAGCTCTGACCCTGAAGGAGAACCAAGAGAACCTTTTCCTGTTTGATAAGCGATGGACAAGTCGATGTTTTCGGTAATGGCCGCTTAATGCATTTGATCATTATTTGGCTGGCTGGCAACAAAGCAGTAACGCGCCGGAGGTCATCCTTCTTCTTCTCTTCTGCACTTTCATGTGTCTGGAATGTACCGGAGAAACAGGATGCGTTGTTAGGTCTGTGTATTAACTCTTACTTTCTTCTGTCTTGTTCTCCTCAGACCATAGAAAACTGTGTGTGCATCTTGAGGAACCTCTCGTACCGACTGGCGGCGGAAACTTCTCAGGGACAGCAGATGGGCACCGAAGAGCTAGACGGCCTTCTGTGCAGCGACTCCAACGGGAAGGACGGAGAGAGTTCAGGCTGCTGGGGGAAGAAGAAGAAGAAAAAGAAGGCGCTGGATCAGGTGGGGATCGTGTTGGCAGGAGAGGAGAAGCAATTAGCAGTGGTTTTTCTGGGCCGTGTTCATCCTGTTCCCAATGCAGCGAAAGGTTTTAGGGTAGACGCCAGCAGCATTAAAACTTCAAGCCCCTGGCAGCAACATGGTTTAAAATCCTATAAAAACTTTGTGGTAGTACAGATCTGTCATTGAATAAACATGTACTACCTGTTGTATGTTTATATCACTATTATTATAACGTAAAAGCTAAGAAAATGTGCTGTTTTCAGTCTGAGCAGAACGGTGCGGGTGCGCTGGATCGCATAATGATTGACAGCGCCAATCACTATTATCTATTACCTTTTATTTGTTTACTCGATTAAGAGCTTGCTAGAAAATTTGCCAAAAAATACTTTTGATAATATAAAGTAAACTCAGTAAAATTAGGTTTAATGTAAGAACATGAACAGTCGTTTTAAAGCTTGGTAGTTTTTAAAGAAGCGAATATCAGATGGGCATCGAAATCGACTCAAGGTTTGACTTGAGCAAAAGTCACGCCAATATTTATATGGGGAAAGTTATGTGTATTCAGAGCCGGGTTACATAGCTGCTTAAGTTGATTTTCTGGGTTCACCATTTATTATTAAAATGACCTGCATGTAGTTCTATGCTGCCAGATGTTTTTTAGGCAGGGTTTTTGAATAGCATCTGGCCCACCACCTTTAAACACAAACACCCAGAATCCAGAAGAAAAAAAAATCAGGGATAGAAAATGCAGACTGAAGAAGGAGTAGTGTGTTTTTTTTTGTCCTCATGCGTAAGTGAGACATGGCTCGCTTTCGCTCAAACTCTGCCCCATACGCATAATTCTCACTTAACTCATCTCTGAATACGTCCCTTTCTTAGAGGATCAGACCCCTATAAAAAAAAACAAAACGTGAAAAGCGAAACGTTTTTTTTTTTTTTTTTAACCCAATTACTCTTTTGGATATCATTTGCATCTACTTTAATTTCTTTCAATTTTTTTAGCCTGATTTTAATTTTAAATTGTTCCTCGTGCAACTGTTGGATTGTTGTTTTCATCGGATTGTGTTCATCAGGAAGAACCGTCCATCAAGTAATAGTTCTCCAGATAGTACAAAATGTTCTCCAAAGCAAAGGTGCAATTTTCTGACATTTTGGTCACATAATAACAAGAACCTACTTGCAGATATCCTGTAATGAATCCTATTTATTTAGTGCGTGTTAGCAAGTGTGGATTTTTCGTAGCTGTATTAGGGGTTGCGGATGTACTAGACAGACGATGAGATGGGATAAGGGACGTTCCAGATGTGATAAATCACAATCATTTTGAGGCTCTCTGCCTCTGCATATGCACTCATTTCCTCACAGGTGCCTCACGTGGCGTTTGAACCTTAGTGGAGATGACAGGATGTGGAAGTGAGCGTGCTAAAGTGTATCTAAGTGTGTAAAGGTGATGGATGAGACTAGCGCTGTAGCTTTAATCCTGAATAAATTTATCGAAATTAAATTAAACTGCTGTCCATAAATCACAGCGCTCTCCTGGTGAGGACACGCCACAATAAAACGCTCGGATTCAAATAACGGATCAGAGCGATTGCTCCGCCGAGATCGTCTTTATTAAACACCGCATGAGTTTTTCTTCCTCTTTCGTAAGTCCAGGGATTGTGAATATTCTGTTGCATCTGACAGCAGATCTGCTCGCTAGTCTGCGTTTCATGTTCGAGATCCGTCCCAGTTCCAGCGTGGCCTTCTCTTCTCCGTAATCAATCTGTATCCGTTATTAAACATTGCAGGAGTGTTTCTTCCCAAGCGTTGTGTATTTAAACATTCCCTGAGATCCCTCGCCCCGTTGTCTCTCTTCTTTACACTCGGCAGCAAAGCGAAGATGCTTCTATCAAACATTCTATTGATTTTTTTTTCTTCCTCCTGCTTTGTATTGACCTGATGTTCAGATTTTAAGATAGAGTGTGAAAAATTTTGAACATGATAAACATAAAACTCAATATCGTGGCTTAAACCTTAAAGCAATGCAAATGAAGACTTGACTGAATATATTTTTAAATGGACTTGTTAAGGATTTCAGAGTGTTCAGCAGTTTACTTTGTAGAAATGCAGTTTTCTTTAAATGTCGTTTTTTTTTTTTTTTATACACAGAAGACTTAATCTTTAGTGTCTTGCACCACATATGGAGTTTTGAAATTATTTTTATGCCTCTGCCACTGGGTGGAAAAGATTTATTTATTTTTTAATGTCATTTTCTGCATACAGAAGATCAGGTCTTCTGTATTTTGCACTACACATCTTTTTTTTTTCATTCTTTTTATTTTAATTTGTTTATGATGACTTCATATCAGGGCATTATTGTCTTGCACCACACCTTTTTAATACTTTTTTTTTTTTCTTTTAAAATTTTTTAATGATGTCATTTTCTATGTACAAAAGAGAAAGCTTTTATTTATGTAAGATTTTATTTTTTGATTGATTGATTTTTTTTTTTTATGAGATCATTTCCCATATACAGACAAGTAGTATCTTGTACTACAGGGAAAAGAAAAAGACTGTGATTTTTTTATGATTTTATTTTATATATGTCTAGAAGAGAGCACCTTTAGTATTTTGCGCCTCTTATGGAAGATACATTGATTGATTGACTGATTGATTGATTGATTGATTGATTGATCTAGATACAGAAGAAAAACGCTTTTAGCGAAGAGTGAAAAAACAGTGTTCACGTCTGTAATTTTTTGGTTTATTTATATTCATTTAATCATTTATTGCAAGCACTGTTCTCCATAATCTGCTGTAGTTATATAAGGCGTTTAGTCTGTAGCTGGACTCTGGCTTTCCTCCTCATCCTGCAGAAGTGAGACACTTTGAAAGAGGACACCCGGCCTGAAGGCAAGTGGAGGCTAATGTACTCCGCTAAATCATTTATCGCCGAGTGGCAGCTGGCTAGCTGACGAAATCCGGCTGAGCTCCAGGTCAAAGCTGCTAGCATTTAGCACGGTTAATTGACTGAAGGAGCAGAGTGTGTAAACATGAACGTCCGCTAAACCAGCAGCCTCTGATGCTCCGGCTTGATTTAAACATCGCAGACGTGTCGGTATCTCGCCTCACCTCATCTCTTCTAAACTGCGTTTTCTTATGAAAAAGTCGAGTTTCTCTGTCTGAAAGCTTTGCTCCGTTGTTCGGATTTGGCCTTCGGATAAAGCTGCATTCCTGTAACTGACAGTTCTCTGTTCTCTTTTCTGGTGTTTTTAAATAAGTTTTAAATAAGAGCAGTGAAGCAAATCCAAGTGGCTGGCCTTGACTGGCACAATGGCTGTACTTCGAGCGCTCTGAATGCCGCTGCAGCACAATCGAGTCCATGAAGCGCCTTCTGCTGTCAGCCTTCTAGTACAAAATGCTGTATATGAAAATAC
This sequence comes from Pangasius djambal, assembly GCA_022985145.1. Taxonomy (NCBI): domain Eukaryota; kingdom Metazoa; phylum Chordata; class Actinopteri; order Siluriformes; family Pangasiidae; genus Pangasius; species Pangasius djambal. Next base: position 18,471,976 of record CM040996.1, read on the forward strand.
CTTTTTTTTTTTCTAACCTGTGCACCTAATGACCTCCTACAACATGCATAAGCGTAAAAGAATATATTTATTACTCTATAAGCTAGGCAACATGTTAAAATAAAATTATTGATTGCAGCATGTTAATAGAACATGGATAGTTGTTCTGTAATTCTTCATAACAAGATACAGTTGAGTGCAAAAGTTTGCATCCCCTTAGGACAAAATGAAGAAAAAAATGTCATTTATAGGTGCAATTAATATACGGCATGTTCATATCACCATAATGTGTAACAAGGAAATAACATTTTTGGCCATAATACACAAAAAAAAAAAAAAAACTATGGTTATTTATTTATTTATTTATTTATTTTTTAATTTATTTGGCAGAGACACAGAATATTCATCAGTGAATTTTTATCCATAAAATTCTGAATCAACTTAAAATGCCGGGTCAGCTTATCCTTCAAACAGTGGGCGCCTTTATTTTTTACAGAAGAGCACTTCGAATTAACCAAAAAAAAGTCGCCTACATTCTGAGCACACATTACCACTTCATGATCCCGATTTAGTGTCTCGTGGTTTCATAATAATAAAAATAAATAAATAAATAAAATAACAGGATATGCTGGATCAAGTGCTATTCTGTGTGCTGTTGAATAATGAGGGTGGAAGCCATTTTGTTCAGTTAAACCAATGATTACTGCGATCATTACAACTAGGATTATTTATGCAGCAATATAATATTGCCAATGTAGACTCCTATTAGATTTATTTCAGTGCTCAGATTTATTTCATCTTCTCATTCAGATATCAGCATATTAGTTTTTTTCCTTTTTAAATTGTCGCTTACTTTAATATTAAATCATGTTTCATTTGACAGCAAAGAAAAAAGCTCCATGTCCTTCTTCAGTCCACGTTTTCTATCAGGTTTAAAGGAGATAGTTTGTGTTTAAAGTGTTTGTAGTCTAGATGCTATTGAAAAAACCCGGTTCTCGTACGCTTCTATTCAAGAAACCTGAGCTACATGGATACTTTTGCATGTGCGTAACCCAACACTGAATACGTGGAACTTTCCACGAGTAACTATTCACGTAACTTTTGGACTTTTGGACAGTCCCTTTATAATCAGAAAGGTCAGATTGTGTATTAGTTTATACTTAATAGTAAAAAAAAATCTTGATATGAATGTTATGAATGAATGACATGAGTTCAAAAGTTTACACCCCCTAGTTTGAATGTAATGCAAATATTCTCTCATAACTTGTTTGCCTGCGCTTTGCCTATGCAACCTGCCTCCAGTATTTTTCATATAAGAGCTTGTTTTATGACTCAGATTGTTTGGAAAGGGACTCCCTGACACGTGATGCAGATTTTACGCAGCTGTTTTACATCCATTCCCTGTAGATACTGAAATACAACATTGAGGAGATCTAAATATTAACATTTCAGTCAGGGTAATCATTAACTTTCATTACTTGTGCCATTGTGGTACAGAGACAAAACCTGGGTTTTTTTATTTGCTTGTTCAAATATAAAGTTTAATTGAAAAGCTCTAAATTATATGGAGACATTTATTTTTTTTAAAAATGACCATAATCCATATAAATGTCATGTAAAATGAATGAGCGGTACGATCTGAGCAGGTAATGACATGATTTGTATCACTCGCTGAGCCGGTCTGCTCCGTGTTTGTCAGCAAATCTCGCTTTCTTTCTTTTTCAGTAAACACCTGCCAATTAGTCAGCGTGCCTATAATTACAGCATCGTGACAGTAAACGTGTCAGTCAGTCCGACAGTCAGGTAATTACACGTTCTCTCAACTCGAAATAGATCCTCTCATTAGATAGTGATCATTTACTCACTACGCATGTGGTCTCATCCTCAGTAATACGGTCGTTCCTTGGACAGCGTCTAGATGCCTGAAGGAAAATCTGGAAAACGGTCGGGGGAGG
>CM040996.1:18474009-18520418 GCA_022985145.1 Pangasius djambal
CAGTCGTGTAAAGTATCCGGATAATAAAAGGATGATGAAAATATAATATTCTAGAAGTAATTTCAGCTAAAGAGAGAATATAATAAAATATGCAGCTAATTTTTTTTATCCTATTTAGGCTACATGAACATGTCGCCTTCTTCTATTAGAGGTGAAAGTTATTATTTTTAAGCAATTATTTATATCCGTTATAACCAGTTAAACTGGATAATAAATCTAATCACACAATAATAAGTATAATTTTGATTTGAGATTTCCTCTACTGTAACATTTTTTTAATGACACACCCTCAAGCGATGCTTCATGAACGACATTTTGAGAACCGTAGGAATTGATTTAGATTTTTCCCCGCTAACTGGAATCAGTCATTTGACGAAGCGCTGTGTTCATGAAGAGCAGGACGGCAACTTTATAAGTACAAAAATTATACATGTTTTAAAAAACTCTACACACCACATCATGAGTACAAACCAGCTGAACATTTGCTAGCTGTGCTTTTAAATTTTTTCATTTTTTTTTATTTTTTGCGTTTCATAAACAGACGAATGGAGGACTCTAGAAAATAAGAACTAATAATCCAATAAGAACAGGAGCATACTGGATGTGATATATATCTGTATATACAGTAAAATCTCAGTGTTGCTAGTAAACACGCAGCTTTCCACCGGATGAAGGAAGACAGGAATAAAACAACGCTCGGGATGAAGGTGTGCATTTTTTTTTCCTTAAATGAAAAATGGATTTTCTTGCTGAACGAATTTGATTCGGATGTTTGACTGAACGACGAGGGAACACTCAGAGCTGTATAGTGTCTGTCTGTTTCTCTTCACCTGTCTCTCTCTCTGTGTCTCTGTCTCTCTCTCTTCATGTCTCTCTGTCTCTCTCTCTGTGTCTCTGTCTCTCTCTCTTCATGTCTCTCTGTCTTTCTCTCTCTCTGTCTGTCTCTCTGTCTCTCTCTGTGTCTGTCTCTCTGTCTGTCTCTCTCTCTGTCTGTCTCTCTGTCTCTCTCTGTGTCTCTCTGTCTTTCTCTGTGTGTCTGTCTCTCTCTCTGTCTGTCTCTCTATCTGCTTGTCTCTCTGTCTCTCTCTGTGTCTGTCTCTCTCTCTGTCTGTCTCTCTGTCTTTCTCTGTGTGACTGTCTCTCTCTCTGTCTCTCTCTCTATCTGCCTGTATGTCTTGCCCTGTCTCTCTCTGTCTCTCTCTCTGTCTGTCTCTCTCTGTGTCTGTCTCTCTCACTGTCTGTCTCTCTGTCTGTCTCTCTCTGTCTCTCTCTCTTTCTGTCTGTCTCTCTGTCTTTCTCTGTGTGACTGTCTCTCTCTCTGTGTCTGTCTCTCTCTCTGTCTGTCTCTCTGTCTTTCTCTGTGTGACTCTCTCTCTCTCTGTCTCTCTCTCTATCTGCCTGTATGTCTTGCCCTGTCTCTCTCTGTCTCTCTCTCTGTCTGTCTCTCTGTCTTTCTCTGTGTGACTGTCTCTCTCTCTGTCTGTCTCTATGTCTCTTTCTGTGTCTGTCTCTCTCTCTGTCTGTCTCTATGTCTCCCTCTCTGTCTGTCTCTCTATTTCTCTCTCTGTATCTTTCTGTCTCTCTTTCTGTCTCTTTTTCCCTGTCTCTCTCATGTCATTCTGTCTTTATGCCTTTCACTGTCTCCCTCCCTTTCTCTCTCCGTCTGTTTCTCTATATCTGTCTGTTTCACTATCCGTGTCTCTCTGTCTGTCTCTCTGCGTGTCTCTCCCTCCTTTTCTCTCTCATGTTCTTTCCTCTAACTTTACTCTCCCTACCTCTCTCCCTAACTCTCCCTATGTCTCTCGCTCCCCCGTCTCTCTCTGTCTTTCTGTCTCCCTATGACTCTTTTTTATCTCTGCCTCCCATGTTTCTCTCTGTCTCCCTCTCCCTGTCTCTCTGTGCCTCTCTCTCAATCCCTCTCTCTCTCTCAAAGTTCAAGTTTCTCTCTCTCTCTTCCCCCCTCTCCTTGTCTGTCTGTCTCTGTCACTCTCTCCCCCTCCCTGTCACTCTCTCTCTCTCTCTCTCTCTCTCTCTCTCTGGTATTCTTCTTCCCTCTAGCGATTAAACGACAGAGTTGATTCTCGGAGCAGGATGAGGGAATGAACGTGCTCTCATTAATAATGAAAAGAGATGGAGGGAGTATTTTTTTTCACTCATGCTGAGGTGTTTTGTGAGACACTGTGCCAGAAAGTAGGTCACTCCCTGAGCCTCATGCTTTTTGCTTCTTTCAAACCGTTTGCCTCTCCTGCCCCCTGGCTCCTGCCAGAACGTCCGGTTATTTCTGATCGTGTCTGTGTGCTTGGGGTTGGACCGGGTGCTGACGTGAGAGTTCGGAGTGTTACAGACAGCTCTAGCACACACATTTGTTAGCCGTATTAGAGTTTCAGAAGCTCAGCGTGGAGCGTACAGGCTTCCTGGCGTGCGCTGGCTCTTCATCTCCCCCTCCTCATCCTCGGTGTGAAGTGTCTGACAGACAGCCGTTAACTGAGACACAGTATTACTGCGTCTGCTCTGCTGAACACGTCCAGGCTAGCATGCCTGTCTGAGCACTAACAATGTCTGTATTTTCAAACCGTCTCTTTTTTCTCTTTTTTTCTTTTCATATGTCACGCTATGATGATGTAACATGATTTTTTTGTCAGATTTGTCGTTCGTCTTTAGTCATGGCCCCTGTACTTTTTAGTAAAGAAGTCCGGAGGCGTGGCCTTTGTGTCTGTCTCTCTGTCTGTCTAAGTGAAGGAGGTGAAGGAGGCGTGGCCTATATTTCTGTCAGTCTCCGTGAAGGAGGCGTGGCCTTTGTGTCTGTCAGTCTCAGTGAAGGAGGCGTGGCCTTTGTGTCTGTCAGTCTCAGGGAATGAGGCGTGACCTCTGTGTCTGTCAGTCCTGGTGAAGGAGGCGTGGCCTATATTTCTGTCAGTCTCAGTGGAGGAGGTGAAGGAGGCGTGGCCTCTGTGTCTGTCAGTCTCAGTGAAGGAGGTGAAGGAGGCGTGGCCTCTGTGTCTGTCAGTCTCAGTGAAGGATGTAAAGGAGGCGTGGCCTCTGTGTCTGTCAGTCTCAGTGAAGGAGGCGTGGCCTCTAGTCATATTGTATAATATGCTACTGTCTCTGGCTTCTTTGGCTTTATTCTCTTAAATCTGATCTCTGTCTGTCTCCTCCTGCAGTGGGACGGTGTAGGTCCTCTCTCCGACACGGCCGAGCCTCCCAAAGGAATCCAGATGTTGTGGCATCCATCCATCGTGAAGCCGTACCTCTTGCTGCTCTCTGAGTGCTCGAACCCGGACACGCTGGAGGGAGCGGCCGGAGCGCTGCAGAACCTGGCTGCAGGGAGCTGGAAGGTAAATCAGCATAAAGTGTGTGTGTGTGTGTGTGTGTGTGTGTGTGTGTGTGTGTGTGTGTGTGTGCACATTTATCTTTTAATTATCCCAGTGAATTCTGAGAGTGAATATTGTGTGTTAATATTGATAAATTTAGATTATTTTTCACTCACTCTCAGTTTGTAAATTTGTCCAGAATGTTTTCTAATGATTTCAGTTGGCCTGCTTCTCTCAAGTAAACAAAATCGATTGGTCAGAAGGTGTTGACTAATTTTCTATAACAGCAGCTCTGGCAAATCACAGGTTTATATTAATGTGCTCATTCTAATACTTTATCAATTCTAGAGTAGAAATAGGTTTTTAAAAAATTGTTGTTATGGTGAAGTTTTCTTAAAGTAAGGAGATGTTTATTTTAATGTTTATGGAAGGAGTCTCCAGTGTCAGTGATTTGTGTGTCATAATTTTATTGTAATACATCTTCGAAACAGCAGTTTGTAAGATTTAAAAGTATTTAAAAATCTGTAAGAATCACGTAATTTTGAGGATCATTTGGGGAAAAAAATGTGATTCGCAGAATTCCAGTGCAGTAGATTTGGCTGCTTTATTCATTTCAGAATTTCATTTACATTTTTATGGCCCTGAAACAAACCACGCCCCCAGCAACAGTACAGCTTGTCTGCCCCGCCCCTTTTCCTTAAATGGCAACTCATAATGATCACGTGCTTTTACAAGTAAATGTTTGGGATTGACTGGGGGGCAGATGGAGAATTGTCAGTGTTTTTCATTGCTGTTGCAGTTCAATCCTCAGGCAGCAGGGGGCTCGAAAAATGACAAACCGCCCCTTTAAATCTTACCTGTAAACCAGAATCGATGCAAATTCTTTATACAATGATCTATGAACAACGGATCTCAGGCAAGTCATTATTTAAAGTTATATCATAAATTCCTCTCATTTCAGAAATGTTTTAATTCACCACTTCGTTTAATTCATCCACCTCGATGGTTTTTGGCGCGTGTCCACTGTAAACACTCAAAGCAAATTTTCCGCCAAGGGAGAACCGGAGTGTGTTTACTAAGTGCGAGGCACGAGCATGGAGGAGGAAGTGTGAAATTGGGAATCGCTTGCTTCTCTCAGATGTTTAAAAGAGTGTGAGGAGAAGCTTCCTCACACTCTTCTTCTCTCTTTTTTCTTCCTTGAGCCTTCCTTCTCTCTCTCTCTCTCTCTCTCTCTCTCTCTCTCTCTCTCTCTCTTTCTCTGAGCTCTGAGACCAAATCTCACTTTAGCTCTGTTGTTAGAGCACCATAAGCTGTCCAAAGTGGCGCTGCTGGACCGATCGATACGCTCCAGGCAGGGAGATGGAGAGATGGAGAGATTGGGTGTGGGATGAGCCATAAAGTCCTGTAAAGTCCTGTAACTTGCAGAGCTTTTGCTTCACACGGACTTAAACTTACTCATGGTGGGTTAAATGAGAAAGTCCACCTCAATGGGACTTTGTGTGTATGAAGAGAGATCCGAGAAACTGGATTCTCCTAATTAACTCGTTAAGCCCGTTTTCTTCCGTTGGCTCCAAAAAAGCCATACACCAAACTCGTACCGCTGTTTTAAAAGTTAATACACCCTTAAAATCGAAGAAGAAAGATGTCCAGAAATGGGTGTGTATTGATGCGTGTGTGTTCCACGTGTACTACACACGCCTCATTTTAATACAGAGTGATTGTTTTGATGCTTATTATTAGTGCTTGTTGTAGGGGGCGTGGCCACTTTGGATCATTAGCAGGTCATATGACCATAACGTGCCTGTAGGTATGTACCTGTGCTGCAAACGCAACAACTTCTCGAAAACCCCCCGCTTCTCCGAAACGTCCTTTCAAACGTCATCAGTTTAACACTAATCCGGTCTGAATAAGGCTTAAAACAGTGGCTTCATAAACGCAAAATATGAATAATGCCTCATAAATATTGGGAAACTTCACACTCGTATTAAGTGCACTCAAATATAAATGTGGCTGCTTTATCTATCTATTTACTTACTTACTTACTTACTTATTTATTTATTTCACACTTATTCATTGCAGATCTCGACAGTTTAACTGTGATAGCATGGGCTTTGACGCTGGCTGCTCCAGTAAGGCGGTGTAACATCTGTACAGAGCAAATCTACAGCCCTATTCGCACGGGATTAGTTTCTCTCGGTGATGTTTATAATTACCTTTTTATCACGTCTCCTTTGCAACAAAATTCTCACGTTCGGACGGGAATTAAATTATCCCCGGAGGGACGAGATGTTCACTTGGTTTTGTCAACTAACCCAAATGATCATATGTTCATATTTATTTATGTTCATTTGCAGAAACTAATGTTAATTATGTTACGATTAAGGAGCCGACATCAGTGCAACTACTCATTGGTTTTTATTTCTTCTATCCTAAAATGTATTGTTTCTTGTTTTAATCTTTGTCTAATCTTTTTCAACTTTTAGGTAAAGCACTTTGAGATTTTGCCTCAAAATGAAAAGCGCTACATAAATAAAGATTGTATTGTTATGAAATTATTGTAAAAAGATTGTTTGTTTTATGTAGGAAACTAAATGTTGAATGATATTGTGGTATGAAGGAAGTGTGTATGAAGGGTACGGATGATTTTAAAATCGTTTCAGCAATGTTTTTTTTTTTTTTTTAAACCTACCTTAGTGTTCCTGTGTGCATTTTTTTTTCACTTCAGTGGTCAGTCTACATCCGTGCAGCGGTGAGAAAAGAGAAAGGACTGCCGATCCTCGTGGAGCTCTTGAGGATAGATAACGATCGTGTGGTGTGTGCGGTGGCTACAGCGTTACGGAACATGGCCTTAGACGTCAGAAATAAAGAGTTGATTGGTGAGTCCTTCTTCTTTGTTTTGCGTTGCGTTAATGCGGTACGTTTGCGTGTGGTTGAGTGTTTTTAAACCAGCGCTGGATCACTGGGCGCTCGACTGGGCTTCTTGTTATTCTTGGAAAGAAGCAAAGCAAAGCAGTGTGCATTTGTCATGTTGTTAGCGGGCTAATTAAACTTAGTCATCAGGTGTGAAAATATAATTGTCCTCTCTGTTTAACTGAATCCATTTACAAGCTGCTTTTGAACACTGTGATCACAGAAGCAGGTTCGTTTTTTCTATAACTGTGATCCGTGATCAATCTGATTAACACTGCAGGCTCCAGAGGAGCTCAGTGCAACAATCCACATAAATGACTAAACATCTGTGGAAGAAGGATTAAATCTTTTTATAGATATTTATGCTTATTAGGCTGCAAAAGTATTTGGTAGCACTTTAATGCCGTGGTGGTGTTTGTAATGCTACATGACACCTAGATCCACCCTTTTGTGAACATTTGTATAGGTTTATTCTGCCAACTTTTACTCCTTTTGCACGAGAGCAGCAGCTTGGAATACGCTGCTACGAGTTATCTCTCAAAAATACGCCAGAATTCTTGGCAGATGAGCCAACTAACGTATGAATCTGGAATGGCTGAGGGTTGTGTAGTTGGTTTGACCCCTCTGATATTAAACGATAAGCCTTGAAAGCCCCGCCCCTTTCTCCACCAGCTCACTCGTCTCAGCTCGATTCTCGTGCGCCGCTCTCTCTCGCTTTCTGTCACAGTAAACCGAGAATGTTTTGAGTCCATTAACGTAAAATAAGTAAAATCTATCCACGTATATTTCACCTTGCTAACACTGGACAAGTTTATAGTTAACATCAGTTAAAGTAAATTATTAGGGATGGTCAAAAAAGGCCCTTTTTTTTTAAACCGAAAGAGAAAAAGGGCAAAAAGTTTGACTGGGAAAAAAAATATTTAATAAATTGAAGTGTCAAATCGAACACATAATTTTAATAGTAATGAAAATTAGAAAGTGATTAAAATTGTTTGCTCTCCGTGCGCCGGTCTGCACAGACCCGTTCCAGCAGTTTGAGCAGATTAACGGTGAAAATGTCAGCCGTGTAGAAATATTTCACGGCGTCTGTGAGTGATTTGGAAAAGGACTATATCAAAAACATGCTCCGTAATTCTGTCATAAAAACTGCATTCATCGATTTGGAGGTAGAGGCTGTGTCTGACTGACTTTGTAGCTCAAAGTGCTATTTCAGCATCCCGTTCTTCAGCCTTCGCAAGATGCAAATGCAAGATAAAATGACTTGAAGGTGTAATAATCCATTTTTTTTATTCCTCACTTGTACATATGACCTGGAAGATTTGTAGAACATGATAACAAACCAACGCATTAAGCCGTGACTTTAGCAGAAGTGTATTAAGTCACTGAGAAGAACCTGGTGGAAAACTGGCTTCTGGTCTGGATCGCTTGTTTGTGTTTGGACACGCCTCCTGTCAGTCATTGTATAGGCACTGTACTCTATGGGCCACCGTAGATCCTGGAGGCGGAGCTTCATGAACATCATTCAAAAATTGAACCCATGTAACTGTTAGAGACCTAATTTTGGGGGAAAAGAATTATTAATCTTACGTAAAGCACCTTTAAGCCAGATTTACTAACCAAAGTAGCTTAATTCAGCTGAGAGCGTAATGAGTTTATCCAGATACAGATAAAAAGCTGTGTACAAACGATTGAGTTTAATGCTGCAGAATGAACGAGCTACTCAAAATATATATTTTGGAGAGATAGAAAGAAAATATATTTATATATATATATATATATATATATATATATATATATATATACTTTCTCCATAATTCAGCTTCTGTAGAGTCTGAAATTCTCCCGGTGACATCACTAACGCACTATTGATCTGTCTGTAATGTACTCGCTTTCCTGGCGGGCCCCGGGCGTCTCCATGGCGACGGCACTCCCGTTACAGCCCGGTGGTTTTCCGAGGGTCCTCTGGGTGATGACCGTGAGCGTTTGAGCTTGGAGAGCTTTACTCCCCGAATCATTTGACTAATAATCACCACCTGGATTTACACATCGGATAAAGCCGGTGCGCTGGGAATCGGCTACTCTCGAGCGCGAGCTCATTTTTACTCACTACAATAGCAACAGCTAACCCAAATTCTGATCAGGATGACTTGTTTAGCTTCAGCATATCCATAGCAACACATCCACTTGAACTCCTGAGTTTCTCTCTGCGGATGAGAAATGCGCAGAAACAAACGAAGTCATTATAGCGTTCAGTATGAAGGCGTGGATGAAAAGGTGCTTTGATGAGTGAAAGTGCCAGGCTTTATCTTTTGACTCCGTGTGTAGATATGAAGTAGAGCACGACCTGGAGCTTTTTTATTGATTCGAAATTGATGTGCTGCGCTTTAAAAGGTTGAGTGATGAGAAGAATTAATCTGTCTATCCATCCATTCTTCTGTCTGTCTGTCTGTCTGTCTTGTGCAAATTGAGTGTTCAGTTCCATTGATGCTGGCTCTGTTGGCAGGATTTTTATCATTTCTGAAATGAAATAAACATATTTTTAAAAAAGAAGGTTAACACAATGTTCGCTGCACTGTTGATATTTTGGTATTTTGCCTCTTTGCCACTGCACTCTCTCAGGCTTTGCAGATGATGTCATCAGCTCATCAGCTTTTAAAGCAGGAGTAAGGAGAGGAGGCGAGAGAAGTGCTCCAGAGTGATGTTAATTTGGGCTTTCTGTGAAAACATAGCATCTGACTCTCCTTGTGGGATCAAGAGAGAGAAAGCGAGAGAGAGTGTGCAGCAGGAAGGGGAAAATTCACTGGAGTGGAAAATGGAGGAGAACAAAGGGCAGAGATAGAGCGAGAGTGAGAGAAATCAAGCTCGGATCTGACTCAGTTCCATCAAGGACAAGGTGACATCAGGACAGAGATGTATGTCTCAAATCTCAACATCGTGGAGCAACGGAATTTTTTCACCAAATTTCATTACGGTAAAGTCTGTCCACTCGGCAGCCATCTTGGCTCTGTAATGGCTGTTCAAATCTGAACAGGATGGGATAAAAAAATAAATAAATAAATTGTAAAAAAAAAAAAAAAAAAAAAACATTTTTCAGGTTGCTACTCCATGCTACTTAGTGGAAGGGTTTTATTTTATTTTTTTTCCGCTCTACCAGCAAGTCGATTTTCGGTTTGATTTAATTAAATCTGAATGTATTTATTTCTGTAAAGCTGCTTTGTGACAATGTCCATAGTTAAAAGCGCTATACAAATAAAATAAAATTAAATTGAAATTGGATTTTTATCGAGGGACGGGACTTACAGCGTGTAATGCAGTGTGTAACTGAGCGTTACGCGTCGCCCCATTTCTAATGTAAACAAGGTAAATATTGACTCACGTGTAAAGTTTAAACGTTAGGTCAATATTTACGCTGGGAAAGTTCTCCATATTCAGACCCGGGTTACACAGCACATATTGCTGCAAGACAGTGTTTTTCATTAGCGTCTTTATTATATTTTGCAAACTGCAAAAAAGGACGGTGTTAAGCACAGACAGGAAATGCATTAGCTGGTGTTGTTAGCTTCTCTCTACAAAAACAAGGCTGATAAATCAAGAACATGGAGGAGTGCATGCATACGATCAGGTCATGTTTGTTCCTTAAGCGGGCAAATTCCTAAATAGTTCCTGTCTTCCTCCTCGCCTCTTTAATCCCAGAGTTTTGCTTGACGCTGATTTAAGTGAGAGTAGGAACCGCGACAGGCCTCCGAGCGAGCTACAGGGGATAAAACTCTGGAATAAAACTCCTCCACTTCAGTTCAGGCATATCAAAAACACCCACACCTTTCTGTAGCTCAGCTCCAAATATGAAAAAAGAAAACCTCTCAAAACTTTTCTGCCCAAGTTCCTCAGGTGTTTCCTTCAAACACTCGTGGTGTCAGTGTGAGGGAATTGACCATGCAGAGGCACGTACTTTTGTGAAGCCTTGGCAGAAAAGCTGCTGGATTTGACAGGAGTGTTTGAAGTTTGTGTTTCGGTTAGCAGTGGGATTTGGGATGCTTGTCGCAAAATGGCCAGCATTTGAGCGGATTGGGAAGGGATTTGAAAGTGTAATCCTGTTCCCGATGACCGGAGAAGTCATATTTGGCTGCCAGTAAGGAGAAAAATGTTCTGGCTTTATCAGAACGAATGAGAAATTCCTTCCAGAGGATTAACCGGAGATACAGGAAAAGATCTTAAGATAGAATTACTGATCATGTGCTTGTGTGTCAATCCGATCCATCCACCCATCCATTCATCCATCTCATCCATTCATCCATTCATCCATCTCATCCATTCATCCCATCTCATCCATCCATCCCATCTCATCTATCCATCTCATCCATTCATCCCATCTCATCTATGCATCCCATCTATTCATCCCATCTCATCCATCCATCTCATCCATTCATCCCATCTATCCATCCATCCATTCGTCTGTCTCACCCATTCATCCCATTTATCCATCCATCTCATCCATTCATCTCATCTCATCTGTCCAACTCATCAATCTCCCTAACCCTAACCCTTTCCATACATTCATCAATCCGTCCATCCATCCATCCTTTCTATGCATTATTCCAATTCATCCAATCCAGTCTGTCCAATCCAATTCATTGAGCCATCCATCCATCTCATCCATCCATCCATCCATCCATCCATTCATCTGTTCATTTGACCAATTCAATCCATTCATCTCATACATCCATCAATCCTTCCCATCCATTCATCCAATTCATCCGGTCTAATCTGTCCAATCTAATTCATTGATCCATCCATCCCCATCCATCCATCCATCCAATCCATCACACACTTTTTTCACAGCTGTCTAATTTCCAGCAGATGGACGTCTGGAGCGTGTCCTGATGATGACATTCAGGGAAATACCACTTTATCAGCAGCATGTCTAAACCTAACCCTAGCCTTATTAAAGCAATATTCCTCGGCTCATTATCAGTCTGCCCATCTTTCCATCCGTCTGCCAGTCGGCATTTTTTTCTTTCATATCCTCCACCAGGTGGCTCGTGTTTAATTGAAGCTTCAAAGGGGGAATTTTCTCGACGCAAGCTTATCAAGCGCATTCTTTTTATCCTTTGCGACAGACATCAGAGGTGGTAATGGGAAGAGATTTTGCCGGTGTGAAATCCAGCTCGCCTTTAACTTCCGCCCGTTTCAGACGAGGACAGTGGCAGTCGATGTTCAGTCTGACTCGCTTACATCACTGTCCTTCATTAACAGACTCGTCTCCCACCAAAATGTCCGTAGTTTCTTTAGAATCTCTTCTTAGCAGAAGATGACGAGCGTCTGTTTTCACTGCTGGCCTGTGGAGTGAGATTTCAGAAAGGGTCTGGATGCCGTGATGTGAACTCTAGTGAGAACGCAATTTGACTCTGAATCGACTCGCCTGTAAGAAGTGAATCAAACATGTTGTGCGTTTGTGTTTTCTTGTGTTTTGGGTTGCAGCATGTTGTCTGTTTGTTTGTTTGTTTGTTTGTTTTCGTAGATGTGAGCTGCTAAACTTAGCTTAAGGACCGAGCTGTAGCGCTGCACAAATGCCACGAAAATGACCTACAATCAGAATGTGATACCCAAAACATTTAAAACTAGTTAGTCATATAATTATGTAATGATTTATTTAATGTTGACTGTGATTTCAACACACACTTGGTAAAGCTTATTTTCCCCTCACCGTATTTCTGACCAGCGAATGTTTTACGAGGACGTTTTCAGCCCTCAGATGGCACTTTTTTTGCTTTGTTTAATTATGTGCAGCAGTAAGTATTTATTTCGCTCTGATTCAGTCTTACGAGCCAAACTAATAGATGTGAAATCTTCCGTAAGTTCTGATATGAAATGCTAGTTGATAAAGAGTATTCCTGAGCGTTTTTTTTTGTAGTTAACAAAAATTACATTTGGCATGTACACACTTTTAACAGTATAGCATTCTGCCTCATTTATTTATTTATAATTACTTTTTTGCAATTTCTCAGAAACATGACAAGCTGTATTTTATTTTGTCTTATTAGCTTCAAAAGAGGGAATGACGTTTACAGTTGCTATAACGCAAGTGAGAACGGGACCTAACTTGTTTCACGGACAACCCATAACATTAAATGTAACTATAAATGGATAAAAAAGTGCAGTGTATCCATCATTAATAAATAACGGATAGTAATCATTGTTAAATTGTTGTGGTATAAGGGGAATAAAACACTCCAGGACACTTCGTGTTGTTACAGGAAATAACGTCATACCACCTGTCACACGTGGAGTGTTTTATTTCTTACTTAATATACATATCAGTCTTTCCGAACGCGATACACATAACCAGAAACCCGTTTTTTTTGTTGTTGTTTTTTTTCTGGGAATTTGTAATCCCTGAACACTCAGAAACACACTGTTAAATCGGAATAAAAAAGCCCTTGCTGAGGAAGCAGCGAATATAGCAGCGACATCTCACCATTTCTTGCTCTCACACTCCTGCGTTCTGCGGAAGCGTCATGGAGGTGAGTGTGTTTCTGGAGCTCTTTGCACTCTTGTCGATGATGACCCACGCATGCGTAGCCTGATTGCCTATTTTGTGCTAAAATGGGCTTTTGTAGTATGGAGAGTTAGCACTCTACTCTGATTAGCGCAGAGCCCTTGTGTCTCTGAGAGCACAAAGATGATCCACTCCACAAAGTCAAGGTTGGCCAAAGTGTCACGAACAACACCTCGACTGAGCAATCACTCAGCGCAGCCTGGGGCTCCAGCCCACAGAGAGAGACCCTCCACATGTGTGACGATGAGGGCAAATGTGTCTTCCAGAGCACGTTTTGCACTTTATCCCCAATGTGCCTTCTATTTTTAACACTTACATTCACCTTGAAAGCTGTGTCTAAAAGTTTTGGGTTAATTCAGAAATGTGGAAGTGAATCCTTAATCATGGCTATAGATATAATATATAATATATAATATAAAATATAAAATATATCATATATAAATACGGCTCTATGAATCGTGAATCCTGAGTCTTTTTTAAGTAAGGGGCAAAAACACAAAGAGGTATGCTGTTATAGGAAAATAATCAAGGACGCAAATTACAGCACGTCCGTTACATTTTAATCCTCTTATACCACAGCAATTTGCGAACGGTAACAATTATTTCTATATTAAAGAATGCCATACTTTTTATTTGTTTATAGTCGGTTCCTGTTCTCACTTAAAAACAGAAGCTTATTTAACATTTATGCAAATCACAGGTTTATATTAATGCGCTTGTCCTGGTATGTTATTGTTTCTATAGTAACAGCTCATTAACAGGGACGTGTAAGGCAGGTGCTCCAGATAAAGGGATTAAAAACGTGTGGAATTGTTGATATGGTGAGGTTTTCTGTAAGAAGAAATGTGTTTATTTAACATGTACGGAAGGAGTCTCCAGTGTCAGCGCTTTGTAACAGTCAGGGGTAAAGCTGTGACTTTAAGTTTTCCGACATCTTCAGAACAGTTTACGTATTTGTCCTTATAGCGCACAATAATAGAAGGGAATGATTTATAATCGCACTATCCGTTGCACCCAGATGAGGACGGGTTCCCTTTTGAGCCTGGTTCCTCTCAAGGTTTCTTCTTCATATCATCTCAGGGAGTTTTTCCTCACCACCGTCACCTCTGGCTCACTCATTAGGGATAAATTCACATATTTACGATATAGTTTTTGAATCCATTTATTTCCGTAAAGCTGCTTTGTGACAATGTCCACTGTTAAAAGTGCTATACAAATAAAATTGAATCGAATTGAATCATCAGATGTTTCTTGGATCCAACCAGCAACACTTGAACTACTGGATTAAAATCAGTGTAAATTACAGGATAAAATGACTCCGTGGACTTTTCTGCAGATCAGCCGTTAAAGCGGCAGGGTTTTTTTTTCCTCCTCAGGCTTCATCGGTGGTGAAATATCTCTGTCCCGCTGCATGAGAGGTCTACAGATCGTCTTCTCAGGCAAAAAAAAGTGCATATTGCCTGCGAGAACAAGATAAGGCCATACCAATTAACTTGGAGCTCGCTGATGAGAAATTGAGGCCATTTTGGAAAAAGAATTCACGCTTCACACGGTCCATGAGAAAAACAATGCCTGTGTTTCTCAATTTGGAATTAGGAGTAAGCATTTAAGCATCGGAGGTTAATTTTATTAGCCGAATCCTTCGGTACCGTGAGAAGTGCAAAGAAGCGAAGAAGAGTTTCAGAGGTCAGAGTGCACTCTAACACACCAAACTAGCACACTTTGTTTTTAACGTTTTTTGTTCAGGATAAAGATTTGGATCATACCATTATTAAAATTGGTGTTGTTAATAGTTGTTAATGTACTGAGCTGCACTTTTTAACACCCTTGAGTTAATTTCTTAATTCTGTATAATTTCTGTATAAACGGTTGATTTTAAGTATTTATTTAAGTATTAAAGCTGTGTTCAGGTTATTTCGTTTTTTTTGTGTCTTTCTTGCATTCATACACATTATTTTGTAGATAAAATGTAGACAAAAAAACCCTTAAAACCCTTAAATAACAACCTTTGTAAGAACCTTTTCTATCAAAGATCGCTAAATTTTAATCAGGTTCTATGTAAGTATCATCAACTTGGAATTTCTCCAACACAATTGCCTAGTTAATGTATAAAGGGTTCTTCAAGGGTTCCTTAAGGGTTCATTGGATAATTAAGGGTTCGTAGCTTCCAAAAAGGGTTCTACTTGGAGCCCTTTCTGATAGGAGAACCTTCTCTTGTAGGATTTTGCATAGAAACTTAAAGAGCTCCTGCAAAGTGACGAGGCTCTTTAAGGGGTTTGTTGGATAGTTAACGGTTCTTCGCCTTAAAGCGTTCCACTTTAAGAGAAGAACCTTTAGGAGAGTAGTCACCACTCTGAATTTTAAGTCTAAAATTCTAATTATTAGATGCAGTAGAATAATAGTTTAAGAGAACACTGTAGCACACACACACACACACACATACACACGAATTTCATGATTTTATCAGATGGTTTTAATTAATTTAATCAGCGTCTTCATTAACGTGAATCCTGTTCCGTTCTGCTGGTTTAATGTCACGTTCTTCTCCGTTCCTCTGTTCTCAAATACCACGTGAGTCATTTTTATTGAGCTCGAGACAGCGGGCCTTGAAGCCGAGTGTGACATTCTGCAGGCTTATCCGCTCTGTGCGGAGTTCGCGATGGTAAACAACATCACAACAGGTGTGTTACTCCGAGAAGAACAAATAATAACCCAGAGTGCTTTCACTTGTTCTCCGTGCAGCAGGACGCACCTTCTCACGTTTCATCTGGGTTCTCACACGCAGTTTCTCACCACTGTCACTGAGAAGACGGCGAGCTTCTGGTGATAGCGAAATGTTACCTCTGTTTTAGAGGTTCTTTGGTTAGGTACGGCTTCTTTCTATGTAGAATCTTTTCTGGCAGGAAAACACTTTGTTCTACTTGGAACCTTTAAAGATTTCCTCCAGAGAGAGACAACCGAAGAACCGTCATCTAGTACGAAGAACTACATCTTTAACATCTGACAGGTTCTAGGTGTTCAGAAGAAAATAATGAGCAATAATTTGGAGTTTGTACAGCACGAAGACCCAAGTTATACACACACACTCATAAAAAAGCGTTCTTCAAGGGTTCTTTAAGGGTTCATTGGATAATTAAGGGTTCTAAGCTGATAAGAAAACACTTTGCTGTAGGGTTATACGATGTTTAAGGGTTCCTCTCTGAGAGATAACTGTAGAACCCTTAACGCTTCTAATTTTTTCCAAGAGTATATGATATGATATGATATGATATGGTTATAACAAATGTGCATTATTGATCATATACAGCTGAGTGCAAAAGTTTTGCAATCCCAATGGTTTCTGAGTGAAAGATGTAAAAATATATCTGTATTTTATCAATTTATTTATTGTAAAATAATATCATTCCAGTAAAATGAAGCATAGGTGTATCGTGCAATATTTTTCGAATATTTATTAGGGGGAAGAAAAGAAATGTTTTAAACGTTTTTGAAATTTAAAAAAATGTATTTCATGATAAAGAAAAGATTTTAAGCTGTGTTTTGTTATGTGTAGGTATAAAATGTGTATTCAAAAATGAGAAGTCCTGAACCACCCTAAAAAGAATCAATAATAATAATAATAATTCCAGTGAATAATACATTTAATTTTGATGAGAAAGCATATTATTTAATTTCACTGTATAGGCTTTAATAGAGTGTTTTTAATTTGTTAATTATTTGTAAAGGACCCTTTCTGGTGAGAATTAGCCTAGATGTCTCGTTGGTATTAACTGCACTTCTTTGTCCTCTTTATTTTGTCCTGGGGGTGCACATACTTTTGCTGTACGTCTTTTTTTTGTCTGACTGTGCATATGTGCATGTGTGAAGCCTGTAAACTTCTCCCTGTGAGACAGTTTGCACTGACGTTTTTGTTTGTCCAGCTACAGAAATCAGCTGAAATCCTGACGTTTCTCCTCTTCCTTCTCTTCTCTAACCTCGTAGGGAAGTACGCGATGCGGGATCTGGTCCACCGCCTTCCCGGGAGCAGTAACGCCAGCGGCGGCAGCGGCGGCAGCACCACCAACAGCGCAACGAGCAAAACCATGTCGGACGACACAGTGACGGCGATCTGCTGCGCCCTGCATGAGGTCATCACCAAGAACATGGAGAACGCCAAGGCACTGCGAGACGCCGGCGGCATCGAGAAGCTCATCGGCATCGCCAGGAGCAAAGGAGACAAGTGAGTTTCTGTCGTCCAGGTGATGTGCGTCAGGGAGGTTCCTCAGTGGTCCTTACTGAGATGAGATTTAACCCTCATTTCCTGAATGAGGTCTTCAGATTTTATAGCAGAACGGTTGCAAATTTAAATTTAAAATACACAGTGTATCTTCACAGGTATTAGAAATATAAATGTCACATGGAAAAATTGTTTCTTGGACTTATTGACAATATTCAGCTGCAGTCGGTCCTTGAGCTGAGGTTTGTTGGATTGGCCTTCCACCACATTTGGGATTAAATAACTTTTCTTCTCACATCTTTTAGCACTGATTTTGCAGAGTAGCTTAAAGATGGTCTCATGTTGGTCCGGTTCCTCAGCTCTGTGTGATGAAGTGCAGGAGAGATGTGTGTTTAGACAACGTGACGGTCAGTGATAAATCATGGATCGGTCATGATGCGCTCGACGGATTGCATTAGAATTAAAGCAGCACGTCGCATAACTGCTTTACATCTTCCTCTTATCAGACGGCCATATTTCCTCTTCCTCTCTGTTGGAGAGGATACTCGGGTTCCCCCGAAGTGAGGTTATCTAAGGAACACGTGAGAATCCAGCGGGACGCAACCAAAAAGCTGTGCACGGGAGGTTTTTACTTTCTTGCGGGTGTGAAAGAAAGAAGGAAGGAAGGAAGGAAGGAAGGAAGGAAGGAAAGAAACAAAGAAGGAAGGAAAGAAGGAAAGAAACAAGGAAGGAAGGAAGGAAGGCTGGTTTAGGCCCGCCCACTTTATATCCAAATCTAAATACAGACACAGGCAGTGACATTGCATTACACCTCTAGTGTCCGTGTTTCCTGGTTTTCAAAAAGGGTGGCAAAAATTTTGGGAATGACCGTAAGCTGTAAGGATAGCGTTCAAAGTCTTCTCATTTGTTCTCTTCCTTTCTTCCAGACATTCGCCCAAGGTGGTGAAAGCAGCATCTCAGGTCCTGAGCAGCATGTGGCAGTACAGAGATCTGCGCAGCCTGTACAAGAAGGTACGACATCACCGATACATACGTTATTGTCTGAGCCGCTTCCGACATCGCGATGCACCGCATGGCACGATCATCAAACTGGTTTAAATCCGCGTGCCTTCACTTCAGTGTGATTAATACAGGAAAATATTCCAGTCTGGAGAACTTCTGATGGCTGAAGAGGGCAATAAAACTTCAATAAAACCCTCACCGGCAATAATTCGTTCAAACCCAGCAATTTCTTTCTCCCTGAAAAAAAATCCATAAACGTGCGCTATTCAGAATGCTGAGAGAGGCGGAATTTCGGCTTTTCTTCCACATGACGTGTGCTCGGCTCTGACCGTCCTCACAGAAAGAGCTATTGAGAAGAAACACGGGTGAATCGGAGAGATATTTACTGAAAAAACATCCGATCGATATGTGTTTGTTGGGCGTCTTGGTCTGGCTTTATTGTGAGGCTCTATTCAGGCTGTACACCTTGTTTCTGACATGAATTACACACACTGTCTCTGTCTCTCTAATGAAAAGCCGGCCTTCCACGGTGCTCAACTAAGAGCTTTGGAACAGCGTGTGCTCTGAATGGTGAGCTGAGAACGCAGTGACACGTCCAACAGCCATGCTGAAAAGTCGCCTTTTAAATGATAGTCTTTTTTTTTTTTTTGGGGGGGGGGATTTTTCCTGCCTTTATTGTTGCCTCTGAGAGCAGCTACTGAGAGACTTGTGATTATAAAATTTATTTCCAGGATCGGAAGTTTTTTTAGACCTGTAAAAAAAAAATCTGCGAAATTTTCCAGAAACTTACATATTTGTAAAACGGTGATTTGCAGCATTGCCATGCAAACGGTTTTCGAGATTATACAATCGTACAAGAAATTAGCCCCGCCCCCATCTGGAGCTAATTAAATCAAATGTTCTTTGACGTCTCTGACTAATTAATACTGAGCTTGTTACTCATTTCAGTATCAGTGTCTAGTCTAAAGTGTAAAGTGTGAAAAATCTCACGCAGAACACGTCATGATGTAACGATATTAATCGGACTGCTCTGTGTGGTGCTGTTATAGAAAAATAATCACAGGCAGGAGTTAGTGTTACCAGCCTGAAGTTGATTATTTTCAGACATAACTTAAAGTTTACTTAAAGCTTTACCTCTGACTGTTACTATAGAAACGATAGCGTATTAGAACGAGTGCATTAATATAAACCCGTGATGTGGAGCTGCTGTTACAGCACTGTGGTATAGTGTTGAATAAAACGTAAGGGTTAATGTGACTTCCTCTGCTGCCGCCCGTGAAGACCGGGGGACAGACACAGTGTTCTCTGACCTTTAGAGAAAGAAAAAGGCTATTAGTCAGCTCACCGAGTTCAGACGCGTATTCCGATTTAGCTTCAGCATCATCCGAACACAAGCTGAGGTCCTGTAGCGGAACTGGCAGGCCCGAATTCTCCCCGAGTGTAACGCGGATTAAAGGATTTCTGAGTCACACCACATAAACTGATTTAATATTAGCGTTGTCTGAATTAAATCAGGCTGAAGCCACGTTCTCGTTAAGATTTATGTTTTAAGAGGTACAGTGTTTAAGTCACTGTATGTCATAAATCAATTTTATTTCATTTAAAGGTGCAGTGTATGATTTTTAGAGCCCTCTGCTGACTGGGAGGAGAAATGCAACTGATCCTTTAACACTTGTTGAAAGGACATGTTCCTCATATTGCCACTTAAAGAAACTGAACAGAGCTCTTGGAAATGGGGGCGGAGCTCATTTCAGGGCCAGAAAAAGGCAAACAGAATCCTGGAACGAATAAAACTAACAAAATTGAATACATTTCTAAAATATGTTAGAAATATTTAATTAGATCCACTGAAACAATCCTGAAAGAAGTTTTACTTCAACGTTAAAAATACAGTTTATATTCAGCACAGTCAAGTGCAAAAGTTTGCATAACATTTTTTAATACATGAATGTTTTAAGGCATTATATTTTATTGTATTTTTCTTATACATTCCTTATTTCTTAACATCTTTGATTTCTGTTTTGCTTTAATTTAAAAACCATAGGGCATGCAATCTTTTGCCGTCTACTATATCTTTATAAGGCTCGAAATATTTTTCTTTTAAGCAACTTTGAAACTCACTTCACTCGTTCGTTATAATAATACATTTCTCTTTTTATATTTTCCTGTGCATAGTGAAAAGTAGAAACTAAAAGTTCTGAGAATAGAAACCAGAACCAACACACAGGGTATGATCGGTCTAAGAAACTGACCGGACATCATCATTAGTATCATATTGATATCAGAACAGCGAGGAAAATGTGGTTAGATTCGATGTTGTCGCATGTTGCTGTTGCTGCTGTCACAACTGTGGCTTGTGTCACAGGAAGTGACTCAACACGTTATTGCTCGCTTTATTGTTTGCTAACGTGGATGCAGCTTTAGTACTAAATCCTGATGCAGATAGGGAGAACTTCCATGATTTAATTATCATGAAAAGCACTCTTTATCTGATTTTATTTCTTATTAAATTCGGCACAAATAAAATGTAGTGTATTTTGCATTGCGGTGTTAAAACGCCCCCTTCGGGCTGAGAAGTGAACTGCAGCTCGTCAGCTGTAAGTGATGTGGACAGCAGGACTGACACACGTCCATCAGCCGCCAGGTCAAGGTCACGAAGGACAGGCTGAACGAGAACCACGTCACGTCGCTTCGGCAGACTTGTTACGTCTGCCGCTCTGTTTATTATGAAAAAAAAACTCATACTGATTTTTTGAAGCCGTGTGACCGTCTCTCGCCTTTTATTTTTCTCTCCTCTCCTTCAGCCTGAACAGTCCGCGTTTTTTCATTTCCTCTCCTCCTGCCCAAGCTCTGGATGTCATCCCTAATGTCACGGAGGCTGACATTAAAGAAAGGCCACCAACATTCAGATTGCTATTATTAACATTTCGCTGAAGCCATGCGTCTCATCTCGTCAGACTGTAATGACAGTTATTCCGAGTGGTCGTGCCCTTTTTCGCCCTCATCCTCATCCTCCAGTCAGGAGGTGCAGATTAGACCGCCATGCCACTTGAGGTGTCCGTATTATATCTGTGGGCGAGCCAAACAAAACCAGATTATAAATAAATATAGAGGAAATCAGGAAGGAAGTAGCATGGGATATACATGGGTATAGAGTTTAAAAAAATTTTGTGTACATTGTTTGGTTTGGTCACAAACCATCACACATTTACTTGCTCCCAAAGATCACAATGACATACTGCTAAGATTTCCAAGATTTGGTGAAGAAACTAGGCGAATGAAAATATACGATGTGGTCAGCGTTAGGGTTAGGGTTAGGGTTAGGTTAGTTATGATAGTTATTAAATGACCCTTAAGGATGTAAAGAAGCTAGCTAGCATGTGTTTTTACTCGGGGAGTAAACCTCAGGCTTCCACACAATATGATACGATTACGATTCATAAGGCAACGAGTCGATATTTGATGATACCTCCAAATCTGCTACGATACGATTTGATTTAGTTGCCTCCGATCGATAGGTGACCAGCTTTGTTCAGAATCTAAGTAGAGGTTGGCCTACCGTTAATTAATTAATTAACAAATGATGATGATGTAGAGAAGGACTATTTGAAATATTATGGGCAAATCAGCTTGCTAGCCTGTTAAATTATCACACGTCAGTTTAAAAATATAAAAAATTTTTTTTTTTTTACACAATCAATATATCTTTTCAATCGTTGCCTTTTAAATCGATGCACTGATCTGAATCATCATTACACCGAATGATTCTGAGCTTGAACTTAAGCACGTTTTTCTCGCTTGATGTAGGCTCGAGTGAATTTATGTTTTGGGCTGTAAAAAAAAAAAAAATTAATTCTTCAGTCTGCATTTTCTGTTTCTGATTTTTTCCCGAGTGCCTGTGTTTAAAGGTGGTGGAATAGATGCTACTGAAAAACACTTCTACTCCAGGAAAATCTGCTAACCTCGGTAGTGTGAACCACACACACGTGATTTGCGTAATCTGAATGGCACACTGAGAAAATTGACTTAAGATCAGCCAAGTTTCTGTGAATAAATATTGACATAACTTTTGGACTGGCAGACTCTGAATAGAGTGAATAGAGTAAAAATAGGAGTCAGCAATCTAATTCGTGCTTAAGCACTGTTCTCCATTGTGGCATAGGAATACTGCATTGCGAATAAATCAGAATGCAGGTATAAACAGTAATAGAGATGTTACACTGCTGATTCTAAGCCCCAGGTCTCTTACAGGGTGCTGCAAGCTGACACGTTCAGCCAGACTGTCAGATTGGATGATGCACTGACGCCGTTGGGGTTTTGGTAATGAACACTGCCCTCGGATCACCCGAGCACAAATTACCAAACCAGAGATTTTGCCACCTGAGTGTTAAGCACTGCTGTGAGAGAATATCGAGTTGCTACGATGGCTTTGTCTCTGCCCTGTCAGCTTGCTCTCTTGTGGTCTTATCTGTAAGTGAGAATTGGGCTAGCACATCATGCATAAGCGTGGAATTAACATGATAAAAGTAGGATTATTGGACCATGTCTTGATTGCTGAGTATTCAAACTGGGTAGATGCACAGATTCTAGCTTTATACATCCTTTAATGTCCACCAATCATGGCCACATTAGGCCTGAGGCACTAATGAAGAGGAAAAAAGATTTACGAGATGCTGGAATAATTGTAATTTGAGATGTTAATTGCAGTGGAACCCGATGCTTCTCTGCAGCATCCATTCTTTCCTCTCTGTTTCTCTGCTGATGTTTTATAGAAGAATAATCAACAACAGGGTGGTGTGATGAGGTTACTGTTACCACCCTGAAGCTTATGATTTTCCTGTTGTTAAAGAACAGCACGTCATACTTTCTGTCCATTTATAGTTACATTTAATGTTGTGGGATGTTTGTGAAACGAGTTAGTTCCTATTCTTCACCATATCAGAGATTGCACACTTTTTTAATCCGTTTATGTGGCGAGTCCACCATACAGTTCCCTGTGAATGAGCTGTTACTGTAGAAATGAACAAGCTCCTTAATTTAAACCTGGGATTTGTCCAATCAGAACCCAGAATTCAACATCGGCGTGGTGTAAAAAGTCAATAACTGGAGTCCATGTTAGCAAACCATCTCCTTCTGTTGTAAATCTTTGCATGCACGCAGTGTGTAAAATGCTGACAGGGATATGCGTATACTTCATTCTTTTCAAAGGGGGAAAATGCCTAAAATAGCTTGGCGAAGACCAGACGCTGTGTTTCTTTTTCCTCCTTGCTGCGTGCTGCCCTCAGCTGCCTGTCCAGTGTGTTTATCTTCAACAACAGTCACTCAGGAACAGCTGCGCATCTTCCCCAGCAGGGCCGTGTGGCAGAGATATGGAGGTGTTGGCATGGGAGGGATGGCAGGCAGAAAGTGGGGCAGCTTTGAACTGCTGTGTGTCAGAAAGCCTTTGATCTTACCCAAAAATCCCTTTTCCGAACCAAGAGGGTACGAAAATGTCAAGTTGAACGCTCCTGATGGCTCTCAGGGGAGTCATGATGCCTTCATGTAGTGTGAAGACTCACTTCTGATCCTTAACCTAGCCACGCAGGGCGAGTGTGTGACCGGGAGACAATACTCACACACATCTCTGTCCAGTTGTCTCCGTCCTGGCTGCTAATCAGACCAGAGAGGGTAAATGAAATGAGAGAATTATGAAAGTGTGTGAAAACTCGTCCCTTCCTGAGCCTGCGCTCAGTGTTCCCAGGATAGACTCGGGATCCACCGAGACCCCGACCGAGATAAAGCGTTATTATTTCAGAACAAACCAACTCTCTGAAAACAGCGCTGCAGTAAATCGGGTGCAAAACGGATCCATTTGCATTGACTCCGCCCCCTGTTTTGCACTTTAAGCTAAATGTCTGCTTGCAATTTTACGATTTTTTTGACACACACTCCTTTAGCAAGTTATGTTTAACAAATAATATTTAAATACATTTGTTGACATAAAGAAATTGAAAATTGTCATTATGAGAATTCTCCTCACAAGCTGTGTTATTTAGTGTCTTATTTTATTGACTAACGCTTGATATCATCTCATTTACTCTTAAATAAACTCTTATTCAAGACAAACTTTTGATCAACAATGAAATAAATTTCCAGGCACTACATTCAAGATGTTATACATTCCTTCCTTCCTTCCTTCCTTCCTTCCTTTCTCTCTCTCTCTCTCTGTCTTTCTTTGATTTCCTGCAGGACGGTTACTCACAGTATCACTTTATCGGCTCTGCTTCAACGATAGAAAGAGACAGACAGCGACCGTACTCTTCCTCACGCACGCCTTCCATCTCTCCGGTCCGGACCTCACCCAACAATCGTTCAGGTGAGGACGAGCTTCTCTTCTCAACATACGCACAGCAGTTATACTTTCAGATTTTAAGTTTTATTTATTATCGGCAGTTTTCCAAAATAATGTACTGTTGAAAGAATATGTGAATTTTATTACCTTGTAGATTTTCAATTAACTATTACACTGGACAAGAAGATTTTTCTTCCCGAAACGTTTTGGGTGTGAAAGTGAGACAGGCGTTTTCCAACTGAAGCCAAGATAAAGGAAGGAATCTTTTGGTCCAGAAGTTTACCGGGTCGTGGATGACAGGCAGTCATAAGAGAGTTTTGTTGGGAAAATTTCTTGGGAACTATAGAGCACCAAATTACGTTCAGATGGTTGGCAAAATGCCTTAAGCGAACAAAACCCATGTGGCTGAACATGTCATTAGGGCAGGGCAACTGGAATCCAAAAATATTGTCGGATTATTGTTGCGCACTTCAGCAAGAAGCGTGAGACATTAAGTAGAGGTGAAAATGAGCAACAAAACATTTGTAGGTCAGGGGAACTAGTTCAATGTGTTAGCACTATCAAATTCAATAAATGTCAACTTTGTGTTTCTTCAAATTCCTGCGTGATACAAATAATCTGAAATCTATGTGTTATGTACACAATAAATAAAAAAAATAATATTTGAATAACAATTTATAGAGCATAAAAGAAATTACCATACATTTATCCAATAATGCAAAAGAGTTCATTAATTTCTGATTAAATTCCACAGATTACTGAAATATAGTTAATATCTTAGATAATGACATCATATTGCTGCATTACGTCACCTTTACACCTTCATGAAGTCGATTACTTTCATGTAGCAGCACACCTCGAAGTGTTTTATTCCTCTTCTACCACACCGACCATTACAATTTTACATGTAATGTTGTAGAACTTCCTTGAAACGAGTTAGTTCCTGTTGTCACTTACGTTACAGCAGCTGTAAACAGTGGTTCCCTCACCGGCCTCTCGTTACTGTCTCTCGGGAAGTTAATAAGACAAAAGAAAAATGCATCTTGTCGTGTTACCGAAAAACCACAAAGCGTAAACTCCTCTGTCCTGAAGCGGCCTGAAAACTTCAAGTTACAGCTTCACCCCTGACTGTTTGAAAGCGCTGACACTGGAGACTCCTTCCATAAGTAAGGAGTTAAATAAATGTCTTTTTTTACAGAAAACATCACCATCGATTTTTTTAAATCAGTTCACGTGAAGCGTCTGTAGTACGAGCTCCTGTGACTGAGCTGTTACTATAGGAACGATAACGTATTTGAATGTGAGCTTTAATACATAAATTGATGTATATGTATATAAACCTGACAGATTCGACGTGTCCTCCCTGAACCCAGCACGTTGCTCTATGAGCTGCTTGGTGCTTTAATGCCGTTTCCGGTGGACTTGGTGTCCTGATGAAGCAGAAAAGTGCTTTTTCCTGCTTTCAGGGGTTTGGGGCTTTGCTGGAGGACTGAGCAGAGCTGTGGAGCAGAGAGACCCGGAGCTAATGGCTCTTTAAATGACTGAAGCACAGTCACTGAACGGCGTGAGAAATATTTCTCAGCTTGCTGTGCTTTGCTTGATGAATCAGCCACTGGGGTTTTTAGGGGGAAAAAAGGCTCCTGTAAGGAGGGGAGTAGTCATGCTGATTTCTTCACTGGCAGCTTTTGCGCTAATGCATTAAGCTCTCAGATCATTTTTTATCATTAAGACTAAATCACCTCCTCTGTCTGCATTTGATGGATTATTGATTATGACGGCAGTGGGTCTTTTTCTCTTTTTTTTTTTTTTTTTTGGTTACTCAAAAGCCAAGTGTTCCATATTATTTTTTATTCCCAAAAACCGAGGTCCTGATTTACTGAGATCCTCGAGCAACATACATTCAGGTAAAAGAAAATTCTGTATTTAAACATATACACTAAACGCTGTGCTCCGAGTTGGAGTACAGTTAAAAACGCTTTTTTTTTTTTCACTTTATCTTTTAATTTGCTTTCATTATTTGCCTTACATTTACTAGCATGTACTTTATAAAGTACATAAAAATGACTTTTTATATTATTTTATTCTATTTTTTTACACATTTTGTGTCATTATCACATCACCCCGTCACTGTTTCCTTTCTTCCTAAATGACAGAAACGGACTTCCGCAAATTTAAAACATGCCCATCGCTCGTGCTAATTTGCACATTCATCACAATCTCTGTCCTTGAAATGACTTTCAGTTTTAGTAAATCACTCTTCGGGTGCAAACTTATTCAATTTGCATCGACTCCACCTTGTATGGTTCGTTTTAACGTACACACACCTCAGGTCGCACACAGCAAGCCAGTGTGTTTTTAAACACTCAGAGACCTTTAGTAAATCAGGGCCTTGGTGTACAATAAAGTACTCTTCAGTTTCTTTCTACACGACGTATTTAAAACTTGCTAAGCTCAAATTTAATATGCCCATCTAATTTAATATAATTCCTGAGAAATGTAATTATTTCTTGCTTCCATGACGTTGCCATAGTGGAGATACTTGTAATAAGGATCGGTTTGTAAGTAAGACTGCAGCGATCTTTATCAGGTGCTGTAACATCCCACAGCCTGTGAAAAGAACATGTTAGATATATATATATATATATATAAAAGGATGAGAGAAATAAATAGACGAACACTTTTCCACATATCTATTTTCCACACAGTGATGTGTTCTAGCCAGGACAAGTACAACCTTAATAGCAATGGCCTTGAAAAGAGAAAAATTAGAGCTCTAAATTGAGCAGCATGTGGTGTTCTCCTGATACCAGCCCTGACACCAACCAGGGTTTGAGCAGAAATAGAGACAAACAGCCAAATTGATTTCTAACACAGTGCTGCAATCACACAACCCAAAGCACTGCGAGTTCCTCTGCACTGCCACAGAGCTGTTATTACATCTCCAGCCCAAATACAGGGACCAGAGCCAGGGTTTGAGGCATTTTCTATGTTTTTCTTGGCTTCTGTGGCTCCCTAGAGACCAGAACAAAGACGAGATGGCTCCAAGTCTACTTGACTGAGGTTGAAGATATAGCATGCGTACTGCTGCTGAGAGATTTTGAATAATTAAGCAGGATGAAGAACAGGAATCTCACAAAACAGACAAATGCACACAGAGAATACTAAAGCCTCAGAAATCCATGACTAGGAAATTGGCAAGACTTTGCAAAAAAAACAAAACTGTTAAAACCAGACAGGAAAGGCTGCTTTCACACTACTATGAGTGCAGAGTGCTGAGAGAAAAAGCAACATGAAGGAACAAGTGTCTGTAAAAATTATACAGAGTTTTACACCACAGCGCTGTTGAATTCTGGATTCTGATTGGTCAGAAGGTTTTGATTACTTTTCTATAACAGCAGCTCCGACAGTAGCGCCGCTGCGAATCACAGGTTTCTATTAATGCACTCGTTCTAATACGCTATCGTTTCCATAGCAACAGCTCATTCACGGAGGGTGCACCACGTAATCTAGGATTAATAATAAATGGATTTAAAAACGTGCTGTTATTTTAATGAAGAAGAAAAATGAAGTATAAAAATGCGTATCATATAAGTGAGAACAGGAAGGAACCTGTTTCAGAACATTAAATGTAACTGTAAACTGTGTCATTCTTCAGTAAATTAAAAAAGTGCAATCATTCGCCGATCGTCGGGGCATAAGAGGAATAAAACACTTTGGGAAATTATGCTGAGGGAAATAAATAAGAGCAAACTTTTAAACATGTGAACTTCCACTCAGATGCTGTAGATAAACCTCTCTTCACTACTGTAATGATGGCATGGATTTACACACACACACACACACACACACACACACACACACACACACATATACATATATATATATATATATATATATATATATATATATATATATATATAGCAACAAAAGCCTTCATTTATCTCATTAGAGACTCCCAGTGGACATTTTGGCAGCTTAAAAGCTCTGTGTGAGGACTTATGGAATCTTACAGTTTTTGAAAATATGCCAAGAAGAGGCAATGAACAGGAACGACGGCTAGATCATGAGAAAACGGCGCGTCTCTCTGGTGCTTTCTGTTTAATACATCACACCACTAGACACAATAAATGCTGATTAGTCCCTCCGAGAGCATCGCAGGAGAGGAACAGGGTGCACTAATATTTGTATCTGGAATTATACTCAACAGATGGCCAGACTGCAATGAGCTGAGTAATGTGCTAATGCTACCTAGTGTTCATAATGTGTCCTTGGCAAGAATTTCTAAACGTCTGGAGAAACAAAGAGCTGACTTTTTTTTTGTGTGTTCAGTTTGTATCATTTGGTTCGTTTATATTAAGGCAGCAGGACAACAGGAAGTAAAGTGAACTCAATATTTTACATCAGTGTTTTGCATCAGAAATCGAAAAAGTATGGAAAAATCAAGACAGCCCTTGAATGTATTGCTTAATAATTTATGAATTATTTGCCGGTCATTGCTTTGCATCTTGCTGCAGAAATTGTTTCACACTTTAGCGGTGAAAAAAAAACACTGGAGGTTTGTTATTTTGTTTGGACTGGATTGGAGTTTGGAAAGTTTTTATACTTTTATTTATCCGTGGTTTGATTTTCAAGGCCAAAGTTACTTGTACTCAGATGTACCAGAATTCACAGTTTAGTCGTAGCGTTTGCAGGGTTTTTTTTTTTTTTTTTTTACCTGTTGGTATGGCAACCTGAAGTCTGAGTTTCTTTGCTTTTTCAGCTAAAGCAGCAGTCAGACCAAAATGATATACAATTTAAAAAGCTCATGCACATTTTTTTTATCTGAAAACAGCATCACGTTGACTTTATCCAGGTGAACTTTGACATGGGAGTTCATGAACCTCAGTCCGGTAGAAACCAAGTGGGCGGGACTGTGGTGTCTTTTGTCACACTGGACTTTGTGTTCAAATTCAATTCAATTCTTAATCTTAAAAGTTAACCTTTTTTAAAATCATTGTTCAGCATTAAATCTAAATAAATCCAAATATGTGTTAACCTCATCTCAGACAACAATTTTTCTTTCTTTTTTTTTTTTTTTTACAAGGTGTATTTGCTGCATTTTGTTCTTAAATGAGTAACGGTGTTGAGTTTTTTTAGCGTGGTATTAGCAAATACACACAATGTGGTTAACTAGCATCAAGGCCAATGATACAAGAGCATTAATGACATTCTAATAATTTACTCTTCATTAATAACTTACTTTCAATCTATATATTGTGTAAGAGGGTTGCACATTCATAGTGATATTGTCAATAAAACAATATAAATACAGAACATCGAAAAAAAGAATGACTTTTCTTCTTCTCATGATGTTCAGGAAATTTAGTTGATGCAACTTCCTGTTGAACTTGTGACTTGTGACTTGTGGAAATGTTGCATGGGGTGAGTGTGTTCAGGTAACAGGGTTGAATGAATGAAATAGATCGTAAACTTTTCATAATCTATAAGGGACGACTCGTGGAAAAGGATGATACGCTCCTCAGTGGGACGCAACCCACACTTCATGGAATCACCCAAGTATTAAATATTTTTAATGTGATATTTCCTGTTTTGTGTTCATAGAAATGTAAGATAAAGTAGGAACTTTTTACAGTACAGTAAAGTAGTAACTAAATTCATTAGTATGTGTAATATGTGTATGTGTGTGTGTATGAATAATTTTGATGAGAGTTGAGTGTGTTTTTGCAAGGCATGCCAGGAACTGTGTTTATTTTTGAAATAAATTGTCCTTGTAAGTGTCTTTCATGGGAATTAGGAATGTTGGAGCTGACTTTTTTTTTTTCCACTGTTCTGTCGGAAATCGCATTCCTGCTGCCATGCTGAACCACACTAATGAAGAATAATGATCCACACTTCTGCATGACTTTCATCTAGTGACAACGAATAAAGACGAAGGAAGCCGCAAAGAGAGGGACGGAGATGAGAAGGAGAGAGATTAAAGAACAGAGCGAGAGAGAGAGAGAGAGAGAGAGAGAGAGAGAGACAGGTGGAGTGATGCGTTAGATGCTTATGGACAATGTGTGTGTATGTGTCTGTGTGTGTGTGTGTGTGTGTGCATGTGTGTGTGCATGTGTGTGCGTGTGCGTGTGTGTGTGTGTGTGTGTGTGTGTGTGTGTGTGTGTGTGTGATTTGCAGCAAGCGCCCCCGCCTCGCCCAGAGAGATGATCAGCCTCAAGGAGAGGAAGACCGACTACGAGTCCACTGGAACCAATGCTAGTTTCCATGGAAACAAAGGAGAGCACGCATCCAGGAAAGACGCCACAGCAGGTGAGCGCTCGAGGGAGGAAGAGAGGAAGAGGAGTTGCTGAAGGAGCAGGTAGAGAAGAGGAGGAGACTGAAAGAGGTGATGAGGAGTAGATATAAAAAGAGAGCAGACGAGAAGAGGAGGAATAGAAGAAAAGAGTAGAGGTGAAGAGGCGAGATGAAGAAGAGCTGGAGAACAGGGGAGGAGGTGGTGGGAGAAAAGGTACGAGGAGACGGGGAAGAGGAAGACTGGAGAAGGTGTATGGAAAGAGGAGGAACAAGAGGAGAAGAAGGATAGGAGGAGACTGTCAGCAGGTTGTGGAGGAGAGGAAGTGATAGGAGAAGGAGGAGGGGAAATGAGAAAGTGGAAAACAGAAGAACAGGATGAAGAGAAGGAGCAGAGAAGGAGGATGGAAAGAGGGATGTGGAGGAGAGGTGGAAAGAAAGAGGTGAGGCAAAGAGGAGGAGGAGGAAGAAAAAGGTAAGAGAGGAGCAAGAAGGAGAGAGGGTTGTGGAAGTGGAGGAGAAAAGGAGAGGAGAAGGAGGATGTAGAAGACAAGAAAGGTGTAAGAAAAAAGATGTAAGAAGGAGAGGAGGATGTGAAAGTGGAGAAGAGATGGAGAGAAGAAAAAAAGGAGAGGAACGAGAGGAGAGAAGGAAGAGGAGAGGAGGAAGTGATGCAGCATCAGCTCTCAGGACGTGACCCTTCATTTACCTCATTGCATCTAGTTTGTTCTTGCTAACGTTTAGCAGAACCTAAGCTCCTC
This sequence comes from Pangasius djambal, assembly GCA_022985145.1. Taxonomy (NCBI): domain Eukaryota; kingdom Metazoa; phylum Chordata; class Actinopteri; order Siluriformes; family Pangasiidae; genus Pangasius; species Pangasius djambal. The sequence goes on from CM040996.1 coordinate 18,505,385, forward strand.
TATAAGAAGTCAAGAGCAATTTTAACAATGACATCATTTCCTGTATGATTGATCTGTCATCCTGTAGCTGCAGGCTCTAAAGGCGTTAGCTCGCTGACTTATTTCCCTCGCTGATCGAGCGGTCCCTTTGAGCTCTTCTAAACGTGTTAAAATCAACTGAAGTGCAGAACCCAAAGGACTTATTTCATTTCCTGTATGAGTCGTGATTTTTAAAAAAATGAAAATGTATCAGCCCCGCCCACTCCTTTTCTGTCTTTCTGTCTTGTCCTACAGTTCAAGTCTCGTGTGGAACCTCGACGCTGTTCCGCAACTCATATGCGACTCCAAACGAAGAGGTAAAGCACAACCAGGTAACACCTGATCCACACAGTCAATAATTCTCGATGTTTAGTGCCATGAAACACACTGAATATCTTTATATTGAAATATCTGATATGTGTTTAGTGATTTTTCTCATTCGCCACCATGTTCGGTGTGATATTAATGAGAAATCCAGCATAGACGTCCCAGAATGCAATGCAGCTACGCAACTGCAGAGATTCGGCTAGTTAGTGATGTACGAGATGACGAGCGCGATGCGGTTGATGGTGGTATGTTAGCGTGAGAGTTGAAGCTTTGGAAGATGATCCGTTTGAGCAGAGTGTACAGATGAGGAGGTGAGAGAGCTGCTCAGACTAAATCACTAAAGCGCCGCTGCATCGCTCTCTTTAGGTAGAAATGAAGCGAGGGCTAAATCCCACTGCACCGCTATCAGCAGGTAGTTGAACGGGGTTGTGGGTAATGTAGGAAAACGTTAGCCGAAGCTCAGAACTTCATTACAAAAATAAATCTTGGACGCAGTTTGGTGCAAGCGTAAATATTTTAGCTTACGCTTCTACTGCTAATGCAGCTTAACCACTTCTTAACTAAAGGTACATACGACTAGTGACACTACACTGATACCTCAGTTCTGTAGGTTTTTTGTTTTTTTTTTGGAGTGTATATGATTATAGTGTCTCCTCGCTGTTTCCTCCCTGCAGATCCCGGTCCATCCAGCTCCACAGGAGAGCGTCCGAAAGGACTATGAGGTGCTTCCTCCATTTCAGAACTCCACTAGAAACTTTGAAGAACCTTTTTTCGAAGATCAGGTCCATCGGCCCGCTCCTGCCGCTGACCTCAGCATGCACCTGGGACTCAAGTCCACCGGTAACTACGTGGACTTCTACTCAGCCGCCCGTCCCTACAGCGAACTCAACTACGAGACGAGTCACTACCCCGCCTCGCCCGACTCGTGGGTGTAGGCCTCGATGAATGATGACCCCTTGGATGACCCAGTGGATGACTCCCCCTCCCCCCTTCCCAGTGACTACTACCCGACGAAATCCGGGTGCTTGCAAAGAGAGGCTGGAAAACTGTGCATGTGCATGCATACCACATTTTCGTCAACACATTTCGTTCGTCAGAAGGCTTGTTCCACGGAAAGAGCGGGATTGAAGAGGGAATATCAGGATGTAAGCACAAAAAAGAAAGGATTTCTGAAAGGTGACAGAAAGTTTTGACCCTGAAAGGGTCTGAAAGGGATTTGTAAAGTAGGGAATTTAACTAGCGAGGATGCAAGGATACGTGGACCGATGCGTAGAAGATGTTTACGTGGAATTTTAGGGAACAGCTTTTCACTTTTTTTTTTTTTTTTTTAAAACGTTCTCTCTCACCACCTCATTGTGAGTCATGTTGAGTTTTGCCGAATGTTTGAGAGCTGTTTGCGATTTTTCCAGCCTTTTTATCTATTTCTGTTATTCCTCTTCGTTTGATTTGTACTTGATTGGTGTACATTACACTGCTGCCACTCGGAGGTGACTTTGGATCTTCTTTTACAGCACAGAAAAAAAAAAAAAACACCAACCTAGACCACTTTTATTTTAGAGTAATGTCTCAGCTATCAGTGTCTCATTTTCAGAACAGGGTATGTATCCGGAGGAGTATTGTTCGTTCTGATAACGTGAGTGCGTTTGTGTTTCTAGACCAACATTCTGAAAGCAGTTAAGAGAATATCATTCCACTCTCCGTATTGATGAAGTGCTTTCTCACTGCCTAACAAAAGACGTGTAGATATTTAAACATTTTGATTTTTCATTTTTTTTTTTTTTCACATTTTTGTTTTGGGTCAAGAGTTTTAAAATATTAAAAAAAAAAAAAAAAAAAAAAAAAAAAAAAAAAAAAAAAAGATGCAACTGTTTGTCATCCATGCCTGACCTGACTGATGAGATGACTGCCGTTGTGCCAAAAGTAAATCACCACTGGAAATGTTTTAACCCGAATTTGATGCGTTTATACCACTAATTATTTACTTTCCACCATTTCTTTTGTTCATGAACGTGCTGGGGTTTTTTTTTTCTGGAATTAAGCTACTCATCTAGGCAACACTGGAGTAACAAGCCGGAGAGCGAGATCTCTACGAGCTTAATTTCCTCCAAAGATGTACAAAATCTGTCTCTCTGTGTTAGCCGAGTGTGTGCCGTGTGTCGTCCATGTTTGAGATGATGACAGGCGGGGTGGCTTCTACCGTCCGACTTCTACTGGCAAAGCACCGTGGAAAAAAAAAAAAACTACTAGACTGAGATGTTCATAGAGAATGATGACGATTATATAAATATACGTATAAATATAAATCTATATCATTTTTATGTGCAGATATTGGTGTCACGAAAAAGCAACAAAATGGCAAGAAAAGACTTCTATTAAAAAATTCTGTTCACCTAAATGTTCTAATTCCAACAGAGAAAAAGAAAGGAGAAGAAAAAATAATAATAATAATAATAATAATGTCAATCCCCGGTCTCAGTTGTTGTTGTTTCCGAGCTCCATAGATAATCAGGCTGGATTTTGATGATGTTCTGGTGCCAGGACAATAAAATTACTGTTTGCAATCTTTATCGCTGTTTGATTTTTATCGTCGCACAACACAACAAATCTTCAGCTTCATCTGCCATGGTGAAAAAAGGTTTCAGCAGCAATGATTTTCTGTCTTTGAGTTTAATGTATGAAGGTTCTTGTCTTATTTCCACTACAGAGTACCACACGAGCTGGACAGGAACATGTGGGCGGAGCTAAAACTACTGCAGACCACTGATTTGTCAAGTAAACGACAAAACACTTTTTTTGCCGTGCTGTTATAAGAAGATAATCAATGACAGGGCGTATAACAGCGCGTCCCCATGCGTTTTATCCCTCTTACGCATAAGCAATTTGCCAATGATTTTTATTCCTTTTTTTTTATTTATTAAAGAATGTGATCATACTATATATTCATTTATAGTTACAGTTTACTGTTAGTTCCTGTTCTCACTTACATTATAGCAGCTACAAACAGTCTTTCCCTCACTAGCGTCTCTTTTTCCTCTCTCCTGACATTAGTAAAACACAAAAAATGCAGCTTGTCATGTTACAGAGAAACCGCAAAGCTGTCCTGAAGATGCAAGAAAAATGGAAGTTACAGCTTTACCTCTGACTGTTACAAAGCACTGACACTGGAGACTCCTTCCATAAATGTTAAATAATAACATTACGATGCATCACGGTGCAGAAATATGACTGTGCATTGTGGGAATGTGCGATTCATATCAGGTCTATGAGCATTCTGTTAATTAAGCATCTGATGCATTTCCACTGTTTGAACACTAGAGGTCCCAAACTGTGCAACCCACAGGATTAAATAGATAGCTGACCGATGGCTCCGGATGGCAACGGCCGACACGCATGTTATAACAGTTAAAAAGAGCTCTTCAGTAGTAGCTTTCAAACCACACCAGCCTCACGCCACTGCAATCTACAGAGCCCAAGAAAGAGACCGCGGAAGTACGGGCGGTTTATCCGACTTTGGAGCTCTATTTCCAGTTAAAATGACGCCTCGGAGACTTTGTTTATTCAATCAGATTTTGGAGAGAATGTATGCATTTATTTCATTTTTTTAAAGATATGGTGAACCTGTAGTACATTTTAATAATTTCCATAATTTTCCTTCATTCAAATTTTGTGCAAAATTCTGAGAATTCTGAGAATCGAATCATGAAGCCAGTATCCTGAATCGCAACAAATCATGACACCCCATGACATTACACCCCTATTCAATAAACGTCTCCTTACAGAAAACTCCACCATATCGACAACTTTTTAAAACCCGTTTATGTGGAGTGAATGAGCTGTTACTATAGAAACGGGTTTGAATAACGTATTAAAACGAGCGCATTATTATAAACCTATCAGAGTTGCTGTTACAGAAAATTAATCAACACCTTCTGACCAAACAGAATCAGGAAGATCTCCTGGCTAGAGCAACTATTTCACCGAACAGTAATGGCACAGTGAGGTTCAGTTGTAGTGTCGAAAAAATCTTTTTAAACAGAAAAAGTTTTCTGACAGATTTTAGAGGCAACATCACAATTTTATCATAAAATTCAGTGTCTCAGATTTTTGTTTAATTACCCACTGTAAAATTTTTTGCTCACATTTATCTCTATTTTACATTTGCCACAGTATCCATGATCCAAATAAAAGTCAGATACGACCTATTCACTATATTTGCTCATAGGGTATGACATAATGGCACTGTCCATAGAACGTAATTTAAGATTCAGTCACAGAAGATCTATGACTTCTTGTCTGTATGCTGTTTATGCTGTTTGCCAAAGGTCACACTCAACTTTGTCTGCATTTTCAGTAAGATTAAAGTATTGGCACCCTCTGCTTTGTATGGGTTGTATACCACCTTGATAAGCGAGAGACTCTGTGAGAAAGAAATGCGAAAGCGCCATGCACGTGTAAACGTAAACGTTATTTCAAGTACTATTTTTTTGAACTGGTCTCCATCAGATAACTCCTCCTACTTTCACCTGGTTGTTACATGGTTGGAAAATGATACAGGTACTCCATCAGGGATGGAATGTTGCGTGGAAAAGCGCTGTAAGAATACCCTTTCTTTCTTCACATCATTTGTAATTAATAGATTCACAGGTACATCAACCGACAGAGGGCAATCATACATCTCGCATAATCCACAGCTCAGCAGATCTGAGTGTCAGAGCGTGAAATGTTCCATCTCCAGCAGGCTCAGCGTGATGTACGACGACACATGGACAAGCAGGCGCAAAGAAGGAACCGATTACTCAGAGTACTCCCAGGATCCAGGGCTTTTACAGGAGAGCACAAGGTGCTTCCAGAAGAGCAGAACAGTCTCTACAAATAATCCCGAGTGGCAGTTTTAATCCTCGTGGGCAAGCGTTTGGGGGATTTAGTTTTTCAGGGTCTTTCAATTCAGTCCTTTTGAGACACTTCAGCTGCTCATTTCCTGTCCATCAGAGTTTCATTATGATTGGCTTTATTTTTTTTTCTCCTTCAGCATCACGGCTCCTCGTCGTTTTCTAATTTCTAAGCGGAAATGAAAGATCAGGCACAGCAGAAGTTTTGCATCAGTGCTAAATATCCACAGAGTTTTCCTCTTCAGTCTTATGAAAACAGTACAGTCATGAATTAGTGATATTACAGCTGATACGTGTGATGCGTTTCCTGTTTTTATGCGCTTCCTCTTCACATAAAATATAAAATTTGTAGAATTTTGTTACTGGCTCAGCACATTTCACTGTCAGTGGTGTGATTGTCAGTCTGGATTTTTATTTCTTAGAAGATCCAAAGAACGAGTTTGAAGAAGCATGTTTCATCAGGTCAGACTTAAATATAGTACCAAAACAACCCTAACTATAGAACAAAATCTAACCTCCCCTTTATCTCCAAGGTCCTAGAAAAGGTTGTAGCACAGCAGCTATGCTCATACTTACATAGGAATAACATTCATGAAATGTATCAGTCAGGATTTAGGCCTCATCGTAGCACAGAGACAGCGCTGGTTAAAGTGGTAAATGACTTACTACTGGCCTCTGATCAGGGTTGTGTCTCCTTGCTTGTGCTGCTTGACCTTAGTGCAGCTTTTGATACCATTGATCATGCTGTTCTCCTCGATAGACTAGAAAATGTAGTGGGCATTAAGGGAACGGCCCTCTCCTGCGGCTGCGGTTGCCATGAGCAGCTTCGTACCCAGGACTCCATCAGTGGACGGTGGATAGATTTTAACCAGCCGGACTTCTTGCGGAAACTGTGATGAATTTATTGGTTGCACAATTGCAATATTTGTCCTTATAGCGCACAATAATAGAAGGGATTTATTTATAATCGCACTATCCGTTGCACCCAGATGAGGACGGGTTCCCTTTTGAGCCTGGTTCCTCTCAAGGTTTCTTCCTCATATCATCTCAGGGAGTTTTTCCTCGCCACCTTCGCCACCGGCTCGCTCATTAGGGATAAATTCACAGTGATCAATTCAAATGTTTACAATATATTTTTTGTGAATCCATTTATTTCTGTAAAGCTGCTTTGTGACAATGTCCATTGTTAAAAGCGCTATACAAATAAAACTGAACTGAATTGAATTGAATTAAGAATTACCTTCATATCTAGTAATGGAGAGAATAACATATAGGCTACTATAAAATATATAGACGTTATGAAGTAAACAGAATCCTGGGTCCTGATATTCATCCTGTATTTGTGACTTTGTTGGTACATGTGAATGGGAGTTTAGTTACTGTTTAGCTATCAGCACTTGAATGCACTGTGATTAAGGTCTTTAGATCGGATGTATCTCAAGATGGCTGGGAAGGGCTGGGTTGATATTTCTATCTTGATTTTACAAAATAATAAACAAATACACGTTTTTAAATACAACCCTCATACACTGGGCATACATTTGGCGACTGGAAACGGGAAATAACTCTTTAATTCTTTTCCAAGCACAGACAACAAGGAAATTACAACACATGATTATATAAATAACTAGTTTAAAACATTTTATGTATCATGTGTGTGTGTGTGTGTTTGTAATGTCGGTTCAAATCTCCAGAATGCATGTCATTTCTGCAGGGGAAAAAAATAAAACGCTGCAACCCAAAATACACTGCATGTTTGATTCATTTCCTGCAGACGAGTCGATTCGAATCACTTTCTCACTACAGGTCACTTGGAAGGCCACTTCACTCCGATGCTCTCGGTGAACCCCTGAGCGGGACTGCTGAGATCAGGAGGAGGAGAGCACACCAGGCCTCCATTCAAACGCACTCAACACTTCATACATGAACTGCAAATGAACTAAAGTGAGAAAGCGATTCGGCTCCGAATCGACTCACCTACATGAAGTGAATCAGTCATGCCGTGCGTTTTATTTTTTATTTGATTTGATTATTATTATTTATTTTTTTTTATTACGCTGTATAAATACCATCTGTCTCGGAGATATGGACTGATGAATGGAAAAGAAACCGAACTCTGGATGTGATGCACGAAAGCGTTTTTAATCCAGTTGTTTATATCATTTTTATCATCATTTATTTCTCGCGGGTTTCCTGCGGATTTCTGACCACTGATGAGTGAGAGAGTTTTAAATGACGTTTTATGTGAAGACGTCTTCATCCCCACACGCACCTGATGCGCAGGTAGCGGACGCTGCTCAGCCATTGTGCTTTGTAGATTGTGACGTGTTCCGCTGGAACGCGACGTCACGCCTCTGTGGCGTCACGGAGGAGTCCAAAGTAGTGCTCGGCTTTTGTGGTCATCAGTCTCAAAGGACAGAGAACGCAAGAGGTAAGCTCCTAACCAAACTCCTCCTAACATCTGTCTTTCTATAGCTGTTTATTCATTTTAATTAACAAATTAATGAATTCAATCGTTAAATAAAGAATTGTTCTGTTTTTGGTATGGTTCTAACAGAGTTCTGAGCCATGGCACCAACTCAAGTGAAATCTGAGCAGCAAATGATTAAAGTTATTATCTGATAACGTGCCCACAGCCGCCTTTTTAATTACTCAATAAGTTACTACACTAAGTGTTAGTGTGCTGAGTGATCAAGCCAGACCAGTAAAGATATTTGTGGCAAAATAACATATTCTTGAAAAATATAATTGCAAAGCGATTTAAATTTAGTGAATTTGGCTTAAGTAAGGATGCTCGTTTACTCGTATCATTAACGGTAACTCAGACAAAAAGTCTTACATGTCCTTCAAATGCAAATGAAACTGTGAAACAGTCTCTTTATCTGGCTTTGCATTGGTGTGCTATGCGATTGCTTTCACAGCTTTTTCTTCTGCGCGAAGGAACGACTTCTAAACATGAACAGAAAAGAGAAGCCCCAGCATAAATCTGTGAGAAACTCCACCCTTCATGCACCTTTCTTTCTTCCTAGCAATAAGTGTTAAAATATCACATGCTCATGTTTTTATATTAATAATATTACAGATGCAGGGAGCAATGGGAAGCAAACCGCAGCCACAGCCCAGGTAGAGTCATTACACCACTTCACACACAGGAGAAATCAGTATGATCAGTGTGTTTCATTTCTTCCGCCAGTTTAGCGTTATTAACCTCTCTGACCTAATGATAGGACACAACCCGAGAACAGAAGTGGAATGTTCGGAAAGTCAAAATGAGTGATAAAATGTCTTCTATCTGAAGTATGTTTTAATTCGAGCGAATGTATTTGCTTTTTAAAGAAAAAGAGAAGGAGCAGCGAAGACCAGCGCTCCAGGATGGAGTAGCAGGCCGAGACAGCAAGAATTTGGGCAGCAAACAGCAGGATGTAAACGTACACCTGAGAAACTTCCGGTGCGCAGATCATTAAAGGATGTTAGTATTTGATGTTATTAGTTATATTTGGATATTATATATGTTTTATTGTGTATGCCACAGAGCTAGATTAGGTAATAGTTTTATAGGTTTTGTGTCAGACCATGTGTGAACCATCTTGGATAAAGCAAAGTAAGACAGATGTGATTTGATGGAAACCATTAAATAATTTAGTCTTGTGTGGAAATAATGGGTTGTATTCAGAGAGAACATCAAATTAACAAAAACCCTGGAGTTATTTTATTAATTCCACAAATCATAATAGATTCGTATATTCTCTACGGGCTGAGTTTTTGACAAATCTAAAATGAATCTCATTTTCATTTTAGGCATCTGAGAAATACAGCATGTACCATGCCGTGGTGGCAAACCCGAAACTACGCTTGCCTCCTATTAACACAGCCAGAAATGGATCAATAGACACTATGAAGTTCTTAGATGAACTCTTTCAAGGACGCAGTGCTGGTACGATATGAACTAGTACCTTTAATCAGATTAAAATGACTTATAAACCAACCGTTCTCAGTGTTCAAATAATTCACACAAAGCTAATTGCATGTGTTGTGTATAGGACTTGCAGCAAAGAACACTAGGAAACCAAAACTAGGGAAAGCATCCGAAAGCAAACCTCAGGTACCGATCTTGGGCTCCTTTAAGTAAATGTGTGCATGATCTAATTTGATTTAACTCTGAGAAGGACAAATTTCCAGACTACGGGCTTTCATAATAGATGTAAAAATATGTATGCAGAAAATGTACTTGTCATAGGATATGCTTGAGAATATGCTCATTTATCATTACGTACATGACATTGGCACTTCAAGTCTTAGCTACTGTGTGAAACTGGTCACTTATGTAAGGAGACACAGTGAAAATATGCAGATGGGACATTTACAGTAATGAATTTACAACGGATATCATTTTTGCTCATGTAGTTTGAAACTGATATTCAGCATTATCCTAATATATTTATTATCTGTGATTTTAGGAAAAGTTGCCTGACATCACGGTACCTGAAAAATACAAGTTTAAGAAGCCAGCCGAATCGGGAGCTGATCGGGAGAGATCGGATCAGGACGTGAGCTATTGGCCAAAACATAAGGTTGAGCTAAGGGGTAAGACCACCAAGGATGAAACTGTAGTGAAGAAGAACTCAGATCAGCACATGAGCAACGTAGCGGTAAGGGGTAAGACTACCAAGGATGCAGCTGTAAGGAAGAAGAACTCGGATCAAGATGTGAGCGACGTAGAGGTAACGGGTAAGACTGCTGGGGATAAACTTGAGGTAGAACCTCAAATCAGCAGCAGCTCTGAGGATAGGATAAGAGCCAACATTACCAGTGCTGTCCTGGATTATGTAACCTCTGCATCGTTCAGGAGTCAGCTGGCGCGGCGCATTACGGAGGAGATCAATGTTAAAATAGCAAAAGCCGTGTCCCAGGCTCATGCGCATCTACATGCCATGAAATTCGGTACGGCAACGAGTAAGGCACAGAACATCTCCCAGGAACTACAATCGAGCAACAAATCTGGAGATCAGTCCCGAGTTCAGACTAAGGCTCCAACAAGAAGCTGTCAGGAAGAACGTACCGGCAGGCTTGGATTCAGTTACTGTATGGCAGCTCTGATTGGCTTTACCCTGATAGAATCTAGAGACCAAATGATGGAAAGATTTAAAAGCAAATCACCCATTCCTCCGACAGCAAGCAACAGTGCCACAGAAATAGTGGAAAATGTCTTTGAAAGCATCCTTGCTTCCGTAATTAATGGCAACATTCTGAACCCAGATGATAGCACTGATACGGATTCTTCTGCTAGCATGATAAATAATCTCGCTAGTCATGTCTTCAATAGTGTGTGTGACTGTATCCTTCAGAGCATTAACTCAAATGACAGCCAGAGTCCACTCCAGGAGCCACCAGGTAGGGCTGATAAAATGTGTGGATCTCAGACTGTGTTCAGACCTGCAGATGAATCAGATATTGCCCTCTGGAGACGCCAGGCTTCTTCACTGAAGGATATTATGTCGGTGTCTGGAATTTCCGAGGATGAGGGCTTCTTGGTTGCTTCTGGAAGCCTGAGTCACCTTGATGATCCTGTGACTTCAAGAATTGAAACATCTGACTCTGATATGGCTAAAAATGTTCTTGAGGAGGTCACTGCTACTCCTGGACAAGTGAGCAACCTTGAGGACCCTCTTGAAAAAGCAGCCTCTGATGTTGTCGCAAGTTTTCTTGAGGGGTTGCCCACAAGTGGTACTGACCTGAGTCCAGTCAACAAGCCAACAGAAAATGTTGACCACAAGTCTAGATCTGATGAAGGAGCAGAAGAGCGACTTGTGGCTGAATCAGATGTTGATCTTGAGCAAGTCTTGGCTACTCCTTCTGAGGAATATATTCCACCTGAGGTTACTACCCAAGACCTTCAGCTGATTGGACAGCAGGAACATGCTAGCCTTGTCCCTTCACCACCTTCTAGTGAGAAACCAGGTAAGGAAAACTTCACGTTAGATTCTGTATTATTTTTATACCATTTTAAGATGATTAATTTGTGACTTCTAGAAAGTATATAGGTTTTTTTCTACCACTGTGTTAAATATGTATTTGTTGTATTAAACCTCTAATTTAGAAGCATCCATTCAAAATCTTTTCACACTGTTCTTTCTTGTGTCCAAATTATAGGCTCCCCAAGAGGATCTTTTAGGAGAAGGACATGTCCTACAAGAAAGGTCAGCTCTTTACCAAACATGCCCCTTTCCATCCCTGACAAATTTGACACCGAAACAAGTACCTTTAGCCAGAAGAAAGAGGATGTCCTCAAGCGTACTCTTTCTCTGAGTGACATGAAAAATGCCACCAGCTTGGAGTCAGCAGAGAAGAAAGAAGATCTGCTGATCTCCAAAGCCTTTGAGCAGGAACGGTCTTCTGAACCTGAAGTTAAGGGCAAGGAGGAGGATGAGGATGAGGGCATCTTGGCTGATTTCATTCCACCACCTCAGACTTCAGCTACTGAACAAGATCTAAAACCTGATGAAGTAGCAGAAGAACGACTTGGGGTTGAATCAGATGTTGCTCTTGAGCAAGTCTTGGCCACTCTTTCTGAGGAAAATGTTCCATCAGAGGTTACTTCCCAAGATCTTCAGCTGATTGGACGCCAGGAACATGCTAGCCTTATAACTTCACCACGCCCTACTAAGAAGCCAGGTAAGGAAAACTTCTTATGCTACGTACGTTTTTACAATTATATAACCTTTTAAGCTTAGTAAAGTACGAGCCGTCCATTTACAATCTTTTCACACTGTTCTTTGTCGTGTCCAAATTGTAGACTCTCCAAGAGGATCTGCCAGGAGAAGGACACATCCTACCACAAAGGCCCGCTCTTTACCAAACGTGTACTTTGAAAAAGAAGATGGCATCCCTGACCAATCTCTTCAGAAGCGTAGCCATTCTCTGATTAGCTTGGAAAAGGGATCAGGTATGTCCAGAAGCACAAGCAGCCTCGATGAGCCTCTGACTTCATCCAAAACATCCGACCTTGTGTGTGGCTCCAAGAAACAACCCAAACCAGCGACAAGTGATGCGTCAAAGGAAGAACCCAAAGCACCGAAGACCAGAACAATGTTTTCCGTTTTAAGGATTTTGGCTCTTCCAACAAAACCTAAAATGCCAGCAGCAAAACCTTCATTATGTGACAAAGAACAAAATTCTTCCGGAGGTTTTTCTGTATCCCTTGATCAGGAGAGCAGAGTCCAGAAAGAAATGACCAAACATGTTCCCTTCATAAGCTGTGAGTGTCAGGCGCAGGGCCACTAGCGCACAGCGCCCTGCGGGGAGAGGTCTGAGCAGACCTTATAGAATAAGGTGAAGTGCTCTCTTTCCTTGACAAACTTTTTTGAAGACCAGAGATAAATACGACATGCATGCGGCGCAGCGTGATATGGCTCTGAAACAACTCCACACCCGGGATGATAATCTGACACACACAGTCATTCAGGATTCGGATAGCATTTTGGATTAAGATTAGTTAGGATTTGGTTAGGGATTGTTACAGAGCCGTCCCATGCTGCGCGCTGCTCAGTGGAAAAAACACCATCGGGTTCCACTGTTAGGACAGAAATCAATTAAAGATGTAAGTCATCTGATAAGATTTTGCACAGTATATCAATATGCTGCATATTGCAATATGCTCTTGTGCTATCCACAATCCCTGAATTTACTTCTCCCTTTTCCAAGGACTCGTCTGAGAGAGAAAGAATGATAAAGAAAGTATTTTGAGAAGATTTTCTTGTGAAAATCTTATGGAAATAAAGTCTTGTGGAAAAAAAAATCATGTACAAAAAAAGTTAAAATAAATTTAACATGTACAAAGATCACAAATAAATGAATTCATGTACAAAATAAAGTGGAAAGAATTATTTCGTTTTTTTAAAAAGCACAAATAAATATATAAGGTGTAAAAAGATCAGAGGCGAATAAATGAATCATGTAAAAAAAAATGAAAATGAATTGTGTAATATCAAGTGAAAATAAATTAATCATGTGTAAAAAGATGTAAAAAAAAATAAATAACAAATTGTGTAAAATAAATGAAAAAACTTAACATGGGAAATTTTACATTTTGAAAAATTTGTGAGACATAACGTGCGAAATTATTTACAAATTAAAAAACTTTAAAGTTATGATTGCATAAGTATTCACCCTCTAAATTAGACTGAAATCAGTTTCCATGAGAAGTGATTTGTAGAAGAACCCAGAGTTTGTTAGAGAACATACACTGCGTACTCTATACCCTCCTAATGATAGCGTTCAGGTGTTTCAGCCACACCCACTGCTTACAGGTGCACAAAATCAAGCCCGTAGCAATGCGATCTCCAGACACAAACATCAGCAGTAGAATGAGTTGTACTGAAGAGCTCACTGTCATAGGATGCCACCTTCGTGACACCTTTTATAAGCAACAACGGCTCAGCCACGAAGCGGTAGACCACGCAAACTCACAGAGCGGGACTCCGAGTGCTGAAACGCGTGGCATCTCTGTTGCATCAGTCACTACAGAGTTCCAAATTGCCTCTAGAACAACATCAGCACAGGACCTGTGCATCCAGAGCTTCATGAAATGGGTTTCCATGGCTGAGCAGCTACACGCAAGCCTAAGATTACTGAGTGTAATGCCAAGCGTGGGAAGGAGTGGTGTAAAGCGCTGACACTGGACTCTGGAGCAGTGGAAACACGTTCTCTGGAGTGATGAATCACGCCTAACGATCAGGCAGTCTGACGGATGAATCTGGGTTTGGCGGATGCCAGGAGAACGCTACCTACCGGAATGCAGAGTGCCAACAGTTTTTCAGGGTGTAGGACCCTTAGTTCCAGTGAAGGGGAACGTTAATGCTAATGTTAATGCTAATGTTAATGCTACAGCATACAAAGACAGACTTTGTGGCAACAGTTTGAGGAAGAATATTTCCTGTTCCGACATGACAATGCCCCCGTGCACAAAGCGAGCTCCATAAAGACATGATTTGATGAGTTTGGGGTGAAGGAACTCCTCCTCGACACCACTGAACACCTTCAGTATGAACTGGAACGTCGATTGTAAATACTTTTTGAATGTGAATACTTATGCAGTTCACTGTATGTCACTGTACGTACATAATAAGCCATTTTTATCGCACCTTTTCATATTTACACTGAACATATTCATCACTGCAATTCTCATCTTACTGTACATTCTATCGACTTAAGCTACACTTTACTACTAATATACTGCTCAGAAACTCCATTTGTGCAAAAATGCATTTAATGGGATTGATTTTTACAGAACAGGATTGAATCACAGAACAGTGGTTTGTTCTTTGGATGGAAATTTCTGGAATAAAAAGCTCTAATGGATCAAATTAATGTCTTCTTCTTCTTCTTCTTCTTTCGGCTTTTCCCTTCAGGGGTCGCCACAGCGAATCATCACTCTCCACCTATCCCTATCTTCTGCATCCTCAACACTTGCACCCACTAGCTTCATCTCCTCGTTTATTACCTCCATATACCTCCTCTTTGGCTTCCTCTTCGCCTCCTGCCTGGCAGCTCCATGTCCAACATTCTCCTACCAGTATACTCCCTCTCCCTCCTCTGAACATGTCCAAACCATCTTAATCTGGCCTCCCTAACTCTGTCCCCCAAACGTCCAACATGAGCCGTCCCTCTGATGTACTCGTTCCTAATCCTGTCCAACCTCGTCCCTCCCAAAGAGAACCTCAACATCTTCAGCTCTGCTACCTCTAGCTCTGCCTCCTGTCTCTTCCTCAGTGCCACTGTCTCTAAACCATACAGCATGGCCG
>CM040996.1:18528330-18539512 GCA_022985145.1 Pangasius djambal
TGTAGTGTGGAGTATGCAGTATATAATGTGTGATGTACAGTGTGTAGTGGAGAGTATGCAGTATATAATGTGTGATGTGTGATGTACAGTGTGTAGTGGAGAGTATGCAGTATATAATGTGTGATGTACAGTGTGTAGTGTGGAGTATGCAGTATATAATGTGTGATGTGTGATGTACAGTGTGTAGTGGAGAGTATGCAGTATATAATGTGTGATGTGTGATGTACAGTGTGTAGTGGAGAGTATGCAGTATATAATGTGTGATGTACAGTGTGTAGTGGAGAGTATGCAGTATATAATGTGTGATGTGTGATGTACAGTGTGTAGTGGAGAGTATGCAGTATATAATGTGTGATGTGTGATGTACAGTGTGTAGTGCGGAGTATGCAGTATATAATGTGTGATGTGTGATGTACAGCGCGCAGTGTAAAGGTGTCAGTCAAACCCGGTGTGAGGTGAGGTGGAGGTGAGGTGGAGGTAAGTCGGCGAGAGCGGAGTCATTCCCAGCCGAGCAGCTGTGCTGTCACACTTTTTTGTGTCTGGGTCCAGAGGGACGTGGTGGAGGAAGGAGACTGAAATATTCTGTCCAGTTTCGTGTCGTTAGCTCGTAGAGGATTTCCCACACCTCGTCACGTCGTCACATCATCACATCACATCGTCATGACACACGGGGGAAGCAAAGAAACGGTTGCTATGGTGATGCTGGGTTGCTAGGGTCAGCAGTAGCTTTTAATTGCCAGTGATGTCACTTTCCAAAAATGAACAAAGAGCCAGTCTCCCTTTCTTTCTCTCTCTCTCTCTCTCTCTCTCTCTCTCTTGCACTTGTTCTTTGTCTCTCTCTCTCTCTCTCTCTCTCTCTCTCTTTCTCTCTTTCTCTCTGTGTCATTCTGTTCTCTCTCTCCCCCTCTCCTCTTTGTTATCTGCTCTCTACTTTATGGCTCTCTTTCATGCCCTCCTCTCTATCCTCCCTTTCTGTATTTCTTATTTTCAGTCTGTCTGTTGATCCGTCTGTCTGATTAGCTCTCTCTCTCTGTCTGACAGTCCGATGATCTGTCCATATGTCTGTCTCCCTGTTAGTTATCTGTCTGTCATTCTATCTATCTGTGGGTCTGTCTGTCTGTCTGTTTCTCTATCTGTCCACCTCTTGATGTGTCTGTTGTTCTATCCAGCTGTTTCTCGACTGATCCGTCTGTCTGTCTGCCTCTCTTTCGGTCTCTGTATATCTATCTCTGTCTCTCTATCTATCTATCGCTTTCCCTCTCATTTTTTTCTCTCATTTCCCCCGTGCACGAGTATAAATATGTAAATGTGTCATCTTTATGCAGGACTCTTTCTCATTAGCTTTATTTAGGGAAGTTCAGCTCCTTCCCTCTTTCTCTCCATCCCTCCATCCCTCCATCTCTCAGGGCTGTGAGAATTCCTGCTCACCGCCATGCGTCACTCCAAAGACAAAAAAAAAAACCTCACATGTAGCCCAGAGCTAGTTGTCCTGGTTATTAACCTTGACATTGGCTTTATTTCAGCACTCTTCTTCTTCCTCTTCCTCTTCTTCTCCTCCTCCTCCTCCTCCTCCTCTGCTGAGTGTTGGTGCTCGGGCAGAGAGGATGTTTCTCAGGCAACACGCTGCTGCCCCCCGCAGGCCTAAAGCGCTATCACTCGTGTCCTATGAGCTAAATCAGGTACTAAATAAACTGGTCGTTATCATATACCTTTAAATGTGTTATAAAGTGTGTGTGTGTACTGATTAGAGCTGTAGATTACAGACGGAAGTGTGAAATGACCTAACAGGCTGTTTTTGCAAAGCGAACAATAGCACCGCCTCCAATCCAGAGATCAGACTGTAATGTTGAAGTGAATTAAACATTTTAGGAGGCAGTGTCATGGCTTTTTAACATCAGCATTACTGAGTTATAGTTCACAATGATCTGATTTAAACACTACAGTGCTGCGACTCTCTCTCCCTCTCTCTCTCTCTCTCTCTCCCTCTCTCTCTCTCTCTCTCTCTCTCTGTCTCGTTCTCTGCTGTCTTCTCACTCCTCACATCGAGAATTAACTCAAAATAAACTCAAAATAAAAGCCCAAAGCTGCTGACGTGCTGAATTTCACAGTGATAAATATGCAAGTGTGATATTTTTCTCCTCTACCCTGTCCTGGGGTGCACTTACTTATTAATGTTTGCAGTTTCACTAAGAACATTAACTTTCTGTCAGATTAATTTCAGCATTTATTTCAAAGGAATGAAACCAGATTACCGGATTTGCCTGACTGTAATACGTGTTTATTGTAAATGTTTATTGATGGAGTTCAGCCTTATATCCTGCAGATATTTATCCATATTCATTTTTTCCATATTTATTTTATATATGTTATCACTCTACTTTGTTTACTTAATTGTTTGAGAATATTATTTATTTAATTACTTAGTTAATTGATTGTATCTCAACGTCGATGGTAGATTTTGTGACGTTATTCACTACGCAGATTCACTTTTAATTTGAATTGAAGGCTTGACTCGCCGAAGCTGCTTTTACGCTAGCTGTTTATTTCTTTTAGTGTTTTTTTTTAACCCTTTTTATTTGCTTTCCTGAAAACTTTTCATCACTTTCCGAAGCTCAGCTGTGACCAAAAAAAATGCAGACAGCGGCACTTTTTAAAAGCACCCACTTTCTGTAAGACTACATTAAAAGGTATGCTGAAAAAAATCTAATAATATAAGGAGAAAATTAAAAGCATAGAAGAAGCCTTATTCACCTTTTCAAACCAAGAAAAAAAACAACTTCTCTGTTTTAAACCCAGAAGCCAAATTTGTGTTTAGACCACGGTGGTGCCTTGACCACAGATTTCCCGTGTGACTGTAAAAGCTGTGCAAGCATCGTACACACTCGAGACGTTCCTCTGGTAAAGCAGCGCAGAGAAAGAGTTTGTGGGAGATTTCTTTCCCCTGTCTGATAGACGTAATAATTTCGTTCTGTACCGAGACAAGGATCATTTTTCACGTCAAGGTCAGTTATGACTCCTGACCCTCTCCGTGTGCAGCTGCTCTCGGTTCGAAAAACAAATGAGAGTCATTTCAGAAAGTGACGGCGACTGAGGCCCGGAGCCACGGTTCCACCACGCAGCGCTCGCATGGAGCTACGCCACTGCATTTATAGGTCACACACACACACTGCTGATGTAGCTACCAGAAAAACGATGGAGTATTCCTTTAATCTTTTTCTCCGTAATGGTCATGTGACCTCCGCCATCCTCGTGAACGTGATATCGTGCGCATTTATTAACGCTGACGCTGGAAGTGCTTTCGATTGGGCTGCGTCTGCCGAGCGGAGGACAGCGGAAGGCGCTAACGGGGCGGCCGTGCTTGTTGACCTTCAGCTAATCAGGAGCGTGATTAGCCTCAGCTCCGCCTCCGCGCTGGTGGAGTGGAGGAAATGAAACTGGATGGAAACGGAGGAAGTCACTCAACATCTCATTTCTCACATTCAGATTTCCAGATTTCTGAATAGTTGATACTTATTTATTCGGTGTGTAGGCGTGCAGGCCGTAGGTGTGTAGGCGTGTGTGATCTGATGGTGGAGTCGTCTCTGAGTGAGTTCACACCTCTGCAGTGTTTGGTATAAAATGCTCAAGTTTGTCACAGAGCTTCACTTTTCCTCCTTTACTGCAGTGAGAATTCATCACGTATTTCCTCTGTGAAATACTTCAGTGCGCTGTGGAGGCAATACAGAACGTTTTTTTTTATCGCCTTACTATTCGTGAACAAATGCAAAACACAGATACCAGAGAACCACGACGCTGCTTTACAAATACACAGTGATTACCGGCCGTTTATGTGTGACGCGCTGTTGGTGTGGATCACATGACATTCAGCCTTATTTATTTATTTTATTTATTTACTGAGTAATAGATTTGTGTACACAGTTCCTTTTGTGCCTCACATGACTTTTGGGTGTTTATAAAATGAACGTGTTTATGTATTCATTCATTCATTCATTATTATTATAATTCATCTATTTTCACCGTTCCATTTCCATCACAAGACTTTTCGTTTATATTTTATAGTTCATCATTTGTGGATAACACGACTTTTGGCCTTCGTTGAAATAAATCCATCTGTCTTTCTGTTTGTCTGTTTATTATTTAGATATTTTTTTTTTATTCCAGTTGAGGTTGACGTCACTTCTTGCCTTTTCTTACTCATTCATTCATTCATTCATTCAGTTTATTTCATTCATTTAGTTGATTTATTTGGTTCTTTTTCCTGGCGAGTGTTCTGCATCGCCCTCCTGAGCAGCAGATGGCGCTGTGCATCGCAGAACACTGTCATGTTTTCCAACATGGGGGCATTTTTTGAAAGGTTATGTTTAGTTGTTTAGTTCGGCACTAAATTAACTCAGTAATGGACCGCCGCCTTGTTTTCAGTCCATTTGTGAAGAAACTTCTGAGATTTTTCTAAATGTTAAATTGGGAAGACTGTGTGCATGTGTGTCATTATTTTACTGCTTTCTTAACATGCGATGCTTTTCCTCTTCGCAGCCCACCGAAGTTGCCAGTTGTGGTGTCTGGAGTGGTGACTAAGGTACTCCAGTGTTACACACACACACACACACACACACACACACACGCACATTGATATAAACAGTGTGTAAGAGGATGTGGTTCATGGAGGTGGGTCTGTTTATCAGGGTTTCACGTTTTATCAGAATATCCACAGGCAGATGCTCACTGACTGCACATAATGTTTAATTCACACACTGTGTGAAGCCCTCTGAGTCCCTGCCTGTGTGTGTTAATGTCTAGACCGCGTGTGTGTGTGTGTGT
The DNA here is from genome assembly GCA_022985145.1 of Pangasius djambal. Lineage (NCBI taxonomy): Eukaryota > Metazoa > Chordata > Actinopteri > Siluriformes > Pangasiidae > Pangasius > Pangasius djambal. The sequence goes on from CM040996.1 coordinate 18,533,149, forward strand.
GTGTGTGTGTGTGTGTGTGTGTGTGTGTGTGTGTGCGTGCGCGTGTGTGTGGAAATCAGTGTGCAGGTAAGATTTCTCTCCTCTCTCTGGAGAGTCCACATTCTGACATGAAAGAACCGAGCGAGAGGCTGCACTGCTCCTGAAGCTTCAAACAAAAGCCCATGGAAAGATCTGGAAACAGATACACACTGTCAGAGCCACAGCTTACAGCTCTCTTACAGGACTTATTTCCCATGTGTACTGAACACACTCGATTTTTCCTGGGAAATCTGTCGTCTAACATTGACACTTAATGTTAAGTGTTATGCAGCAGCACATCCCTAAAGTGTTTTATTCCTCTTATACCAATTTGTATTGATTAAAGAACATGTCATACTTTTTATCCTTTTATAGTTACTCTTAATGTTCATGAAACAAGTTACGCAGCTTGTCATGTTATCGAGAAACACCAAACGCGTAAACTTCTCTGTCCTGAAGATGCTGGAAAACTTAAACTCCTTCCATAAATGTGAAATATACGTCCCCTTACTTTAGGAAAACTTCACCGTATGAAAGATTTATTTTTTTTCTTTTTCAATCCATTTAAAATATTAATGGAGCGTTCTCTGTACAAGTCCCTCGGAATGAGCTGTTACTATAGAAACGATAAGGCATTAGCGAGATAATGAGCGCGTTATTATTAGCCTGTGATTTGTGATGATGTCACCGCACATAAATTTTGTCTGTTGGAGCAAAGAGCCTCAAGAAAATCTTATTAATTATTTCCCCTGTAGAAGAAAGATGGTTTCAGGAAGCGCTGTTCGGAGTTCAGGAGTATTTTATTTAATGCACACACACACACGCGCGCGCACACACACACACACACACACACACACTCTAAAATTCTCTCTCGTGCACTTCTTTCCAGTTTGTATCCTTTTTATCCTCCTGTTGCCTCCCGAAGAGACTCGCTGTTGTAGAAAATTACAGTTTACACCCAAAGTGCTGTAAGTGTCTAACTGTGAAGCCAGCAGCATATAAGACATCAGATACAGCTTTATTAGCGTTTACTCGTCCTCGGAGAAGAGGCAGAGCTCGGCTTCCGTCACGGCGGAGAGATCGTATAGAGACCTCCATCGTGACCTTAATCTCCACCCGTAATGCGGGATTGGCCCGTCACGGTCATACCACAGCGCTGTGATGTAACACACACACACACACGGACACGGACACGGACACAGCATATGCATTTATATATCGCATTCAAAAAGTGTGCCGTGTTTATTTTATTTTTTTTTTATATATATATACCACCAGTGCCGTCAAGTCAGCAGTCTTCCCCATGATTGTGTAGCCTACAGACCTAGACTGAGATACTGAATTTGGGCTTTTCATTAGTTGTCAGTTATAATCATCAAAATGTAAAAAAAATAAACACTTGAAATATATCAGTCTGTGTGGAATGAATGTATACATTATACAAGTTTCACTTTTTGAATGGAATTAGTGAAATAAATCAACTTTTTGATGATATTCTGATTATATGACCAGCACCTGTACACGAGATCACAGACGCCTACAACTGGCTAGTCTCGCTGTGATTGACAGGGCAGAGAGAGTATGCCCCTCCCACCCAGAGAGCTCCCTGGGATTCAAACTCACGATCTCCCAGCGATGGAGCAAACTCTTTTCAGTTTTTATTTTGCATGTATTTTGCATTTTTTTTTGTTTTGCATATATTGGAATATCTTTGCCTTTTTTGGTGCATAAACAAACAGTTAAAAAAAACCATCGCAATCATCAAAAATAATACTTTTCTAAACAGAAAATTAGAAACGTTTTAGAGTGTTTTAGTGCAAGAATAAATGATCAGGTCATATTGGCTAGGTCGTGCTGGGAAAAAAGCATACCTGACACTTGCATGGTAAACATTTTGAACAGTTTTTGACTATATATATATAAATATATATTAAAAACATACAGAAATGTCCAAACTAGCTCCAAGGATTAATTGTGTTTTTGTCATTGTCATGATGGAGGAGTCCGTGACGAACACCTGGAGGACTGCGATTTAAAAAAATAGCTTCAAGTTGGACATTTTGAACTAAAAGATGGCGTCAGGTTCATGTTTTGTGTCAAATGTATCATTAATTAACGTGTGTACTTGTAAGAGTAGTTTTACTCTTGCTTGTGTAATATGTAAAAACAGATTTTTATAGATAGTGTATAGTCAAATCGACACTTAGAGCCCCGCCCTATTGGAGAGAGTGTGTTTTTTTTTTTTTTTCCCCTTTTTTTTACCTGTAGAGTTGCCGTGATGTTCTTCCTTCTTCCCTGAAAGCCTCGCCCGTCTTGATCAATCTGTTATTGCAGCATCCAGACTTGATCAGAGATCTCCCATGACCGCTTTTCCCTGTGTCGGATTTCCTCAGAGCAGCATGTTAGCGTTGAAACTGCAGTCGTGCTGAAATCCAGATTCTTTTCGTCGTCTTCTTTATTTCTGTCCAAGTACGAGTTTGTTTTTGCATTTTTTTTTTTTTTTTTTAATGAGAAGAACAGATGTACAGCATGTTTCACCGCTTCAGTTTGTTCCTGTGGTTTGGGGATTTCCCTTAAATTCATTTGCCAGTACACCGTTTACAGACAGGAACTCGTTCTCGGTTTCTGTTTGGTCCGATTCTCTTTGACCCGGCGTGTTATTAATAAACCAGACAATAAAAGGGAAAGGGCTGGGGCTGGAAATGTACTCACTTTCATGACTTTCATGTAATTCTACGAATTAGCTGAAGCATATCTCACCTTTTATTTATTTACTTGTTTGTTTAGTTCTTTAACTTTTTCAGATGTTCAGAGCCAATTCCACAGTCAGTTCCTCTAGCTTAAGAGTAGAGGTTACAGGTTTACAGGTTACAGTGTTTAGATGGAAAATGACGGAAAACCAGGGATTTCTTTCTTTAATTCCATAATGTGCAGAATGATATCAGTAGAAAAAGTACAGAAATTGTGGTTTTACATTCAGCAAACGGGAAGTTGTAGATGTTCTGAACCTCATTTCCGTAGAAAATGGAAATGTGTGAAGTTTTTGGTTCCTGCTCTTGAGTTTTAACCCGAACTTCCCGTGTGTGCTCGTGCTCCTCAGGGTGATAAGGACTTCACCCCGGCCGCGGCTCAGGTGGCTCACACGAAGCCTGTACCCTCGGTGCAGAAGCTGCCGCCGTCCCACCACATCAACCAGCACATCCACCAGCCCCGCAAGTGAACCTCCACCTTCTTCCAGTGCACAAGGACCACGCCACAACCCCCAACCGATTCTCAGTCTATTCCTCACACATTCCTAGCCCACTCCCAACCAATCCCGAAACAAACCCAAACCAGTTTTCAGAATCGATTCCCTTCTGATTCTCAATCAGTCTCTAAACGATTCCCAACTCATTTTGTCAGTTCTCTGCCAATTCCCAATTAATTTTCGGCCAGTTCCCAACTGATTTCCAACCCATTCCCCAGATGATTCCCAACCTGTTGGGAGACCTCAGACTCCCCAGACTCCCAGCTGATTCTCTTCAGTTCCCAGATGATTCCCAGCCAATTTCCAACTAATTCCCAACCTGTTCCCAGCCAGTTCCTGACCAGTCTCCAACCAGTTCTCAATCAATTTCTATCAGATGTCCAACCAAATTCCAGCCAGATCCCAACTGATTGCCCCTCATTTCCCCACCAGTTCCCAGATGATTCCCAGCTGCTTCCTAAACAGTTTCCAATAAATTTCCCCCAAGTTTTCAACCAGCTCCCAAATGATTGCTGCTCAGTTTACACCCAGTTACAATCCAGTCCAGCTCCTAACCAATTCCCAAGTCAGTGCTCAGGTCCATCGGGGGACTCCCAGCATTCCTCACAGTCCCTTTCTGTCTGTGCCTGCCAGTGTTCTGCCTTGACCAACATCCTGAGAGCCCGTTTTCTTTCTCTCTCTCTCTCTCTCTCTCTCTCTCTCTCTCTCACACACACACTCTCACTATCACTCTCTCTCTCACACACACACACACACACACACACACACACACACACACATGACCCTACCTGGTTCTGTCCTCTCGTTCCCTTTAAAAATTTTCTACCCAAAACCTGAGAGCTCCGTCACTGAACACAGATCTGCCGAGTTCATTCTATTGCTGTACTGAATGAAAGGTTAAGCGAGTTTTATTTTTATCGGTGTTTCTGTTTTAAACCAATTACTCCTGGAATGATGTAAAGTGTATAAATCGGTTTGTGTAAGTGGATGATGTGATGTTAGAAATTAGGTGTGGCTGTCTGAATAAAGAGTTAATATAAAATCATTAACGTTCCAGCCTGAGAGTCGTTATTGGACTCCGCCCACATAATTACGCCGTGGCCTTGTGCTCGACGTTTTCAGCGTCTACTGATCCCCGCGTTCTGGAAATATTTTGGTCAAATTTTTTATATATCTCTCCATGTGTCTATCTGTGTCTCCCTCTTTGTTTTTCTTTCTTTCTCCCTCTGTCTCTCTCACTCTTTTTCTGTATTTCTCCTTCTCTGTCTTTCTGTCTCTGTGTATGTGTCTCTCTCTTGTCTCCCATGGTCTCTCTTTTTCCCTGTCTCTCTTTTTCTCTGTGTCACTCTATCCTTGTCTGTGTATCTCTAGGTCTCTCGTATCTGTATCTCTAGGTCTCTGTTAATCTCTTTCTTTCTCAGTCTCTCTCTCTCTCTCTCTCTCTCTCTCTATTTTTCTGTCTCTATATCTCTCTCTAGTTCTTCTCTCTGTTTGCCTCTCTCTTCTTTTCCTGTTTCTCTCTCTCTCCAAGTGTCTATCTGTGTGTCTCTCTTTGTTTTTCTTTCTTTCTCCCTCTGTCTCTCACTCTCTCTCTGTTTGTTCTTTCTGTCTATCAGTCTTTTTCTGTATTTCTCCTTCTCTGTATTTCTGTCTCTGTGTATGTGTCTCTCTCTTCTTCTCTCTTTTCCCCTGTCTCTCTTTTTCTCTGTCACTCTATCCTTGTCTGTGTATCTCTCTGTATCTCTAGGTCTCTGTTTCACTCTTTCTTTCTCTCTCTCTCTCTCTCTCTCTCTCTCTCTCTCTCTGATCTGTACACACCAGCACACTGTTCACTCTCACATGGGATAAAAACTCATCCGTTTTGTGGAAGTGGAACTTTCTGGAGCGCTGCCGTATTCCGGTCAGGGTCCTGCTGTTCCACGGTGTGTTCTCTGCTGTTTACCCGGACTGATATTAAAGCGGGTCCAGGGTCGGCGTAGCGTCCAGTCTGTCCGTCCTCGCTCAGGGTTTGTCTTTAATACGTCATCAACCACAAAACACCACCTGACCAATCAGAATTCAGAACTCAACAGCACTGTGATATAAAATATGAATAATAGATCATAGTATTTGAAGTGATATAACGGCATTGATCCAAAAGGGCCAGCGGGTTTATAGGGACTTCCCGCAGTGTAGGATAACCATTCAGCTTCTTAATTATTCATTTTTAACCGTATTATAAATTGTTATTTAATAGTTTATTTTTATATTTATTAAATTAATATGTTGAGTTTATATTATACATTTATTAAAAATATTAATAGTGTTTAACAGTGTTTTAATCACTAACATCAACAGTGGATCTATTTCAGTTGTACATATTCCTCTACATCGTCCACTAGCAGGTGCTGTCTCAGTGCTTCCTTCTCTTCTTAAATCATGCTTTAAAAACGCTGACTCCTGCAGCTAAGCTAAGCTAAGCTAAGTGCCCGGGCATCTGTCGTCCCGCTCCAGTGACCTGAGGGCTTAATAAAAGCCGCCGTCTCTCCTCGTACAGCTCTTATGTCTCTGAGGAAGAAGAAGAAGAAGAAACGAAAGCACAATTCGTCTTCGAGTTACAGCGCAGTACTGCAAACTTTATTCACATTTCATCAGATACAGTTTCCTCAAACATCGCTGCTTATCCGATTTCACGCAGTCCTGTTGCTCGACAGGTCATGGGACTTCAAGTAGAATCATACACATTGCTCTCCAGAATTATTGGTCATCAACATGAACAAATATGACTACAAATTTTTTAAAAAAAAACACACAATCATTCAGGCTTTTCACTCAAATCATGACAAAAAAAAGTTTTGCTGTTGTCCAGCTTAAATTATTGATAATCCGAAGGAATATTTGCTTGTTAAATCTTGCAGGAATAAACTTTTCTCCAAGACCGAAATGTTGATTGTAAGGGTGCAGCTATTTTTTAAAAAAAATAAAATTTCAAATATTTTGTGTTTGGAAAAGAAAAAGGAATAAATAAATCTATGCATATGTTGTAAGCCATTTTTTAAAACATTTTTATTCTTTTTTTTTTTTTTTTTTTTTAACTCATTTCTCATTTTACTCATAATT
>CM040996.1:18539612-18572866 GCA_022985145.1 Pangasius djambal
TATTTTATTATGTATTTATTTAAGATATCATTTATTGCATGTGTTGCTCTTTATATATTACACGAAGGGGTGCCAAAACTTCTGGAGGGCACTGGAGATACAGGAACAGAGGCACAGTGGTTCCGTGGTCAAGAACGAAGAAAGAAAAACAACATGTTCTGTTTGATCCGTATAGAACCTGAGATTATGGTGATGATTAAAGTGTTAATAACAGTTTGATTTTATATTATAGAGGGTGTTAATGATGCAGCTTCTCTTTATTAACACGCACATCTGCTCGCTTATGAGGTACAGAGTAAACAAATTTCCAGGGTGTGCAAAGTAGAGTTAATGTTACCACCCAAAAGTTGACTGTTTCCTAATAACAGCACGTTCTGAAGTGTTTTATTCCTCTTATACCACCGCGAAACTGCGATATATAAGACAACGACCTCTCGTACTTTCTATCCGTTTATAGTTATTTTAATGTTCATGAAACAAGCGAGTTCCTGTTCTCACTTACGTTATAGCACCTATAAACCATCGTTCCCTCACCAGCCTCTCTTTCTTTCTCTCTTTTTTTTTCTTCTCTGATTTGAAGTTAAGACAAAAAAAAAAATCGCGGCTTGTCTTGTTACTGAAAAACCGTAAAGCGTAACCTCAGAAAAGTTACAGCTTCACCTCTGACGGTTACAAGATGCTGATACTGGAGACTCCTTCCATAAATGAGGACTGTAATAAACATCTCCTTACAGAAGCCTTCACCATATCAACGCAGCTGCTGTACATGGCCCGGGGAATGAGCTGTTACTATGGAAACAATAACGTATCAGAACGAGCGCATTAATATAAGCCTGTGATTTGCGGCTGCACTACTGTCAGAGCTGCTGTTAGAGAAAATGAATCAACGCCTTCTGACCAATCAGAATCCAGAACTCAGCAGCGCTGTGGTTTAATGTTGCATTAACACCGACTGCAGATTTGCGGTAGTGACGGATTTGAGTTTTCCGTGAAGGGAATCGATTCAGACATTATTTAATTCTGGTTAGTGTTTTTATTTTTGCTTGACATGCACTGTACTGCATTTTTCTCAGTTTTAGCAGTCTACGTGTTCCAGATTCGGAAGTATTGGCACCTCTCTATCCCATCCATCAGTGGAAGGAGAGCACCACTGAGCAGACACGTCGGCAGACAGTAGCTACGAGGTTGGTGCGCTTTATAAACGCTACTCGTGTGTTTCCTTTTAAAGTTCCCTGCTGTTCCGCTTGAGCGACGTAGCAGGCTTGGAGTCTCAGACAGAGATGTGTTGAACAAATGTGCTCATTAGAATATTAGGCCACGCCCACTGTGCTGATATTTAGCTTCACATTCAAGTTTTGTTCGTGGGACTTATTTTATTACCTAAAAGGGCTGTAGATTTCCAGTAAAGCATGCACGGAGGAAGGGTTTCTGAGATGTGTACTTTTTTTGATCCTTTTTTTTTTTGCATCTGAAAAAAAAAAAATAAATGTTTAGTATGTACAAATATTTTCGATTGGATGTTTATGCTGGTAGTGTAGGTGTCTAAGCCATTAACAGCTAGGATGTTGGTCCTACCATGAAATGATTTTTTTTTTGTGTGTTATAGAAATGTTTGTTATTATCACAAAAAGTGACAGTTTTCTTAAAGAATAAATATGAAAATAAATTATCTTCAAGTTTCAAGTATCAAAATTCCCAAGCCAGGACTGGGATGTGTAGTGCACACGTCGTGACAGAGTTACTTCTGTTTACCCCCAGCGAGGTGTCGCCTAGTGATCTCCTCCAGCCGCTTCCTCTCAGCTTCCTCTGCTTTCTTTCGTTCTTCTTTAAGTTCTTTGTACCTCCACTTGGGCACCTGGAGGTACTGGCCACTGTTGCAGCTACTTTTGCGCCGCTCCTTCTCGGGCTCGTGCGTTGCCGTCGGAGCCTTGGTGATCCGCAGCTTGGGCACCACCAGGCCCGGTCTCACGCTGCTCCGTCTCACCAGGTGGAGCGGGAGGAGACTTCCTCTCCTGAGCGCTGAAGAGTCCCTGGGAGTCTGGGGCTGAAGGCTAGCACGCCTGTCTTTGGCTTTAGGCACCAGAGTGACGCGAGAGTTCTGAAAGAGGCGTCTGTAGTTCTCCAGGTGTTCAGGTCCAAGGCCTTTGAGCTGCTGCTTGCGCTGCTTTTTTAGGATCTCCTGGACCGAGTAGCGGCGTTTTCCGACGCGCGGCGGACTACCGGGACACACCGTCCGACAGGACGTGGCGATAATCGGGCTGCCCAGTGCTGTTGTCATCTGCACCATGTGGTCGAAGACACCGTCTTCTGAAGCTTCTGTCACGTTGCTGATGTCAAAAAAGTTGCGCAGAGCCTCCATCATCTTCTGGACACAGCCTTTGCGCTGTTGCGATTTGGCCACCAGGGCCGGCAATAAGGGCCACTCGGGCTGGTAGGAGTCGGAGCACTGCTCAGGACACGGCCGATGGATGAGCCGCTGTATGACGAAGGCCGTCTCGTATCGTCCGGTGAACAGCGCCCACTCACGAGGAGTCAGCTTACGCCCGTTATCTCTGGTTTCCAGATCAGCTCCTAGCAAACAATCCAGAAGTCGACACTCGTCAGACTCAGCATCGTCAAATTTCCAAAAAAATCTAGTTGCGTACAATTTATGTCTAGTTTTATTCGTCTTAATTTATGGATTTGTTTTGGAATCGTGTTCTGTCAGGTCATTAATAGGAAACAACACAAAATTTGCGTTTCATCAAGAGAAGCGAGGGACGTTTGTCTCCTTCAGAAGGATGAAGTACCTGCCATGATCAGCGCTCGGACACAGTCCACTCTGCCCTGGATGGCGGCTTTCATCAGCGCAGTGAAACCGTGACAGTTCCTCTTTTCGATGTCAAGGCCAGGGAAGTAGTTGAGCAGGTAGTTAGTGATCGTGATGTGGCCTGCAATCATGAGATAAACTAGTTTAATAGGGATTACTTCACATATTTACAGTTTATTCTGCTTTAATTTAAATTGAATGTATTTATTTCTGTAAAGCTGCCTTGTGATAATGTCCATTGTTAAAAGCGTTATACAAATAACATTTGAATTGAATCATACACAACCTTACGTAAGAGAGGTCACAGTTTGTTTTTTTTTTGTTTTGTTTTTACTTGGAAAAGATTTTTATAAACGTAATAAACGTAAAAAACTGCAACAGTATTTTTACGTTAATCTACGTTAATGCAGCTGTTATCAGTGTTTAGTGCTGTATAGTTTTGCACTGGATTTAAAGATATAAATGATGTAAAATACTGTAAATGTACACTGTCATTTTTTATCGTGTAGTAAGAAGCTTCTTTCTTCGTCTGATTCAGATAATTTTCTGCACAGTATAGTGACGTGTCGTTTGCAAACGAGTCGACTCTTTGAACATTGCGAGTCAACTCGCGTATGTGAGCCAGTTAATTTTTCTTGATTTCTTTTTGAGTATGTAGGCGTTGTTGTTATTCATCCATTCCTTCATTTCTTGTCAGTAGCTGCTTAAATGCTTCTATGGAACAACATCTTTTCAACATCTGAGCTGTTTCTTAGAGTGAATCACTAGCGTGAGTCATGTGTTTGACTCTCAGCTGTGTGAATGAGGCAATTATATTATCGGATGTGAGCTGTTATCACTAAAATAATCAAAATAAATGTCTAATGACCGACAAACAGCAGACACAGTAACAGTGCAGGGATGACTGTAACAGTGAGAACAATGATTTCATTATATTTTATTAAATGCAATGCAAAGTAATGTTATTTTTATTTCATGAATTAGAAGGTAGAAGGCAATGAGCCAAGCAGGAGGCGAAAGAGTCAAATGATCTGACTCACTAAATTCCCAGAATTCCCATCAGTAAGAACAGAAGGCAAGTTGAAACCCACCGGCCTGTGCGGCTGTGATCAGGGCCGTGTTGCCCTCGTTGTCCTGCCAGTTCACGTCCACGTGAGGACACAGAGAAAGTGCGATGACCACCTCCACGTAGCCGTGATAACACGCCACCATCAGCCCAGTCTGCAGAGCCGAAATTCACACACACAGTGTCATTAAAACTTGTGTCATGAAATTTGTAGAATTGATCCTCAAGAAAAAAAATAGCTTAAAGTAGATATTAATACTGTATACATCGTAAGAAACCTGTGATTTCCAGCTGCACTACTGCCACAGCTGCTGTTATAGAAAATTACTCAAATTACAGATTTGAGAATTCAGCAGCACTGTGCTATTAGACGTAACAACAACAATACGTTAATATGTAATAATTTTACACAATAGCGGTTAAAGCCACGCCCCCAAAATCCATGTAGACAAGCTGGGTTAGCCAGAAGAGGCGGAGCTTTCTTAACTGTAAGGCAACACGACTGAGTCGAGTCAGACTTTGGGACTTTGCCGTATTTTGTTTGTGTGTAATGAATGAAATAATGATATCTGATTGGACTGAAAGCCATATTAATATTTAACACAATAATAAATAACCTTTATTTTAAATATTGCTGTTTTTAAGAAGCATCTGTTAGAAAGTAGTAGCTCTGTTCTTACAAACTCGTCACATGCCGTAGATTTATTAACAGTTTAATCTCAAGCTGTTTTCTCAGAGACAAGTTCTGCCCAAAAAGGCCACGTCCTGATTTTGATTAAAAAGTCACTTTAGCAGAAACAGGTTTCACACTTGACCTGTCTGACTCGGTTCTTTATAAGGAACGTTGAATCACATCTTAGAGAGCTGTTATAGGAAAATAATCAACGACAGGGTGGTATGATGAAGTAGAGTTACTGTTACCAACCCAACACTGATTATTTTCCTGTAACAGCGCGTCCTCGAGTGTTTTATTCCTCTTCTCCCATTGTAATTTTCAACCCAAACTGATTTTAAATTTATTTAACAGTGATGCGTCATATTTATTATCTATTCATAGTTACATTCAGTGTTGTGAAACATCATGAAACAAGTTAGTTCCTGTTCTCGCTTATGTTATAGCAGCTATAAACAGTCGCTCCCTCACCTGCCTCTCTTTCTTCTCTCTCTCTCTCTTGAAGTTAATAAGACAAAAAAAAATGCAGCTTGCCATGTTACTGAGAAACTGCAAAGACGTGTAAGCTCCTTAAAAAGTTACAGCTTTGCCTCTGACTGGTAAAAAAAGTGCTGACACTGGAGACTCCTTACAGACAAGCTATAAGCGGTAAAAGCAGTAGCTTAGCCATTTGGGGGTCTGGATTTTTATAGAAACTGTACATTATATAGTACAGATAATACAGCAGCTGTCACTTGATGTCAAGTAAGGACCCCAAAGGTTCGAAATATTAATAAAGTCTAATGAATGTTTAAAATATCAGATTTATCAACAAAAATTGTAAATAAGGAAACAAATCTGCCAGTTCGACCTTTAGACAGACGGTAAAATTAATCGACCCAAACTGTGATAATGGCTTCTAGCATTTGTTAATATCCTCAAGCAGCAGGAAGAAATCTGTTCACTCCAGAAAATACAACTGTGCTTTCAGTCTTAATAATGTAGCTCCTGTTATCTCAAAACATTTTAAATGTGTTGCTAAACTGAGACTCCTTGCCTTTTTTGACACCAGGGTTCTGTCATAAGATGTGTAATAGTGTTTCTACACCTAGATTAATAAAAAACAAATAATAGAATAATAAAATTAGATTAGAAATGCTGTTATTTGTGATAGTACTAGTTATTTCATTTCAGGCTTTAATGAAATTTACATTTTTTCTGACCCGGAACGAACTCCTCCTCTGATGAAACAGAGCTGCTCAGCTCCTCCCCTTGTTCGTAAAAGTTCTTAATTTGAAATTCAAAATAATGAGATAGTATCTTGACAAAATTTTTTTTTAGTGAAATAAGGTATTAAGTCAATGAAATGAGTTATTAAGTTGAAATAAGGATAATATCTTGAAATAACAAATCAAAACAACAAGATATTAACATGTAATAAAGAAATATTAAGTCAGAATAATGATAGTCAAAATAAGTTATTTAGTCGAAAATAAGATACTATCTTGAAATAACAAATTGAGTGGAAATAATGTTTTTCAGCTCAGAATTAAGAGATATTAAGTGCAATTTTTTTAAAGTCAAAAAATTAACAGATATGAATTCAAAATAATGAGTTATTAAGTCAAAATAACCACATAGTATCTCCAACAATGCAAATCAAAATATGTTATGTCAAAATTATGAGATATTAAGTCAGAATAATGAGATAGTATCTTGAAATAACAAAATAAGTCAAAATAACGGGATAGTAAGTGAAATAATGTTGAAAAAAACAAGATAAGTTGAAATTATGAGATGTTAAGTTGAAATTATGAGATACTAAGTTGAAATTGAGATACTAAGTTGGAATTATGAGATACTAAGTTGGAATTATGAGATACTAAGTTGGAATTATGAGATGTCAAGTTGAAATTGAGATGTTAAGTTGAAATTATGAGATGTTCAGTTGAAATAACAACATGGCACTTTTTCCACACGGGGTTCAGGGTTTCTGTAACCTCGCATGAAACACAGAGCTCTAAACAATTACGAGCTGTATCTTTGACAATATGCCTGAAACTAACGAGAGAAAACCGTGTGTGTATCTTCAGAGTGAATATAAATGTAAATGTAATTTAAATATTTGCAGGTGGCATTTTGGGGCATCAGCTGCAGGGTGTGTTTTATTCCCCTCTCAGCTCGGACTCAGATATCTGTAATCTGCGGCCTAGTCGGCTCCTGAAATAGAAAGGATTAGCCTCGGGAGCGAGTGACCGAGCCTCCGAGTTTTTGCACCTACTCTATCATTCAGCTTTTTAAAGGATTCAAAATCATGTTAACCGTTAAAGTTAAAATGACCTGTTTTTTATATAAATATTCACAAATAAATAAAGATATTGATGTATGTGTTCTAGCCACAAGCTACTGTACAGCTGTAGTGGGCTGCTTGTTGTTTTTTTTTAGCACTTTTTAGCACTCTCTGATTGCGTGTACATGAAATCATGTGTAATACAGAAAACCTGATCCTATAAAGGATTTGGAAGCTTTCAAATGAACAAGGACTGGGCAATGTGACGATATCGATATCACGATAAATTGTTGCACCGTATACTTTTCTGAGATATCGCTGTTATTGTGAGATCTTTTTATAACTTTTTTTTTAATTAAATTAACAGTCGTAAGCTCTGATGGGAAGCAGCTGATTAGATATTGCACAGAATCTTTAGAATTCCTTCCAATTATTTGAATTTATTAAAAATTTCTTATTTATTCGTAATTTTTTTTCCAGTCCATTATGTAAGAACGTCATCAAACGCAGTTCTTCACAGTTTTTTAGTTTAACACGACACTGTAATAGTGCGATATGTACTGTATCATGCATCGTAGAATTGTCTCCAAGTGTCATATGATATGATATTTTTATACTTTTTATCATATTTTTATCATATCGCCCAGCCGATGGACGATGTGGTTGGATCTTTTTTTTTTTTCCTTCAGATTCACACGAATGATTTTAAGCATTGTAACTTCTCATCTTGATTGAATTGTTAAAAAATTGTTCGGTGTTTACGTGGCTATGAGCGGACCGGACATTTTAAACTGAGCGAGGATTTGAAGAAGACATTTGATTAGTTGTTGTATCAAATCACGAACACTTCATTGTTCATGTAGCGTCATGTACTCAGTGCTAATCACATTTTGGAGAAGTGTGTGTGTGTGTGAGAGAGAGAGAGAGAGAAAGATTGATGAAGTGGGTCTTAATGAGTCATGGCGTCCTGTTGCCATCTTATTAAATGATAGAGAGAGAGAGAGAGAGAGGTAATGAAGTGCCAGTGTGTGTGTGTGTGTTTGTGTGTGTGTGTGTGTGTGTGTGTGTGAGAGAGAGAGAGAGAAGGTGGAGTAAAACAGCCATGTTCTAGAAATGACTCATCATAAAAATCCCTTCTTACACACCACTTTGTACTAGATGTGTACATCAGGACCGGGATCCCAAAAGACCCAATGAAAACACTTGTGGCTTTTACTTTCATGTGCGCAAAAAAAAAAAACGCTCAAAAAGGCCTTGATTCTGAACATCTGATGGTATTGGACATGGCAGATTTCCCTCGCTGTGTGACGTGTTTACAGCATTCATCTTTACTAACTGCTTTATCGTGTCCTCACACATTAATCACACGTTTCAGATGTGATATTTACACGTGGTGGACTCCAGATGTGACTTTTACTTTTCACAAGATTCATTTATTTTCACATGTTCGGTTGAATTTGTTTTTGTCGCATGTTTACTTCACTTCAATTTCTGGGCCATTACGTGGTGAAATGGATCTCCTTTTTTTTTTTTTTTTCCTCCCTAATTTCGTCTTGGCCAGTTCCCACCCACCAGCCAGCTCTCTCCCATCACACGACAGCTACCGACCCGGGAGGGAGAAGGCGATCACGTGCTTCCTCCAAGAAACCGTCATTCACATCTTTCCAAACAGCTGTTCAGAGTCACAGGGTGGCGTAAGACATTCAGAGGAAAGCGCTATCCGCCCCCTTCCGCATACAGGAGCTCACAGATGCCCATGATTGGCTAGTGTTGCTATGATTGACAGTGGAAAGAGAGTATGCCCCTCCCACCCAGAGAGCATGGCTAGTTTTGCTCTCTCGGCCTCGTCTTGGCCACGGATGACTGATGACCGTCGTGATGCGACTCGCGGACAATAGAGTGAACGCTTTTACGTTGCGCCACTCGCCCTCTTCATGCGTTAAAAGTATTGATCACGTATTACTCACATCCTCAGATGTGAAGTGTAGGTGATTTTTCTGTAAAGGTGGTTAACCTCACTGTGGTTTAAATGACTAATTAGCATATATTTTGCAAAACTACCAGCAATGCTGACTAGAAAATATCGCAACCTGATACAAACCAGTGGGGTCTAAGCAGCATAACCAGGGGGTTATTTTACAAGTTATTTAATTTAAGATGGAGTTCGTATAGTTATTATTATTATTATTATTACCTAAATTAGATGGGGTTCATCTAAATGTCAATTATAAGGAATAGGTATTGAGTAGGTCTGTCTGGCGGGGGGTGGGTGGGGGGGATTATTAAAGCAGCCATGCTTGAGAAAGGCTGGATTTACACAACACGATCCAGACACACTCACCACGCAAAAACCCCTTCTCACACAGCAGCTTGCCGGCTACGCTAATGCTAATACAGTAAAGCGCAATAGCTTGTAGACACACTGTGTCTATTAATAGCTCTGATTGTGTAAAAATAATTAGCAAACGAGATTCCAAAAGTATTTGTTCCCCTTTTTCCCCTTCGTGCTGGTTTACATTCTCTCATGCTGCTGCACTACAGGACGGCGTGTTATGCAGCTCGGCTCTGGTGTAAATGACTTTATTTCCACGATGCCGAGAGGAATACGTCAGTCTCAGATGATCGCAGAACATGCAGGACTCGGTCCAGACGAGTGCACTTCAGGACATCACAGGGAGCAGGGACGAGACGTGTGTGTGTGTGAAATTACAGTCACACCACACTGATGCTATAACTGTGACGTAATCACGTCCTGCTCCTCTGGATGGATTTATGAGTTCTAACACTGTAACAGCACTGAAGTAGCTTTAGAAAGCTCGGCGCGGCCTGCGTCTATGTTCCTCTGAGTTATGCAGAATAAAGTGTGATGGCTTTTAGGAAAAGCGGAGCTTTGTTTAAAAAAAAAAAAAAGTCTTGTGGCATACATTGTTAGGACTGAGACTTAGGTCTGCGAATAACTTTTCTTTAAATCTATTATTATTCTAGACAACAGTTATTGTCTTTTTTTTAAGGTTAAGGTAATAGTACCTCTAAATATTTTCAAATGTGCGTTATTAAAAACATTTACTTGGCAACAGTTTACAGTAG
Organism: Pangasius djambal; assembly: GCA_022985145.1. Lineage (NCBI taxonomy): Eukaryota > Metazoa > Chordata > Actinopteri > Siluriformes > Pangasiidae > Pangasius > Pangasius djambal. The sequence goes on from CM040996.1 coordinate 18,549,517, forward strand.
TTTCAGTCACTATTCCTTACAAAGAGCCAAGTGCATTATGGGAATTCTGTTCCCTCGTAACTAATCACGTGACCTGTGAACGCTGAAGTTAATAATTAAGATGTTAAAGTTGACACGAAAAATCACGATTTTGATGCAGCAGCCATTATATTCATAAAGGAACCAAATTCAACGCAGCTATCAGATTTCAGTCTTTGCGAAATGGAGACGCATTTTACTACAAGTGTAAATACACGTGATTCGAATCCAGATCACGTGACACATGAAATAAAAAGGTATAAACGTGTTTAAGAAATGATCACCTGTGTGCGTCGGTCTTGCACAAAAGAACATTCTGCCTTATGGCAGACGTAGACACATTTTAAATGATTAATGACCAGTGCATTTGGTTTCATTTATTCCCAAAGTAAATCCAAAACTTGGATAAAGTAATGAAATTTATTTCAAGATGGCTGCACATTGTGCCAAATTATGTCTTTCCATTTTTGTCCAGTAAGCAGAATCCGAACAGTGTTTGTCTGTTATCAGTCTGCACATCAGTTTCTCAGCGACAAAGCACAAGCACACTTTTTTTTTTCTTTTTTTCCTTCCTCAGCCTACTTCGCTTTATCCTGACAGCGAATGAGTTCTGGCCCACGCCTGCCACTTTCATTTGGCCCACATAGCGCTGTGAAAGGTGATGAATTCCTCCGAGTCTTACCGCCAGGCCGCAGCCACAACTCAACCTTTATGAGACGGATCTCAGGAATAAGACCAGAAATTACAGTTGAGTCACTTCAGGTGAAATGCTGTAAGTGAAAAGCATTAGATATGCTTGCTTATAATTGAACTGGCTTTGGCTACTTGATTGACCCTTGAACACGGTCTCACGCAAATTCACACGATTCAGTTTGTATAAAACATTTAAAAAAGTTAAGGTTAGGGGCCGAGGGTTTGTACCTTTACTGACTTTTCATGTCATTAAGAGTGAAACGCAACCACATCACTGTTGTTTTGCTTCAGATTTGTACAGAGTTTTTGTTAGATCTGTTTGGATCCTTGCCACGTGATGACCTGGTGCCCCATCCATGGTGTGTCCTTGCCTTGAGCTCAGTGTTCCCAGGATAGAGTCCTGATCCACCGTGACCCTGACTGGGATAAAGCACTTACTGACAGTGAGTGTGTGTGTGTGTGTGTGTGTGTTTGGGCCCTTATGTGCCTAAAAATGTAACTGTACTTGGTCCATAGGCAAACATTTTTAAGTAAAATGGAGCACAAGTTTTGATTTGTTTGATAGCGCATCCAGAAATAATGTTGACTATATTTTTTTAACCAGTTTTGGTCGTACAAACCTTACGACTATATTGTTTTTGAAAGTTCAGTCGATCTTTTAAATCTTTCACCTGGGATAAGGAACGGAGTGTCTTTAACACCCGAAGGTTTTAAAGACATAATTAAACTAAATGAAAAACAGAGCTACATCATTAGACCTCAGGGTTGATGGAGGTACCTTAAACATGTTAAAGATATTTATAGATGTATTTACTTTTCTAGATGAAATATGTATATTAAAGGTACAAAAAACATGTAATTGAAAAAATAAAAAGGTTAAGGGTTCTATGCTAACCCTTAAACATTTAAAGTAGAACCCTACAACAGGAAGCTAAGAACCCTGGAAGAAACGTTTTTAAGAGTGTGCCTTTAGGGGAACCCCCGAGAATGGTACAGCTTAGTGGTTTACTGTAAGATTGCTGGCTGTGAATCGATTCTTCCTCTCGACTCACTGTAAAGAGTCGTTCAGCATGAATCGACTCGTTGCCTGGCCGTGCTTACCCGGTTGTTCTTGTCCGTTTCTTGCACCTCTTCCTCCGTCACACCCTGTCGGATCAGAGCCCTGGCAGTGAGCGCGCTGTTGGTGCAGCAGGCGCGGAAAAGCGACAGCGTCCCGGGGGTTGGTGCGCACTCCGACTCCGTGAGCTCTTCATCCGGAGGGTAAAACGAGTCATCCGAGGCGATGCTCCGTGTGTCGAACGAGTCGTAGAGCTCATCGTAATCCTCGTAGTCGTCCTCACGATAATCACACGAGCCGAGATCCTCGTCGTAGTCGCTGTGCGTGGTGTCCGGCGGCTCGTGCGGGGTGTCCGGCGGCTCGTGCGTGACTGCGGGGTGGATCTGCGTGGCGCTGCTGAGTTTGGGTTTGAGTTTGCCCGGTGAGGAGCTTCCACCACCCTCCTGGTCCCTCATTAGCAACATCTAACCCGTTAACCCCTCAACTCACGATCTTTTAACTCATTTGCCTTCCGAAACGACGTGTTCGCCAAGTCAGAGTAGTGATGATAAAATAAAATTAACGGTAATAATAAAGTTAGGTCTTCACTCCGAGCTCCGTTCATCCTGTCCCCCTGGGCTATCCTCCTACACTTGATTCAGTTCCAGATTGTGGTCTCCTCATCATGTCTGTCCGTGGCAGTAAAACACAAATGTACATCAAACAGTGAGCGACCCCGAATTAATCCCCGCGGAAAGTCATTAAAAGCCGCACTGTCCCGCGCGTTTGCGTTTGCGCTTGCGCACTGCGAGCTGCGCATCCATCTGTAGCTCTCAGACTCACGTGCTCCTGAAGTGGAGCTCCATAATCCGATTAGATTAGCTCTCCTCTGCCTCCTCCTTCTGCTTGCTTTCAGTCTGAGATTAGACCCTCCCGTGCTCACGCTAGAGCCGTGTGTTACACCACGCGTTGAGCACCAGGGCTCGCTGGGCTACGCGCTACGCGTGACGCGTGCTCGCGGGTGGAAATGCACCTCTTTGGGGGAAAGTTTACTTTCGTTTTAGTGTTTCAGGGTTTTTTTTTTTTTTTTTTTCTTTATTTCATGAGTAATGAAGTGGCCCCTCCTGCCTGGAAATACCCCTGGAAATACAGCAGAAATCTTCCTCATCCCAAACCGAAACTACAAACTAACCCTGGCTTATTCAAATGAACAGAGTGATAAAGCAGAGATAAACAGGTGCACAAAGCAGCGCTTCATGTTCTGGTTTGTTTGGTAAGCATCACACCAGGGCTGATAGCAGACTCCAAATCCACACACTGTCAGACAAAAAGGGTACTAAACTCCAGCTATCTTTCACCTAGAAATGTGCATGAAGTCTAACCTTACATGAAATTATTACTCTAGAATTATTAGCTAATTATTGTTAAGGTGCAATTATGTGCACTTCATTCACCATGTAAAGGATACACTAAAGGTGCCAAAGATGTATACACTGCTCTAAAGGGTGGCGTCCGAGTGACAGGATAAAGTACAGGTTAGCATTTGAAAACTGCTCCGGTATTTACATGCACATAAAACAGCTGCCACAAAATAAATAAATATGCATAACATTAAGGGGGGAAATCCATCGGCCCTCTCTAACCCTCCCTACAAGCTCCAGTTGAAGACAGAAACTAGTTCATCTAATACAGCTGACAACATTATTATTCTCTCTTTAATGAAATAAAATGGTACCAGATCTTATCAAACTCGGTATATAAGTTGAACTTAAATTTAACCTTTAAAACCTAAATATATATATATATATATATATTTTACATTATCCTCAAATTATTAGACTGGTACGTTTTATAAGTTTGTTTTATAAAGATCTAGGAAGTTGGTACTGTTAGCTGGTTAACTTATTTTAAACTTATTTTTCAAGCTATAGGCTCTACACAAATGCTTATAGGTATTTGCTATTCTGAAAGAAAAAAAAAAATAGATAAATAAATTAACGCATTTTTTCCATAGTCTATTTATTGCAGCAGGGTTCCTAGGAAAAGCCATTTTAGGAGCACTTGAAGAACCCCGAGCAGAAGCCGGAGTGACGTACACTGAATACACCGTTTCATGGAGATTTATATTATATATTCCCACAACATGCATTACAGGGATTATAAGTACACATACGCTAATAGCAATTTGCTGTTTTGCAGAAAAGCTAGTTTGAAAAATGTATGAAATGAAAGTGCATTTATGGCTTATGTTTGCACTCCTGCAATAACAAATGCAGGTTGACTTTGTATCACTTGCTTGTATGTATTTTTCTCAGACTGACTGTATTTTCTGTTCTCTCGGTATCTGCACACTGCACTTTCCTTTACAGCTCACCGTTAAGTGCCGTAATTGCTGTGTGTAATTACTGAGGCATTTTGCCCTGAAACACTTGGAGCTCATACAGACTCGTCTCCATCCCCAGCTGTAGTTTTATCACTTCAACATGCTGTACTGCGAGCAGAAATTGCTCAAGACTCTGCATGAGGTACCACAAAACTGTTGTATAAGGAAAAACGTGGCACGGCATGCTGATATAGGAAAATAATCAATGACGGTGTCGTGTGATGAAGCACGGTTGCTGTTATGACTGCAAAGTAGATTAATTTTTCCTATAAATCTCCTAAACCTCCTAAAGTGTTTTATTCCCCTTATAGCACAGCAATCTCCCAAAAAAAACTTTCATTAAAAGAAAATCACATCACCCTTTTTATCCATTTCTAGTTACATTTAATGTTGTGGAAAGTCCAGAGCTGACACTGGAGACTCCTTCCTTAAATGTGAAATAAACATCTCCTTAAAGAAAACCCCCATATCAGCGATTACACACGTTTTATTTTTTAAAATTTTATTTTTAAAATTTTTTAAAATCTGTTTATGTGGAGCGTCTACCTTAGTCCCTGTGAATGAGCTGTTACTATAGAAACAATAACTTATAAGAACGAGCTGCTTTGATTGAAAAAAAATAAAAATCAATCGACACCTTCTGACCAATCAGAATCCAGAACTCAACTACGCTGTGGTATTTTAACAACACGGCATCACACTCAACTCAATTCAGTTTTATTTGTATAGCGCTTTTAACAATAGACATTGTCACAAAGCAGCTTTACAGAAATAAATGGATTCACAAAAAATATATTGTAAACATTTGAATTGATCACTGTGAATTTATCCCTACTGAGCGAGCCAGTGGTGACGGTGGCGAGGAAAAACTCCCTGAGATGATATGAGGAAGAAACCTTGAGAGGAACCAGGCTCAAAAGGGAACCCATCCTCATCTGGGTGACACCGGACAGTGTGATTATAAATAAATCCCTTCTATTATTGTGTACTATAAGGACAAATATTGCAATTGTGCAACCAATAAATTCATCACAGTTTCCGCAAGAAGTCTGGTTGGTTAAAATCTATCCACTGTCCACTGATGGAGTCCTGAGTACGAAGCTGCTCGTGGCAACCGCAGCCCCAAAGCCACTACAGCAATCGCAGTCCCAAGCCATTACAGTACAGTACAGCTCCCCATATGAGATCCCCAAACCATCTCCACAGCCCCCAGCTGGCACCATCCCCAGTGATCCAAACGGTTCTTCAGGCCGTCCATATGGGCCCCAGCAGCAGGGAGCGAACTCAACCGATGAGAACTCCAACCAAAAGCAGGGCACCAGGATGGGTCAAGCAGCGAGGAGGAGCAGAAAGGGTCAGGATCACTGGCATCTCAGAAGTAGCATGTGTAGCTCGACCGAGAGTGAGGGAGAGAGAGAGATGGAGAGAGAGGAAGAGAATGTTAGATAAGCTTTGTCCTCTAATGGTTAAGGACAATATACTTTGCATGCAGAGCGCAAGCAGGGACTCCGGCAAGACTAGCTATGACAGCATAACTAAAAGGGAGAGCCAGAAGCTAACACAGACATGAGGGCTCCTGGGACATAAGGCAGCAGCCACTCCACCGTCGACAAACCTGAGACATCACACTCAACTCAGACCTATGTTCTGTCTCTGCATGGTAGACGGAACCCGGAGGAGTGTGTGTGTGTGTGTGTGTGTTCTGGGGGAGGGGGGAGATGTGTAGGTCAGAGTTTCTCCGCTCCCCAGGTGCTCCAGCTTACACAATTACATTAACTCAGCACTTGATAAATCCCTGAGACAAGCGGTCAGGTGGGACGAAATCCCTCCCACGCAAAAGTTCACCTGGGATTCCCCGATCCTGATGTTGGATTCGTGTTGGATGTACAGAGTGACACTTACACTAAAAAATGTGGCATAGTTCAAGGGGGTGAATACTTGTGCAATGCACTGTACCTAAAAATGTGATCACATGAATCACGAGTAAGTTTATTTGATTCTGTTTCAAAATTTATAACCGTTAAGGGTTCGTAAGTTGTCCCTTTTTGGGGAACCGTTAAATGATCTATGTCGTGTTTTCCCATCAGAAACTGTTCCTTTTAGAAGTCTAATAACCCTTACTTATCCAAAGAACACCTGAAGAACCCTTTTGTAGGCTACACAAACACACTTTGGCCCAAAATTGAACTTGCATGAGAAAATTAACATGGTGTGTTTTCAAAATTAAGCTGTTTTTGTTCATTAAATAAAATAGACTAATGATTCTCTCAAGACTTTGGGTCAATCAGTTGATGACTAATTGCTTGCAGCACTGAGAATGACCTTCCTAACACGAGCGGGACACGGAGAGCGCCTCTTTATTTGATTACAATTAGTCTCCATCTGCACTTCCTCCCTCTGCATCGCAATTAAGACTTAATGAATGGGTAAATGAATGTATTACATGCAGCGTCCATGACTCTCCTCCAACTGTAGAACAGCTAGCAAACACTCAGAGGTGGGTGAAGTCTAGTTTCTGTTCTTGGACACGTTGTTCATTCAAAAGGAAAATCATTCACTGGGAAAATTAATACAGGCTCAGGATCAGAATGAATCAGAGAGCTGCCTTGTACTCAGAAAGAGCGATGCGATGCTTCTGCTTCAACAGTAATAATCTTTATTTAAGTAAATCCGAAATCAATTTCAACACTTTGTAATTTAAACCAAACACACCATCACAAAATACGTTCACTACACAGTTCACACTACACTACGCCACACTACTGCCTTAGACAAGAGGCATCCAGTCACTTTAATTACACCACTGCGCCGTTGAATTCTGGATTCTGATTGGTCAGAAGGTGTTGATTAAATTTCTATAACTGCAGCTCTGACAGTAGCGCAGCTGCAAGTCTCAAGATTATATGTCACGTACTAATACGTTATTGTTTCTATAGTAACAGCTAATTCACATAAATAGATTTTTTAAAAAATCATTGACATGTTGAAGTTTTCTTAAAGTAAGGAGACATTTATTTAACATTTACGGAAGGAGTCTCCAGCGTCAGCACTTTGTAACAGTCAGAGGTAAGACAGAGGAGTTTACGCTTTTTTTTGCGGTTTCTCAGTAACGTGACAGGCTGCGTTTCCTGACAGAGGAGTTTACACTTTGCATTTTTTTGTCTTATTAACTTGAAGAGAGTGAGAAAAAAAAAGAGAGGCTGGTGAGAGAATGACTGTTTGTAGCTGCTATGATGTAAGTGAGAGAAAGTAACTCGTTTTTTTTTTTTTTTAAATAAAAAATATATATATTGTAATCATTGGCAAATCGCTGTGGTATAAGAGGAGGAAAACAACTCTGGGTCATGTGGTTATAGGTAAATAACTTCCTGGTGCTACATCACATCACCCTGCAGTCCATAATGTGTTTTATTTTTGTTTGTTATTCGTTCGAATCGTCTCGTTCTGTGTGTTTTCACTGATTCCATTTGTCTTGCACATTATTTTTCATCTTTTATGGAGAGTATCTCTAACTGGGAACTGAAAAGCTGAGGACACCAATAAGCGTAATATATCACCAAAAGAAAATCTAAAATACTGTATGCCCCGCCCTTATAGGGTTAACGTTTGAATCCTGCTGCGTCATTATTGCGGTTATGTAAGCCGTTTAAAGCCCAGCGTGAAGAGTGAATCTGAAAGCCATCTGTCTTTTGTTTTTCACTCGCACCTCTACACATCCAGGTCAACGAAATCAGCCGGCTGGACCGTCCCGCCTCGCCGTGTCCTAAAAACCAGGGAAACAAAACAGCAGCAGTAATTACTTTTACATACTTCATTCATGTGTGCGTGAACAGGCTGCCTTCATATGACTGAGGTTGTGTTTAAAATGGCAAATTATACACACCACTCATGATAAACTGCCCAAATGTAACGTCTGAACAACACCAGCAACATTTCCAGTAAGCTCAAGTGCTGGATGATGTCATGCTCAGGAAAAATGATAAACTTCCCAGAGCTATCTTTGTGGTTTACTGCAACATGGTCATCGTAACTAAGTAACTAAGTGAGTAAGGAAGTAAGTAAGGAATGAAGGAAGTATCTAAATAAATAAATAAATAAATACTTACGTACATATTTATTTAAGAAGAATGCAGTGAAGAACTGCATATCCTGATAAGATATGATTCATATTAATAGATACAATTTATTAAAATAACAACAACATTAATTTGAATAATATTGAGTAGTAATATACGATAAATGTATATTATCGTATGGTTATTTTAGTGTGTATTTTCATGAATAAATTTGGATTCAGGATTCGATGTGAAGTAGGCCACATTTAACACTGACATTTTCCCTTCAATTTGTTTTCTTTAAAAAAAGAAATAAAGCTCTTTCGTTCTAAAATGGCTGTAATAACAGATACCGAATAAAAAAAGGTATTTTTTCTGGACTGCTTTAAAGCCTTATGAGCGCATCATTTTTGGATTTAATCGCTTACAGAGAGCACATTTTCAGTCTCGATGGTCGTGAAGATGTAGAGAAAACCAAGCTGTATGAAATCATTCTACAACTGACTCCATGGGAATCGAACGACGGTGTAGTAAAAGCTTCCCAAATAATGATTCCCACACACGGAATACTACGTCAAAGGAATTTTGTGTGATGTACAGTATGTCCTGGTGCACAATACAAACATAAATGTGTACGAGTACGCCGTACTGAACACAACCTTAATGACACAGGGATAAAACTTTTACCTTGTTGTGTTATTTTCATTCCTACATCGCTGCCATCCTTTCCATCAGTGCTCTCTCTCTCTCTCCATCCTCAGCCTGTCTCTGGGTCACTTTCCTCACTTAACCCTCTCTTCCTGTCCAAGCAGCTGATCCTCTCTCTCTCTCTCTCTCTCTCTCTCTCCTGGACATCCTGTTTCTTCGCCAGCCCAGAGAACACAGCTCCAGATATCGGTAAGCAAAACAAGACTGTAATGGGGTTCCCCGCGGGTTTGGGACCGTTTACGATCCTCACTGCTCTCATCTCTTCCCCATCAAACATGTTTTCACTTCCTTCTGTCTGCCAGAAACTTAGAGCTCTGAGCTGTACCAAGTAGCACGCCTGAGTAACTCCACACGCTCAACGATCGAAGGGGTTAGTGTGTGTTTTTTTAGTTCACTTCAATTCACGCAGTGCTGCTGGATTCTGATTGGTCAGAAGGGAAGGTGTTGATGAATTTTCTAGAACAGCAGCTCTGACAGTAGTGCAGCTGCAAATCACAGGTTTATATCAATGCGCTCGTTCTGATGCGTTACAGTTTCTATAGCAACAGCTCGTTCACCGGGAGCTTTAAAAAAAAAAAAAAAAAAAACATGCTGGGAAGTTTTCTGTAAGGAGAAGTTTATGTTTATGTAACATTTATGGGAAGGAGTCTCCAGTGTCAGCGCTTTGTAACAGTCAGGGGTAAAGCTGTAACTTTACGTTTTCCGACATCTTCAGGACAGAGGAGGTTACGCAGTTTGTGGTTTCTACTTTGTGTTTTTTTGTTTTATCAACTTCTAGAGAGAAAAAAAGAGAGGCTCGTGCGGGAACGACTGTTTACAGCTGCTATAGCGTAAGTGAGCACAGGAGCGTGTTTCACAGATGTTCCACAACATTAAGTGTAGCTAGAAACTGATAAAAAGTATGATGTGTCACTCTTTAATAAATTAAAAATTGCAGTGGTTGGCAAACTGTTGTTGTAGAAGAGAAATAAAACACTTCAGGGTGTGCCGTTATTGGGAAATAATCACTGAACAGGTTGTGTTTTATTCTTTACTTAATCAACACCTTCTGACCAATCAGATTCAAGAATGCAACAGCGCTGTGGTCTTAGTTAATATATTAAACACTTCCCTGTTTTATTATCTCTAAGATCAAGCCATGTTCTAGAGGTTAAAAAGGAGAGCTTTGAGTGAAAGAAATTACGAAATAACATCAGAGAAATCCATCATTCTGACAAAGATTTCATTTTTTATTTATTTTTTTATTTCAGTTAACTGCATGTGTTTATGTCGCTCCTGCGTCTTATGGAGTTTTGGTCCGTTTTTTGCAGCTGTAGAAATTGGACGCTTGGATCATGCCGTTTTGTTTTGCCCTGTCAGATCATATAAGAGAGTGGCACATGCGTGAGTATGGTTTTGAAGATATTCCCTGATCACTTCATCACTGGGGTATAATTCTCATGTCAAATTAGCTCATCCTCCTGGAAGAAAACTGCACTGAATACATGAGCTGCACTGAAACAGAGTGGAAGAAATGATGCTTTTACACTCTGCTTGAGGAGAAACGAGCAGTTCCAAGCTGCTCGTGATTAATTACTGGCGCATTAATCACTCAGTCAGGAGACTGGAATAATAATAATAATAATGTCAGGGGAAAGATGAGCGCCCGGTTCACGTTTAACACGTACGTGAACTCAGTAGTGTCACACTGAAGCGACACGTTCGGGGGCGAGACACTGATGTGACAGATTCCTAAGATCCATCAGAGATTCGAAGATATTCATCAGCACATCACCATATTCGGGAAAAACGTCACTAAAAGTGTCTCTCTTCAGACTGTAAGTCTAAGTGATTAAGTCTGATTTCAGATTTTTAGCAGCTTTAACGTCGGCGACACCACAGAGGGGTCGTGTGTTGAACGTGAACTAAAAGGACATTAAATAACGACGTTAAATAAGACTTCAGCAACAGTACGGACCACTTTAGATCTTTTCTAGAGATCTTCAGTTTCTCTAAGACTATAAAAGAAAATCAGGTTTTTGTTAGTAAGTGCACGTTTAAGGAAGAGAAGCGCACGCCAAGTTAGATTTCATGTTAGTAAATATATTCCATGTGAAGAGAAATTACATGGATTACGGGCAAATGAATAATCTCGAGTCATCAGTAAATTACTGTAGAATAATCCGGCGTAGTTACTCATCTCCATCTGCCCCTTTTTGTTACGCAGAGCTGGCAGCAGAAATAAAGCGAATGAGGGATAAATGACGCAGTGATGATTGACGGAGTGGTGGCGATTATTATTTTGTTTAAAGATCTTTTTTTTTTTTTTTATTTAGTTCTGCCCTTCAGACGCTACATAAGATATTGACATGTTTCCCAGAAGTCAAAATAATAACAGTTTTACGCTGATCATCCTGTTCAAAAGTTTACACACCCCCCCGGCTCTTGATGTATCGTGTCGCCTTCTTGAGCATCAGTGAATGTTTGCGGCTTTTGTAATAGTCGTGTTCGAGTCCCTTGAGTGTTCGAAGAGATGGATCTCAGCATCATATAGCTGCTGTTGGAAAGGAGTCAAATACGCAGAAGATGCTGGAAAAGTAAAGAGTGTGCAAGACCTGGACATTGGGCAGTTTAACGGCTCAGGACAAACAAGGGCCTCATGAACAACTATCACAAAACATAAAAACTGTCATCGCTGATCATCAGGAAACACACACAGTGTTAATAATCGAGCTTTTAAACTGGTTCCTTTGTGTAAATTCAGTTATTATTGTGTCTTGTGGACTAGATGCAAACATCTGCTATGTGAAATCGCTTATTCAGGGCAGAACTAAATAAAAGACCAAATGCAATTTTTATGACCTCTCTTATTTTTTAAAATTATTAATATTTTGCAGATTCTGCAAGGCGTGTGTAAACGTATGACCCCCAAACTACAAACCTTAAACTCGTTAAAATTAATCTATAATAATACATTTAATTTAATCTGACCTACAGAATAATATTTCACCATAGCTCATACTCTGTAAAAAAAAAAAAATAATAAATAAAAAATTAAATAAAATAAAACTAGGCTCGGCTATGTTCCAAATCAATCCCACTAATGGCTGTAGTTTATTATGGATTTTTAGAATTTTTATAGTATTTTCTCAGCCAGAAACAAGGGGGGGTGCAAACTTTTGCACTTAACAGTAATTCGCTATAGAGTTGAATCTAATGTGTGAGATTTAGAAAAGCATAAAGCAGTGAAGAACATGAGGCCTGGGAGAGTGACCGTTCTGTGTGTGTGTGTGTGTGTGTGTGTGTGTGTGTGTGTGTGTACTCACACAGGCTCCTGCAGGCTGGACAGGAAGGTGTCTATCTCGTGCTGAGGAATGTCTCCGTCCAGCTGGGCCAGATACGTGTACAGGCCGACGAACGTGTCGAAGGGGATTCGAGCCGCTCCGCCCTCCGGGTCCTCGCTCAGGATTTCACACGCAAACTTCAGAGCACCGATGATCGTCTGTGAACACGGCGACAGACCTGAGGCTCGCTTTCACGCCACGTACGCACTCACATACCTGCCGCGATGCGTCATTATCCCCGTCAGCTCGCTCATACGGTGCTACCTGCAGTTGGTCCTGACTTTAAAAGGTTTCTGCGTCAGTGTGTGAGGAATAAAACGTCGTGTGGTGTGATGTTGTAGACAAATAATCAACAGCACAGTTACTGTTCTGAGCTGTAGACTGTAAAGTTACAGCTTTACCTCTGACTCTTACGAAGTCGCTGGCACTGGAGACTCCTTCCGTAAAATGTTAAATAAACATCTCGTTACAAAAAACTTTTTAATCCTTTTAATCGAATGAAGCAGTATTTAAGCTTATCGGTGTTATTCTTATCTTTTGTTTTCTTTTGCACTTTTGACTGAGCTCCGCACACACACACACACACACACACACACACACTACATTTTTTTTAACCTAGTATTTCATATCTCTGATTTTTTTTTTTAATATATATTTTATGTAACAAATACTTTTTGTCAAACTAATTAATTCTTAAGTGTTCTTTATCAAAGGAAACAATACTTTCTAATAATATATACTAAATGTATTTATAATGCATTTAGAAGTTAATTCATTCATACATTTTGTATGAGGAAATTAAATAAATTACATTTAATAACCTTTAAAAAATTATATATAGTATAAATACGTTATTAATTGTTTTTTTTTTTATTCTTAATGAATTCTACTGTGAATGTGAAGCTAAGATAGAGAATTGTGTTCTCAGTGTGTAATATTACTTCTTTTTTTAAGTACAATATCGTTGCTTGTGAGTGGTGAGTTTTACAGTCCAACACTGCCACCAAGCGGTATTTAGAGGAACTACACCCTGACTGAAGCACCAGCTCAGATACCATCTGACAGTTTTACAGCAGGATGAAGTGATCATGTGATCCTAACAGATAAATCTGTTCTACTCACTCCACCCAAAGCACTGCACCCGAGAGCGAAGAAGTGCATCCAGTCGACCTGCGCGCTGAAGTTCCCGAGCGTGAGCAGCGTGTCGAGCTGTTCGGCTGGCAGACACAGGCCTTTCCACTTCTGCTCCAGCTCTTCTTTACCAACGTCCTTCTTGGATGAAAGCTGCAAAGAAAGAAAGGGCATCGTATTTTCAATCAGTTTTTCAGTTCGGTTTATTTTATTCGTGTAGCGCTTTTAACAATGGAAACGTTGGCACAAAGCAGCTTTACAGAAAAAGAAATCGATTCGAATTAAGTTAAAACGAAATAAATTGTAAATATGTGAATTTATCGCTAATGAGCGAGACAGAGGTGACGGTGGTGAGGGAGAAACCTTGAGAGGAACCAGACTCGGAAGGAACCCGTCCTCATTATAAATCATTCCCTTCTGTAACTGTGTACTACATGGACAACTAGTGCAATGTGTGTGTGTGTGTGTGTGTGTGTGTGTGTATTCAGTACACGTGTATTAAACGTTAACTGTGTGATAATCCACCTGTAACAGACAAACCTGTTTATGAAGGACTTTGAGGAGACCTGGAGTGAGTGCATTGTCTGTCTTCTGTGTTTTTCCAGATATTTCCAGCCTGTCTTTGACGGGAAGAGGTTCACCTTCTGACAGCGCTGTGAAATAGCTGAAAAAGACAAACAGCAACGGCATGATGGCCTGGGCATCTGTTTAACGAGAGGCAGGAGGAGTACTGTTATAAATATATATATATATTAAGTACAAAAAAAAGTTTCAGTGTACATTAAAGTATAAACACATTTTATAAAAATGTGAAGTCACTTTTCCAGCTGCTGTTTCAGTTCAAATTGACTTGAAGAAAGCGAAAAGTGAAACTGGTTATCACCTGGTTACTGGGATCTCAGATATATTTTACAAATATTACAAAAAAAAAAAAAAAGTGTTGTTTATTAAAAGTGTTGAAACAATGAATATTTTGTCACTGAATTAATTACATTCTTGAACACAAGTACTGTTATTAGTGTTTGTTATACCACTTCTTATATCCTGGACTCTGATTGGTGCAGCTGCAGATCACAGGATTATATTAATGTTTATATTAATGCGCTCGTTTTAATACGTTATCGTTTCTATAGTAACAGCTCGTTCACAGGGACAGGTTTTCTGTAAGGAGACGTTTATTTAACGTTTATGGAAGGAGTCTCCAGTGTCAGTGCTCTGTAACAGTCAGAGTTAGGGCTGTAGGTTTTCGACACTTTGCGGTTTCTCAGTAACACGACAAGCTGCGTTTTTATTTTTATATTTTTTTTGTGTGTCTTATTAACTGGTGAAGGAACGACTGTTTATAGCTGCCATAACGCAAGTGAGAAATTAAACTAATGTCCGTTAAATGTAACTATAAACGGATAAAAGGTAAACATAAACCTTTATTAAATTACCAACCGCTGTGGTGTAAGAGGAATAAAACACTCAGGAATGTGCTGTTATAGGAAAACAGTCAACTTTGCGGTGGTAAGAGGAGCTCTGCTTCATCGCACCACACCGGCGTCGAGTATTTTCCTGTAACAGCGTGACACAGAGTGGTTTATTTCTCTACAGTGTAGGCTGCACGTCTCTCTTTCTTTAAGTCTGGGTTGTCAGGAAGAAGAAGAAGTAGTAGTAGTAGTGATTCGTTGCTTGTCTACGTAACGTTAACAGAATTCCTGACTCCGGACTGGATCATTCCTGAGGAATTAGAGCCGTGAAGGCGAAGGGTATCAGACTCACGCAGCAGACCACTGCAGCACATCTGGCGGCTGTGTCCTAATAGCAGCTTTAGTGAACTGTTTGAGGATGTCGGGCAGCTCGGGCGGGATGTTGATCTGCTCAGCGCAGTACATCCTGTCCGGAAGAGGCATAACTTCTGTCCTGAGGTGAAGTAAAGAAAAAAAAACACACATGTGTAACTGTACATTAATGATGTCCAGACATCAATTCCAAATGCGGATCACATCCCACGCACTCTAAAGCCTCTCGCATTCCTCGGGTTGGTGTACTTTTACCAAACATTCTCTATCTCTGATAGCTGCGTAGGTTTATATTAATGTCCCTCTTACCAGAGCTTGTTTTAATGAGCTGCTGAAGTGTGTTAAAGTCGCTCGGCCTCTCGTTTTACACGTTTGTGCGTTCGTTTGTTTGTTTGTTTGTTTGCTGCCTTGCTGTCTGAATGTGCTGTTTTGTGTCGTGTTATCATTTATGATATATCTCTTACTGAAAATAGCCATGAAGTACATGACAAGCTAAATGTCTAATGACTTCTAAGCATCTTGTGTGATTTTTAAAATATAATAAAACGCTACATTTATTTGAAAAAGCAGCTTCTTTACAATATAAACAGACTTACTAACACTATAG
The DNA here is from genome assembly GCA_022985145.1 of Pangasius djambal. Lineage (NCBI taxonomy): Eukaryota > Metazoa > Chordata > Actinopteri > Siluriformes > Pangasiidae > Pangasius > Pangasius djambal. The sequence continues at coordinate 18,565,255 of CM040996.1, forward strand.
ATAACACTATATGTCTATAGACTATGTATCTCTACAGATATTTACTCATGGTAACTGATATTATTTTATTAAAACCAAATATTTACTGTGGAAACTCAGATTTTACAGGATTATAGAATTACTGTTCAAAAGCACTCGTTTAAACCCGAGATTTTATTTAGATGTCATCAGATTATATAAAATACATTTTAAAAAGTTCTGAAAGGTTCTGAGAAGTTTTGAAATGTTTTTATTTTATTTCTTTTTATATTCCGAAACGTATAAAGTAAATCAATAAATAAAAGATTTTCATATGACCCGCTAAAGGGCAAAGCTTGTCTCTGATTGGTTGCCCTGAACTCTGTGTGAACCAATCAGTGCGCTTTCTCTTAATTTCCGCATTTTAATGAAGAAAAATCCCTGAAACATGACAATGGACGCCGGCTCTGGAGGGTTAAATGCAGACTGAAGTCATTTATTTCATTAACTATTTATTCAACAATTAGCTTTTATAAAACAGCAAACTGGAAATCAATGTAAATAAATGTTTTTACCCCCAAACCAGCTACGATTAGCCAGTTAGCATGCCTAAAGCTAGCTGTTAGCCAACAGCTGTCATAAAACCGACTGCTAATCTAACACAGTTTAAGGAAACTTACCAAACTTCAACAAGAAGACAAAGATTTTGTTCAGGATAAATTTGCGGATTGTTTGTGTGTTTGTTTGCAAATTTAAATGAAATGCAGTTAAACTGCCTTTATAGCTTACTAAAGCGAGCGTGTCCCTTGTTTCTATAGCAACGGAGTTTATATACACCGTCTCCTAGAAACGATGAGGCCACTGACGTCACGGCATTTTTTTTAACTAATAAAGTTTAATAAATAAACAGATATACAAGGCAAAGAAATTATTGTTTTGTGTAATAATATACAATAATATAGAAAAGCAATATTTAAATATTTACTAAATTATATTTTAAACTGTAACAAGCATCGTATTTTCGCATTGTGTGTGTGTGTGTGTGTGTGTGTGTGTACTATTACGCCATACATTCCATGAGAGGTTGCTGTAAATATTTTGACTTTTTTTTTTTTTTTTACTAAAATTATAAATAGTATGAGAAGGCAAATCTCATACTGCTAAACTGTACAGAATATTAATTTACACTTACAGGCTTTTATTGTTTGGTACTGCGCATGCGCAAGCGCCATGTTCATGGAAAATATCGCGAGAACTCAAAGTCTGTGTGCACCAATCAAATCAGTCCGTGCTCCATCAGCGACCGCCCGCAAACATGGCGGACTACAAGGAGGCACCTTTGGCGACTCGGCCAAAAACACTAGAGCCGGCGGAATATTTTAATGTTTCTCCGGAATATCGCCGGGCGGAGGAGCAGCGAGGAGCGTTCAGAGCCCGACTGAAGAGAGAATATCAGATGCAGCTGAATAATCCTCTGCGGAAAGAGCTGATTGTGAGTGCGCAGGGGAGAACTGTGGGTTAGCCAGCCAGCTAGCTTGCTAATTAGCGTAGGTAAATAAAAACAGATAGCAAATAAAAACGTCGAGAAATTGTGCTGCGTTCTTGTGTATTTTGATTTAAGATTAGTGGGTTGTTTTAACGATAATTTGGAGACGCATGACATTTATAGAAAGTATAAAATAATGAAGTTTACTCAGTAAGCAGAGAGTGACCTTGGTGCTAGTTTGCCTGCTCGCGTTAATAACAACGGAGTTGTTAACAGTTAGTTCACTATTCAGAGTATAGAGATAGATAGATAGATAGATAGATAGATAGATAGATAGATATTTCCCGTGTCGCTGCATTTGCACCCAGGTCTGTTGCCAATCTTTTCAGGGGAAAGTAGGCAATACATGTTCAAAAAGTCGCTAGAAGTCACCAGATGGCGTCATTGCGTCATTTGCATATTCATTACTCAATATGATTATTTGCATATTAAGCACAGCTGCACAAATTAATTCTTTACAAAAATACTATAGTTTAGAAATGCAGGAATGATTACAGTAGCTTTTATGGAATAAGTAGCTTTTATTACTGTAAACATTACCAAGAAAAGAGTTAAAAATGAAAAGGTCATGGATGGACAAACAGTGGTGAGCAGTGATTGGCCGTTGGGAACAGTGGTGAGCAGTGATTGGCCGTTGGGAACAGTGGTGAGCAGTGATTGGCCGTTGGGAGCAGCTCAGTCCAGCTTTACACACTGGTGATGATTCACGCGAACTTGCTCTCTCAGCTCGAATAACCAGCAGCTGAGATGAGAGCCGTGTCGAGTCCAAACACCGTCTGTAACAGCAGTGTCTTGTGGGTTAACGTCAGTGTGAGGAGGCGTTAGATCCGGTCCGGCTCCACCCCACTGGGGTTTTAGACTATCTAGGAAAATCAGTCCGTTTATTAATTCAGCAGTTTAAATAATCTGACCGTATGACAGTTACGCATTAATGTCGTGTTTGTTTTTCTCCTGCAGGAGGACCCGGCCCTCACGAGGTGGACGTACACCCGTACTGAGATGTATAATCACTTCAGACCAACACCGAAATCCTCCCTGATCGCTGGTTTTTTCGGAGTCGCTCCACTCTTCATCTTGTACTACATCTTGAAGACTGACCGCGTAAGCTGTGTTTAAAACACGAGACAATGCCGAGGCTATTTTCTTGTCTTTAAAACCTTCTCCAGGTGCAAAGAAATGAAAAACATTTACACCACAGTGTGGCTGAATTCTCAAATCTGATTGGTCAGAAGGTGTGCAGTGTAACAGCGTGGCTCGGACCGTCGTTCCGGCCGTAACGCGAACAGCAGGTTTATAAGAACGTTCTTGCTCTAATCTGTTATCGTTTCTATAGTAACAGCTCGTTCACGGGAACATGATCTAAGACTAATAATAAAAAACGGATTAAGAAGACATATCTTTAAACAAAAAAAAACCTGTAATCGTTGATGTGGTGACATTTTTTGATTAGATGAGATTTATTTAACGTCTATGGAAGGAGTCTCGGTTGGAGGAGTTTCGTTACGATCACAGTGCTTTAAAGCTTTCAGGACAGAGGAGTTTACGCTTTCTGGTTTCTCGTTAAAATGCTAATCTGTCGTTTGGTATCTGTAGTAGTGACTTATCTGTAGTCTGTGCTGAATTTGCCTCTGACTGCAGACGAAAGAATGAAGACTCTTTGTTTTCAGTTAAGCAGTTTCTTTCTGCGCGTTTCTTCTGGCCGATCGAGGACTTCTGGCCGGGACAGTATTCGGTAGAGACGGCATCAGCGTTACCAAAGTACCGATCAGAATTATCTGCTCACGTCACTCTGCTTTTACTGCAGCCACAGAAACTGACGTGACGTCTTTCCTGCTGCTCTCTCGGCCTCTTTGTGCTTGAGCAAAACCGTTTTATACACACACTGTTTGTCGCTTTTATTCGTAGACGAATGAAGTGCAGTGTAATTTTGACTGAAATGACTCAAGATTATACAAAACCAGGGCAACATCTTCTCAACTACAGCAGTTCCATATAAAGTAACAGATGAAATTGGGTAACAGTTATCCCAAGGGCTTCGCATCTCAAAATTTTCAGATAACGAGTTAAAATAATGATGAAGATACTTGTGATTGGCCGTCGCTAATCACCGACAGGATTTGATTGTGTGTCATCGTGGGTTTGGTCAAAGAGCAGCTTACGAGCTCATAGTGCGCTTTTCAATCCTCTACAACATTTAGCTCCAAACACGCAGTCTGATTGGCTGAAACTGTTTCTCCTCTCATTTAAACATCAGCATTATCTTAGCAATTATCTTGGCTTTGTGAGTGAGAGATGGTACCAGGACCTGAGACAAGCTGTGGGAATTTATAGCTTAGCAATACAATATTTATTTATAATATTTATCTGGACACATTCCTAGACCTCGTGTCTCGTACTTCAGTTCTTATTGACATCCAGATAGTGGGATTATAAATCATTACAGAGTTCAGATGCCGGAGAGTAAAGACAAACAGTACTGAGTGTGTTGAAAGGAAACGTTCTGCATGAGCAGATCCGAGAAACCGCAAAGATGTCCTGAAGATTTAAAGCTTTAGCTCTGACTGTTACAAAGCGCTGACACTGGAGACTCCTTCCTTAAATAAAGAGTTAAATAAACATCTCCTTAGAGAGACGTTTGTCCGTCGTACAAGTTCCTGTGAACTTGCTGTTACTATAGAAACGATAACGTATTAATATAAACCTGCACTACTGTCAGAGCTGCTTTTATAGAAAATTAATCAACACCTTCTGACCAATCAGAGTCCAGAACTCAACAGCACTGTGGTGTAATTAAATTTAAATTAAAGGCGTGAAATGTTTCATCTGTAAGGTGATGCGTTCGTGTGATGTACAGTGATTAGTGTCTGTAGTAAGACTTTGGCGTTTAACGTTCACGATACCGTAACTGCACACGTGCACTTCGTATGTACTTGGATTCACGTGTTTCTCGTTTTTCTCGTTATTCCATGAGGTTTATGAGCACAGAGCAAGTGAAATTCTCTCGATTACTAAACGCTGATTCGTTTAATTCATGAAGCGTGTTTGTACTCTAACGCAGTGGTCTAAAGTTTGATCTTTTTTGTAATTTCAGGACAAGAGGGAGCAGCGGATAAAAGACGGGACTTACAAACGCCCCTTCAGACTCTCTTACTGATCTCTGATTTGTATTTCAGGTTAAACCGTTGTCTCCGATTGTACATGTAACTATAAATAAAACTATTGATGAAAGAATTAGAGAAAGCAGTTTGTTCGTGATTAAATTTCATTTTATTGCAACTTTCAGGTTTGATTTTATTGCAGCTCCACATGTCTATGCTGTAATACTTCGCCACTGCAGTTGGTATATATCCATATATAGGAAGAGGATAATTAAACATGACTCATGGATAATTAACGGGGATAATTAAGGCTTCTCGCGCTCTGCACCGTGGCCTGTTTACATGCTGCCAGGTTTCCAGTTTGGGTTAAAGTGTTTCTTCAGAGGCTCCCAGCATTTGTAGTAGCTCTTGTCCAGACGCTGGCACGTCTCAAGGCCCCACTTGGTGACCGCCATGCTGAAGGACGACTCGAACATGAAGGCCTGCGACAGAACAGGAAAAAAAATCACAGTTAGAGCCGCTGGAGAGATGCAGGACCACACTTTTGGATTTTAACATGAACCCATTAAAATGCACAGCTGAAGGGGTTTTCGAATTACCGTGCATGCCACGCTGTTTGGATCTCACAGTAATGTCTTACTCATGACAAAAACGAAACATGGTTCTGACTCTCGGAAGCTGCAGTCTTGCAGAATGGCTACTTAACAAACTTCAGAGTAAAACAAATAAGTATGTTTGTTGGTTATCGGTTGTTACAAATGATGTGTCCACGCGAGTGCGTCGGCTCGGTTCCTCTCCCACACACTTACAGGATGTCGAGTCGCAAATGTCGAACGTTCAATATTTACAATTTTACCCTAAACTCTAAAACTTACTCTTTGGGACGTAAAAGGTATCTTTTTTGTTATAAGCGGTCACTTACGGCCTCCAGGCCACCAGAGGGCTCCATGGTTTTTTAAAATAGATATGCAAAAAAAAAACACCATCATTTATTGAAAAGGTTTCTACAAGGCAAAGGAAAAAATTGACCGAAAACACAGGTAAGAAATGAATGCTAAGTAAAACGCTCGTTGTTCAGACAATGCTAGTCTGTTGGCTCATCCAAAATAATGGAGTGTCAATCCTGTTCCTTGTTGCGTATAAAATCATGACTGTGGTGTGGCTGAGTGGCTCTGAGTATGTTGTCTTTTAGGGCCTCAAATGTTCAGAAATGGACAGTGTACAAATGAGCTAAGGTAAAATGGGAGGTAGAAGATTCGACACGCGGTCACTGCCTAGTGTCGAGTCGGAGCTTGTTAAAGAGCTGGACTTTGATGATTTGGTGGACGAGTATTTGTGGTAAAAAGCGAGAAGAAGCCAGTCGCCTAAGGAAAGACGTTGGCAGAGCTGTGAGAGCGGTCAGCGCTCTGGAACGGCAGAAGGGCCTTGTTTAGATTCCTGCTCACAGGTCTAGGATTTACTGATACTAATGTTTGAGTGTTTGTGTGTACCATGGTTCCCTCAGCGACTCTCTCGGGTTTGAGCTTGGCCGTGCTGTTCTTCTCAAAGCAGTCAGCGTCGGGGCCGTGAGGGGTCATAATGCTGTGCAGACTCGCTCCTCCGGGCCGGAAACCACCTTCCTTCGCCTCATAGTGACCCTTGATTAATCCCATGAACTCGCTCATGCAGTTCCCTTAAACACACACAGGGGGTACTGTAACACAACAATCCGGCCTGGTGGAGGAGTGTAACCTGAATGTTCTGGGGTCATGTTCACAAAAAAAAAAAAAAGAGTTGTAGTAAGAGTTGAGCGCACTGTGGGACACTAAAATGTGCTTTTTTATTATGTGTAATGGACGACGTGTGGAGAAGAATGTTTCAAGCATGAGATATTAAAAGGATTCACACACCAAAGCAAAAATAAGTATTTTAATGAGTATATTTCCGGACAAGTGCTGTAGAGGTTTTAGTAATGTGTTTAAGTGATTTATCTGAAACACACATTTCATCTTTTTTTTTTTTTTGCATACAGATTTGTAAATGTAATATCAGTAATATCAGTCACAAATGGCATCCCAATCATGGAATCAGTAAGATTTTTATGAACGTGACCCCCGATTCTCGTGTGTAAATCAGCTCTTCAGACTTACTGTGATAGTACGGAGGTCTGAAGGTGTGATCCGCGACTCCCCAGCGAGGTGGAAAGATGACAAAATCAGCAATGGCGACGCCGGGCCGAGTGGATTTGGCCGTCAGGACGGTAAAAATGGACGGATCCTGAAAGAGAGAGCATCAGAAATATATCAACTGCTAGAAGAATAAAGTCATGGAGTCGGCTGTGACGTCCAGATGGAGGACACTGGGTACATAACCAAAAGGTGGTTTCAATATTTTATTGAATCCTGTCTACAAAAGTGAGATGGAAATGCATTATGGGTAAGTTCTGCTCTGCTCTGCTCTGCTCTGCTCCTGGAGCCTCATTTATAAACTTGTAGAATATTATTTCAAATGTGGATATACAACTTTTTTCTACAAAGATCTCTTCCACTAGAGAAGCATTTCACATTTCCTGATATAATGGATTACATTAGGGGGATTATTTAGTATTAATCAATCAGGTATGTCAGGAAACATTTAATTTAGCATTGTTCATGTTGCCCGTGTTTGGCAGTGCATGAGCTAGCTACGTTAGTTATCTTGGAAGGACACAAATAATAATAACACGAATAAAACTAAACTGAATTTCGCACCAACTCCATTTATTACACAATCCCGCTGCTTTTCGGTTGCTTTCCCTGATGCATGGCACAAGCTGAGAAAAAGTCCTACACCTGTGTGAGATGTTGCTCAGTTAGATGAGGTTTGCCCCCTCGGGTCAGGAGGTTGCTGGTTTGAATCCCAGCTGGGCCTTTTGAATATGAGCACTGAAGGTGCGGGAATAGAAAGGTCTGGGGTATCTGGGTAATGGTCTGGTGCCATGAACTGTAGCTGGATTATGAAAATGTAAAAAAAAAAAAAAAAAAAAAAAAAA
>CM040996.1:18582386-18610644 GCA_022985145.1 Pangasius djambal
ATTTAAAAAAAGGAAACGAATGCACGTGATTTTCTGCGTCATGCAAACTTTATAGAAACTCACTAAAACGATTGCAACTTTAAAATATTAATATATACATATCTACATATACATATATACACACACACACACAGCATATGCGCTGCTTTGCTTCCTGCACCGAGCTGAAAGTTCAGCGCGAGCAGACAACATCTGGGCTGCTGCTGTTTTTCCTGCGTTCTGATTGGATAACCAGGAACGCCCCTACCAAAGCCTTCACACGTATCACATATAACAATAAACACACACCGTGCAAGAACATTATGAATATTATTATGCGTTATTATGTCGCGTGACTCACCTTCAGCCCGGCCATCGCGCGCGCTTGTAAAGAAAAAGTCGCTGAACTTTACAAAGAAACTGGAGGTAGTTTTTTTTTTTTTTAACAGCCTGAGACTTTGTCCCACCTCTCACGTCAGCTCCAGAGAGAGAGAGAGAGAGAGAGAGAGAGAGGCTGAATTTTCTCAATATGGGTTTAATTAAGCTCAGACTGCTGGTGACGTCAGCAGCTTTCTGGTGGGTGGAGAGGTTAGATGGTCAGTCGAGAGGTGTGCAAACAAATGTCTTTACCAGCAGCCAAGATAAACTCCGACAAACAGGACAGGACTTGATCCCAGTCACGTCTCATGAGACGTTTTTCGAGCGTGAATTAAAGCTGGATGATTTCTTTACAAGTTAAATCGTGTTTAAAATTAAAATAAATCAATCAATAAAATATTCCGTACTGGTACATTCTGGTTCTTCAACATAAAAACATAAAAACGTCCAGCAGTGGTTCTTAGAAACAAACCATCCTCATTCATTCGTGATGGAGCAGGTGATAGGTGAGGAGGTGTAGTACTGTTACAGGAAAACAATCAACGTGATGAAGCGGAGTTACTGAAACCACTCCAAAGCTGATTGTTTTCTTGTGTAAAACCACGTCCTGAAGTGTTTTATTTCTTCTACACCGCAGCAATTCGCTACCGCTAGCAATTTATATGCATTAAAGATCATACTTTCATAATTTCACTACACATCGTGTTTTAATGTTGCGGAACCTCCATGAAACAAGAAGCAGGTCAGTTCCTGTTCTCACTTACGTTATAGCAGCTGTAAACACTCGTTCCCTCACCAGCCTCTCTTTTTTTCTCTCTCTTTAAGTTAATAAAGCAAATAAAGCACATCTTGTCATGTTAGCAAAAAAACACAAAGAAGCGTAAACTCCTCTGTCCTGAAGATTTCGGATAACGTACAGTTAGAGCTTTACCTCTGACTGTCACAAAGCACTGACACTGGAGACTCCTTCTGAATTAGTCAGGTGTTTTTCTAGAACAGCAGCTCGGACAGTATTCCAGCTGCAAATCACAGGTTTATATCAATGCACTCGTTCTAATACGTCACAGTTTCGATAGTAACAGCTCATTCACAGGGACTCATCTCGTAAGGAGGACGCTCCACATAAACGAATTTTAAAACGTGTGGAATCATTGATACGGTGATGTTTTTTCTGCAAGAGATGTTCGTTTAACAGGTCTGGAAGGAGTCTCCAGTGTCAGCGCTTTGTGACAGTCAGAAGTACAAAAGCTGTAACTTTAAGTTTTCTGACATCTTCAAGACAGAAGAGTTTATGCTTTTTTGCGGTTTCTCAGTTACATGACAAGCTGCGTTTCTTTTTTAATTGTCTTATTAACTTAATTAGAGAGAGAAAAAAGAGAGGCTGGTGAGCGAAGGAGTGTTTATAGCTGGTATAACGTAAGTGAGGACAGGAACTTATTTGAGGACATTCCACAACTTAAATATAACTATAAATGAAAAAAAAAAAAAAAGTATGATGCGTCATGCTTTAATTTAAAAAAAGTTGCAATTGTTGTCAAATTTCTGTGGTAGAAGAGGAATAAAACGCTTGTGATGTGCTTTATGGTGGTAACAGTAATTCTGCTTCATCACTCCACAAGACGTGCACCTGACGAGATCGTCTCGCTGACGAGCGTTTGCAAGGTGCTCCACAAATTCGCCAAAGTTTTTAATCGGATGAGCCTAAAAGGTCCTGTGTGACCTACATTTTCCGCTGTTTTGTACAATACAGTAGCTTTTCTCTGAAAGTGTGTGCTTACTGCGTATGATTTCCTCCAGTCTGTATGCATGAATCTAATATGTCAGAATTTCTATTATGCCTCAAGCCACATGCATCAGGTCCACTGCGGTACACGGTCCTCAATCCAGTACTGTTCAGTTCTGTTTCAGCTCTCGGCCAGGTAATCAGCAGCTCTTCAGCCCGTGATTGCCTGGTCTGTGTGTATCAGGAGCTGGCACCTGGGCTGGAACTGAACTTCTGGTGGTTATGCATTGAATTTCCCCTGCTGTGCTTTATTTATGCCTTTCATCATCATGCAGAATCAATTTTCCTCCTTCATTCCCCCCCACGCTATGCCCTTCGTGCCCTTCCCCTCGTCGTATTCGGAGGTAAATGGGTCATTTGACAAAAAAAAAAAGGAGAAAGGGGGGGAGGATACACCATTTTACTTTCAGAAAGCGAAATTTCAAACAATCTTTCTCGTCGGTTTTTGAATGGGTTCTGGAAAGAGACACTTTGATGGGACATTGTGTTGTGCAATCTCGGCCTCTGAAGAGATTTTCTTAAACATGTTTTGAGTGATGTGTCAAACCTGCTGGAGAAATCTGTAATATTTGTGTAACTAAAATGTCTGATAAATAGCACTTTGGTTCTTGTCTACACCTGAACAAAGTAACTAATCATGCATTTACTAGAAGAACAATTGTCGTTTTCGCCGTTGTTGCTGTTGTTCAGTCAAAACAAAATAAAACATCATCCTGTAACCGTTTCTCCTTTTGTTGGAAAAAAAAAATGTAACAATGATTTTATAATTTTCTTATCTGATTAGATATTTAATTCTATGATTGTTAAACAGGTCTGTCATATAGGCCTACAGGGCATACTATTAACTTAATTTTTGGATTTTCAATTTAATGTAGTTGCTGTTACTAGAATAGACACATTTTGCACTCAGAAATGTTTACTGACATCGAGTTCAACCAAACTCATTTCATTTGCTTTCAAACCCTACAGTATCCTTAAGGCCTTCACACACTTTGTTGATAAAAAAAAAAAAAAGTTCCTTACATTAATAATTTAACACTGATTCAATCTGATTCAGTTAATATTCCAGTTATTAAAGTTATAAAGAGGATTTTCATGAATACTGAATTAATACACACACAAATTAGTAATGAAGAAACTTCAGAAATTCCAAAAACATTATCTACTTCATACTGTATGAAACTGTGAAGCTTTAAAAATAATATCTGTATTTAAATGAATTAAAAATCACAGTGAAGGCTAATTTCTTTACTCTCTCCTTCTACACTGTTGTTTATATGGTTTAGATCGATATCATATTGAAAAAGTTGGCCTTTTTTTTTTTAAATGGAGTGTTTAATATAGTGAATGTTATTGCGAGGATAGAGAAGGTACCGTTTTCATGCAGTGACCCACATCCAGCATGTTTCCTATAGCGAGGCAGGAATAAACCCTGAGTGAAGCGTGCAGCTGCATCCAGTCCCCCGCTGGCCGGCAGTTTAGAGGCTGTGCTCAAAAGCCTAATGACGGAAAATATCTCCAGCCAGTCTATGGAAATTGATCTGCACCTCAGGGGGAGAAAAATGACTGAATTATTTTTTTTTTTCCAAAACATATATAGGATGCACTGTTCATCGTCTGAAGGGAAATGAAATTCAGCGCTGTGACAGGCTCGAGATCGGCTCGAGATCGGCCAGAGCAAACCGATACGCAATCCGATACGAGCCTACAACACGCCTCCATCATCTGAACAAAACTACATGCTGATAAATAGGCTGGAAATAAACCTCCTGGATGGCTTGCTTTTCCTTTCATCAGATCAGTGTGTTAGATTAGAATCCTGCCTTGAAGATCAGATATAGATATCACATATGAGAGCGTGGAGAGAGTCAGGATTTCTGTAGAGAAAGAGAAATAGGGAGAGAGAGAAATCAAAATAGGTGTTTTAGAGCTTTTTGTCCCTGTCCCTTAGTGGCATGGACACCAATATGATAGTGTATATATAGAAAAAATAGATGTTCTCTCATTAATTTTATAGCTTGATAAACTTTTTTGATTTTTTGATACTCATCCTGTACTAGTCTTGTGCTCATCCAATTAATGCTCTCTATAACCGATAAGCACCACCCCCGGGGGCGTGTCTTGCTCTACAGTAGCAGCTCGATAGCAGTAAATATCATATCTAAATATCTAATATCATTTTATCTACGGCTCAGATGGATCGGATGTCTCTCTGCAGCTCTCCGCCACCATCAGCGGCCCTGACGCTCAACCTCGACTCAAACACGTACGACATAACTCCAAAAACACGCCATCTCACCATCGTCCTGGTTAAAGAGGGTGAAGGTGGTGGTGAGAAATCGTCCACAGGTTAACAAAAAGGAAAGGTTCTCGTCAAACTCTTTGCTGTTCTCCATACTTAACTAGTTTGCTAATCAGGTTTGTTTAGAGGTGTGACACGGTGTATCTCGAACTCGAGCTGCTGGTCGTTGCGTAAATCAGTCGAGTCCTTCTTCAACACGCCGTCACTTCCTGTTTCAAAAGGAAACACGTGAACATACGGAATCAAATCACAGCTCTCGTGAATTTAAAGGGTTGATATGAAGAGTTTGTCTTTGTAATATTACTTAAAAGGTGCTCTTATGACTCTAATAACTCTGGAAAGTTCTTCCTCTGCATGTCACTTATTGTGTGCACTCACCTCCTACCACAGCAGCATCGCCACCACCTCCACTTACTTCTGATTAGATTTGCAGGGACATCCACTATACCCTTTTAAAATGAAGTGCAGGCGGCCTTTCGGAGTGGACTCACTCACTCTCTCTCTCATGCGGGGGCTGTAATGTTATGCAAATGCAATAATACGGAGATAAAGACTGTTGCGGCACACCATGCTCTAGTGGTTCAAGCCCTGGTGGATCCTCTGAGCTCACGCTAATGAGGAAGGAATTATTCTGGAGTCATTAAACAGCGCCCTCGCTGACATCTCTCCCCTCCATCGCCCACTCCGGCCATTAAAACACTGTACACACTCACACACACACACACACACACACAGTTTGTCTTACCCTTCTTGTGAGGACCTTCCACTTTATCCTCAGGAACCCAAAGGAAACATTTCAGCTCTTTTAGATTTTTTAAAATAAAAGCTGCAGATTCTGTTAAAACATTAAGCAGATTTCCTCATGGGGACCAAACAAATGTCCCCAAAAGGTCAAACCAGGTCAGATATTCCTATTGTTGTGGGGAAATTTGGTCCTCACTAAGATATAAAAGCACACACACACACACACACACACACACACACACACACACACACACACACACACACACACTGCTAGTTTCTTACACATCAGAATGTCACCAAATAGAAAATTACACACTCCTCCCACAGAGAAAATTGCTTCAGAATCGTTTGGTTATACAGATGCATTTTGTTAAAAAAAAAAAAAAAACGAGGCGTAAACACACATATACGCACACACACACACACACACACACACACACACGCATAATTACTTGAGATGGAGATTCCATTGTCACTGGCTGTGCCGATTTCTCAGTTACATTAGACAAAATGACAAGAAGGTAAATACACTAAACTGGTGGATTTTACAGATTACAGAGCAAGGTCTTATGACGATGACGATGACACACTCTCACGTAAAGGTACCGTAGTGTACTTGTTGTTAGGATGGAACCATCAAGGGGACATGTTTTTATCTTCAGTGTGTATGTTTCACCTTTAAAAAATATCCTAAGGTGCATAATCTGAGCTTAAAGCCCACTACCTTGACTCTGAACCTGATTAAAGGTAGCAGGTGCAGATCGGTGCCTTTATTTCCGAGTGTGTTTGATGTCTAAGTTTTCATCAGAGGTAATATCACACAGCAGCAGGGATGCAAAGACGTCGCAGAGCTGAAAACAGCTTCAGGAGTCATTAATGTTCCCTGCAATCCTTCGTGGAGGGAAAAATGTACGGGAGGGACGAGAAAAGAGAAACAGAAGCGTGATGAATGGAGTCAGGTCAGTCAGGGGCCTCGACATCCGCGCAGAATTTACTGCTCTGACTTCCTCACCGCAGGAGCACCGCACACCTGTACACACAACAGGAGTAAATCCAATATAGATTGCACAGCTTCTCTAAATTCCCCTCTGCACCCCTACCGAGCCGATCAGACCCTCAGCCAAGGATCTGAACATTTTCCTCCCTGCAAATCTGTCTGGAGACCTTCAGAGGTGAGCCCCAGAGTCTCCAGGTCACCAAGGACCTAATGATGTCCTCCGCTTTATCCTCTATAAAATCCCCAGGCTGCAACAGAAATTAAATTTGTAGCCGCTCTCACACAGGCACACTTCTATCCTTCACACAGAGAACCAAATTAAAGCGTCCATTCGCAATTCTGAAGACCGACCCCCGTTTCGTTGTGCCAAAAAAAAATACGATTAGCGTAAGACAGGGAGTCTTGATGAGCACAGAGACGGACAGAGAGAGAGAGAGAGAGAGAGAGAGAGAGAGAACAAAATAAATGGCTTCACACGGAGGGCTGGACTCACCTGAACACTGCAGCCATTACCGTCACAGCAAAACACCTGAACGTCTATTTCTGACCCACGCAGGAAGCTAATTTCATTTGAGATGAAGTCCTCGGTGGACAGCTGGACATTATTCCTGATCTACCGGCTGAAGAAAAGGACACAGCGACGTGTCCAGGCCTCGATAAACCTATCATATAATCTGCATATCCGTTTGCTAATCGGAGCTTTAAATTACAAGAGCGCCATGAATTGTTTCTGCTTTTTCTGACACACCGCTTTAGTCCACTAGATGGCAGTAAAACCTCTATTTCAAAAAAATCTATTTTTGACTAAAATTCTTTATTAGTTACCAGATACATGTTTTTTTTTTTAATTGGTTTGATTTGACATGGTAATTTTTATTATAAAAAAAAAATCTTACACAAACACAGATGTACTAAATAATAAATGACGTGTGTGATATTATTATTATTATTATTATTATTATTATTATTATTATTATTATTATTATTAACAGCATGTTTAGTATACAGTATGTGTGATATAAAACTAAATATTTCTATATCTCATGTTATATAGTTGATTATTATATTATTATTTTATATACTAGTACTACAGTCAAATCCAGAATTATTGGCACCCTTTGAGACAATGAGCAAAGATGCATTTCTAAAATGAATAATAATAATAATAATAATAATAATAATAATAATAATAATAATAATAATAATAATGCACCGAGACATAGTTTTCCGTCTTTAAGTTCAGACTTCAAACTCTTGCCTTTTCTCGTGCTGTTGACATTTGACTGTTTTCAGCCAGCACTTTGCACTTCTTTTTAATTATAATTATTATTATTATAAAACTCTAATGTATGTCTGATGTTCTTTATTTACTTGAAGCACTTTGAACTGTATTAATAAACCTGCCTTAAAAGCTTATAGCTTTATTTTTTCAAACATAAAGTATTCTTATGTTGTACATTTGCACAGAATTACAGCACTGAATCTATACCCAAGGCAAATTTTCTAGACTTTTAACATGTATTAATATTATATAGAACTTATTGTTTATTAATAACCATATAAACGTGGTGGGGTTTTTTTTTTTTTTTTGGCATTTTTAATCATGCATGATTTATTTTTTTTATCCATCTGCCTCTTCAGTGTTAGATGACAGTCATTTCACATGTGTCCTGAGACTAAGAGCATGTTTTAAAGATTTTTTTTATTTCATTATATTCTGAATATCACTTCTATTAAAAAAGTAAATAGATTTTAGAAATAGAGGGGGAAAAAAATAGTGAAAAAAGGATGAAATTCAGGATATCTGAAATTTAAATCTAAATGTTTTCATGCTGATGACTAAAAATATAGAAAATATAAATATATCATTAATAAAGCAATATTCTTGACAAAAAAAATACTTATTTAGACATGCTGCATGATTCAGTTTCAGAATCTTTAATAAAAATAGTTTAAAAAAAAAAAAAAAGTTAACGTGTTTATTGGAATCTGGCACTTTTTTAAAAAATGATTTAGGGATTTTGTGTAGAAAGTTTATACCTGAGACAAACTTAAATTAGGATGATGTCATTAGGATTTATTTCAGTTACAGTAATGATCTCTTGGAGGTGATTTACACCCTTTATTTTCCTTTAAAAAAGAGCCTCCATTTGACAGTAGATGCATGTGGAGGAACGAAAGGGTTAAACCTTCTTTAGGGGTGTCAATACATTTGCAATGCATATGCTTCTGTGGAAATCTGCACCATTATGAATATCGCATGTCTCCTGTAACAGGTTCTGATGTATATTAATAAAACCCTATCCTTTTCCTTCCTTATAAAAATGTGTTGATTAATCTTTTTTTTTTTTTTTTTTTTAAATATGAATATCTTCTAAATGCCATCTGCTTCATTGTGTCGTTTTCAGCAATTTACATAAAACTCAGACAAGGTCAAATAGCAGCGAAGTCCCTCATTTACTCTAATCAGCTTTCATTTGCATGGCGATCCGCGCGCGCGATATTGACGCTAAGTGAATAAGCGGACTTCTCCCGATTCGAGGGGAGAAGCGATTTATTATTATCATTTTTTTATATATATAATTTTTTTTAGACGCTCAGAAGAAGCATCATTTGCATGCATTACTTTGATTAACTTAATAAAGGACCGCAGTTCTCGAGGAAAGAAAAAAAAAAAAAAAAAAAAAACAGCTCCGTGCTCCGGGCCGCTAATCAATAAAGGCCAATGAACGCACGAGAACGCGGCGCGCGCGCGCGCACACACACACACACACACACACATACACAATGTGTGCTGTTTGTCCGGGTGGTGGTTGATGGTGAGGGGTCACCGCGCGCGCGCTCATCGGGTCACCCGTAAAGCTTATTATAATGAGCTCGGACAGAGCCGCGTGCGCCAAAAAAAAAAAAAGAAAAGAAAAAGAAAAAGAAAAAAGAAAAAGAAAAGAAAAATGCCTCGTGACCCTCTGTGACCCCGGGGCCATTCCTCGCCTCGCGCTCCCGGAGTCGATATGAATGCTGAGCTTTAATCTACAGAAAGCGCATATACATGTATGAAATGATGCGCAAAAATGCAATCTCGGGAAACTTCCAGCGGAGGAGCAGCAGCTATTCTGCACAGCGCCGCATTTCACATTACCGAGAAAATGAGGCAGAAGCTGCTGGGGGGGGGGGGAACAGAATAAATCGGTCACCTTCCTGAGGTCAAGTCCACTTACACAAAAGATAAAATGTTCAAACTTTTGGCTGTAAATAAACATAATCCTATTACTTTTATGACTTATTACTAAATGTATGAGTCGTACATAAACTTATGATATGTATGATGTATATGAGATATGACATATGAGATATATGAGATGAGGTATGAGACATGAGAGATGAGATATGAGATATATGAGGTATGAGAGATATGAGATATGAGAGATGAGGTATGAGATATATGAGATGAGGTATGAGATATATGAGATATGAGATATATGAGATGAGGTATGAGATATATGAGATATGAGAGATATGAGATGAGGTATGAGAGATGAGATATATGAGATATGAGAGATGAGATATATGAGATAAGGTATGAGAGATGAGATATGAGATATATGAGATGAGGTATGAGACATGAGATATGACATATGAGATATATGAGATGAGGTATGAGACATGAGACATGAGATATGAGATATATGAGGTATGAGAGATATGAGATATGAGAGATGAGGTATGAGATATATGAGATGAGGTATGAGATATATGAGATATGAGATATATGAGATGAGGTATGAGATATATGAGATATATGAGATGAGGTATGAGATATATGAGATATGAGATATATGAGATATGAGAGATGAGATATGAGATATATGAGATATGAGAGATATGAGATGAGGTATGAGAGATGAGATATATGAGATATGAGAGATGAGATATATGAGATAAGGTATGAGAGATGAGATATGAGATATATGAGATGAGGTATGAGATATATGAGATGAGGTATGAGATATAGGAGATGAGGTATGAGAGATGAGATATGAGATATATGAGATGATGTATGAGATATGAGATGAGGTATGAGATATGAGAGATATACGAGATATATGAGATGAGGTATGAGATATATGAGATGAGGTATGAGATATGAGAGATACGAGATATATGAGATGAAGTATGAGATATATGAGATATGAGATATATGAGATGAGGTATGAGAGATGAGATATGAGATATATGAGATGAGGTATGAGAGATGAGATATGAGATATATGAGAGATGAGGTATGAGAGATGAGATATGAGATATATGAGATGAGATATGAGATATATGAGATGAGGTATGAGAGATGAGATATGAGATATATGAGATGAGATATGAGATATATGAGATGAGGTATGAGAGATGAGATATGAGATATATGAGATGAGGTATGAGAGATGAGATATATGAGATGAGAGATGAGATATGAGATATATGAGAGATGAGGTATGAGATATATGAGATGAGAGATGAGGTATGAGATATATGAGATGAGAGATGAGATATGAGATATATGAGAGATGAGGTATGAGATATATGAGATGAGAGATGAGATATGAGATATGAGGTATGCACATACACATGCAGGGGAAGGCGCAGATGATTCCAAGTGCCCTGACTCCAAAATGATCCGACTCGGAGGCACGAAAGTTGGACTGGTTCCCCTGAATGTTGCGTAATTTGTAAGTTCTTTCTGAAAACACAGCACTCAACTGTACCTTTCCTTGTCACTGAGGTGGCACACACCTGTCTGTACCTTTAATACACATCTTTCACCTGGAAATGTGGATATATTATACCTTATACCTATTATATTATATATTATACCTTTAAAAAGATTTAAGTGAATAATTGGACCATAAATCATTTTTAGAGTAAACAGAACATAGTAGTATTATTACAAATAGTACTACTTTTTCTGAGAGTGTATACATTTGTACATATACAAGGTGTTTTGCACCTTTAGTAGGCTGTAGACCTTTACGGTTCAACATGTGCATTCTGAGATGCTTTTCTGCACACTACGTTTGTACAGAGTGATTATTTGAGTTACTGTAGCCTTCCTGTCTTCTGGCTTGCTCATTCGGGATAAACAGGAAATGTATCCAAACATAAACAAGCATTCCGGATCAGGAGTCAGTTTCCAAAGTTTTCATACACTTTTGCTAAGGCTAAGGCTCAATCCATTGTTTTTTTTTTTTAATCATGTTTTACATATCTTCCAGATCACCAATCATGTTGCAGCAGCACACTTCATAAAATCCTGCAGATAAAGATCAAGAGCTTCAGTTAATGTTCACCTCAAACATCAGAGTGGAGAAAACTTTCAGTGACATTGACATGGCTGTTGATTTGGGCGTTTGAGAAATGCCTTGCTGATGAGAGAGGTCAGGGGAGAATGGTCGGAGCCGACACGCTAACTCAAATAATCACTCTTTACAGCCGTGGTGAGCAGAAAAGCATCTCAGAAAGCACAACAAGTCGAACCTTGAGGCTACAACAGCAGAACACCACGTCAGGTTCCTCTCCTGTCAGCCAAGATCAGGAATGCGAGGCTATCCTGGGCACAGCCTCACCCACACTGGACAGCTGAAGACCGGAAAGCACGTGTACCTGACCTGCCCATACCTGGCAGGTGAGCATGTGATGTCATGAGAAGTAAATTCTTGTCAGTCCTTTGGTTTGTAGATCAGTTTCAGCACTCTAGAGCACAGGTTCCTGACCCTGCTCCTGGAGAACTACACATTTTAGAGTTTTTACCTGCTTCCAATTAACACACCTGATCCAATCAATCAGCTAATTAGCAGCACTTCCTGAGCTGGAGTGTGTGTTCGAACAGGAAAAGGTTCAGTAATGGCTCTGTAAGCGAGCTATCTGCACACTGCTAGCGGAAGTCGAGTGGATCTGTGTGTTTTGTGGTTGGACATGTTCAGGAAATGAGGACAACAGTGTGGAAGTGGGAACAGAGCTCAGCTGAATAAATCAGCGAGCTTTGCAGCATGGAGGCGCTGAGGAAAAGGCTGATCTTGGGTTTAAATGTTTGAGTCATCCTCTTTTTTTCCTCAATAAATTCAAATTATCGAGTCAGTTGAGCGAAATTAGAGTGCTTTTGTTTTTTATTAGAGCGTATTGCCGCTGGAAAATTACGGATGATCACTCCCGCTCGGGATCGCTATTGTTGCTGCGATCATCGCCTGTCATTCTAAACTTGGGCTAACAAAGTCGGTAAATTGACTCCCTCGCACCCTCATTATGCGCAGTGTTAATAACCGCTAATTAACTTTGCTTACGCGCGCGTCGGAAAGCTCGTCTCTCTCTCTCTCTCTCTCTTTTTGTTCCCTCTTTCAGCCTGAGCAGCATCCAATTAAGTCCCAGCAACTGGAATGAACTGTCAGCGGTGTGACTCCCAAATGAGTAAAGTCACTGAGCAGAAGGTCAGCCGGGAGAAAAGCCCGAAATGAAGCGTTTAATACGCACGCGACACCGCGTCCGACTTTCACATTTCCTTCCCTTTCCTTTCACTTCGTTCCTGCAGATCAAAAGCACGCTGCGTCACTAACGAGCATCACTTCCGCGTTTCTACGATTCTGATGTAACCTACGTGGTGCATAAAGCGTCTCTGTCTTCAGTCACATGACATACAATAAGACAAAAGTCGCACGATATTTGATTTGTTTCTTAGTGCAAAAGGAATGACGTCACTGTTCTGGCTTTCTCGTTCCTCAGACCAAAGGGATTTGATCCAAACACCTTCAGCACAACACAACCATCAGGATTTACATCAGTAATGGTCTATGATGCGGTTCATTTCGTCTGCGCAGAAGTAATACAGGTAACAAATACAGTGGGAAGGTTTATTTTATTTACATTTAGCTACTTTGGCTGATGCTTCTCTCCAAACTGAGACAGAACAGAACTGAGCTGATGAGGGTTAAAGGTCTTGCTCAAGGACCAACTCCACCAAGGCCTTAACCACTGAGCCATGTCCCTGGCTACATCCTTGATTATGATACTGGGTTCTACTTTTCTGGGATTTGTCCAAGATTAGGTGTATATTAACAAGTTAGGCGGATATGGCTTCCCAGAGCTGGTCCTGGAGTCTCCATATCAAATACCAGCATCTGTACTGTCAGCTTATTGTTATTGTTATTGTTACAAACATTAAATAAGAAGAAAAGAAGAATTTCTACATATATTAAATAAAAAAAAGAAAGGAATACAATTATGATCATCGTGTGCAAATGTATTTTGTGCAACATGCCAAAGCCTCCGTTTGAAGCAGGGCGATATCCTGCAGCATTGTCATGGAGTGTGATATACTCTTCTTCTTCTTCTTCTTCTTCTTCTTCTTCCTCTAACACAACAATCCGAACCTCATTTGGTGTTAATGGTTGGAGTCAGGTGTGCAGTGTAGGAAGAACTCCATGAGCGATCAGACATGAAGACCAGAAGTCTAACATAGATCCTGTCTTAGTTTCTGGCTCAATACACCAAAATCTGGCTAAAATCACACCATAGTAGGAAAAACGTTCCTCAAAATCTGAAGCGGGCCCTATATGCAGTGCAGAAGTTCCTGATATCCAACGCAACGTGGCTCCAGAACAAACCATGCCACTTCTGATCATCTCTGAAATGTTATAAGAATATATTCTGAGAAGTTATTTATGGATTAGAGTTCATGCAGATGCAATAAATCATGGATGTTAATCATCACTGTAACGTTGCAGACCAAATCCCTTCAGAACGAGGACTATAAAGCAACTACAAAGCCAAAACTGTGATGTCAAGCAGTTATACATTTTAAACCAAGGAACAAACGGAACCCTGTCACTGCCATGTGATGGATCCAGCGTTCCCGGGTTACAGGCTCCAGGTCCACCACAACCTTCAAGATGAATGGATGAATAAATGAATGATGTTCTATAAGTAATTAGGTGGACACACCACTGCCTGATGGTTCCATCCTCAGTAAATATTCCACATGAGAATATGATCTTCCAATAAATGATCTTCCAGCACTGACAGTAAGGAGGTATTAGTCCACATGTTCCCAGCCCTGTTCCTGGAGAAACCCCTGTCCTGCACATTTTACGGATTACTCCAGGTCCAGGCTTTGGATCCTGTGCAGTAGTTTATGGAATACGGTTTAAGACCGAGCTGTCAGCAGAGGGCGCTGCTTGCAAAAAAGCAGAAAAAGACGAAGCATCTGGATCTTTGAGCTCCTGCAGACGTGAAATCAGTGATCATCAACCTTCCAGGAGATCCAGATTAGTCCAGAACTCAGGTCCAAATCCATAAATCCGACGTCTGCTTCAGATAATCGGTGGACATGATCAGCCGGATCAGCTCTGCTGGGTTTGGATTGAAATGAAATCTGTCGGAGGGACCAGAGCTGCATGATGATGACTTTTCACACCACTGGAAAGACGTCACCATCTAAGACAGTGTTTATGACTTTAATCTTTTATTTTTAATCTTTTATGAATTTCCTCATTAAAAGCTATTAACGGGCAAAGCAAAAAGCATCAGAAAGTGAGTTCATGCAGAAAATAGGAGCGTGGCCTCTTAGAAGCTTCGACAGTAGAACATCTATAGTTTATCCATAACATTTTCCCCACATTTTCCAGACGTGGTTGTGGAAGAGCCGAACATTCTTCATGGATGTATAACAAAAAACGCACCAGGCACAAGGCACCAGGCGCGACGTCATTGTTTAATAGCTGGTGCGGAACCATCAATGTTTTGGTTTTGTTTAGTTTGTTAACCTTTAGTGTGTGTATCTTTTACCTGGGAAGGTGTATGTGCTGTACCTTTAATTGGCTTTTGAGGGCAGATCCAATCATTCACCTTAAATATGTTTTCCTAAAAGTACAAAACCAGCACCTGGAAGGAGAGATGAGATTTGTGAGAGTGTGCAGATGAGGAAAACAAAAACAGCCGCTATAGTTTACACACCACTCATAACACTAGATTGTTGTACAAATTATCAAGTTAGTCTTGTTGTGAAAATATGACACACGGTAGCATCAGGGGAACCGGAGGAGAGGGAGAGTGACGCGCGCCGGCGCTAACAAGTGGCCCGCGCGCCTTGCGCTAAATAGACCACTGAAAATTAAATATGTGAAAATTGCGCCTTCTCTCTCTCTCTCTCTCTCTCTCTCTCTCTCTTTCTCTCTCTCTCTCTCCAAACGTGTGTGCTTGTAATTAGTGCATTTAAACAAAGCACGGATATCCTGCTGGCGGTAATAGTCCCTGACATTTCTTTTCTTGGGTTAATAACAGAGTGCGTATAAATGAATCAAATTGTGGCCCCAAATTACATAGCGACTTTAAATACGGGTCTGCATTGCGCGGCTGTTTGGGACCAAGGAGAAAAAAACGTTTTATATTGTTATTATTGTCATTAGTCTGTTGATCTGCTTCACAAATGCCCCAGAAGTTTAGAGCAGGAGTGTATTTGTGGCACAAATTTACTGCCTGCTTCTGGATATTAATTACATTGACTTGTGGATAATTGTAAATGAAGGACAGACTGCGCGCAGTCACAATGCGCAAGAAAAACAAGCATGAAACATTTACACTCAAGAGTTTTTTTTTTTTTAGCAAACATTTAGAAAAAACCCTTCGATCGCAGTGTAACAAGCAGGCAGTCATCTCCAGAGGCCAGAATTAAGGTCATAACATAGACTGCGTTGAGTGTTTTCTCGGTATTTCATAATTATTTCTTGATGTGCCTCTTCTCAGGCTGTAACAGAGCTGCACAGCTCCTTACAGACCGCTGAAAGGAGAGAGTAAATTGTAGCTTGTTGAAGTTTCAGGATTGAATTCTGAAAAAAAAAAAGATCCTTTTATGATGGCTTTGAGCGGGGTCACGCCATCCGCAGCAGGTTAAATAGACTTCTCAATCAAGCTCTCCAGGCTCCTGAGTCCAGTTACCTGCGGGCCATTATCACCACCTTCAACCATCTGAGACTATCTGATCGCTCCAGAGAGGACAGGCAATTAGGGGTGGTGAGGAGGGCTAGCAAAGTGTGTGAAGGCCACCAGTAACATTCAACTGAAGCCTTCTCCCAGTCACACCTCATGCTCCTTCTGATCTCTCATTTATTATTATTATTATTATTATTATTATTATTATTATTATTATTATTATTATTATTATTATTATTATTATTTTTAAAGACAATCTATGATTACACCACACATTACAATACAATATATTACATATTATATAACAACAACATGAAAAATATCTCTAATTCAATGATTAAGGAAATTAATTTGATTGGATACATTTTGAAATCCAGTCTAGCAAAAGCAATCCGAATGGGAGGATGCAGATTCTTAGCATATTTTTACATTGAAAAAAAAAAAAATTTTGTCCACTATATAATAATAATAATAATAATAATAATAATAATAATAGTTAAATCAAATCCATTATTTAAAAGAGTTGTGATGACAGATATATGTGCTTTTTGGGTGAAATGTTTATGATCTCAATATTATGTATAAATATAAATATAAATAGGTTTTTTTCTATAATTATATATAGTAATATTATTTTACTGTTATTACAAATAGTGATTGATATAGGCTATTATTTATTATTTGAAATCTCTTACTAATTGTATACTATTTCAGTTACTCCGCTAATACAAATAAAAAGAAATATGAATTAATCACACCACATACAGTTTAACTGTGATCATAAATAAAGATCCGTCCCTGTGATCTTATATATTGGGAGCTACAGAGAACATACTGCGCGTTTGAAGTAACTGAAGTGTGAAGTCGGCTTTATTGGACTAATGTGTGTCTCTCAGGCCGGTGAACTTTAATGAGAAGACTGAAAGATCCCCCTTTTTCCCCCCAGGAGCCAATCAGATTGTCGCTCCACGTCAGTGCGGCGGAATGGAGAGAGGAGCTGCAGCGCTGAGGAGCTCCACACTTTAGCATTACACACACACTCACACACACACACACACACACACACACAGAGAGAGAAGGAGAGAGAGCGAGAGAGAGAGACACACACACACACACACACACACACACGCAGACCTCGGGTTACAGACGCAGGGAGAGTGTATAGCGCTCACACAAGCTGAAACTTCACTGGACGCAGAAGGCGGAAAAGAGGAAAAGAGGCTCAAATATATAGAGAGAGATAAAATGAGCAGTCAGTTCGACGACGATGCGCGCGACAGAAACGAGTGTAAAAGCAAATCCCCGACTGTCCTCTCCTCCTACTGCATCGAGAGCATTCTGGGCCGGAGGAGTCCCTGCAAAGTCCGACTGGTGGGCTCGCAAAGTTTAACAGCGCGGCCGGAGCATGAGCAGGCTTCTGAAGGTACGACACACACTCTCACACACACACTCTCACACTCTCACACACTCTCGCACACACCTTCTAAAACATAATGTGCGCTCGCGCTGAAAAGGACCTTCTAGGAAGCATTTAAACCGCTTTGCAGCAACGTTGCTGGAGATGTTCTTGTGAAAGAACCCGAAGAACCACTAAAATATCCGCCTGTTTGATATCAGACAGAACAGACCAGAGATCAGAAGATGGAGACTCGTGACTGTGATAATCTCGTGCACCTTTTCAGCCTTTAAAACGCAGTGCTAAGCCACGAGCTGCTTTCTGGGGAATAACTGCATAATAACCATTTTTAGGCTTTAAAGAAATGATCAGGACTTCGGTCCTGGTTAAACTTACAAACTCCACAAGTGCAGGAGCTGTGTGGGGTTAAACACTCCATCCCCCTTACAGAACACACTGCGGAACGATAGCGTTAATGTTATACCTTCTTTTATACATGATCGTATAAAAATGGGTTTTTGGAAATGTACACAGAGTATTTTATCTCGTGCTGGTTTTGTTTCTAAAGAGAAATTAGAAAAATGAAAATAGAACTCAGATGGTAAAGGCTCTAGCTGTTGGTCTGGATTTATTGTATTGTTTGATATATTAAGGAGCTTAAAAACAAATGTTTCAATAATATAAAATGTTTCCTGCTCAGAAATGAGAGCAATATTAAAAACAGGCTTGCTATACACTTTTGTAAAACGATGAATTGTAGAATAAATAAATAAATGAATGGGTTTAGTTTTGTTCGCCGGATTATTATTTTTTTCTAAAAATGTTTTATAAGTATTTAGTTGTATTTCTCTTTTTTTTTAAACGCTTGTACTAAAAATAACAAAACCCCCAGAACCGTGCGTGAAATGATTATTTCTTTACTTTTATTTATGGGGAGAAAAACGTGGAAAGAATGCTTTGCACGAGAGTTAGCTATGAGCTAATTTGCACCTGTGCATGTAGTCAGAGAAAAACAGTAATAAAAATAGGTTACTGCATGGCTAAAAACATGCAGGTGTTTCTCTCTCTCTCTCTCTCTCTCTCTCTCTCTCTTTATTTTGTAATGTATGTTGTTTTTATTTTGTTTCAGTTTCCAGTAAAGAGCTCTCCTTTGACTCGGACATGCACCTTCCGCCCAAACTGCGCCGGCTCTACGGCCCCGGGGGAAAATACCTGGACACCACCAGGGTGTTTCAGGACCACGGGGAGAAAGGCGAGCTCGGCTGCGAGGGCCTGAAGATCAGCCAGGCGCCGCAGGTCAGCATCAGCCGGAGCAAGTCGTACCGGGAGAACGCGCCGTTCAGCGGGCTGGAGGAGGCGCGCAGCAGCCCGGAGCTGGCCGAGCTCGGAGCGCTCAAGTTCGAGGAGGACGCGGTGAAGGAGGAAGAGGAGGAGGAAGAGGAGGAGGAGGCGTGCGGAGCCGAGCATGGCCTGTCGCCCAAGGACGAGCCGAGTCCGCGCAACGACGCAGACGTGAAGGACGGAGAGGACAGCGTGTGCCTGTCTGCGGGCAGCGACTCGGAGGAGGGCATGCTGAAGAGGAAGCAGAGGAGATACAGGACCACGTTCACGAGCTACCAGCTGGAGGAGCTGGAGAGGGCTTTCCAAAAGACCCACTACCCAGATGTGTTCACCAGGTACGCACACCTACCCAAAAAAAATCCAAACAACAGCAGCAACAACAACAACAACAACAACAACAACACTACTACTAATAATAATACTATAATACTACTACTACTACTACTAATAATAATAACAATAATAATAATAAGTTGTATTAGTGGATAGAAAATTCTGTTTCTATAAGGCTAGGAAAGTCTATATCTATACAAAAACAGGAAAATAATATAATATAGAATATAGCTGTATAAATTAGTGCTCGTGCATAAATGTCTAATCTAAAAATGGGCATTTATAAAAACGCACTCTAATATTATAATAATAATAATAATATAAATAACACGTAAATGTAAATGATCACAGCCCTTCAACATTAAAACAAAAATCCGTACCTTTACTGTGACACACTGGATTTGCTGCTGGCTTTAAAAAACATATATCAAAATATAAAATATAAAATTCACTAAACTCTATTTGGCAGTCACCCAAAATGCGCACTTTATTCAGGCAGCCTGTTTGTATTTATTTATTTATTGTATACAGGCCCGTTTTTGTTTTTGATTATTATTCTAATAACCTGGAGTTAATAAAACAATGACTTTCTGTAAATCTGTAAATTCACAGTCCGCGGAAATGTGCGCGTTTAATTACCGTGGAAGTGCAGCATGCCAAACACGTACTCGTCAAATGTGTTCGTAGAAAATGTGTGCTTATGATAATAATAATAATAATAATAATAATAATAATAATAGCTCGTTCTAATATTAAACCTAACGCACATTAGTCAGTGGATATCTCCGAGCTCGTGCTAGTATATTTTACTGAAGGAAACACTTTCATAATAGCAATACAACACGAGTTTGCGTCTTTTTTTAAATAATAATAAAAGCGTTTCCTTTCTTTTAGAAATCAGTCGCGTATAGTGACGTTTTTAAATCGACGTGGCTCTTTTTTTTTTTTTTTTTGTACACAGTAATTGTAATTGCCAGCCATTCTCATCACCAGCCCAGGCCTATAGCCTGAATAGACATTATTTCCGTCATTATGTAGTTAAAGCTTTCAGAAAGCAGGGAAGAAATTATTATTATTATTTTTTTTTTTTTTAAAAAGAGTGAGTCAGAGAGAGAGAGAGAGAGAGAGAGAGAGAGAGAGAGAGAGAGATTGTGTGCAATTTGAAAGAAAACAAGTGCGAAATCTATTTAACGGCTTCTGTTTGATTTAGTTCGTGTATAACTGTATTTTTCTGAGATGGATGTCAAATCAGTGTGTGTGTGTGTGTGTGTGTGTGTGTGTGTGTGTGTGTTTCAGAGAGGAGCTCGCGATGCGGCTGGACCTCACCGAGGCGCGCGTGCAGGTAAAATGCTCCTCTTCTCTCCTTAAAGCCTCAAAGAGCTCATCAGACTGATGAATCAACACAACACACGTCACATCACATTATTACATTATTATTACATTATCACTAAATTATTATTACTTTATTACACGCGTGCAAACCCATTACTACATCTGATAATTACATAATCTAATTTTTTTTAAAAAAAAGAAATGATGTCCTGAGACAGGAAATAGCATAATGCATGCATTTTAATCCATCCTTCGCAAATATTTGTACTCACTTTCCAAGCATTTTAAATTGTAATAATAATAATAGTAATAATAATAATAAAACAAGAGACTAATAATCAGTTAAACAGGAAATAGAGGAAGGGAGATACCAGAATATTAAGTAATCACAGAAGGACCGTGGGGACTATGATTTCTTAAAGGGATTTAAGGGGGAAAAATGACTCATGTGATATAATCATCAGGCTTACAGTAAAAGCCGCCTTCATGTTCCTGGTTATTTATTTATTTTATATATATATATAAATACACATATTTAAATATTTAGTAGAGCGTTAAGATTTCCGAGAATTCCGGGGAATTGTGCTAAGCGACGTGTGCTATATCTGGCTAATGGTCTATATTTAATTTCATTTGAAAGTGTAGCCTTCAGCTGTGTTAAACGACTCCCCAACGTCACGGAGGAGATCTCTCCTGTTATCGAAAGTTATTACATGCAATGGAGCGAGCGTTTTAACGGCAATTACGCGGACGCGCGCGCTGTTCGTAAAAGCGCACTTAGCGCAAGAGCAAACACTGCTATTCCAGCGAGAAAATGGTGTTTGAATTCTCATCGCCCCTGTGCGGGTGGAGGAGGAGGAGGAGGAGGAGGTGGAGGTGGAAGAGGAGGAGGGTGCGAGGATAATGCTATTTGATTTCCCATTTTGTGATTGCAATAGACCAGCATTGATCCGATGCTTTGCACTTGGAACAAGTGAGACTATTAAAGGTGTTTGTCGCCCCCTCCATCCCTCACCACCACCACCACCACCACCACCCTCCTCCTCCTCCTCCTCCTCCTCCTTCCAATCCTGCCTATTCAAAGCTTGCATGATCAAGCTCAACTCCCATAACCAAAGAGACAGTACAAACACATGGCAGGGTTATTGCCAACATAAAACAACAGATGTCTGTTTGGGACTGCGGATGAACAAATCACTTAATGGGCTCGATCAGGAGGTGATAAAACTCATAAATTCCCCAGGGGCCCTGTAATGCAAAAGAGCCTGTGTGTGTGTGTGTGTGTGTTAGACAGTCACTGTTGACAATGTCCTCATTGCGAACACACTCGTCTCCAGGCCCTGGCCCTGCAGTAGCCCATACACACCAGCAGTGCAGAGATGGATTGGGGCACCCGTGGGAAAGTTAAATACCCTTTCAAAGTCACTTGCATTTTCAGGAATTTTCATTTAAAGCGTATTAATTGTTACTGGCCCCTGATCAAGCCGTTATTCCCAAATCCTTTGTGAACAAGGCTCTTAATTACCGCACTCCACCCCTTTTTCCCCCCCTTCTGTGCAGCCTAAAACCAGATTTTAATTAGCAAAGTTAGGCTAACAGACCATAAGGGAGTGGGGCTTAGGGTCATGTAATTACCCTTGACTTTCCGCCTATTTGTCACCTCATTAAAGCGAAGCAAATATTGCACATGGATTACAGTGTCGAGCTCAGACAAGCATGCAGAGCGGTATACAATCTGGAACACAAAGTGAACTCGGGAAGCTATCGTGCGACGAATCACAATAATAAGAAACATTTTAAAAATGTCGGGCTTTAGGATTTAACACATCACGCCTGTCTGCTAACGAAAGCCGTTCTTTGTGTCCAGGTGTGGTTCCAGAACCGGAGAGCAAAATGGAGAAAGAGGGAGAAGGCAGGAGTTCAGTCTCATCCTCCAGGTCTGCCCTTCCCTGGTCCCCTAGCTGCAGCCCACCCCTTGAGTCACTATCTAGAGGGAGGCCCGTTCCCTCCTCACCCACACCCGGCTCTGGAGTCAGCCTGGACCGCCGCCGCAGCAGCCGCTGCATTTCCAGGACTGGCACCACCACATAATAGCTCCGCCCTTCCTCCTGCTACGCCCCTCGGCTTGGGCACCTTCCTGGGCACCGCCATGTTCCGCCATCCGGCCTTCATCGGACCCACTTTTGGCAGGTAGGCTGGTGTGAGGAACAAGCTCACGATCACAGCAACATGCTAGGAAGTGTAATATTTAATTATCCTCTTGCTTGACCTCTGAGGATGTTTTCGCCCGTCCGCAAGACAGAGTCGCAAATTCGAAATTCTTTTTTTTTTTTTTTTTTTTTTTTTTTTTTTTTAGAATTGTCTAATCAGCTTGACTCTTCTGCTCAGACTTTTCTCCAGCATGGGTCCCCTGACCAGCGCTTCCACGGCCGCTGCTCTCCTGCGCCAAGCCACGCCGCCGGTGGAAAGTCCGGTGCAGCCGCCCGCAGGCCTGTCGGACCCGCCCACCGCCTCGCCCTCTTCCTCCACCTCCACAGCTGCCGACCGCCGAGCCTCAAGCATCGCCGCGCTACGTCTTAAAGCAAAAGAACACTCGGCTCAGCTCACTCAGCTGAACATCCTGCCCACCAGCGCTACGGGGAAGGAGGTCTGCTGAAGCTGCCGCTCTGAAAAATAAACCCCTTAGTGAAAAAAATAATAATAATAAAGCATGACCAAATCCACAACAGCACACCGGCGAGCTATCCGAGCCCTGGAGGCGTGATGCACTGTTACAGCGCCCATCTTATTGGACATCCTCCATCAGTGACCCGAACCCCAGTCTGCAATGTAGCTACGCTGCCAAGCAACAGCCAGTGAAACTGTACTTAGGAAATCCGATCCGTTTATGTTTTGTTTTTGTTGGGTTTTTTTTGGGTCAGGGATGTGGTGACAGCAGTCACACACAAAACACAACAACTTCTCCTCTGCAAGAAGCATCAGCTCCAGTGTGGGACCAGAGGAGGGGGTCAATATGCCAAAGGGAACTGCTAGAACCCTCCAAATTGCACCATCACCAAATTCATCGACTGAGAAATACGGAAAAAAAATAAATAAACAAACAACCAACCTCCCGTCCTCTCCGTGAAGATTACGCCTTCATCCCTTGTGTTAATTATGATCTTTAGGGGGGAAATTAACAACTAATTTCTTCAAAAAGACAATGATGGAGTTCAGATTGCTTGCTCATTGATCTGTTAAGAGTAGCCTATTTGTACATACACACACACACACACACACATATATATATATATACACACACACACACACACACACACACACACACACATTAGCACTGTAAAGATGATGAGTTAAATTGGGGGAAAACCTTAAGCTTAAGAAGGTGTACATTTGAAAACACTGAAATTGAAATTCACTTGATGTAGTATTGTATGAATGGTTCCTAGTAGAGCTCAACTTATGTTCATTTTATGAAATTTTAGGTTTGTAGATGATTATTTATGTCTATTCTGTGGACTGTTCAGATCCACAGCAGGACACACTGCTGTTCCACGAGACACTCTTTTGGGTTTTTTGTTTTTTTTTTGTTTTTGTTTTTGTTTTTTGTTTTGTTTTTTTGGCAAAGCCAAGCAGAATAAAAAAAAAAAAGTATGAATAAATCTGCTGAATGAATCTGATGAAATGGAAACACCAACCATTGTTTTACAAAATTATTATTATTATTATTATTATTATTATTCATGTTTAATTCAGTGATAAATTTAGACAGAAATAATAAAATAAAAATACCATATGCACATTGTACAGCATGCATTCAAAAATAAAGTACAGAAGCAATATAATTTAGGATTTTTTTTTGTTCCAAGATGAAGACATGTGCTATATTTTAATATTATTGAGACAAATCTATAAGAATAAGCCACACAGGCCAGTTTATACATTAATCGTGTCTACGTGTGTGTTAGGAGTTATTTAATGCATAGATAGAAAACCAGGGGTCATGATTAAGCTCAAAGATTTTACGCACGAGGGGAAAAAAAAGCTTTTATTATTTTTTTTTTTTTAGTGCCGCATTATTATTATTCCTGAAAATATTTTCGTCGTGGTGGTGCTTCAGTGTGTATAAAAAAAAAAGGGTGTAAAGAGATGATTGTCCGCTCCATTAGTCGTGCTTATATTCATGGCGCTTTTCAGTTCCACCTGTTAACAAAACACGCTTGGAGAAGTTTCAGAGGCCGCGAATTGAACTCGACATGCGTAATGCCGCCTAAACCGAGGCGAGTCTTTTCTTATTAATGAAGTAACAACTGGTTTATCAGAATGTCTTTTCTCTGGATTTAGTTCCCTCCTTAAAATCCTCTCCGCTGGATCGCGATGCCATTACAGCAATCAATGCGGCTCCTTTCAGCCAAGTCGTTTTGACCCGTCCATGGTGCCGAGGCAAATCGCGTGAAATTACCTCTAGGATTAATTTTCCCTTCTTTTTTTTTTTTTTTTTTTTTTTTTAAATCGCCTACTCGCGGTGAAAAGAGTTCCCTTTCCTTGTTTTACACCCGCTAATCCGACTCATTTCGACACCACAAACAAGCAGGATCAGTGAAAATGGAAATAAAGCTTTATGAAGATGGGTTAGAAGAAAGAAGGGTCTCTCTCTCTCTCTCTCTCTCTCTCTCTCTGGAACGTTTGTGACTCTTCACATAATTTATTCTCACTAACTCCGTGCGCTAAGGACCCCCCTTCCCTCCCTCCCTCTCTCTCTCTCTCTCCACCAATCTCTCCATCCATCCTTCCTTCCAGACTCCTAGAAGTCCACATTAAACATTTGACATGCCATGCTGCCTGACAAGAGCAGCAGAATACGTTCAAAGGGGCATTAAGGAGGGAGGAAAAGAAAAGAAACCCATTTTCTCTGCAGCTCCAGCATATGAGGACTATTATATTTAACAGGGAGAGCTCTGGAGCGCAGGGTTCTCCACCTTCTCCACCTCCACTCCTACTTCTGTGAGGCTTTTAGTTAGGAGATTATCAAGAATTCACATGTATTGTGAACGTTATTAACGTTATTAACGAAAGGTGATACGATGAGCGTTCAAAAGAGGAACTCTCGCGAGATCTGAAGTAACTTTGGACAACTTGGTTAATTATAAAAAGAAAAGAAAGGAAAGTTATAATCCTAAATTTATAAGCCGTGATAAAACATTTATCATCACATCAGCACCAAACTATGTCTGAGAGCTCCAAAAAAAAAACCTGTCTGAAAATCCATCGCACATCAACTTTTTTTTTGTACTTGATTGTGAATTTCTTGAGTCGCGTCTGAAGCGGATAATAATCATGACGCGTTTTGCGCCTCTCGGTCCGGCCGCGGCTCGATTGGATTGGCCGGGTGCTGGAGGCACTGAAGGCGCTTTGATGAGGCTCTCGTCTCCCTTTTTGGAGTCGCGGAGAAGAAAAATCAGTGAAAAGGCTGAATGGCTGGGGCCCCCACTCGCACCACTCGCACCCCGTCCCCTTGTTACCCCCCTACACCACCCCACCACCACCACCGCCACCCCTCCCTGTGGGCGCGCCTTAATTCCCCCGCGTCTCTTTTACTCTCATCCAATTAGTTCAGTGTATTAAGCGGTTTATCATCTCATAGCTCGCCATTGAAGGAAACAAGGGGAGCACTTTGCAACGGGAGCGGCTTTTCCTTTTGACACCCACGGCTACTTACATATTCCGCCGCGCAATGAATAATAGCGAGAGAATGGCGCACTAATTCCCTCATCAAAGGAAACCTTGTCCTACTACTATTTCTGGTCCGAAAGGAGGGCAATAAAGCTTAGCAAGACACACACACACACACACACACACACACACACACACACACACACAGAGAGAGAGAGAGAGAGAGAGAGAGAGAGAGTGAGTGAGAGAGTGAGTTCTTATTAGCTTAGTGAGCAAAATGAATGCAAAGCTGTGCGGCTATTGAGAGAGCCGCAGTTTGAAAACAGCCTCCGCTGGCACGATAAACGCTTTTGGAGGAATGCGTCACTGAAACCCGAGCTCATGCACTGATGACTTAACCTTGTAAAGTGCGAGAGGGGGAAGAAAAAAAAAAAAAAAAAAAGATCCTTTCTTTTAAAGCAGCACTAACTACTCAGGTCATGCAAAGTATTTTTTCGCTGCGACGCACAGCAGATGTGATATAATAAATATATAAATTAACTTCTCCGGCGACACGGGCCTCCGCATGAGCGCTGTCCATCACACACACACACACACACACACACACACACACACACACACACGGGACTAAACCCGGGCCAGAAAGCCACTCTGAAAGTGTACACTCTCTGAGGTCGATGCCATTAGTGGCTGTCGTCTAAAGTGATTTTTCAAGCATGGTACTTATGGAAATTGGCATTTGCAATGATGAAATGGTGTAAGGAGGAAAAAAAAAAAAATTGTTCACCTGTCATTATAAACACACAGAACAAGCGCCATTTTTTTTTTTAACACATGCAGCAGAGCTGACTGCAATATTCCGACTCCTCATCCATCCCTCCGTCCCGTTTTTTTTTCTCCTCCATAACACAATTTAGTGAAATACTATTTCCCCCCCCAAAGCATCTGCTTAAGATCTGGATATTTTAAAACACCAGCAAACTTGTTCTTAATCACTTTATTTAACTTGCAGTATAAAAATCATTGAACAGAGACGTGATCAGACATTCGCTCAGAACAACAACAAATAAAATAAAATCAATATGTGAAAAAGTATAAAACCTCAAATCCGAGTGTAAGTAGAGGTAATGTCCAACGAGAGCATCCAATCTGTCCCAGCTCGTCCAATCACCAGACCGAGCCTGTATCATTGGCTAATTGCTACACAGTCAAGCACCAGTGGCGGTGGAGAGAAGTTATTACCCCTGATTGTTCCCTCGTAGTGTGTGGCGGAACGAAGAGGAGGAGAGGAGAGGGGGGGGAGGTTGGGTCGAGGATGCTGGTGTTTTTTTTTTAATGGGTCTTTAGGCTCTCTTCATGTCCATTTTACCACCGAATTGGGATCGATTAAAGACCGGGACACAGGGCTAAATGGACATGATGAAAGACGTTGAGTGACAAGCAGCCAATCAAGGAAGCTCTTGACGAGCGCGGCAATCATCACGACCGCCAGCAATACAGGTGATATGAGGTAAGCACTACAGGTTGTCCAAAAAAAATAAAAAATTAAAAAAAAAACAGAATCGCAGACATCACAGGTATATACACGTGTTCGGAAACTAACCCTGGTTCGAAAAATCATCAGCCCGAGCGCCAACCTGAAAGACGCTATGCTAATAAAGCATTACTTTAATGACGTAAAGGCCTGGAAGAGTTTGGCGAGGTTGACCTCGGAGTAGCTGCTGGACACCAGGACGCGGTCCACCACCGCCTTCAGCTTCTTATACACTTCTCTCTCTTCGTTACAGTATTTCTTGAATTTCACTGTGGGCAAAGCAGAGAACAGATAAATGAGAAAGTGTAGCTAGATAAAAAGGGAAAACATGACAAAAATGGTGTGATGTGCACATGAGTGAGGCTGCATGGCTCCACGCTCACACTAGGGAACGGTTTCCTACGTACGTACGCACGTACGAGCGCAACGCGGCACTGCGACGTCATCATAGTTGAAAGGAATTTAAAAAAAAAAAAAAAAAAAAAAAAAAAAAAAAAAAA
>CM040996.1:18610744-18615744 GCA_022985145.1 Pangasius djambal
TTAATCTTCTCCTGTCGTTCACAACCTGTGTAGAGACATCACGAAGAAAAACGAAGCTTGGACAGAGATAGAAAATATCTTTGGTGCTTCTGATTAGTGCACATAGCTACAGTTAGCAACAAAGCCAGGACAAAGCCGTGCTTGCAACACGCGAATCAAATCGAACTCGTTTTCATGCCGATTAGTGTTTTAATTACCTTTGCTTGGACCAAGTTGGTACTAACAAGCATAGACCTTTGGTACCTTTATCCTTCACCTTCATCAAAATAATTTAAAGTACACAATTGTGTTTTAGAGCAAGCAATTTAAAGATGGAAGACGCATCCAAAAATTACAAAAGGTACCAAACCAAACAAGAAATGGTACAGTTTAGTCCCCTTTTTCGGAGTCTACGGTTAATAACGTTGTCTTAATCCAATTCATATAAACACCAAACAAACCAACCAACTGCCAATATTTTTCTGAGAACGCCAACAGTAACGTACCAAACAGACAGACATCCCAAGCGGTTAACTCATAAAAACCTTCTCATCATTTCTGAGAAACAAATATCTGAACAGAATTAAAAAGTGAATATAATCATCTAGCATGTGAAAAGAGGAATCCATAGGCAGTTTGAGAGAAAGAGAAAGAGAGAGAGAGAGAGAGAGAGAGAGACGAAAAACCATCGGTTATAATATCGAACTCTGCTCTCAGACAGATGACTAGAGAGGTTTATCAAGTATCATTTCAAACACAAGTCCCCGAGAATCGATAATGCCGCAGTAATCCGGCGCAGGGCGGTGGTTTGAGGGGCTAGGTGTCTGCAGAATTCTGGAGGCTGAATAGCGCGCGCTGCCAGGGAGCTGAGAGGTCAGGCAATCGGGTCGATATCCTGGGTCATTTATCCCGACGGGAGGGCCTTCAATGACGGAGAGGAGATGATGGAGGAGCCACTGGCGGCCTTGCAGCACTGAACCGGAATTACTGCCCGAGTCGAAGGCTTTAACCAAAGTCTTCTGTAAAGCCGAGATTCAAAGGATATGCAAGTTTTTAAGGATCTGCATATGTAAAAGAATCTCCGTGCACAAAGCTGCAGTTGGTCCTCCTGCCAAAGAGGGGCAGTGTGGCGTTAAAGAGACATCCAAAAAGTCATTGTTGCTGAGAAAATGTAGGCGGGACACGATCACATCAGCTCACAAAGCCTGGATTTTAATCACAGCTCGCTTTTATTAGCAAGTGGAGAACAAAAACGGGGCAGAAAAGTCGAAAAAATCCAGATAAAAACAGACACTGAGATACCACACACACACACACACACACACACACACACACACACACACGGCTGCACCGATGTCAACTTCCATTATCTATCACACATATATTTTACCATGAACAAGCACGAGAGAGAGAGAGAGAGAGAGAGAGAGAGAGAGAAGGCTTGCACGTGAACCAGAGCGAGGGGGAGAATACTATTTACCTGAGGGGAAAAAAGAAAGAGAGCAAAGAGAAGAAAGATGATGATGCATGATCAAGCGAAAGCAATCATGTCATCATTTTTTTGAAAGGTGGAAGAAAATAATTCTTTTTGTCCTCCCCCTTCTCCTCTGTCTTTTTCTCCACTACCTCCTGTTCTTCTTCTTCTCTTCTTCTTCTTCTTCTTCATTCTTTATTCTTCCCCCAATCACTGTATGGGGAACGAATAGAAAAGAGCAACTTAAAAGCCACAAAGGTTGTCATAGACCTTGCTTCAAACCCACCACACACACCCCCCACCCCCCCTTAGGCCCGGCAGGGGTTGTATTTAAAATAAATAGCGTTTGGAGGGGTGGAAAAAAAAAAAAGGGAGAAGAAGATGAGGAGAGGCGAAGACAGAGCAGAGAGAGGCAAAGTAAAAGGAAGGAGGGAAAAGGAAGAAGATGAAGCGACGGAGAAACTGAGAAAGCAGAGAGGAGGGGAAAAAAAAGGAGAGAGAAGAGAAGAGAAGAGAAGACAGGAGACAGGGAGGGAGATGAAGCTCATCCAAGAGAGAGAGAGAGAGAGAGAGAGAGAGAGAGTGAGAGAGAGAGTGTATCAGCTTCCATGCGCTCTAACTAGGTGTAAATACAATAACAAGCATGTAATTAAGTGAGCATGATGAAGTTAATGGAGATCATACATTCCATTTGGGCTGCTTATGAATATTCTATTAGATGTTATCAGGCAGCTGGAATAGCTGTTAATTTAATCATCACCACGAGCAGGGAAAAGTTCTTTGTGCGAGTGTAATTGCACAGAATGAATAATTGATTTGACAATCGCACCCGCGGATTTGCAGCAGCTCGAGGCTGGCAGAGTGCGGGGGAGGCGGGGCGGCGAGGCCGAGAGCTCGGCGCCCTGAAAAGGTTGCAGAGGAGATAGCCTGCAAATTGAGCATTAGCTGCACACTGATAAAGGACAATTTTTATTTTATCAATGCGGCAAAATTACATTACGGCACGAGCATAATCACACTGCCCACACTTAAGAAGAGACAAGGGAATGAGAGCGAGGCAGAGAGGGTGTGTGTGTGTGTGTGTGTGTGTGTGTGTGTGTGTGTGTGAGAGAGGAAAAAAGGAACAGAGAGAGAGAGAGAGAGAGAGAGAGAGACGTTAAAAAGATGACTAAAAGCATAAATTGGAAATAAATTGCTCTTCATGAAAAGAATGGAATCAGAGTTCAACATGATTTGAAAGTCATTGATATGGGATATCTAATAATTCAAAAAAAAAAAAAAAAAGGAAAAAAAAAAAAAAGAAAAAAAGGAGAAAACGCTTTATTATGGAAGAACTCCTGCCGTGTGTGAAATTGCCTCCACATTTACCTCGCTTGCTGCAATCAGCCGGAGGACTGTGGTCTACATGTAGATCAGATTCTGCATCTGAAATGTCTCCCACACACACACATACACACACACACACACACACACACACACCCCAAAAGCACCCCACTTACTCTGTGGACACACACAATACATGCATTCCCGTTCAATCCCAGCTGAGAGCTCTGATGAAGTCAGTGAGCGGAAAGCAGTCCGAATCCTTCCAGAGGTCCGAGGTCTGGAGCCCAATCATGGGCCTGGACAGCGCTCCTGAACGCTAAAACCTGATGAACGTGACGTAACGTGACACGGATCGCTCTTACGGACGATCAGATTTGGTCGTTTGAATCAAGAGCGTGAAAAGAAAAATGGGTTTGGTGAAAAAGGGAAAGAAGAGGCAAGAAGAAGCAGACAATCTCACACTTCCTCGGTTCTGATCGATCTCTGGGCAGTACAGACCAACCATGAACTTTTTTTTTTTTTCCCTTCCTCTCCCAAAAAATAAAGAAGCACTTCCTATCAGTTCATCCTCTCAGGAAAAGCAGATAAGGAAAAGAGGAGTAACCTGGTGCTCTTTTTTTCCCTAGTTGTCATC
Source organism: Pangasius djambal (assembly GCA_022985145.1). Lineage (NCBI taxonomy): Eukaryota > Metazoa > Chordata > Actinopteri > Siluriformes > Pangasiidae > Pangasius > Pangasius djambal. The sequence continues at coordinate 18,614,158 of CM040996.1, forward strand.
CTCATTGTAATGAAAGCAGTCCTGCTTTTAAAAAAAAAAAAAAAAAAAAAAAAAAAAAAAAAAAAAAAAAAAAAAAAAAAAAAAAAAAAAAAAAAAAAAAAAAAAAAAAAAAAAAAAAAAAAAAAAAAAAAAAAAAAAAAAAAAAACACTAGACTTCCTGTAAAATAATAAAAGTTATTCTACTCTTGATCAGGAAAGAAAGAAAATCTCTCATCACTAATCTGACTTCCATCAAGTGTCTGGATAAAACAGCAGGACCGGATGCTCCTGCATTCCTACACAGTGTTTTGGGCTTCTTCCTGCTACTAATTAATTTCACCCCCTTGTTAAGAATTTTCAGGAAATTTAAAGTCAGGTCAATAAAGAGGCCAAAAAAAAAAAAATAAATAAATAAAAAATCACTGAAGTGTGAACTCAACAATTTCATCATCAAGCAGCTGAAATGGCTTGTGGCCTCTGCTGCTGGTGCTGAGAGCTACACATGGCTGCAATTCAGGTCAGAAAGGGGAAAAAAAGAAAGAAAGAAAGAAAGAAACGGCCGAGTCAATCGGTCAATCAGACCCGAGACTCCATCGGCTGTTAAGTTTAACGTCTCTGAACTCCTCGGACTGACCAAGCAGGCCCATTTACGCAGCTCTATTGTTCACGTTGTGGCTGGAGTCCAAATGCTGAAGGAGGATCGCCTCGCTCACCTCTGGCCCCCGTGTCCAGCGCCTGCCCCCACCCCCGCAAACCACTCCCCCTCCCTCCCGGCACTGTACGGCCGCAGTTATCTAAAGCGCCACAATAACAGCGCAGCCGACAGAATAGCGCCAAGATTGGTTTTTCTATTGTGCCGTCGCGCTGGCATAATGCCCACTTTAAAAGCAATTCCTCGCTCATCAGAGACAGACAGAAAATCTGCGACGATACGACACTAAACGTCGCAGGGTGGTGGTGGTGGTGGTGGGGGGGGGGGGGAAGAGTTTGGCATGAATTCAGTAAAATTACAATCGTGTGTGTGTGTGTGTGTGTGTGTGTGTGTGTGTGTGTGTGTGTGTGTGTTTGTGTGTGTTTGTGTGTGTTGCAAAAGGGGGCAGCTGAAAGTTTCTAGAACTACACTTTATTCCATCATTCCCACTACGCTGGCGCCTTTCTCTCGGCCCGGAGCTCGACCCCACACTTCTACTCTTTTGTGGAGTAAATGGACTGAAGTAAAGGATACATCACTGCAGAATCAACTACAGGCCTCAAAGGAGTCTTCACTCACCAGCTCTTTGCAAGGGGAGGGGGTTAAAAAACAAGAACGGGGTCCTATCAGACCCCTGAAACAGGGAAGAAAAAAAAAAAAAAAAAAAAAAAAAAAAAAAAAAAAAAAAAAAAAAAAAAAAAAAAAAAAAAAAAAAAAAAAAAAAAAAAAAAGAAAATCAAATCAAATCATAATACAGCAGTCATCTCACCGATTTTTATTGCATGGCACGCGAGGACAGCGAGTACAACCGAATAAACTCCTCATAATTGCTATAAGTCAATATTTCCGACATGGCAAAGGCCCACCTGGGGTCTAAATCAACACCTGGATCAGGTAAAGACAGTAGCCGTGGTGCA
>CM040996.1:18620744-18633098 GCA_022985145.1 Pangasius djambal
GAGAGAGAGAGAGAGAGAGAGAGAGAGAGATCAGAGTGTGATACAGTAAACATTTAAAATAATGTACATAATAACGCTCAGCATTTCAAGTAACAAAATTATAAAAATTAATTAACGCATCGTTTAATATTTAAAATAAAACCTGATGGATGTATGGAATTATTTTGTTTAAGAGTTCAAATTTAATAACACACACAAAAACACAATCCATAACTGTGCCCTTCTACGCAAAAACTATCAGCCAATCGTACGCCTTGTATACAAACTTATTTGAATATTAATGAGGCTGTAATTTTACCCGCAGTTAGAACCAACATCAGCAGCAGCTACAGCGCTGTATATCGCTACAGTAACTCCATCACAATCGATCTGATCATAAGCGTTAACATCTTTGATTTTATTTATTCACGGTAATATTTAATTTATCGTTGATTATTTAGCTTCTCAGGTGACCCAGGATGCACTAAAACATCCGCCATCTTTAACTCGTTAACACGCAGACATGCGTTGTAGGAGTTAAGCCTGCGACACGGCGAGGTCAGATCCCAGCTGACTTCCTGTTCACTACAGACGCTCACTACATAGGGGTTAACATAACGCCTTTTAATATTAAACCCTATGAAGTGCACTATAATCCCCAAAAATTCATAAACGCATAGTCTTGTAGTGCAAACTCTTGTATTCGTTATATTTTAACACCGATATTTTCACTAAGATTAAAGTATTGGCACCCTTGACTTGGCTTTAGCCACTTGCTGACATTACTGCAAGATAAACGTAATCTGAGTTAATCAATCGATCAATCAATCAATAAATAAATAAATAGTCAATATATCATTACTGCTAGCTAACAGACCGAGCATCTCATGCCGACGTGGATTCACATTTTATTCTGTGCAACCTGAATTTTCTACTTTTAAGTAGCACTTTATTTATCGATTGTGCGTGCTGTAAAAATGTCGCACCCTTGCACCGTACCCTTTTGCCATAACGGAAACATTCAGACCAATAACGTGAATTGAAGGGAAATTAAAGGAGAGAAAAACGAGCATGCTCACACGTAGTCGGGGGCAAAGAATAATTCTGTCAAATTTCCCCATCAATTGCCCCCCTATTGGAAGCTTAGCGGTGATCATCGTCGACGCACGCGGCACTGGATTTTCCTGCGCTGTGGGTTCAGGGGCCTGGGACAGGTGCAGGAACCCCCCCGCTGGCCCTGCCTGCCTCTCCCCTATGATTAGAGCAGGGGCCAGGGCTAATGTGGGTAATGCCCTGCTAATGACAGAGCCCCCCTCTCACCCCTCACCTCGAATAAAGAGCTCACCCTCGCACCTGTCCCGCAGGGCATTAGCACCACCGCCTGCATTACTGCGGCCGGAGAAAAGACGGAGCCGCGACCTGGCTGTCGACAAATCAGAGAGGAGAAACCGTAAAAGGGCTACGGGTTACGTCCTATTTGTTCTGGCTGAAACCGAACGAGAGTCAAGACACGGATCTAGACATCCAAGCTGGGCTAATTTTGCTCAAATGAAACATTAATCAGTGACATGTTCCTCAACAAAAATGCCCAAAATGACCGATTAGAAAAAAAGTTTAGTATTTAAAATGTGAGCAACACATTACCGAATAAAAGAAATGAAAAGCTAAACTAATATATGTGTAAATATAAATACATACAGTTATCACTGCCCTTACGATAATAGATTTCATAACTGCCTTGTCGCAATCATGCTGAAACGAGTATTACTTGTTTTTATACAGCAGCACTGTTGAGTTCTGGACTCTGATTGGTCAGAAGGTGTTGATTAATTTTCTATAACAGCAGCTCTGACAGTAGTGCAGGTTTATAATTCTTAATGCGCTCGTTCTAAAACGTTCTCAGCTCAGTCACAGGGACTCGTACAGCAGACGCTCTGCAAATACATTAAAAAAAAAATCTTTCATACGGTGAAGTTTTCTGTAAGGAGACATTTACGTAACATTTATGGAAGGAGTCTCCAGTGTCAGCATTTTGTAGCAGTCAGAGGTGAAGCTGTAAGTTTTCACGACATCTATGGGATAATTTTTTTGTCTTATTAACTACATGAGAGAGAGAAAAGAGAGGCTGGTGAGGCAACGACTGTTTATAGCTGCTATAACGTAAGTGACAACAGGAACTAACTTATCTTGTGGATGTTCCACAACATTAAATATAACCCTGAACAGATGAAAAGTATGACGCGTCATCCTTTAATAAATAAAAACTGTATCTATTGGGAAATTGCTGTAGTGTCAGAGGAGTAAAACACTTCCGGACACGCTGTTACAGGAAAACAATCATCTTCGGGGTGGTAACAGTAACTCCACGGGTAGACGGTGGGGCTGGAAATCCATAACAATCAGGTAAAAATGAATCAGCTAGTAAAAGATCTTAAGACTTCTGACGTGTTAGAATGTCGAGGGACTCCGCAAAGCAGGAATTTCTCACTTAAAGCAACACAGAAAACTGTTATCTTTAATAATCAGAAGTCTGTATGTTTTAGGGCTAACTCTGTTACCATAGAAACATTCAGGATAACTTAAAAACTTAAGTTTAATGCATGCCATGTGTTTGGTATAAAAACGGGAGAGTATAAAGGAAACGCATTAGCTAAATAACTAACCGTAAAAACCTGAATTTGATGCTAGATGTCAGTTTGTGAAAATGTCACGAAGCCTTTTGTTGGTTTGTCACGAATTATAAACGTCAATATTCTGTTGATTTTTTTTTTGCCGTTACCTCCGCGGCCTGTCACTTTCATTTTCTACCGTTTATGCTGAAGTGGCAGCCAGGCGTAATGCTGTAATGTTAGTGATCAGATGAGCGTTATTACTCTCAGTAGGAACCCGCAACCTGCTCGTTATACTCAATGTCCAGCGCTAAGATTAGAGTTAGACGTTAGCACTTAGCCTCTTTAATCTGGCAATGCACGAGGAGTGAAAAGATATTTAATCGCCTTACAGTGGAAAATCGTTTTAAACCTTAAAAACAACTTTAAAAATCAAGATCCAAGCGCAAAGGTCTGCTTTCACCCTCGATTTCTCTCATCAGCCTTCCTACAGGAAGTCGCAAGTCAAACCTCCTGACGCAAGCGCGAAAATCAAACATGGAGGACACTGAGAGAATATGACGATACTTGTGATGACATGCTGAACGCAAAAGATTTCATTAGCGTTTGTGTTTTGGGGACGTTCTCCGCTACGTGATGTGACGCCTCACTACGACGAGCTACCGCAAAGACGAACCTCCTCCTCATCGGCTCCTCAGAGTTACACCAATCTTTATTATTTCGCCTGCATTACTGAGAGTAATAAATCTAATCTAGACAGCGAGCTAGGCGGCTTAATTAGCCGACACTTGCTAGGACCGGTAAGAGTGTGGAAGCACTGTAAAGACATCTGACAAACGGCTTCTTCAGAGCGAAGAATCAGTGACCAGTGGAGATGTGTGGCTCTGATGGCGTATGAACACCAAAAAACCTTCAGCTAAGTGTAAAGCAACCGGATCTACTTTTTACAGCATCGCTCCAGACTCTGAAAACTCAGGTGAGGACAGTTTTTAGACTTTTCTAGACCCTTATTTTTCCGTTTAGCTTAACATCTGTGTTTTGAATTCGTGTTTTACGTTTGCGTATTTATGTACACGTTCACTGACGGGAGTCTGGAGATTTGGGAAAAGACGTCAATATATTCGTTTAACTTTAAAACGAATTTTCAAAACATACAATCCCATGTTGGTAACCTTTATCACTAATAATAGACACATGAGAAAGCAGAGATGGATGTGAAAGCACCTTCCTCCCGCTCCAATGATGTTAATTTGATCTCATTTCCTGAGCTCTGATTAGTTCTGGAGGGTCTCTTTTCTAAACCTTATCAGCTCCGCATTCAAGCCCAAGATGGATCTTATCACTCACCTGCACCGTCAAACACACCGGCATTGTTCACACCTTCACGACTTTATCAGAATCAACAGTTTGTTTCGATTTTTCAATTAATCGCATCTGCGTGGCCTTTTTTTTTGCGTGGTGGGCCGATGTTATTTGGATAATTAGCGCCGGGCCGCGGAGCTGAGAGAAGAGAGAGGGGAGAAGGAAAAAAAAAAAAAAAAAAAAAAAAAAAGCCAAGGGAGAGTAATTGAATCCTGACATATGTGAGCTGTTTGGTTTTCATTTTAAAGAGAGCGACGGTGTTATCACCCCTCTGTTTGCCCTACGGCCCTTTTGTGCTCGAGGAGGCCCAGGACTAAACCAACAGAACAGTTCCCATGGGCCAGGAAAGAGTCAGAGGTGCATTCCTGCTTTCTAGTTAGCATCAGGAATATTACACTTGAGAGACGATGGCCGAGCTCACATACGAGCACGTTTCTGAATCCTGCGTATTTAGATCAGGATTGTTCACGTGGAAGTGATGTTGATGTTGATGTTGATGATGATGATGACTTGAAAAATATGCACAAATGCGCAAAAAAAAAAAAAAAAAAAAAATAATTCACACAGCTACTGATGGAAAAGGAGGGGGGAAGAAAAAAGAAGGGGAAAAAAAAACAAAACAAAAAAAAAACCCTAAAACAATCCACATCAATATTATGAAGGTGGCGATAAACACAGAAATACACAAATCAAAGAAAGGGTTCGCTTTCCAGCTGGAGTCCTTCAGAAACCTGTGTAACCGAGACAGAAGGGAGGGAGGGGGGGGAAGAAAAGGAAGCGAAAAATCAAGGAGCAGCAGAAACGAAGGGAAAAAAAAAAAAAAAAACATCTAATTGAAACACTAAGCGCTGGCTTGAAGAGAGAGAGGCAGGATAAAGCCTCATAATTGCATAATTATACCAGTCGATACCTGACATAGTGAATACAGCCACTTCTGCAGACGTCAAATGAGTTCCACATAATTTAACCAAACACTGGGCAAAACCTGAGGGCGATGAATCAGCGCAAGGCAGCGGAAAGGGAAGAAAAAAAAAATAAAAAGGCTTTGCGCTTTGCTCGTCTCTGCTCTCCTCCTTCTCCATTACAATCCTAACGCATTTAAGGACAATTTTCTTTCTTTCTGCGTTTAGAAATTAAGTTAAAATTAACACAGGAAAATTCAGACCGAAAGAAAAAAAAAAAAAAAAAACAGCCTCCAACTCCGCACTCTCCAACTGAATCGAGCTGCATACATTACATATATTATATTATATTATACAAACCTGCGATTACAGGCGTCTGAGTGTGAAAGAGCTGCGAGACAACGGGCTTAGCACGGGCTTTGTACTTCAGTAATCAACAGATGTACTTACAGGCCGCGGCCTCGGCACCACAGAGCAGCTGAATGGCCAAAAAAAAAAGCGTCCACTTTGTACATCTTCGCCTTAATCAAGGCTTTTCTATTCAGCAATTTGACCTTTTGTTCAAAACAGGATTATCACACACACACACATCCCCCCCAACACACATTACCACCTTTCTTTCTTTTTTATTTATTTATTTTCTTCTCTCTCCCCAGCCAGTTACCAAGGGCGACCCGTGTGACGAACGTAATTGCAATAATTTGTTAAACGCCATGGCAACCCACATTAGAATGGGGAGTAAATACGACAGGGGCTCTCATTTCGTCTAAGGAGTCCGGGAATGGAAGGAAAAAAAAGACGGAGAAGAGAGAACAGAGAAGAGAGAAGTAGACAGGAGTGCGTATTTGCTTTGTCTCCAAAGCGCTGGTTTATTGGTAATGGTGGCAGGGTAAGAAAGGTGGACGCGGCAGTAATTTCACCCCGTGATTAATGCCCCCGCCGGTGTTGGTATTGGTGCTGCGCGCCTAACTCTACAAACACCTCCGACTTCCAATCTGTAACCATGTAAAGCCTCTAAAGTCGCCCCCACTCCATTACACAGCCCCGGCTTTCTTCGCTCCATCTCGGCGAACAAACAGCTCTATTTGAGCTCTCCCCTCAGCTGAAAGGAATCCTTAATTACACAATATTACCCCTCTTCATTGCTCTCGGGGTGGGAGGAGGGACGCCGGCGTGGGCCCCGCGCTCACAGGCGACGTTAGCATTCACAGCCAGCAGCTGGTTTACACACCTACTGACAAAGAGGGCCACAGGCGGAGGGCCCCGCTCAGGGAGGTGGCTACATTCACACAACTAATTGATTTCTGCACGGCACGGCAGGAGGACGAGCCCCTCCACCGCCACGGCCACCTTCTCCCCCACTCCACCTCCCACCTTCTCCCTCCTTCCCTCTTTATCCAGCGCTCACTTTCACTCTCACTTTCTCATTCTTTCATTCTCTCTCTCTCTCTTTACCTGCTACTCTTACCCTCAGACATGATGGCTGCTAATGGAACATTCAGAGAAAGGAAAGAAAAAAAAAAAAAAAAACTCAGCTTCTCATTCCTCATTCCACAATCCTGCAAATTCCAGCGCATACACCACACTGTGTTTTCTTTAAAACGGTGCTCTGCTGGATGAAATGCCGACTTTTACTCCTTTCGGTACGGCTAAGCTATATATATATATACATATATTGCATGATAATCAGACTTTATCGTCTTATAACTTTTTTTTTTTGTAAAAACAACGCAAGCCTACATAACTAACAGGACTAGGGAAGTCATTTTAGAGACATAACAGGTACCAGAGACAAGACGAACGCATCGAGATGTATAAAATAATCGAACAACTTCCTAATAAATGGGATAAATCAGCGCACAAGTAATCTAATGATTGCAGACCGGGATGATTTTTGGAAATATTTACAGATTAGAAATCGTTTGGAGAAGAGAATGTTTTAGAAGGAGTTCTGCGAAAGACCAAGGCCTCTAATGTTTTATCAAAGGTGTATAAGGATTGACGACAGGAACGGGAAAAAAATCCGAGACTGATTTGGGGAAAAAGACCTTAACAGTGACGTAGATAAGCATACATGGAATAGAGCTTTGCCCAACAAACGGAGGCATAGAAAGGACGCAAGAGGTCAGTTTATCCAGTATAAGGCTTTACACAGGTATTGCTACATGCTAGTGTGGCTTTATAAACTGAGTAGGTTGAATAATAATAATAATAATAATAATAATAATAATAATAATAAATGCTGGAAATGTAAACCAGAAACTGGCACGTATATTCACGCTCTCTGGGAAAGTCTTTTCCGAAATAAAACTGAGATTCCTCCGAATAAAAACAATGCTTGTAAACAGTTTAAAACCCTTTTATCAGGTTAACCAGTTGGTTAAATAACGTTAAACAACCAACATGACGTGTAAATATGTGATCCGACGCTGAAACCGGATGCTACTGGGCGCTAAGACGTTACTCTCAAGCCAAATAATAAACTTTATATTTTTAAAGCTGCAAACTACATTTAGATTCGTAACTTATAACTTTTTCAAGCAGTTTCTGCTCCGAAATGTTTTTTTCCTGCCTCGGGTTACGTTTCAGCGCATACACACTCGGGCTGAAATAAAATATTACAATCTTCTTTAAATCAGTGAATTCAGATCAGTGTAAGACGACATGAATCTACACGGCGCGATTATTTTACTTTAGTCGGGAAGCTGACATTAAGGTTGATTTGTTTGTAGATGTTGTGATAAGTAAATGCCTCATAAATACTCTGGATGAACTGATTGGTCCGAAGGTGTGGATTAATTTTCTGTAACGGCGGCTGTGACAGGTTTAAAATGATCGACGTATCAGAACGAGCGCGTCAGAGACGTGTACTTCCGGCGCGGCACATGAACGGATTTTACGTTTCCCGACATCTTCGGGACAGAAGAGTTTACTCTCTGCGGTTTCTCGGTAACATGACGAGCTGCGTTTATTTGGGGTTTTTTTTTGTCTTATTAACTTCAAAAGAAAGAGAAAAAAAAAAGAGAGAGAGAGAGAGAGAGGCTGGTGAGGGAACGACTGTTTACAGCTGCTATAACGTAAGTGAGAACACGAACCGACTCGTTTCATAGACGTTCCACAATAATAAAGGTAACTCTAAATGGATAAAAAGGAGCTCATACTCACGCTGTAGTATTTGCGGACGTGTCTCCGGATGTCCAGTAGCAGTTTGTTGCTGATTTGAACCGTGTGATGAAGCGGGCTCGCGTTACAGGGGACGTGACAGCAGCGCTTCAGACTCGGCTCCATCACGTTCCCCTGAGAGAGAGAGAGAGAGAGAGAGAGAGAGAGAGAGAGAGAGAGAGACACACACACACACACACACACACACACACACACACACACACAATTACCCCAGTTCAGTGTTTCTTTTTTTTTTTTTTTTTTATTATATCCATCATTCCGATGTAGACATGTTTTAAATTGTCATTAATTTAGTAAAGACGTAAATGAACAAATGTTTTTTCTACAGAGTTAGTAATTCTATGGAAAGAGCAATAATTATTTAAGACGTGAGCCACCCTTTTTTTCTAATATTTAAAAAAAAAGAAAAAAGAAAAGCCGTGCAAAGCCGCTGGTCTGATTCGGGGCTTTTAGCAGCCCTGTCAAGAGCGGCGAGGATTAAACAGTGGGCGGAAAACACAGCGCCCCTTCATCCTGTCCCCTACCCGAGCTGTCTTCCACAGCCATTACATCTCAAACAGGCCAAAACGCACGGAGCGTTAATGCGTTAGAACACTCAAACATCAGAAACTTTCTCTCTCCGGCGAAAAACTTGACCAGCGCTCTGCTTTATGACAGGAGGAAAGCGTTCAGCCGCATGCTGGATCGGACCACCGGTAGTCTCTGTGAGCCATTAGCCCGTTTATGATGTTTACTCCCATCATTGGATAGCACTTTGAGAGGAACAGTGCTTCTATGCAAATACTCTTTCGCCTCTCTCGGGCCGGCTGCGGCAGCGAGAGTGTGTTTGCATTCCTGCTCTCCTCCTCCCTTCTTTCTGATAAGAAAGAAAGAAAAAGCTTCTCGCCGGACCGCTCGGCTGAGAGTCAAGGCTTTTCCTCCTGCGCTCTCTTTTTTCCCCCCCCCTCTTTCATTCCCCGCTCTACACAGATGCTCTGAAATACCACGCTCTTAATTATCACACGGGCTTATCAGTGAGGCATGAGCAGCCGTGTGTGTGTGTGTGTGTGTGTGTGTGTGTGTGTGTGTGTGTGTGTGTGTGTGTGGGAGGGAAAATCAAAGTCGGAAAAGTGAGGACGTTCTAAGCAAACTATGCGTACACGCTTTATTTCTCCGCGTTAGTCTACATCAGAGGTCCTTGCGAAAGCGCGCGAGTTCTCCAACACGCTAGGAGGACACGGTTTGGCGAGGGAGCGCATGTCACTTTTTTTTTAACGGATTGCAGAAAGACGAGGGAAAGCTGCGCGCCGCTGCCTTTAACTCTTAATTAGACGTAGATAAGACTCCACTCCCTTAACTGAATAAGACAGCTGTTCTGCAGCTATGCAGGAAAAGAAAGAAAAAAAATATATATATATAAACACTCCTACTCAGCAGCTAAAAATAAAGAGAGCAGTCATTATATAAATGCTGTCCGTCGTCTGATGTAGAACCTTAATTCTCAAAATGAGGTCAGAGGAACTGCAAGTGTCTGTGACATTACCAGAGGGCTGAGATTTTTTTAAATTAAAAAAAAATCTCCACTATCAGGTGATACTCTGTGACGTAATCCTGGCTTCTGGCTAAAACACGGCGTAAGAGACGACAGCGATCTGGAGGTATCTCACGGTTAATGACGCCAATCGAAGCGCGAAGACGACCTGCAGCGTCGTCCGATGATACAAGCGATAAAACATACACAGAATTCATCGCTCGCAGAAAACGCTGGCTAGGCGAGACAAGCCGCCCACGCTCGACGCTAAGCGAGTGAAAAATAAGAGCTGTTAAATTCGCGACGATCGTCTGATATCCGACTTCACAGACGGCGAAGGATTCAGACGCAATGAAAACGAAAACTTAAAGATGTCCATCAGCGCTTTTTTCCCCTCGGAGCGAAACAAAACCTGCTCTTCACTCGATCTCTAGCTAGCTAACGCTATAAAGAACGAGTCTAGTAGGCTAAGAGCATGAACACACACGCGGGAGCGTTTCACTGCTGCTATTTAAACCGAGTGAAATAAAATGTACCGTGACGTACACAAGGATACGCAATTCGGTACAAATATCACCAAGAACCGAAGAACACGTACACGGTTTTACAGAAACTGTATCGGTGCATCCCTAATTATTATTATTACTGTCATTATTATTATTATTACTATTCTTCGGTTCAGTGATATAAACAAATCTGCAAAAAAGTTCCTTTAGTGTTTTTTCTCCCGTTGTGTAGCGAACGACCTTGAGGAAAGATGACCTTGAACCGTGAGACTCACCGTTCCCTCAAACACGCTGTCGTAGATGTTCTCCGTGCCGCACTCGGGACAGGTGAAGGAGAACCGCTCGCAATCGCGGTACCGTTCTTCGTCTGTCAGCTGAGCCGGGACGCCCAGGAAAGCGTCCGACTCCTCCTCTCGCTGCTGCCGCTGCTGGGCCCGAAACTGCCCCGGGTCCAGACCTGAAGGACGCACAGATGTGAGCTGAACACTGACACACACACACACACACACACACACACACACACACACACACCTGAGCTCACACACACTCCTATCACACGGGGTTCCAGGCTCTACACCACCGTCTCAACACACATTTATAGGATAACGATTACATACTCCAAAGGATTTAAATAAATAAATAAATAAATAAATAAATAAATAAAGCGTTCATAAATAAAATCATCTGAGACATAAAAATGTCTTGGATCTCATGTTAAACATTTACTTTTAATATTCAAATATTCATAAACAAATCGCAGGTTTATAGATTAATGCACTCGTTCTAATACGTCGCCGTTTCTATAGTAACAGCTCACTCACAGCAGACACGTCACTGATAATAATCATATGGTGAAGTTATCTCCATCTAACGAGATGTTTATTTAACGTCCACGGAAGGAGTCTCCAGTGTCAGCGCTCTGTAACAGTCAGAGGTGAAGCTTTTAATAGAAGTTTTCCGACATCTTCAGGACAGAGGAGTTTCTCGGTAACACGACAAGCTGCGTTTCTTTTGTCATATTAACTTTAAGAGAGAGAAAAGAGCGAAAACAGAACGACTGTTTATAGCCGCTACAACGCGAGTGAGAACAGGAACTAGCTCGCTTCACCGACGTTCCACGACATTAAATGCAACTATAATCGGATAAAAAAAAATATTCGCTGTTGTTTAAGTAGGAAAAATAAACTCATTGGTAAATTGTTGTCGTAAAAGACGAATAAAACACTTCAGGATGTGAAAATAAAGAACGTGTAAACAAAGTGGTGGCGCTTCGTCAACAGCACGTCACACGCCACTCGTTATTTTCCTTTAACGGCATGACACGGAGCGGTTTATGTCTTACTACACATAACAACAACAACAACAACAACAACAACAACAACGAGGTGTGAAGAGACAGAGTGGACGGAAGAGACGACTGGAAGAAGTGTGACTGTGAGACTAAAGTATGAGAAGAAGAAGATAAAAAAAATCTAGAAACATATTGCTAAGCGGAGGGTGTAAATAAAAAAAACGTATAAATAAATAAATAAATAAATAAAGCTCAGATAAGCAGCTGAGATGATCATATCATTAAGAGATGGCAGCTGAAGATCCATTTCATCCTCCCAGGTGACACCGTACGCCGTTAGAGCGCGAGGAAACACAGCCGACGTCCCCCTGAGTAATTTAGCTAAGTGAATAAGTGAGTAAATAAATAAAGTGTCGACTGCAAGGCTACGGGGATTAAAGGAGGAGGAGGTGGAGGCTCAGGAGCTGCTGCCATCTGCAGGCAGACATCCACAGCATACAACCTCAGTCCAGGGTTAAAACACACACAGCAGGACAAAGCTAGCGCGCGCACACACACACACACACACACACACACACACACGGTACCGTATCGCTATCTGCTCGGGGTTTCTCCACTGACTAGCGTAATAACGCTAATTCAGAAATCTTCCCTTCTTCTGTTGTCCCTCACGCAAGCGTTACAGGATCTACGCAGAACCCGACCCCAGACTGTTTCTCTATCAGAACCGGTTCCAAGTACGGCGCCGGCGATACGATAAAAATATCATATCACGATTCTCAGGGACATTTCTGCGATACCTGATATGCATCACGCCATTTAGATTTTTTCCCCTAAGAAAGAAAAAAAAAAAAAAAAAAAAAAAAAAAAAAAAAAAAAAAAAAAAAAAAAAAAAAAAAAAAAAAAAAAAAAAAAAAAAAAAAAAAAAAAAAAAAAAAAAAAAAAAAAAAAAAAAAAAAAAAAAAAAAAAAAAAAAAAAAAAAAAAAAAAAAAAAAAAAAAAAAAAAAAAAA
>CM040996.1:18633198-18667429 GCA_022985145.1 Pangasius djambal
AAAAAAAAAAAAAAAAAAAAAAAAAAAAAAAAAGGGAAGAAAAAAAGGTTTTAAAAAAGAAAAGAAATGTCGATGTTTAGATGTTTAGATGTTTAGAAAATGCTGGATGTTCTACCTGGCAGATGATGTAGGACACGGTGTCTCCTGCTTTGACCTTCCGGCCTCCTTGAGAGTTGATCCACAGAGCCACATGCACATGGGGGAGACTCTTCTTATCCGGGTAGTCCTGAGGGTCCTTCGTCAGGGCCTGCACACACACACACACACACACACACACACACACGATGCTAAACATCCGTCACGTGTAATGCTCTCGACATGCGTAAGCTCGCAGCTAAACGTGCGTCACCTTGTGGATCTCGAACATGCTGAGAGCGACGCCCCCATTGGCCACCTTCTCCCCAACCTCGATCAGACGCTGCTGGATGTTCTCCAGGATCGCGTCCCGGTTCTGGTCCGACAAAATCTGACCAATCACGTAGCTGAAGAGGGGAAGGAAGTTATTGTACGCGGGTCGAGCTCATTACACCGAATTACACTCAGACGACTGTCTCCAAACATGACGACATGCCGGAGAGCTTCTGGATTCAAGAATGGACAGATTCTCTAAACGAAAACAGAGAGCGAGTGAGAGGAAAAATGTGGTCAAAGAAAGAACGAAAAGAAAGAGAAAGAAATAGAGTATAAAGGAAGGAAAGAAAGAAAGAAAGCTAGACAGACAGACAGAAAGTTAACAAAGGAATGAAAGCAAAAAAGAAAAAAAGAAAAAAGTACAAGAGCAAGAGGAAATAATTGTGGTCAAAAGAAAGAAAGAAAGAAAGACAGATAGAGAGAAATAGAGTATAAAGGAAAGAAAGAAAGAGAGACAGAAAAAGAGATAAATAAAGAGTTTAAAGAAATAGAAGCGAAAGAAAGGAAAGGAAAGAGAACATAACAGGAATTTTTTTTTATAAAAACAAAGAAAGAAATAAAAAAAAAAAATGAAGAAATAAAAATTTAAAAATAAATAAATAAATAAACAAACAAACAAAAGTAAATAAAAAAATTAAATACTTTACAATAAAAGAAACATTTTCAGCACGGATTTATTTTACCTGATGTCGTTGAACTACTCAAACACGAGGCACATTAATAAAATTGTGTATAAAAATATTTTAAATGTTTTATTTTGCACGTCTTCCACACGCACCGAGGCGTGGATTCAACACGTCACTGCGGTCACCTAGCCACGTTAACGACGCACTAACGACGCGCTAACGACGCGCTAACGACACGCTAACGACACGCTAACGACACGCTAACGACACGCTAACGAGCAACTGAGAGTCTGATCGGCTGATCAGCAGGAAGAATTTCATTCCATCTCACGTGAAAAACGTACAGCTAAACGTCAAAGAACCGTGAACGCCATGCCTCGGGTCGATCAGGCACGTGTTCGCTTCCTCGCATCAGTCTGTACGAGGCTGGAAGGGGAAGAAAAGGCTGATCGGCTCGGCTTTAACAGCTCTTTTACAAATTGCCGTCTTCGTTGCAGCAGCTTGCGTGGGCAGTTAATTAAACACCGGCGCCGTGTTGAGCGGAATCAAGCAGGACACATCACACTGTAGGCTTTTTACACGCTGGACTGGTGCAAAGAGAACGAAACGAAAATAAAAACAGTCAGCTAAGAATCAGTTTCTCTCCTGTCACGATAATAGGTTTAGAATTTCCTTTCCAAGACGTCGAAAAAGAAATCAGATACAACAACAACGACGACGACAACGACGACGACAACAACAACGACGACAACAACAACGACAACAACGACGCCCAAAGCTGCACTACGGCTGCCGTTTCTATTTTAATGAGATTAACATTTGGCTAAATGATGACCTTTGGACTGCTTGATATAGGAACCAAAATCTCTATCATTTAGAGCATGCTTTAAAAAAAAGGAATCTATTTTCGAATTTAAAACAAATATGACTTCTAATTCTTAATTATTCCAATCTGAATCCCAACAGTCCACTAACATAATTAATATAATCAGTAAAGCAGATTTTATACTGTACCCTGAGTCGTGAGGATACAGTGAACAGGAAGTCGCTGCTGTTTCAGGTTCGTCCCGTGTTTTTAATTAACAAAAAAATGAATCATGTTAAATTTAATGTATAAAAACAGCTTTTTTTTTTCTTTCCCTTAACAATTTCTCACGGATAAAATTCCCAGAAGCTACTCAGAATTACTTAAATATACATCATTTTCAAAATTAAGTCGGTTTATTTAAATCTGCTTTGGTTGAGTGGTATTTGAAAAAAATAAAAATAAAAAGTCGACGTTATTAAATATGAAACGTTATTATTAATAATAATAATAATAATAATAATAAATGCGTGACTAATGATGACCATCCTGCGCTCTTAAAGAAAAAGTTTAAGTAGCGTTAGATGTTAAATAAGTGGAAAAGAAAAAAAAAAGAAAAAACACAGCTATGGGTAAATAAATTGATGTTTAGAATAAAAATAAGAAAAATGATTTCTCGCCTCCTTGGGGATTTCGCTGCTTAAGAAAGTGAAGTAGCAGCTTCAGCTACTGTTGTTTACTCACTCGCATGCACGTAAACATCACGAATTCCGACCGGAATTAAAATAAGAAACGTGACGGAGGTGAAAGCCGTGTACTGCGAGCGAGGTGTGGAAGTAAAGCCGAGACGTGTGCACTGACTTGCCGCACTCCTTGGCGAGGTCGCACCAGTCCCTGCGCACGATGTCCAGGCCTTTCAGCTCCTGCTTGGTGGTGTAGCGGCCGTCTCCCTGCGGCTCCACCATCAGAGCGGCGTACTTCTTCTTCTTCAGCAGCAGCAGCGACTTAAACACGCCGTCGATGTCGAGCTCCAGCAGCCGGTACAGTTTATTCACCTCACTCTTCACCTAACACACACACACACACACACACACACACACACAAGCTCTAGCTACACATAGGGAATACCATCAGAGGTTTTCCGACATCTTCAGCACAGGAGTTTACGCTTTGCGTTTCTCTTTTTTTTTTTAACGGTGGAATCAGTGGAATAAAACACGAAAATAATCAACTCTGGGCTTCGTATCGGGTCACGTCACACCAGCTGGTCATGGATTATTTTTCCTTTAACAGCGCGTCCCGGTGATTCTCACCCAGAATATTCATCGATGTTTTAAAAATATATGGGGAAAAAAGTATAACATGAATTGCAGATGTTTATACAGAGCCATTTTTTAACGGCATAAAAGTGTCACGAGTGTCATTTAGCCAAAAAATAAATAAATAAATAAATAAATAAGAAAGAAAGAAAAGGGTTTCTCTAGGCCAACGTAAGCCGACTAAAAGGTTCAAATATTCAGTTTCAAGTATTTATTGCTTTTAAATGAATAAACATTGAAAATTTTAGTATTAGTAATTTTTGTATTAGTATTTAAGACGTGAAATTTGTTCTCGTTTATTTTCCGTAAGCTCCGATTTTTATCCTGGTCGGGCGTCGGTGGATACGGGGTCGAAGGTTGGGTGGGGACGCTGGGCGGGAACATGTCAGTCCATCGCAGGACAACTCACACACTCACACACTCACACACTCACACACTCACACACTCACACACTCACACACTCACACACTCACGAAATGAATACGCTTCACCGTGGTGATGGGGTTCTCCAGATACCTTGTTGCCCAGTTTGAAGACCTCGTCCAGGTTGGAGCTGTTGGTGTTGATCATGATGGAGTCGGTGTCTCCGTAAATCACATCCAGGTTCATCTGCACGAGAACACGTTCAACACGTTCAACACGTTCAACACGTTCAACACTCCGAGCCGATCGCCACAAACAAGCAATCACACATCATCTTCTCAACTCACCTTCTGAACCATGTCTTTGGTGTGCATTAGGATCTGAAAAGGAACGATAAATATATCAAGATCTCTCTCAAAGATACGCACTTAAAATATATACGTTTTATAACTATAACTATAACTATACTGTACACACACACACACACACACACACACACACACTAGAGAAAATGACTGTTAAACAGACAATACTGTGAAACCGGCGTACATTACGGACACTCTCTCTCTCAACAGCAGGCATAGTGACACGCCAAACACACAAAGAATTTAATTAGCAAATCTATTCAGTAATTCAACACTTAGCAATAGGGAAAAGAAAAAGCCTCGGTGATTTGCTTTTAAATGGAGGATAATTGGCTAAGAGGGCTATTAGCTGCACTGAAATGGGGCTCCAAACCCACACACCAGCCGAGCCATAATAACGCCTAATGGCCTTAATCACCGGTGGCCTGCATAACGGAGAGAGTGAGTGCGCCACAGAGAGAGAGAGAGAGAGAGAGAGAGAGGGAGGAAAAGAGGGGAGAAGGAGGGAAAAAAAAAGAAAAAAAAAGAAAAAAAAAAGAGTAGGAGGGGTGTCCAGCTGTAGATTGGGACCTACGTCAGCTGCAGCTGTCATGGAACAAAAAACCGAGAGAGAGAACAGAAGAAAGAGAGAATAGAATAAAAAGTGCTAAAACGAGAGACAGACAGACGGTGAATGACAGGCGTGAGTTTAGTTTAGTGGAACAGCACTTAAAATTCACACACACGGATGCCGTCAAACGGTGGGATGGCGTGAAGGGGCTGAGTTACTGTTACCACACCGAGAGCACGTCCTGAAGTGTTTTATTCCTCTTTTACCACAGCAGATTCTGCCAACTAATGATTAGAGAAGGCAGTCGTACATTTGATCCGTTTATGGTTACGTTACAGGAAATTAACCAACACCTTCTGACAGGTAAATAAATGAAAAATGCACGCGCCACAGCGACCGTCGTATTCGGTGTTTGAGTGTGTAACGACGAAACGACTCCAGACGCCCGTCACTATTTAAGGAGCGGTGAATTTCGGTGTGATTCACACACAGGAGGCGTGAGGGGTGACCTCTACGCGAGAGAGACTCTGACAGGTGGAGATGGGGGCAATAATCTAAAGCCGGACAGAGCAAAAAGAGGAGGGTGTCATACTGCAGCCTGTCAACAGCAATCGAACAAGCCGCCGCCAGCCATGCTTAACACACACACACACACACACACACACACACACACACACACACACACACACACACAACGCATCCACATCCTCGTCATGGACAAGGACGGTGCTATTTCAGAGCGTACGGTCTCCACTCCTTGAAACTGGAGCGGCCTTAAGCGCGCTTTATGAGGTGCCAAATGCCTCATGGGGGGAAGCAAGGGGTCAGATTTGAGTAATTACAGAACAGCCCTGCGCATTAGCAAATACAGCCAAGGTCACCCGCAAAGCACACACACACACAGAAAGAAAAAAAAAGAGAGAGAGAGAGAGAGAGAGAGAGAGAGAGAGAGAGAGAGCGGCTCATTAGTTCGCAACAGAGCTGAGCTGTTTTTTTTTTTTTTTTTTTTAACGCCTCATCCCTCCTTGTTATGTCAGCGGAAGAATCCATCTCCACACCGAGGAGATCATTAGAAGAAACTTCCTCACCAGAAATCACACCCTAATATTTCGCTCGTACTCATTCATCAGACGCTCGCTTCGAGAAAGCGTGCATGCGTGCACGGTGATGAGTTTGGGTATGTGCACCGGGTTTTCCATGACCCCGTCCATGTCAGTGTGTTATGACAGCAGGGCCAGTCCGAGAAGCAGGAGGACAACGCTGGTGAAAGACAAGTCGTTTGACCATGGCTCAGGAATGACCAAGGGGGCAGGGTGGGAGCTCATCTTTAAACACATACCGCTCCAAAACATCCAAGTCTAACTAAACACCGCACGGCTGGGGGTGAAGCCTCCTCCGAGCCGGAGATACGTCTGCACCAACTGCGGCCTTACGCTCAACACTGAGCGACAGGAAGACGGGGATTTTGTTAAGGGTTTGGGTTTGGAAACGATTTAATCCTTTTGTGGTGGTTTTGATGGTTCTGATGGGAAAACGTCTAAACATTAGGATTTTTATTTTACTTCATGTTGATTACAAACATTACAGGCAAACAGACTCCAAACACAATAATTCATTTCATTTTGCAAAGGGTTTAATTTGTCACACGTCGCGTCTCTGACATTCACTAACGCCCGATAATGAATGCTAAAAAGGTCCCCCCCCCACACACACACAATGAGGATGAGGTAATATTACAAATCCTTCACAAAGCCGACTATCCCTTTAAGACGGAGTTGAGGATGGTGCTCAGCTCGCAGAGCCGGTCTTTATGCAGTGTGTAATTAAACAGGTCGGTGAATCAGAGGCTGTAATGTGCAGCAGGCTGGGAGGATCGTCTTCGGCTCACGTTTGTTCTTGGCTGACTGACCGATAACCACACACGGAGGTTTAAAGTCACTCAAACAAACCCACGCTTCGAAACCCTTACTGCTACTGTTACACTCTTATACTCAAGTCGATTATTTTCCCCATAACAGCACGTCCGTAAGTGCTTTATTCCTCTTATACCACAGCAATCTGCCAACTATTACAATTTCTAATTCATTAAACAACATATCTATATTTATCCATATAGAGACACATTTAACGATGTGGAACGTCCACGAACCAGGTTAGTTCCTGTTGTCACTTACGTTACAGCAGCTATGAACAGTCGTTCCCTCATCAGCCTCTCTTTATTCTCTCTCTTGAAGTTATTAATACTAAAAACGCAGCTTGTCATGTTACTGAGAATCCGCCAAAAAAAAAAAAAAAAACACACAACCCTTCTCTGTCCTGAAGATGTCGGAAAATTTAACGTTACAGCTTTACCTCTGACTGTTATAAAGCGCTGACACTGGAGACTCCTTCCATTAATTAACGAGTTAAATAAACTTCTCCTTACAGAAAACTTTCACCATATCAGCTATTACACACGCCGTACACGTCCCTGCGAATGAGCTGCGACGACAGAAACGATGACGTATTAACGTAAACCTGGGATATGAATTACAGTTGCTACCTGTTAGCGTATCTCTACACAAGCTATCACGATATAAATATTACATCATCACATCACCCGGCCCTAACGGGTACAGCGTTATATTATTTGACACTAACTAGCTATAAAATGTTGTTTTCTCGTCCGCATCCACAAGCTTGGGATTTGATGGACAAGAACCTAAGCAACACATCTGACATTCATGTAAACCACAACCGGCCCGTAAAGCGGCGCGACCCGAGTGTGTTACGGCCGTGCGCTCTTTCTGAGCCCCGCAGGTCCGCACTCCACATCACAGCAGCAGGCATTTTAATCCCCAGTGGGCCATGAAAAACCTTGTAAAAGAAAGTATCTAGTGACGATTGTTTTGAAAAGCAGGCTGCTGAAAAGCATTTTGAGGATGACAGTCGCTCGCTTGAAATAGCCAGAGACACACTGAACTGTCAGGGTGATCTATAGCTGCTGCTGTCATCTCTCTATCCTACACACACACACACACACACACACACACACACACACACACACACACACGAGAAGTTAACTAGTAGATGTTTTAACATATACACAATACACACACACACATGGTTTTGGTCACATATCTAGGTCTACATCCAGGCGAGCACACTCACAAACACAGACACTCACAAACACACACATATACTCACACACACACACACACACACACACACACACACACACACATATACTCACACACACACACACACAAACACACACATATACTCACACAAACACACACATATACTCACACACAAACACTCACACAAACACACA
Source organism: Pangasius djambal (assembly GCA_022985145.1). NCBI lineage: Eukaryota > Metazoa > Chordata > Actinopteri > Siluriformes > Pangasiidae > Pangasius > Pangasius djambal. The sequence continues at coordinate 18,640,951 of CM040996.1, forward strand.
CATATACTCACACACAAACACACACATATACTCACACACAAACACACACATATACTCACACACAAACACACACATATACTCACACACACACACACACAAACACACTCACACACACACAAACACACTCACACACAAACACACTCACACACAAACACAAACCCCCCCGAGTTAAAGTTATATGAGCCAGATTCCAGAGCACTGCTCTCATGGAACCTGAGGTGTCAAATATCCACGCAAATCCCTTCTCTGATTTAATACAACCGCCTGAAATCACAAGCTGGCACCCCAGAGCCGAAGGTTACGGAGAATCGGAGAACCCAACCCTGCGTATAAAAATATCACACAAAAGAGCACCGCATTCCCCTGATGCATAACCTCTCCAGCCCAAGACAAACATATTAATCAGATCAGGTCCTGGTCCAGCACGTGAGCCGGGGACCAAAACATTTTTTAAGTAGTAAAAGATAAAATAAAAGATACTTGAAGAGGGATGACGAGGAGTATTCCTCAGGACATTTTCCATAAAGTCCCTCATACATATCCGGACATTTTTCCACTGTACATCTTAGGCATGAGATAGAATATCATTATCTCAAATACTACAATATAAAACACGGGCGAGACGGATTTCTCTTCTCTATCTCCCTTTATTTATTACTCATTATGAGCTCTACCTCTTCTTACACAATAGTAGAAGTAGCAGCACAAAGAGCATGAAGTCAGCGAGTGGGAATCTCGCTGCCTCCAAAAAGTTAACAAATAAAGAAGGAAGAGTTTTGGCTCATTTCATGTTTCATTCGGTTCACGTGAATTTATAAAAAAAATAAATACTGAAACGGGCCGTAGTGCATTACCGCTCAACACTTTCACCTTGTCCAGAATTCCCAGCGCAACCATCCGGAGGTAGTTAGTTACCGTAAACCGCCGTATATACGCGCACTCCGGTTTCCATCGCCTCTGACTCGACCGCGCGCTGAAACGCGGGTTAAAATCAACTCCTGTGTGCTGCGCTTGATGTAAGTCGCACTCGCGTCTGAAGCAATTCAGAAGCACGTCGTGTGTTACGCTGTAACAAGAAACTAATTCTGGATGGATGATGAAATATACGAAAATAACGATGGTCCACACGAACAGATTAAGAAGATTGTTGATATGATCACGTTTTCTGTAAGGAGGTGTTTATTTAGCTAACATTTAAGGAAGGAGTCTCCAGTGCCAGCGCTGTGTAAAGAGTTCACGCTTTTTTCGGTAACAGGGTCATTTCAAGAGTGAGAGAGAAAAAGAGAGGAACCTTCAATCACTCCAGAGTCACACGTCGATTGGATCATCTGCTGTATTTGTCGCCAGGAGACGCATAACACTGCTGTCAGGTCTGTACCTGGATTAAACTGTCTCACCTGGATCAATGCAAACATTAAGTGAAGAACACTAATTGTTGCATAAATGATCAAAAATCCCATCTTTGGGCTCGTAAACAGAATGTACTCCTTCCAAAGCAATCAGCGTGCTAAAGTTATTGCATTGCATTGCATTCCCACCAGGGCCTGGAGCGCGGCACCACACCCACACCCGGCTCTGCCGTATTATTCACTCATTCACCTCCAATAAAACCTTTTATCGGGACAAAAGGAGAGAGAGACGCCCCAGCGCATGCAGGGCGATGAGATCTTTCACACCTTTTATAGTCAGGTGTATCAGTATCAGAAAAGCCCCAGCTCACTCTTTAGAAAATTAAAGCCACTGTTCGAGACAATTAGACCGATTTCAACCAGTTCGACCAAGATCCTGTTGCTCCCTCGCGTCACACCGCTGACAAGTCTATTGTAATTCAGGCTGACGCTGTGATTCAAGACTCGGGACACTTTTACGATGAGCGTTAAACCCGCGGGAGGTGAGAACGAGAGACGGAGAGGTCGCGTGTGAAACGCCTGGATGAATTTATGAGGGTTTCCTAAACATTTCGACTCGTTCTGATTGATGTCGAGTCTGAATAAATACATATAAATATCTATAATACTTGGGGTTGCATCTCAAACGTAATCTGGCGATCTACGTAGGGTTGATAGTACCCTATGTAGTGAGCATCTATAGTAAACAAAAAGCCATTTGGGATTCAGCTTGTCCTAGTAAGTTATGGTTTCCATAGTAACAATCCGCGCAGGGCTTTATATGGCGGACGCTCCACGTGATCTGCGACGGATGACGGTGAGGTTTTCTGTATGAAAATGTTTACTTAATGTCTATGGAAGGAGTCTCCAGTGTCAGTGCTTTTGTAACAGCCAGAGGTAAAGCTGTAACTTTGAATTTTCCGACACGGGAAAGGTTTAAGGACTTTGTGGTTTCTCTGTACGTTCAAAAAGAGAGAGAAAAGAAGAGAGACGAGAAGAGACTTCTTGTACTTTAATTTAAAAAATTGTAGTCGTCAGAAAATTGCTGTGGTACAAGAAGAATAAAACATTTTGGTGTTTTACATAAAAAGTTTCTGTTATTATTTTTTTCCTTTAGTCTTAATCAACTCATTTTCCTGTCCATGGTCTACAGACACATGTAGTGCTACTGTTAATGCTTTTAAGGAATTAGATTTTAAAATCGGCCCCTAACAGGTTATGGAGAAGACATTAATTTAACAGGCTCATCACACTGGACTAAATAAAGCTCAATGGGCTGACTGTCATCATCAGATCCAAAAATGTCCCCTGGCCCCGTGACTATTTGTAAAGTCCAGTAATATCAGGAGAAAATCTTCCACTAAAGACAGAAGTAATAACCCGGGGGAGGCGGGTCACCGCTTACGTTTTATTCTGGGAAAGGTTAAAAATGACCTTTGTGGTTCTGGGTATAGGATCAGACAAGCAGCGATTACTTCAACCACATCTCCCGCACCAGCTGAACTCGGGTCAGGTGAGCCTCGTCTGTTTTTACAGCACGGGATACCGAGGATTAGTTTGTCCCCTTCTCTAACCGCGCCAAACTGGAGCTAAAGGAAGACGAGAGCAGGTCGGAGATCACGCTCACTGACGTTCCACAACCATCAGCAGCTCGATTAAACCCCCGCCCCGACACGTCTTCCTCCCTCCGCCCGCTCAGCCGTAGCCCCGTACTTCACACCAGGGCTCGGCACAAAGGTCCCGAAATAAAACAGAGGCACATCAATCACAACAGAGCCCTCCACATGTAACACTAAGCCGTGTTCTGCGCCATACTCAGCATGCCAAGCCAGCACAGGGTTCACCACAGAACAAATGTTTCTCCAGAAAGGTCAGAGTGCTCAGAGTCGTTCCTCGCTTCCGTTAGTTAAAACCCTAAACCCGGAGGAGCTCAGGCTGGGCAGCTAGAAGGGGGACTTCCCAACTCCTCCTTAATCCAAGAGGTACATTTTACTCGCCGTCTCCACTTGGTGACGTGTTTCGGTAGTGCTACAAGAAGAAACCGGCTTTGCTCAAGTGACAAAGAGAATCAGAATGATAACTTGCCTAAGAAATGGGGAAAATCAAACATCTCAGAACGCTGAGTTAAGATGATTCGAGTTAAAATGGCAACAATAAAAACAGAGGGTGCCATTATTTATGCATAAAGCTCTAGAACTAGACCATCAATTGCATTCTGAAGCGTCAATCTTACTGTGAGACTCAATAACAGCTCTTTCTAAGGGACTTGGAATGGAGTGGACGCTCCATATAAACCGATTTCATAGATACGGTGACGTTTTCTGTAAGGAGACGTTTATTTAACATTTACGGAAGGAGTCTCCAGTGTAAGAGGGAAAGCTGTGACTTTGAGGTTTTTGATATATTCAGAGGAGAAGAGTTTAGATTTTGCAGTTTCTCTTGTCTTATTAATTTCATGAGAGAGAGAAAAAGACAGAGAGGCTGGTGAGGGAACGATGCAAGACGTAACTGGAACGCACGTTAAATGCGACTAAAAGCAGAAAGAGAGTACAACGTGTCGGGTTTTAATAAATAAATAAACAGAACGTACTCGTAAGAAATGGCTGCGGTATAAGAGGAATAAAACACTTCAGGGCGTGCTGTTACAGAGAGGATGATCAACGTCCAGGCGGTAACAGTAACTCCGCTTCATCATCACTCGGTCACTGATTATTTTTCTGTAGCGGCGCGACACGGTGCATTTTTATTCCTTACGTATTGCACAGTCTGACTCTCTAGAATAGTTCAGTATGAAATCCCACTCATCTTTAGCAGGCATTTTATCCTGATCAGGGCTGCGACGGATCTGGAGCTTATCCCAGAAACACTGGATGGATGCCATCCGACAAAATACACACACACACGCAAGGATGTTTTCGGGAAGTGGGAGGAAACTGGAAAACCCCCACACAACAAAATGTTAAAATGAACCCGAGAGCTGTGAGGAACCAACACTACCACGTGCACCACTGTGGAAGAAGTGGCCGCATTTCACACACACGGTATTCCTTCGTTGTTCTCTTTCTGTCTTTGAGGGTACTTCTGCTCCGTCTGCACCACGGAACTGGGTCAATATCTGTCCCTTTTCCTTCCTCCTGCCCCTGTGGAGCTCGTTTGTGGTTATAAGAAGCGCAGAATATTGACACAGCCTTAGCTATAACAGTCATGACTCCAACTCCCAACCCAGAGGCACTCGCGGAATGGAACGGCGTCGTTTAGCGGCACGTTTACTGATCTGGGAATTTTACACATTCACCCATTACAAAAAAAATAATAATAATTTGATGCACATATAATAATCCTCGCTCATATACACTAATTTAAACCCCGCCTCCTTAAAGCTCGATAGATGGCTGATTAAGAGGTGACGCTAAACACACCGAAGCACATGACCAGCAACTGTTGCTCTTATAGTTAGAGACCTTCCAACCTCCGTCTGTTTGTCGAGTCTGAATCAGAGCAAAAATTGATCAGTTGGTTTGTTGCGCAATTTGGTTTGAGTTTTACACTACAGGTTAATAATTAATTCACACAAACCAAAAAAAAAAAAAAAAAAAAAAACAGGAAGAAAGGAAAAAGACGTCTAAGGTTGAAGATGATCTCGTAAAAATGCTGTGTGTCTATGAGTTTTTTTTTTTTTTTTTTATTAGTCTCTTCAGACATTTCTGCAGCTCTGTCCTTTATCTCAAATATTCTGCAACCCCAAAACACTCAGCATATATGATTCACTTCCTGCAGATGAGTCGATTCAGAGTCGAATCGCTTTCTCACTGGAGTTGATTTGGAAGCGGGACGACCTCTCTGTCGGACCCGAGCGCGTTTTCATCTTTAATAAAAGAGCCGCAGCGAGGATGAGGAGAACACACCCAGGTTCCGTTCAAACGCAGCACACGCTGTATGTGTGTGTGTGTGTGTGTGAGAAAGCATCGTTAGAGATCCCAGGAAATCCAGGCTGCGTGCTCTTGACGAGGGTGCGAGGGCCAAATCTCACTCCACATCAATAAATCTTCACGCGAATGCAGACGTTACGATTCAAGTCACGTCATGGTGTAAACGCAGAGGTATGCCAGATGCCAAATCTCTTACCACCATCATTCTCATTCATTTCAGATGAATATAGTTTAGTTGGCAGTCCAAAAACGAACGAGTGTGAGTGAGAGAGAGAGAGAGAGAGAGAGAGAGAGAGAAAGAAAAAAAAAACACACACTACAGCAGCTGACAGCAGTGAGCGAATATCATAATGGGAGTAATTAGAGTAATTTGTGCCATGGAGCCAGACTGAGAGCTGTGTATTAGCATGAACAAAGTGGCTCAACACCGGCCGACTTCCTCTCACGCCGTGCAGGTCCACTATTCCTAACACTCACTACTACTGTGTGTGTGTGAGAGAGAGTGAGAGAGAGAGAGAGAGAGAGTGTGAGTTAAGGAGCCTGCACACACCAGGAACACAGACGCAGAACTTTTATGGCTGTAGAAATAATCTCTCTCATTACTGAACGTGAATACGTGCGTAGCGTTCGGCGCTCAGGCCCGTGAAAGGTTGAAAGGTTGAGGGTATAAAAAGCACAAGAGGGCGTCAAAGGGTTTGTTAACGCTTAATACACAAAAGGAGGCAGGAGACGGAGGAGGAGGAGGAGGAGGAGGGAGAAGGGGTTCATACTGCGTGAAACAGGGGAACATCGTGGTGGAAATCTGGGTTTGTGCTGCCCCCTTCTGGCTCGGTGTGGGAAATGGAGATGAAAGGCGATTAATTTTCATCTCAATTAAATCGGTCCGTTTAAGAGCACATTTCTGGTTGTATTTTGTGTGTGTGTGTGTGTGTGTGTGTGTTACTCACCTCTCTACCCTTGTGTGTGACCAGAGCAGCCAGGGGTTTGGCGTAGAAGCGACTGTAGGAGAAGCCCAGACACCCGTACATGCTGTTAGCGGTGAGTTTCAGAGCCTTCTGTCTGATATCATACTGCACAAAAAAAGAAGAGATAAGAATCATTAAATTAAAAATAATAAAAATCAAACAATAACAACATTCGACTCGGCGTAAAGCCGCGTGCGCTGACCTGCAGGTAAAGGTCCGGGTTCAGATCAGGCTGCTTCATCAGCTGTTTGACCTGCCGCCTGCGCTCCACCAGCTTACGGATCTCCTTCGGGAGAACGCCCATCTCCAGATCCGGGTCCGGAAGCTCCGGAATCTCATCCGCGTCATCGTCCTGCGTCGTCAACACGGAAATCTGGTTTCGATTTTGATGCATCGGGATATAAATCTATGCTAAGTAAGGAATTACACACAACGCCGCAGGCTGATGAAGCGGAGTTCCAAGGGTGCCAAGACTTTTGCACAGCACCGTATACAATAGTTGCCAACTATTATCCACTTTTAGGTACATTTAATGTCGTGGAACGTCCATGAGACAAGTTAGCTCCTGTTCTCACTTATGTTACGGCAGCTATAAACACTCGCTCCCTCACCAGCTTCTCTTTTTTCCTCTCTCGAAGTTAATAAAGAAATATTAAATCGCAGCTCGTCACGTTAGCGAGAAACCGCAAAGAAGCGTAAACTCCTCCATCCTGAAGACGTCGGAAAACTTCAAGTTACAGCTTCACCTCTGACACTGGAGACTCCTTCCATAAATGTTACATAAACTCCTCCTTACAGAAAACTTTTCTATAACGACGATTTCACAGCTTTATCCCCGACACTGGAGACTCCTTCCATAAATAAGGAATGATAATAATAAACGTCGAAATCTGTTGTTAAATAACAGAACATTTTTTTAAGAATTTGCATATTATTAGATTAGATTAGATTAGATTAGATTAGATTCTTCAGAGCGTCGACTGTACAAGTCCCCGTGAAGGAGCCGTTACTATAGAAACGATAACGTACTAGAATAAGCACATTGATATAGAAGGAACTACAGTCCATGTTGTTACAGAAAATAAATCAACAGCTTCAGATTTGAGAGTTTAACAGAGCTGTGGAAGAACCCACACGCACACACACACACGCACACACACACACACACACACACACCTCAGTCTTTCTGCGTGAGCTGGACGCCTCTCGCTGAACCGTAGTGAAACAGATGTTAAACTCCTGGATGATGGATGGGTACAGACTGTTGAAGTCCAGCAGCAGAATGAACTTATCATAAAAACCTGGAGGAAACAAATAAAGATTTAAAACACACACACACACACACACACACACACACACACACACACACACACACACACAGATATACTGACCAAACACTTACCAATCTTAGGTTCCAGCACCAGACCTCCAGCATACGCAGCCTTCTTCCTCACCTTCCCAGACTTGCTCTTCCCTGCATCTACATCATCCTCCTCACCCTAATCCCCAAAGATTAAAAAAAAAGATTAAACACAATCACAGAAAGTAGAATTAAAAAAAAAAAAAATAAAAAATAATCTACAAGCTCCGTACAGGTTCATGTTGATGTTTCTTCATGAACTTCTTGTCTGGAACGATGTAGTTCTTCTCGTGGAAGGCGTGAAGCAGCAGGTACTCGTTCCTCTCCGAGCGTCCGCCCATCAGCGTCCGAGACTTTAAAACACAGTAGTGTGGATTTAACACACACACACACACACACACACACACACACACACACACACACACACACACACACACAGTAATATAGCATGTGTAAGAGTGTGCAGGTCAGTGGTCGAAGCTCACCAGGACGTTGCCGGCGATGTTGGTGATCTGAAGCGCCAGAGGAAGCACGTTGAGCTCACACATGATCTGCAGAATGAGCTTGGCGTCCATCCAGGTGAGTTCCAACAGGTAGAGCAGGTGAGGAGAGTCACTGAAAGAGTGCAAACTCAGATTAGTTTCGTAGTAATCACTTTAATATGAATAAAAATTTAACCAAATAGGCTGCGGGTCCATCAACCTGTAGAAGTTCCTGATGTTCTCAGGAGGCACCACGGCTCGCTCCGTCTTCAGGATCTGCGCTGCCAGCTCAGTCAGGTGGTAACTCTTACAGCGAATCAGCTCCTTTGCGGAGATCTCGACGTCACACACGAGACGGCCGCAGGCGGCGCTCTTCTCTGCGAACCCACCTCGGCCCTGAGAGGAACGGTTCAGAATCAGCTCCGTCCAATAAACACCAGACGCTACGCTTCTACTCGTAATGACGATTCTCTCACCCCGAGTTTGGGCATGTTGGCCCGCCTCAGCCGCCCTATTTTGGACCAGAAGGGCACCTTGCACATGTTGATTCTCTGCAGAAGAACTTCCAGGTCAAAGCCCAAGATGTCGTGACCCTAACGGAGTAAAACAGAGTTGATCACAGTTCAGGATGCCACCAGAACCACAACCAGAACTCCGTAAAACGTAACTCACGATATTCACTCACCACCAAAACGTCGGGATCGATCTTGTGCAACTTGGCCAAGAAGAAGCCCAAGAGAGTGCGTTCTGTCGCTGCAATCTCTACAATCCCATTCTGAGCAAAACACAGGGACAGCGTGTTGGTAAAGTGTCTCATGACTGAAGCACACGCACACGAATACCTCCGATCGACGTCACACAAAGCTCACCTTCTTCTTAACCGCGTCCTTGAAGTCGTACGGATAGATGCAGTCTGTGGGCTTGCTCACCACTGAAACACGAACACACACGCACAGTGACCAGGAAAGCAAACAAACGAGGGTTAAGAGGATTACGAGGATGACGCCACATCGCACGAGCAAGAGTGCTGCTGGAGCGAATATCAGCGCAGGTGCGATTCGGCTGTAGGCCGCAGGTAACCGCAGGTAACCACGGCTGTGCTGATATTCAGTCCGGCCGCACGATCGTTCCAGTTCCAGTTCCATAAACAAGAAAGTAAGATCGAGTGACTGACATTTTAGACAAGGAAAACAGTTCCCAAAGAAGCCACAACTGGATGGTGCGTTGCATGTTGCCATGGTAACACACAGAACGACTGCCAGTAAGTGTAGTTTCAGTGTAACGAACCGTTGCTAGATTGGGAATTTTACGCGGTGAACACGTAAGCGTTGCGATTCAGACAGCGACGTGTCCCTGCATCGTTATACTAAATACCAGCGATCTCGGAACGCCGCTCGGCCGATCCGATTAGTGGATCGGATCTAATCATTGTACAGTTTGGTCACAGCTTCCAGCACATTTCAATTTAAAAATGCAACAATTCTGATTTAAAGTGCAGAGAAATAAAGAAACCAAAATGCAGCCTGATGATAAAACGAATACATGACAATAAATAGTAGCAAAGACGGACTGATAATGAAAAAATTATGGGGGAAAAAAAAAAGGATAAAAACAGTATAAAATGAACGTAAAAGTAACAAAATAAGGACAATAATAAAAGTTAGTTAAATGATGAAGTGAATAAATGTTTTAGCTGATAAAATCAGTGAGAAACAGAACAACTACTATTATTATTTAACTGATTTTTAATGTATTAATGTATTTACTTTACATGAGACTGGATGAGCATAAGTTAGTGTTTTGAATCATTTCACTTCTGTATCTTTTTCTCCAAACAAATTATATTTACAGCTTGTTTTCAGCCTTAAATACAAACCCAGCCCGTATTTATTTGTTTGTTTGTTTGTTTGTTTGTTTGTTTAATGCATCACTCACCACAGAAGTGGGTCTGATAAGGGATGCGTGGAGGCGCCTTGTCCAGAGGAAACTTGTAATGAATAAGAGCGGCCAGAGACACGATCTGTGCGACACAAAACGAAACCGGAAGAGATGAAAAAAAATCTACAACAGCTACAGAACGAACCACCGAACCTGAAAAGAGAGAGAACTATGTGCCTGACCTCATTGTGGTGGGTCTTGGGGTTGGGGACGGTCTTCAGGCTGATGGACATGACGAGGAGCGGAGGAGGAGGCAGGTCCTTCATCACCGAGATCAGGTCGCTTTTCAGAGCGATGGCCTCGACTTTACACCAGCTCATCGGCTGACTGCACAGCTCTGAACGGAAAGACCACGTCATCAATGCTACATTACTGATGTTATTTCCACTCACGTATCGTTTTCTAAACGCGTGACTCACGAGGGGTCTTGACGTCAAGCCAGCAGGGTCCGCGTATCTTCCTGCCGAGGAGGAAGTGCTCCAAGCTGGAGGTGTTTGTACCAAACACATGGGAGAAGGTGGAGCCTTTTAGATCGGACGGCAGCTGGGGCATCTCGGCCTACGGGACACGCGGCAAATAAAACCACGGAACAAGCAGAAACTAAAAGCAGACATCAGATAATAAAAATACGCGACGGCACTCACGGAGTATCGCACTTCCAGGTACTCGCACTGCGTAGGTACGTCCGGAATCTCAAAGGCGTAGTTCTTCTCGACTTTCTGTCAGAGCAGGAAAACACCACAGACTGAATTCTGAACTAAAAAAAAAAAAAGAGCAGGACGGTGTAACGGGAAACTACCTTAGACTTGAACTTCATTATTCTGTATTTTTCCGAGAGGCTGTTAAACTCCTGGTAGACGTCCATCATTCCGACAGGAACGTCCGTCTCCTCGCCAGTCGCCAGGTTTACTTTCTGTTAGACAAACCGGAAACAAGTTATTTATACGTAACGTGAATAAAATTTCAGAAGAAAGCTTCCAGGATTCTGATTCAATCCTAATTTTCTCACACACACACACACACACGTGCCATGTTTTTTTTTCCTCCTCGAAAATACCCGAGCTATCAAAATGACCATTCCTAAGATAGGTTTAACGTGTGTGTGTGTGTGTGTGTGTGTGTGTGTGTGTGTGTGTGTGAGAGAACTCACGCGCTCTCTCGGCAAGAAGTACATCGTCCTCTCGATGTTCTTCACGGCCACGCAGCAGCTGACGTGGGCTTTGGCGGATTCGATCCACACCTTCCCGAACAGATACACCACACCTACGAGTCACATCAGGTGAACATAAATAAAACGTACCGACGCGGCCGCAGGTGAACAGAGCGCTGTGTTCGGACGTGTTAACGAGGTTCACCTGGTTGGTTGAACTGATCCTCGAAAGCGTCCAGCCAATAAAAGCGGAACACCGTTTCTCCATCAGCTCCCTCCACCATCGGCAGCTGACTGGAGTCCACCTGCACCTCCACGGGAGATTCATCAACCTCGTCCTCCTCCACCTTCCCCCAGCAGGAGTCGCCCACCATGCCTGATCTGCAGGAGAAAAAGAAAAAAGAGCCAGGTCCATCAGCAACACACACACACACACACACACACACACACACACAGAGTACACACCCAGCCGCTAACGAACGCATGTAAGGACACTCACATCAACACCTCGTCCTCGGGTTCGGTTTTCGGCTCCACTTTAACGCCGCGCTCCGCCTCCGGCTCCGCCTCCGCTTTAACCGCCGTTTCCTCCCGCTGCTGCTGCTGCTGCTGCTCGGTCCCCAGCTCCATCGGCTCATCAAAGTCCACCTCGTCAAAATCTAACGAGTCGCACGCTGAGAGGAAGGAAATGACGATAATCACACGCACGGATGAAACGTTGATGGAGTTTATACTATAATAAGCACACGATTAAATGATCTGCTTAGTGACATGAAATAACGTATAAACTACAGACTGAGAGCCTGTTTTAGAGCATCATAATAAACTCTTAAATTAATAAATATTAATTAACAAGTAACTTATTAACTAATGATTATAATAACAGTAAATAATAGATAATAGTAGAAATATATTTGCTCTAAGTGTTTTATAGAACACCTTTTCATTTTAGGTTGGAAAAATAAAAAATAAATAAATAAATATGCAATGATTTACAATTATTAAAATAAAAACACTAAAACTCTATTTTATTTATTTATTTAACAGATTCTACAAATGATCATAAAATCAATTAAAAAAAACAAAACAATAAATGACCACAAATGAATTAGTTTTAATCTGAATTTAAAACTGCTATACAGCACTAGCATTCTTGAACATTATTCCAGAAATATTAGATTTTATTTATTAGTTAAAATCCAGAAAAATTCATTTATTTAATCAAATTCCTCTGGTCTTCATTCTTAGAAATTAGAGCAGCACATATTCGGAAAACGTCTTATCTTATTTTAAAAAGGTGCAACAGTCAATGTTTTTTATTTCTTTCTAGCACAAATAATGTGGAAAAAGCCAGTTTCCTTCTGGTCCTGAATGTGTGTTTGTATTCTGGCCTCCTGTCAATCATTTTATAGCCACGCCCCCAACGCCCCTTCCCACCATGACTCATTATGAGGAGTAACTCATAATTCAGATGATTGTAGAGCTGTAACATGGCTGAAAGCGACGTCGTGACAGTCCTCGCTTACGGCAATTCTATTAAATTCAATTCTAGTTTGGGGCGGAGCTTTGTGCACATGGATGGAAATTTAATTTAATTTAATTTAGTAAAAATAAATACATCATAATTCAAATTTTATTAAACCCCCACACATTGAACCGTTAGAGACCTTTTTTTTTTCCCCTCACAAATTCTACCTAATAACACATACCTTTAAAGAATGTGGTTGAATTTTATTTTTTAATTTTGATACCACAACATCATCATTTAAGCCCTAATTAGCTGTGGAAATGGAGAAGAGGCGAATACCTTCGTCAGGTTCCTCCAGCTTGGGTTTCTGGGGTTGGATGGAGGGCGCAGGTTGAGACGCGGGTTTGGACGCGAGATCAGACGGAGGCGGGCGAATCACGGCACGCTTGGGCTTTGACGCCGGAGCTACAGGTGACTCCTGTGACGAGAAGAAGGACGACATTAAACTTTGTGAGCTTTGTAATTTAAAAAAAAAAACCCAAAGCACTGTTTTATAAACGTAAGGAAGGAGATAAAGAGGACGCTGATGACCTTGGGGCTTTGTGTTTGGACGGAGAAAGGGTTCATGGGTGATCCCAACGCTTTCTTTTTCTTCAGGGTGATGACAGGCGGAGGAGTAAAAAGCAACGGTTTCTGAGTGAGAGAAAAAAATATTTATAACATAAAAACACACGTCATGTCAGACCTGACCTTAACGCCTTAACGAGACTTTTAATTCTGGATTCTGATTGGTCAGAAGGTGCTGATTAACTTTCTCCAGATGGGAATCGCAGGTTTATATTAAAGTGTTAATGCGCTCGTTCCTATACGTTATCGTTTCTATAGCAACGGCTCATTCAGAGGAACCTCTACGGCGGACGCTCAATTAATAATAAACCGATTTTTTTTTTAAATCGCTGTCGTGGTTTGTCATGTTTTCCGTAGAAAGACATTTATTTGGCTCCTTGTTTATGGAAGGAGTCTCCAGCGTCAGCGCCTTGTAACAGTCAGTGGTAAAGATGTACATTTTTCCGACGTCTTCAGGACAGAGGATTTTACGCTTTCTTACGTTTTTTTTTTTGTCTTTATTAACTTCAAGAGATAAAAAAAAAAGAGAGAGGCTGGTGAGGGAACGAATGTTTGTAGCTGCTATAGCATAAGCGAGAACAGGAATTAAGCTGTTTCATGGAACATTAGCACATTCAGAATTGTAATCGTCGACAAGTCGCTGCGGTATAAAAGGAATAAAACATTTTGTTATTATATATAATGTTATTATTATTATTATTATTATTATCAAAATAATTCAACTTCTCAGCTTCATGGCACTGATCCATTGTTGATTATTTTCTTATAACAGCAGCACAAAAAAATGAGAGGTGGAGAAATAAATCCGATCAGACATCAGACATCAGACATCAGACGCCTCACCTCAGAGTGCAGATCCTCCAAAATGTCTCCCAGCAGATCATCTTTGGACAGGTCCACATTTTTCTACAATCCAAACATTAACGTGAGAAACGATTTTAACGAGGATACGTGTACGCGTGAACGGACGATGATAAACGCGCTCCATCACGCGGTCGCTCACCTCGACGGGTTTCTTGACGTTGCTGCTCATGAACAAACTCTTGATGCTGTTGGGTTTACTCACGGACGCTTTCTTCGCATTCTTGCCGTCTCCTCCTTTAGCACCAGATTTGTCTGTTACGAGGAGAAAAAAAAATTACGATAGTTAAAACTAAGGGAGGAAAAAAAACAACAAAACACAAAAAACAAAACTCCAATCCATGAAATCCATGAAATCCGCTTACTTTTAGAGCTCGTTTCCAAACTCTTATCCTCCAGATCTTCATCAAAGATCTCTCTGCCATCTTCTACGTAACCTGCTCCATCTGAGAGAGAGGAAGTAAATGAGTCGGTTCACACTCGATATGATCAGACGTGAAGTATTTTATATTATATATTATATATTATATATATCACAGAAACCTCAAGAGAGTCAGAACCGTTAAAATAAATATTTTTAATTTAAACAAAATACAGATGGAACATTATCACTTTTTTCCGACTTACAAGACTCAGAAAACTGAACTCGATCACGACCCCGTGTGACCTCGCAGCTGAACGTACCGTAATGGAGCTTTATCCCCACACACACACACACACACACACACACACACACACACACACACACACACACACACACACACACACACACGTCTCTGACTCACCGTCATCAACGATAAAGTCGTCGTCCTGTCTCTCCCGGACCATCCGCGAGTACTGATCCTCATCCACCTCCTCGTACACGCTCTCCACCTCCTCCACCTGCATCCAGGCATCAGGGTTAATCAGGAATCCCGCCGAAATATTTTATTCTCTCCGACGCCGATGACATACGCGGCAAAATCGTTTTATTTCCTGCACCTGCACCGTACAACGTCACAGCCCCCATTAACGTACGCGAACTTATTCCTTGACGGGTTTCGGAAATTGAACCCAAGTTCACAAGTTTTCAAACATTTTACTTAAAGTAATCCATTGTCTTGACTTTGAGCCGAAACGAAGGTGAAATCTTCAAGTTGAAGATCCTCCCTTTTTAGCTATCGGGAATGAGACGATACGCCGAATCGTATCCCGACGCAGACTTCACGACACGATACTGACACAAAGAACTTTAAATTTTATTACATTTACTCTGAGAACAAATCAAACCGCCGTAATATCAACATGTCGCATTGAAAGTGCTTCTGAATTGCTTCAGACGCGAGTGCGACTTACATCAAGCGCAGCACACAGGAGTTGATTTTAACCCGCGTTCCAGCGCGCGGTCGAGTCAGAGGCGATGGAAACCGGAGTGCGCGTATATACGGTGGTTTACGGTAACTACCTCCGGATGGTTTCGCTACGGACCTGCTGGGAATTCTGGACAAGGTGAAAATCGCCTGATATTAATACTATTATTATTAGATTAATCATTCCGAGAACGTAAATTAAACGAACACCACCGAGGCGCGTTTCCTCACCGACCTCGGCTCATGACTCACCTCATATTTCACCTTCTCGCCCTTTTTGGCTCTTTTAATCTGCTCCAAGGCGGATTTACGGCCCACTTTCACTTTTCTCTCTCGTCTGGAGCGGGACGCAGCGAGACCGCAAGTGGCCCCGTCGTCTGGACAACAAACAAACAAACAAACAAACACATTTACAACAATCATCACTTCACCTGAAATATTCAGATTTACGCACCACACTACAACAGACTCATTATGATGTTTCACGCTTTTAAATTCTACAAGCATTTAATAAATCAATTTTCAGCAACATGAGCTGTTTAATGTAAAAGAAAAAAAAAAACAAAAACATAAAAACGCCTCGTATCTTCTCCTCATAACGTCAGGAATTCGGCCATGTCGGTGTTTTTTTTTTTTTTTTTTTGAGTCTGGATAAATTTAATTTTCCACGCAGACGTTTCAGTGACGCATCAGATATTTAACGCTTACATTTATTTATTTTTTTTTTTGCAAAAGTCACTTAACATCGACTTCACGCTCAACCTGGAGAGCAATTTGTTTTCTTCCGGGAGGAGAAATGAAATAAAATCATTCTGAAAAGTAAAAGAGTCGCTATAACGGCAGCTACGGATATAAATCATCGCTTTATATTCAGAGACTCAGAGAACTGAGAAAACGTGAAATAAATTAAATAAATAAACGAAATAAACTAATCCGGTCTGAATACGGCGTTAAATATTTAATTAAAAATTTTTTCTCTTCAATTCAATTCAGGAAGGTGATGTTTTTCTTTCCATTAGAGTAGTTTTTAGAGGCATCACTAGACTTTAAGAAAGCAGCATATTGACATTTGCATATGCAAATTTTTTTCATTAATATTAATTAATGTTGATTAACTCCAATAAAAATGCTGTAACGTTACAAACAAGTACATAAATGTTGGTTTCTTGATTCAATCTCTAACTTACACTCAGTGTACAGTTGATCATGTGTATCTGCTATACAAGTACTGACTGGATGGAGCCCAGAAATGGCGTTTGTCAAAAGTATTGGCACCCCATCACTGTACTTACTACAGCAGTGACACTGGGGTGTGTGTGTGTGTGTGTCCTGACAAAATGGCTAGTGAGTGTAGATTTAAGACACTAAACGTGATATTTAAACACTCTGAAATGAAGAATAATAACGCATAAAAAATGTCTTAATGAACAGAAATATAAATCGGCTGGTATTCAAGCTTTCGGGAAAAAAAACGCACGCGCAGCTGTAGAGTCTGTTACAAAAGCAGATCACTAGCTCGATTTAAACATTTCGGGCTACAAATAAATGTTCAGGCTGAAATTATAAACACTTTAACACCTAGACGATATGAAAACAAGCCTCTGACGAAAGTGTGAGGAATAACACAGACGTGACATTTTGTTGTTAGCAGCGAACTGTCACAGCGTTAGCTTTCAGCTAGCTGCAAAACATTAGCACACACTCGCGCGCTCGAATATGATTCACTCCGCTCAAATAAAAAGAAAGACAAAATAAAACATAACACAGCGTAACGCACCGTAATCCGCGCTGTCCGCATCCTTCTCTGGATTAGAAACCGGCGCCATTTGCTTTAAGAAATTCCACAGCGACAAAAAGAGAAAGCAAACAAAACAACAAACTCCGCGCCAAATCGCCTTCCCGGGGAAAAAGTCATATCCCGGAAGTGTCGTAATAAAAAAGAGCCAAGAACCAGCCAATCAGAATTCAGATAAAGGCTGCTGCAGTTCCAAGCGCGTCCACACGGTGTCACTGTTTCGCATGACAGAAACCTAAAAACTAAGTATCACAAAAGTGAAGATTTAACGACTTTTCTTTTCTTTTCTTTTCTTTTCTTTTTTTTTCAAACATAATTGTTGAAAGTTATTTTTCTTTGAATTGTTTGTCTATTAAAAAAAATCCTTTAAATGTTACCCCGTTTATGAATGATAAACTGATGATAAACTGTTCATTTTATAGAAATCTCCCACATTTTATAAACTTCAGCAGTGTAAACAAATGATCAGATATACCTGTTGTGATAATGATTGTGATTAGCTTTTGTAAAAATCCTGTAACTCTATGTAGAAGTGTAAACTTGGTTTATAAATACTCTACATAAATGAATAAATAGTCCAATATGTACTGTTTATGTGACACATGGCAGAGCTAAACATTATTATGTATAAAGTTGAGTGCACAAGTTTGTACACCCTCAGGACAAAAATGGAAAAAAGGAAACAATTAATATCTTTATCTCATATGTTAAATAATTTAACATATCTCATATGTTAAATAATAAAAATAAAACTATTACTACTGCTACTAATACGTTTAATAATAATAATAATAATAATAATAATAATAATAATAATAATTGTATTATTATCTTTTTCTGAATGTACATACTTTTCCTAGTTTAAAAACTATTAACAATAAAAATAATTAAAGACTTTTTAATTCCATATTTTAAGCAACAAAAATAAAACCATTACTACTACTAAAATAACAATAAAACAAACTGCTTATTTAAGTTTAATTCTTTTATTTTTATTTATTTATTGTTTTGTACAATGTTCTCTGAAGCTCTGTAGACAGTTTATTTCTATTTCTGATCTAAAAACGAGCTCAAGTGATGCAGATTCTCACCACTGGTTAGTGATGGTGCTACATCCGGCTCATCCAATCACGTTCTCGCATGCAAATCAGCGCGCGCTGATTGGCTGTTGCCGTGCTTCCCTCTGGTCCCAGTCCAGCAGCCTGTTTCCTTGTTGTCCTGGTGGTGTGTGTACAGACTGTGTGTGCTGTTTGAAGGGGAAAAGCTGTGGCTTTGTGGATCTCTGTGCTCTGGCTGGAGGAGGAGTGGAGGAGGATCAGGAGGAGGGTGTGTGAGGGAGAGGGGATCGAGGTTTCAGGGGGTTGGGAGAGCATCTTCACCGGTGGAGAGAGAGGATTCAGGCAGCTCCATACTGATGCTGAGTCAGAGACAGGTGGATCCGTGGGCCTTTGTCTCTGGAGCCTCGGGTGAAGATGGAGGAGCTGGAACACACCTGCCCTCATCCTCGGACGGTGGGACAGGAGCTCGGCTTGGCTCTGTGTGTGTGTGTGTGTGTGTGTGTGTGTCTGATGTAACCGGATGTTGCTATTTTATAGCCATGGGTTGGGCTGAACAGCTGAAAAATGCAGTGTGTGTGTGTGTGTGTATGTGATGAGTGCAAACTGCAGTGTGACCTTCTCTATTCTGTTGTTGCTCCTCGTTCTCTCCTTGTGCAAAATGATGAGTGATGCATTTTTTTTTTAAACTTCCTTTCTGCAAACATAGAGACTGATCTCTGAGTCTTATCTCAACTACATCTCATTATTTTACATTACATCATGCATGGAAAGGCGTGTGTTTACAGGAGATGTGCTGGAGACAGCACTCCTCAGAGGGTTCCTGAGTAAACAGATGGTCACCGTGGTATCCTGAGCGTCAGGCTATACTGCAAAATACAGTATGTTATGCAGCTATTATGCAGCATAGGGAATTAAAGATAAAACAGGGAGCTTGAATCATGCACTTTATCCTTTAAGTAGCCCATAAAAGGACCCTTGGGTGTAGTGAAATTGTACTGAGAGCGATATTTTACTTCACTTCTTCATTTGTGTTAATTGTTTACAGTGTCACATCTCCGTTTCTTCTCTATTCCTGTTCCATATTCCTCCTTCTGAAGCTAGCCTACCAGTGCTGTGTCGTTTGCAAAGGAGTCGACTCTTCGATCCGACTTCTTTCTCGCATTCCTAAAGAGTCACCTGGTGACATTGTTGGTGAAAATTCATCAGTATCCTGCGTTCGTGATTTTTGAATACAGTGTTAATACCATGCCTGAAATGCATCCAGTGAATCGTATGAACTCCTGAGTCGTTTGGAACGGAGTGAGCTGTAGGGAGAATCTTCACTCAACTCTCAACGCAGAGTGTAATGTTATTGTTTCAATCAAACGGTAGAGTGAGCAATCGAAACAACCGATAAGCAAAGACAAAATAACTACAGCAACAAAAACCTTAATGAATCATTTGAAAGAGCCGACTCTCGTTAACGAGCCGAGTCGTGTGTTCTGACTCACAGAAAAGAACCGGAATTCCCATTACTAGAGTCTGAGACTGAGACTGATCTGTCAGCACTTCCTGGTGCTTTACTGGTGTGTGTGTGTGTGTGTGTGTGTGTGTGTGTCTTCCCTTCCTCATGTCTGTAGTCAGTGAACAGATGGATGGATGGATTTTCTGGATGTTGCTTGATGGACTTTATTGATCTGTAAAGAGTCTTGTTGCAGCAGACAAACAGAAAAAGCACAGTGTGTGAATAAGAATAAAAATGGCTGCATGCGTACAGGAACACAGGAAAAGCTAAATTTAGAAGATTCCTGGAGATTGCAGTGCAGTCGTGTGAGTAATTCCAGTAATCCTCGAGTCATAGATCGAGTTCTAGTGTGTTGTTAGAACCTGGTCCGGTCTCGGATTGTTAAAGCCGGATCTTTTAATGCCCGTGTCTGCACTGATACAGAAGAACATCTCTTTATTTCTTTGGCATTTATTTTTCAAAACCTTTCATTCTTATTTTTTCTTGTTCTGTTTTTCTCTTATACTTTCTCATTTTGAACTTTCTTTCTTTCTTTCTTTCTCTCACTCTTTCACTTCTTTTTCACATTTCTCCCCACTCTCTTTCTTTCGCTAATCCTATTTCTTTTCTTTCTTTCTCTTTTTATTTCTCTTCCCCTTTTTCATTTCTTTCAATTTGTCCTCTGTTCCTATTCCTTCGTACCGTTTCATACCTTCATACATACATTTTATTCTTTTTTTGTTTTTTTCTGTTTCTATTTTTTTCTCTTTCCCTTGCCTCCCCTTTTCTTTCTTTCACATTTTTACTCTTACTTCTTCTCTCAATTTTTCCACTCTTGCTTTCATTCTCACTTTTTTTCTTCATTCTTTCTTTCTTACAAATTTTTCACTCACACCCTTTCTCACTTTTCCATTCTTGCTTTCAATCTCACATTCCTCTCCTCTTTTGTCTTCCTTCTTTCTTTCTTCTTACAAGCACACTATTTCCTTTAGAAAATGCACTGAAATGTTTCCCCCCCCCCCCCCCCCCCACCCTCGTCTCACTCGTTCTTATTTTTCTTCTCCAGACTCTCACAGAACCCGCCATATTTGCCCAGGAGACGAGCTGCGAGTGTCGAGCGCCCCATGAGAAGCTGAGTGTTGAACAGGCTCGACTCGGCACTCCCGGTAAGACTGCTTTATCTTTCATCTGTCTTTCCTCTCCTCCTCCTCTCCTCCTCCCATTCAGTGAGATGATTCAGCTCCTGAGGTTACTGCAGGTCAGGAGCAGAGGGCTTTCAGACGGATTCTGCCCACTCAGGGGCCCGTTAGGAACGCTGGCACCGGGGTCTCTTTCACACCGTGACCCAGAATTTCTACCATTCACACGTAAAACCTTTTACACACCAGGGACGAGCCTCAGAGCCTTTCATCAATTAAATCTGCAAAAAGATGGACAATCATGATCGATGCAAATAAAACAGGGGACAGGTCTTTAAAAAACCTCTCGAGGAATTTTTGGGTGGTTCTTGTGGTTTCTAAACACATAAAAACTAGAAAAGGTTCTTTAAAGTGATGCCAGAAAAGAACCTTTAAATGGTGGATCTTTAACAAAAAAGTTTCCATCGTGTGGACGGATTTTTGCGGTAGAAAATTATTCAGTTTGAGGGAACAACCAAAAAATAGTTTTTGTTTTATATTCCTAAAGATGTTTTCCTTGAAATATTCAGTTGCAGGGAAAATGTCTACTCTTAAAACGCAAATGAAACTGAGTTTGTCTGAATTATACATAGAACCTTTAAGGTTCTCTAAGGTTCCCCCAGAGGGACAAACAGAAGAAAACCTTCAAGGCACTTGATGGGTTCTCCACTCAGGGGTTCTCTAAACCCTTTCAGAGGAAGCTCCACTATTAGGGAAAAGGTTCCTTTAAAGGTTCTTTAGATAGCTAAAAGGGTTCTACATGAAACCAGGTCTCATTCTCAAGGGAAACCTTCTGTTGTAGGATTCTAGATAAACACTTTAAGAGATCCTCAAGTTTTAGATTTAGTTTTAGACCTTTTTTCTAGTCGACTAATCAAACCTAATCAGACCTTCAGGACCAGCTGAAGAACCTTTAAGGGCTGTAAAAGTGGAGTTTCATAAGACGTATTAGTTGTTTGGTGGTAGGAAGGGTTTTTTTTGTTGTAATTGCGGTTCACCTTGCAGGCAGCAGGGGGCGCTAAACATCCACACACACGGCTTCTTTACAGTCAGCTTTCTGCTGTACGATTTTCAACCCGATTTTTCTCACAGACAAAAAGCGCTCTTAAGAACACACAGTGCGTCACAGTCATGTTAGTGCCACTGCGACCAAAGACGGCCAACGACAAAGTGTGTGTGTGTGTGTCAGTGTGAGAAACCTGTGATTAAACTCTCAGAGTCTGAGCGCTGCTTTGACACCCGTCTAAAATCCACCAAAAGGACGATGACAAACTCACGGGACGGCTACGAATACGGTAGCGGCGATGACGATAAATGAAAGATGCTAACAAACAGACCAAGTCTGCTCGTCACCTCAGTCTCACTCGTTTGCGTTTGTGTTTTAACGCGAACGTGTTCGAGCTGAATCCCGGATCACGCCGACTGACGACGTAAACAGCGTCGTATGTAATAATGTTCTTTAATCGCAGGTCTGTCGTCAGAGGATCTTCAGCGTGTAATATAACGTTCTCACACAGTCTGTAACAGATTTCGTACAGCGTGACACGCAGTAATTTTAAAGAGCGCAGATAAAAGGATGAAGTTCACACGCTGCAGATCTTTAAACACTTATTTTGCTACTTTACGTTTATTTATTTTTCTACTAATCCTTAACGTTCTCATCTTTCTTCCGCAGTGGACAGGCCGGTGCGCGTCTATGCGGATGGGATTTTTGATCTTTTCCACTCCGGCCACGCCCGAGCGCTGATGCAGGCCAAGAACCTCTTCCCCAACACGTACCTGATAGTCGGAGGTTAATACTTCAGCGCAACAGCGTGTTATATTTTGAACAGCTGCAGCGCGTTTGTGTCTTGTGTTACGGGTGTGTATTTTTTTTTCTTCATGTGCAGTTTGCAGTGATGAACTCACTCACAAGTACAAGGGCTTCACGGTGATGACGGAGGACGAGCGTTACGAAGCGTTACGGCACTGTCGCTACGTGGACGAGGTGGTGAGAGACGCTCCCTGGACCCTCACGCAGGAGTTCCTGGAGAAATACAAGGTCAGCGCTAAAGCTCTTCACTTCACCTCCACGCTTTAAAGGAGCGGTTTGTAATGTTTGGCGCCCTCTGTGGCAGGTCAGGTGAGCTGTATTTCAAACACTGACAAGCGTTCACTTCACCCCCTGTGTAAGAAGAAGAAAAAAGCAAGAAGAAAAGGAAGATGAAAAATATTTAAATACCAACTTTAAAAAAAAATGAGTCAAAAGTACTCATGAGAGTACTAAAGTATTATAAAATAGAAAAGAATAGAATTCGTCTACAAAAAAAAATTGTCATGAATAGAATTTAATTACGAAAATGAGTAAGAATTTGTCTACAAAATAAAGCATTAAAGAATGAGTAGGAACAGAATTTGTCTAAAAAAAATGGAATAATAAAAAACATTTTGTAAGAAGAGAATTTAACTGTAAAAATAAAACACAGAAATGAATAAGAATAGAATTTGTCCACAAAAATAAAAAAGTATGAATAGAACTGTACAAAATAAAATAAAATGAAAAATCGAAATAGTAAAAAAAAAGTAAGAACAAAATTTGTCTACACGAATAAAAGTAGTAGTAAGAATAGCGTGAGAATCACTCACAAATCTAGCGATACGATAAAAGACAGAGAAGACGGCTAAGCTGAAAGAGGATGGCAACAAAAACAACAAAATCGCAGGTTTACCTTTTAAGGATATGGGGCGGAGCCTGTTCTGGATGGGGGCGGAGCCAATTTCAGGGCCAGAAAATATAGAAACTAGCTAGATACATGCATGGCAGTGTTGCAAATCCAATATTTTTTCTAAAGTATCTGAAACATTATCTGATTATTATAAGTTTAGGAATAATTTTAAACATTACAAACTGTTTCAATTCAATTTTTAACATATTTAAGGAATAAATTATTGAGAAAAAAAAATAAAATCTCCCACAGATTGACTTTGTGGCACATGATGATATCCCATACTCCTCGGCTGGATCTGAGGATGTGTACAAACATATAAAGGAAGCAGGTGAGGAGAACTACTTCTTCTTCTAAACATGCATGTGTGTGTGTGTGTGTGTGTGTATACACACGTGAACCTCAGGCCTGGTCTAACACATGTGAGTGTCTCAGGGATGTTTGTGCCCACTCAAAGGACAGAAGGGATTTCCACGTCTGACCTGATCACTCGTATCGTGAGAGATTACGACGTTTACGCCAGACGCAACCTGGAGCGCGGATACACGGCCAAGGAGCTGAACGTCAGCTACATCAACGTAAACACGCCACATTCACACACGTTTCATTAACGCCACCTGACCATGATACACATCTCTGTTCTAATTTTCACACCGAACGATCCGGACAGGAGAAGAAGTACCGTCTGCAGAACCAGGTGGACAGGATGAAGGAGAAGGTGCGGACGGTGGAGGAAAAATCCAAACACTTTGTGTACCGCGTGGAGGAGAAGAGCCACGACCTTATACAGAAATGGGAGGAGAAATCACGCGAGTTTATCGGGAACTTCCTGGAACTCTTCGGTCCTGATGGCACGTGGGTAAGCACGTCTCCTCTTTAAAACCGGGATTATATTAGCTACTCGTGGCACTGAGTCAGACCCATTTGACTCAGCTCACCCGTATGAGTCGACTCTTTCGGCTCTCAAATGGATCAACCAGACAAAGTTTGTTAAAAATATTATGTCTGGTGTTGGTTTAATTTCAGCTAGCCGTGGCTGAAATAGTTTCATGAGATCTTTACAAAGGAACGTTTTATAAAATGTAATTACATAATTGTTAGCTTAAATCAGCCCTCTTTTTCTCTCTTTCTCAGAAGCAGATGTTTCAGGAGCGCAGTGGCCGTATGATCCAGGCGTTCTCTCCCCGCGGTTCTCCCAGCAGCAGTCCTCCCAGGGATTTCTCTCCATCCCGCTCTCCCTCTCCTCCGTCCCGCTGGGTCATGCCGAGAACCTCGCCTCCCTCTTCTCCCAAAGGCGCCTCGGCCTCCATCAGCAGCATGAGCGAGGGAGACGAGGACGAGAAGTGAGCGAGGACGAGGAGCGAGGACGAGGAGCGAGGACGAGGAGCGAGGACTCACTCACCCAAAACACCTCACACACACACACACCTTTCTTCTTTACCTGTACACTCCAGCAGTGACGAGCTTCACGAGTCTCCTCATGAGAGGGAAAAAAAAAAAAAAAAAGTGTAAATATTCTGTATGCAATACGAGATCAATCACGTCCTCTTGAGCTTTTCTGATTTTAACGAGTTCATATGAAAGCCATTGATTTATTCTCTTTAGCAGAGAGGAGGTGAGGGCGAGGAGTGTGTGAGTGATTTGCCTTTTCTTGCTCAGGTTTGACTGAAATGTAAAGACCGTCCATGTGAAGTACTGTACATCTCTGTCTGAGGTTTTTATTTGCATATTTCAAGACAGAGACACTTTAAGCTATTCATTTCTTAAGACACTTGATGATGTCTGTTATTATCCTCCATATCATTAAAGGAACAGTTTGGACAAAAAAAAAAAAAAAAAAACCCTGAAACGTCCACAGCGTCCCTCTTAACGCTTCAGTGTCTGACGTCTGCTGCTTTAGTTTCACGCTGAAGCTCCGAGGCCTGTTTCACAGAGTCCACGATTCACGACTTCACCAAGACTGACACCTGAATCGAGATTTTCTCAATTCTATGCAAATTAGGTAAGATGCTCTAAAGATAATGCAAGACAAATCCAAACGATCGATTCCTTGGACCCTTCGTGTGGTGCGACGTTTCTTCACTTCCCCGCTCACAACTTTAGTTCTTACCTGGGAATAGTTCCCACGAAAAAAATGGAGGAAAACCTTATGACTGTGGTTTCATCTCATCCTGTCATATGCGACCTTTGGTGCTTTTGACGAGTGTACGTAGCTAGAGAGTTAGCTCGCTTTGCTAATCTAATCTGAGAACGTAACGTAAATCAGACAACCCATTTTCACACTGATTAATGTTATTTAATTTGTTTTACTAGTTGCCTTTAGAAGCGAAACATAGCTACTACATGTCATCACAACTAAAAAAAAAAAAAAAGAAAGAAAGAAAAACGATGGCCAGGCCACGCCCAAATAATAGCGACGATAATAGCTCTCGCAACACTTTGGTCTGATTATAAATTCAGGAAACTAAGTAAGTAAGCTAAATCACTTACAGATGTACAAACTCCGCCTTCAGACCTCAGGCCACGCCCCTTACCTGAGCCTGATCCTAATGCGGAGGGAGTTCAAGATCTTATGATTCGCTTCGGTTGAGGAGATGCCACTGTAGGATGATTTTAACATGCACATTTAGTGCACAGTGCTAAACTGGAAGCCATAAGGCGCCATTATTTGTTAGCAATACTAGCAAAAAAAAAAAAAAAAAAAAAAAAAAAAAAAAAAAAAAAAAAAAAAAAAAAAAAAAAA
>CM040996.1:18670425-18684644 GCA_022985145.1 Pangasius djambal
AAGAGAGAGAGAGAGAGAGAGAGAGAGAGAGAGAGGCTGAGTCATTACCCCCCCCCCCAGCAAAGAGGAAAGATGCTGCTACGAATAAAATGAATCCTTTTTCCAGCTTAATGAATAAATTAATTAATAATAAAAAAACAAATAAATAGATAAGTAAATAAAAAAATTATATTCATACTAATCTTTAAAACTTTAATAATAAATAATATTAATAATATCAAGAGCAATAATATAATAAAATAATGAAGAAAATGTTCAAAACTACATCAGATAAAAAGTGTTCAAAAGTGTTTATAAATCCTAATTCTGTTATTATTATTATTATTATTATTATTATTATTATTATTATGACAGCAGTTAGCTGATACAATAGTGGTCTGATTGCTAAACTTTTAAATAAATAAATAAATTAAAATAATGAAAGTGCCGCTGATTACACACGTGACAAAACAACGATCGTCATCCCAGACGAGTGACACGTCATAAATTAAATAATAAATTAACTAATGATTTCATTTGTATTTAACTAGAATATGAATTTAATTCGCCTCTGTAATGAGGAGACTTTGGAAGACTTCGGATCGGGACTTCGGAAGACTTCGGATCGGGACTAGTAAACTGATTTGCGGACTTTCCCCTGAATCAGGACGATGTTTATTCCGGTGATTAGCGCGACGCTGACCTTCAGGTAGATGACTGCGTCCGTGCCGACGCCTTCCATCGAGTAGAGCTGCAGATCTCCCTGAAAGTATCGAGCGTAGAGTCTGGAGATCGGCAAACCGTGACCAAATCCGGCCTGCACACAACCGGAGGGAGGAGTCACGGTGAACAATCAGACATGTCTATACGACCGAGTGCCGTTTTATTAGGTACGTCTAGCATGTAGCTAGAGAAGTGTTAGTGTTATGTTCAGTGTTACAGTTTACTGGAGTTTACGGTTGCTGCACTGCTCTTACCAGTGGAACTCGTTTGGAGTTTAAACTGGGGGCTGGAGCAGTGGAGTAGGTGTAATTAAAGAGCCTGTCGATCTTCCTCAGAGGTACGCCTCCGCCCCGGTCGCTGATCTGCAGAAATCACACACACACACACACACACACACACACACTTCATGTTACTGGAACTCGGAATGACGGTATTTTTTGACCATAAGCTACAAACTGGGAGGAAAAGACAAAACAAAACAAAACAAAACACAGACGCCTCCACGTTCGTCTTTTGCCAGCGACGAGCTAGCCGCCTCACTGTGAAGAGTGATGTACATTTTCCTCAGAACAGCGAACTGTAGAGTCAGTGTGACAGATTTAACAAGAGAGAACATCTGTATGGTTGATCTAAAGCTAATGTAAGAGGGACATGCGGAGTGTGTGACTGACCTTTACAGAGAGATCCTCCTTCCCCAAGGTCACTTTAGCCTTAACAGGTGGAAGATCATCTTTATTTTCTTCATTATGTTCCACTGTGGCTCGCATTGCATTCTACACACACACACACACACACACACACACACACACACACACACACACACACACACACACACACACACACACACACACACAAGAAACGTTTACCAGGCTGTTAAGCTATTGCTGGTTTTGTGGACTGAGCTGTCAATCAAGCGTACTCATTACAATATTAAGCCACACCCACTCAGATCAGCTGAGTTTTGAGCCATGGTTTAATACATTGTTAAAATTCTAATTTCTTTTTAATAATTTATTAATTTAATAATTGTGTGTGGTATCCCCATAGTCCTGAAAGTCCCGGGGGGAGAAAACATCATGGGAAAAATCTGTTAATTTATTAATGTAATTCTATATTGATTATGTATTATTTATTTATTGGGTTTTTAGGTAACAACCAGGTTAATATCAAGGTAAGTTCTGGAAATTCTTCTTAGCCACAACATTAAAAATTACAAATGTGCATGCAAAGTAGGACAAATATGCAAAGAATGAATCCAGTACCTCAGGTTTAAATCATGCAAATCACCCAAAATTGAAGGTTTATTCAAAAAAGAAATATTAAAAAATAAATTTTTTAAGACCTGTCTGGGAACCCCAGGTATCATAAGAAACTTTTCATAACCTCTGACGCTAATTAAACAACTCTTCTGCATATCCGCTCTGATTTGGATGACATGTAACCTACTAAAACAGTCTACGGTAAATAGAATTTTATAGTCCAAAGGTTAAAGAGCGATAACGTCTGACGATTACGGCGGAGATAAAGACCGTGTTCATTACGTTTATTGCCTTTGATCCGGCTCATAAAGCGTGTTTGTGGATTTTACCTTGAAGAGTTCGAACAGCATGTGGAACAGGTGAGACGGCACATATACGGCCTGGATGGGCTTGTCGGGAGCTTTAGCTGTTAAAAAAAATAAGAAAAAAAAAAGGGAGAAATGTTTTATGATCATATTTTTACAGACAGCGACCAATACCATGGCAACGTCTGGACTTGGAACACAAACATGAACGCGATTTTGTTTATTCTATACTGCACATTAACGCTAAAATGTAAAAAAAACAAAAAAACAAAAAAACAACAATATTAATGTTTCTTTCACATTCAGTCATGTGTCTTCAAAATTAAAATAAAAAAAAAATAAAAAAATTCTACTTGAAAAGGAAAAACACGGGGCGAAGTCGAGCCAAACAGATTCGTGTGCAGTGTCATTTAAATGAGCAAAATTAGAAATGAGAAACGACTGATGGGCAGGTAATAAATCTGCGTAAGCCTGATTCTGGAAACGAACACAAAATTAAACTACTACTTAATAAAATTTTTTTAAAACCTTAGTATATGTTTATTAAGGTTTTCTTTCGGAGCTGTATTTGCTCATCGGCTTGTGAAAAAAGGTTTTCTTTACACTGACGTTAAGAACACAACACAACTTCACATCTACACCCTTTTCTTTTACACTCGCGTTGTATTTTTCTCGGTTTTTCAACGTCTCACGCTATCTTCACTCAGCGTTTTACTGGATTTTCAATTTCAGGATATTCGTCTCAGTGCAAAAAAAAAAAAATCGTATATCATAGCAAGAGATATCCGCATGAGTACGGGCAAATTGATCAAATAACACTTATTACGAGATTATTATAAATCAAGGATCAGATCGTTCAGCCTTTTACACATTTCGAGCTTTATGTTTTCTAATTCTGTTGGCAGATCAGTTTGCTTCTTTATAGAAATAAATGTTAGATCTTCTAGAGCAATTAAGATATGAATAACTGTTATGTGCGTGCAGTAAATGTAAAAGACGTTTTAAACGCAGGTAAAGTCCTTCACAACACCCCATAGCATCACGTTTCATAAAAAATAACTTACAACATTAATAAAATCTACAGAACCTACAGCATTTCGGGTATAAACTGTACTTCATTGTGAAAAATAATCAATAAAAACTTTCAAAAAGTGAACAGGAAGTTGCATCATACGTATTTCCTGAAGATCAGGAGAAGGAGAAAAGTTCTCTGACGAGGTCACTTCGAAAGCAAAACCCTGTTGCACAAAATACTGAATGAAACTAAATTATTAATAAAAAAATAAAGAAAAACAGAATTGTGTCCTTAAAGTCATCATGGATGACATATTTAGGGTTTTTGCTCACTTTATGCTTAAAAAAAAAAAAAAATCAGCCGTATCACTCATTTAAGTGCGAAATGCATCAAAGAAAGAAACCTTTCTTTGAAAGAAAACGGGTAATTAATCTTGTTTGGTTAATTTCATGTTTTCTTGAAAGTTTTTATAAAAAATTAAGAGAGATATAAGGGCTAAATGGTACCACAATCATGGAATCATCCCAGTATCGTTGCACTCAATTATTCTTTATTAATCATAGAACAATCTGATTTGTGAAGTGAAGCGCGTACCATTAAACTCTTTGATCTTCAGCGCCGGGGCAGTGGGGTAGTACTGCTCGCACAGCATCTTAGCCATCTCGTACGCATCTGAAAGCCGAACGCAGAACATGTAACACGCCGTAACGCGCCGTAACGCGCCGTAACGAGCCAGCATCAAACAAGCATCGACTAGACATCGATTAAATCACCTAACAGAGAAGAAAAGATAAAGTCGCAGCTCACCGTTAACCACATCGGCTACGTTACAGGCCGGATCGATGCTGCCGATGTGTTTGGGATGCGCCGGGTTTGTGTCGTTACCGAACAGGAGTGCTGAAACCAACAAGGGAGGTATTTATAAAAAAAAAAAAAACACTATACTACATAAACATTTTTTACATTTATTAAAACCCAAAACAACAAAAATAACCTACGAACATCTTTACACCTTTATCTTCATATAGACAGCAAGGGCACATGAATATTAATAAATATGCAAATAAGAACGCTGTCATGTCGGAGATCAGATCCGGAAATCCGTCTAAACATGCGAACCAGATCCATTTCGCAGAATATAACGTTACCATAACAACTACGAATCTGTTCATCGCTAGCCCTAGCTAGATTAGCTAGTAGGCAAGCTTAGCATCAATATTCTCTAGCTAGTTAATAAATATACAATTTGGGGCATTTCTACCTGCAAAAAAAAAAAAAATGCAAATTAGAAGGCGGGGTCAATGCAAATTAATTCAGATTAATTAGATTAATTAAATTCAAATTAGATTCATTTATCACCTCCGATGTCATCTGCCGTAATTCAGAAAGATATTAGGTGAGCCTCTGCGAAAGACGCTTTCAGTTTCTAATAATTTGCATATCACACCTGATTGGTTCCAGACTATTCTGTGACATCACAAATTGAGGTCATACATAGCCCCGCCCCTAAATGATACAGAATTCCTGAGAGAGTCTCTGTTTTAAAGCAGAAAAATGTGACTGCAACTAATTTCAGCCAAATGTGTAAGGTTTATAGGAGCAGAATCAGCTTCCAAGAAGAGTTTAAACATTTCAACGTTACGCCTTTGAGTTGCTGCAAAGAATTCCCGTCCTGGGAATCTCCTGACCTGCGGAGTGTGAAGTTTTTCCTACTGCGGACACATTTTATGAGCTGGATGAGGTTTTTGGGAAAACTTCAGACTGAGCACATCAGAGCACTGGAGCTGTGGGTGTGTAAAACGACGTACTGTGCTGGTTGATGAGCATGCGGAAAGAGATACGGTTGGTGTAGAAGCGGTCCAGGAAATACTGAATGTTGGAGCTGGCAAACGGGTCGAAGCCGAACTTCTCCTTGTACTCGATCACGCCCTGGGCCATGGTGGGAACCACGTCATTGTGTCTGTTCCTGATCTCGATAAGAATCTCCAGAAAGCTGAAGGGCAGAAAAGTACGAAAGCAAAAATTTAAGGCAACATTAGTCGACTAAGCAAAAATTAAAAACGCTACAGGCCACAAAACGTTAGTTCCTGTTCTCACTTACGTTATAGCAGCTATAAACAGTCGTTCCCTCACCAGCTTCTCTCTTTCTCTCTTTTCAAGTTAATAAGATGCAGTTGCCGAGAAACCTGAAGATGTCGGAAAACTTAAAGCTACAGCTTCACCTCTGACTGTTACAAAGCGCTGACACTGGAGACTCCTTCCATAAATGTTACATAAACGTCTCCTTACTTTAAGATAACTTCACCATACCACTGTTTTTTTTTTTGTTTTTTTTTTTAAATATGTTGCACGTCTGCCTTCAGTCCCTGTGAATGAGCTGTTACTATAGAAACGATAAAGTATTAGAACGAGCGCATTAATAAAACCTGTGATCTGCATTACGGCCTGAGCTCCGAGCCGCGCTGTTACGACCTGCTGAATATTAATGAATATTCGTGATGACTATTAATGAATATTAATGACGACTGGGCGGAGTCAGTGAAACCGTGAGTTCGGAGAGGAAGAAAGAGGGACTCGACAACAAATTATTAAAAATATTGATAGACATTGACTTCAGGTGTGTTTTATAGATGCTCTGGAATACAAAAGCGGCTGAAAGTAAGAGGGAAAAAAAAGGGTCAAGTGAAAGTAAAATCGTACTTTGATTTCGGAAACAAACGTGTCCAGGAGCTAAAAATGGAAAAGCTGATGATGCTCACTCGTTCAGGGCGTGCGGGTCGTCTGGGCTCCTGTTTTCATACTCCAGCAGCTCCAGAAAGCTCTGCATGTACCTGAGGGGTTAAAAATAACAACATCCAGTCAGTCTCAGGTCAGGGAGCAACATGCGCACACGCACACACACACACACAGACGTGTTGGTCTGAGATCCACGCACCATTTCTGCACCAGTCTGACGGAGGGCTGAGTCAGCAGCTTGTCGGGCAGCAGGTTGACCTCTCGCATGGTGTTGGCCAGTCGCACGGGCAGCTCCTTCCTCAGGAACATGTACGAGGTTTTCTCGCACGCGTTGTCCCGTCCTGGAAACGTTTCATTCTCATAAAAACGGCTGAAAGAACTGAACGTCTGCAGGAAATCAAACGCTAGCTGACTCTGATCATAAAGTGCACTCTGTAGGGTGTAAAAGCCTTTTTTTTCTACTTTCTATAACGCAGGACAAAACATTGTCACAAAAATCATAACTCAGACATCAACATTATAATTCTTTAGTTGCAGATTTGCGTTAAATATTTTCTCTTTTTCATTAATAATTTATTAATAATTCATTTTCCATGCCCACATTACCAAACATTTTAAATTATTTACACTACACAGTAATGCTTTCTACTGAACTCTGATTGGTCAGACGTTGTTGATTAATTTTCTCTGACTGTAGTGCAGCTGCAAATCACAGGTTTATATTAAACCTAAAACGTTGTCATTTCTTTAGTAACAGCTGATTTACAGGGACTTGTACGGCGGACGTGCGGCATAAATAAACAAATTAAAAAAAAAACAGGGGTATGGTGACGTTTTCTTAAAATAAGCAGATGTTTATGTTTATGGAACATTTACGGAAGGAGTCTCCAGTGTCAGCGCTTTGTAACGGTCAGAGGTAAAAGCTGTAACTTTACGTTTTCTGACGTCTTCAGGACAGAGGAGTTTACGCTTCTTTGCGGTTTCTCTTCAAGAAAGAATAAAGAGAAAGGAACGACTGTTTATAGCTGCTATAACGTAAGCGACAACAGGAACTCAAGTGTTTCGCAGACTATTAGATGGATGTAACTATAAACAGATAAAAAAGTATGATGTGTTGGTAACAAGAAATATTCGGATGAAAGCTGCCAGAAACTCAAACACACAAAAACAAAAATAAATATATTACAGTCCATATATATATATATATATATATAAAGTTATGTTTAAATAAAAGCATGCACCAAACTTTATGGATGAAGCGTTACTTCACAGCATGTTGGAATTTTTTCTTTCTCTGCTCGGTCATTTACAGGCCACAACACACACACACACACACACACACACACACACACACACACACACACACGAGGATGTCCCCTGCAGTCTGACTGCTGACTCAGCACACTGAGGTTTAACTAGAAAATGGGTTCATCTAATGAGAGAGAGAGAGAGAGACAGAGACAGAGAGAGAGACACAGAGAGAGAGAGAGAGAGAGAGAGAGACAGAGAGAGAGAGAGAGAGAGAGAGAGAGAGAGAGAGAGAGAGAGAGACAGAGAGAGAGAGTGTGTGTTCAGTGTGATGCTCGTTCAACCAGTGTTCTTTGTGCTGCAATGTTTTTTGGTGTTGGAACCATGTTTTCAACAAGTGCTGGATGTGACAAGTGGCACGTACACACACACACACACACACACACACACACATTAATTATGCATCTGGCACAGGATGAATAAAATGGCCACAGAGCTGTAACTTAAACACAGACTTCCATGGGCGAGTCTTTTTCCATAGGAATATGAATCATCATTAAAGGAGCAGCGTAGTTCCTTATAAACACAGTAAATATTCAGGTTTAGTGCTGGAAAGTCGGACCATAATGAAAAAATAACATTGAAAAAAAACACAAGAACAATGTACAAAACTTTTCGGTTATTGGTCGTCTGTATAGCGATATAAACTCGTATTAAAATCTCAATCTCGATTCGTTTCTCAATGCAACTTGATTTGCTTCGATTCTGCAGCATCGCGTAACACAGATTCCTTCTTATTCTGTGACCAATGAGCTTTCGGACATTGTGTCACATGACCTCCGAGAGTCTAGAGAAGCAAAAAAGGGAGAAACAACGTGAGTGAATTTTAAAACAACCCAAACGCACGCTTGCGGTGAGAAGGAACACATCGGGAAGATTCGTGCTAGCAAAAACTATCAAAAGCACATGGATTCAAACTGTTAAAAATATTTTATAAAAAAATATTTTGCAGATATGCAAATAAACGACTAGAATTTCCGAAGAGGGAGTTCAAAGCTGTGGAGCTCTCAGTTTATTATGGACTTATTCAGAAGCTGTAATGAATTATTTAATGATTACAATAAAGCTACCGAGATATAAGGTAAGAAATGTGAGACATGTCGATGTGTCCTGAGAGTTTTAGGCATCAAAATAAATCTCTCTGTCTATGCTGTCCAAGTCCAAGACTGATCTCGACTTTTCTGCTGTTAAACAAAGTTACATCCTGAAGACTCCTGTTCAGGACAAACAGAGTCTTTATCAGAGTCTTTCATCACTGAGAGCCGGGGAACAATACAGGCAAAATAAACAGACCAAATCTCCTGTAACTGTAAACCCATGAGCTCTAACAGGCCATTCAGGGAGAGCAGGAAAAAAAAAATAAATCAAACCATATAAACACGGTGTAAAATATCCAAACGTGTCTGCGCTCTAAACACTCGGCTAAAACATGTAAGCAAATTAAAGTGCATGGAAACAGGAACAGAGTCAGGCCATAGACAACGTTCTGGTATACATTTGGTATAAATCTGGTATAAGCTCGAGCTCAATGCTGTGTGGAAAAATCTATCTATAACATTTATATTTAATATTCTACCAAAAACTTTATACAAACTGATGTGGATCGAACCAAAGTGCTTTACAGAAGAGAAGCTCAAATCTAAAAATTTAAAAAAAACTGAAGTCATAATGAGTAAATCGGCATTAATAACAATTAGTAATATGAACATATGCACTACTGGTAAAGAAAATGAATCAACACCTTCTGACCAGAATTCAGTGTGGCGTAAGATGCGTGGAATTAATATATAATTAAAATTTTTTAATTCAAATGCAGTTTCAAAGAACGTATTTGACAACCCTGGTGTATATATTTTACATTCTTTAGAAATGTTCAGTACAGGTGGCAATGTCAAGAAAGAAAGAAAGAAAAGAATGAATTTATGCAGAATTCTTCATCCAAGAAGTTATTACTTGGGCGTCTGTGCTGATCCGAGTAAAAGTGTTCAAATGTTCCAGACACAAATGTTTTGTTTTTGTTTTTTTGGTTTTTTTTAAATAAAGCCGTCGTGTAATGATTAATGATAATGTACGAATCATGATCTTCCTGTTGTCCATCACTATATAAGGCAATATTATATTAATATTAACTATATGAATCAACATATTCTGACCAATCAGAATGCAGCGTTCAGCAGCACCGTGTTAAGAAGCACAGTTAACATCAGGGTTGGGCAATAGGACCAAACTACAAAACAAAAAGAGATCAGATCACGATAACTGAGGATATTTCTTTTTTTACAGTACACAGTATAAATGATTGTATTTAGGTTTGTTATGAATAAAAAAACAGCACTGCCAAAAAAAAAACAAACAAACATGTATTATTAAAAGAGAAGTGAAAATGAAAACTGTAAACGAAAATGATAATGAAATTATAATCATTTTTTAAACCCTAGTTGCCATAAAGGATCCTGGTGAAATTTTTTTTTAATCAGATTCAGTGTCTAATCTCAATCTCAAAATGGTTCATTATTAAAGCATTGGACATCTAGTGCACTACAAAGGGCACAGGAAGTAGAGATCATGTCAGGAGGCTGAGGAATAAAGCAGGACAAGACCTCCTGTCATAAACACCATGTATTATATTTATAATATTTATATATTTATATTTATTCATCCTCACTAATGCAATCCAATGCTGTATCACTCACCAAACTCCAGGAACTGCTTGATGGAGAGTGGAGATGGTGAAAATCTGGAGTAATACTCAATTTTTGCAGAAGTGTTCAATAAAAACGCCGACAACCTCATTGTGATTAGAATAAAAAATAAAATAAATAAATAAATAAACAAACCCTGCACTGTTTATTATACACAGCTAATAACGGCTGGCTAATGTTTCTGCAATCTAAAGCATCAAAAGCACAAACACAAACGCTGCACGTCCTTAACAATCATAAAATCATCCTCGGAAACCGGAGACATGTCCTTCTTGTCGTCTTCCATCACACTAAACCGTAAAAAACAACCAAATTATTCAGTTATTGTTTCTTTCCCCTCTGAACAGTTGCCGTGAAACGCTGCGGCGCCGATGGACCGCGCTGTGATTGGTTGGCTTGGAAACGCGGAAGTAGTGAACCGCGGCTTGTGATTGGTCAGAATCAGGCAGGCCTCGCCTGGGCCTGTGTGCGCTATCAAGTTGGGTTGAGATGCAAAGTACGCAGCTGTATAGAGCAACCTGTACATGTGCACGTCCACAGCACGTGTTTTTACAGGTAATGAAGAAGTGATGCGTGACTCATACAAAGCTCATTAGCTCCAAAAAGGAAGTAAGGAGGTCGTTCTTTGTTTAGGGAGCTTTGTAAATATTAATCAAAATATTTTGAGATATGGTTCACTTTGTGGGTCTCTGTCCATTAACAGACTGTGTAGATGGGGGCCAATACTTTGTGCAATAGCTAGATTACAGTCAGTAATAGTACACCTGTAAATGCACAAGTGTTAAGGGCAGCTAATAAACTTGCCGCTGTGTGTATACATGAAATAAAATCTCAATACACGTGTGTGTGTCATTAATATCAGTTTGGATTAGATATCAGTCAGAGCTTCTCAAACTTTCTGCAAAGAGGGATTTAATTTTCATTCATTCATTCATTCATTCATCTTTATCCTGGTCAGGATTGCTCCGGATCCTGGTCCTTTCCTGGGAACACTGGACACAGGGCAGGAGAGCTCACCTTGCGCACACACACACACACACACACACTTTCCTCTAGAGGCAATGTAGAGTAACCACATCCAGCTATGTCATGTTTGTAGGAGGAAACCGGAGAACCTGGAGGAAACCCAATACCAGGAGAACATGTGAAACTCCACACAGACCCGGGATTGAACCGGGAGAAGCTGGAGCTGTGAACCTTCTTTTAATAAGTTTCTTATTCACATCACTTCCTGATTTTTAGTTTAAAATTGCAGTTAGATTAAAATGAACATTGTTCAAACTTGTTTTTAAGTTTTTCAGGAAAATTTGGCTTGTGACTATGATATTTAAATAATAATAATAATAATAATAATAATATCAAAACCCCTCACATTTATGGCTATGATTTCTAACTCTCGTATTATTCAGGTTCGAATTTAATCCTTGTTGATACTCGCCAGGTTAATGATAGGCCTCATTCTGTTTCACACTGAAGTCTGGCAAAATGATTACACACAAGATCTGATCAATCTGAGCAAAATATTTAAAATAATGAACAGTAAGTTTAAACAATAATGACACCATTAGGGCCAGGAGGTGAAGACCCTCCCAGAGAGAGAAGGAAATAACAGCGAGAACATGAGAATAAATTCCTCATGGATTTATTCTGCTTTTCAAGTGAAAAAGGGCTGCAAGTGAAGAAGAAGAAGAATATATAAAACATTGTTCTTTTTCTGCACAAAGACTTGGACAGACCTATAAAAATTGTGGATCACATACATGCTGTTGATAAAAAAAAAATACTGTACCTTATTTGTCAAAAAAGAGCCATTTGTTTATAAATACAAAAATGTACACTTATAGGTCTGTGGTGTGACTGCGACGTCGCGCCAAAAAAAGCATTTCACACTGTATTTTTCACACAATGTTCGCTGCTGGCGAGGACGATATTCTTCTCGTCCTCTTCGCTGTCGCTGTAAGGTATGGGATCATACTGACGCCGGTACAGCAACCGAGTCACGAGTGTGATGATGAACATCTCCATGATCAGAAGCTGCTGACTCATCACTGGGGGGAAAAAAACGGAAAAACATTTCGAATGTTAAAACATTTGTCACTTAACAACTTGGTTGGCTTTTTTTCTTTGTTTTTTTTTTTTTAAAAAAGATTTGTTTCCTAACACACTTTCTCAATACTTCTGTGTGACTGGTTTGGAGGCGGGGCTACGTATGAGCTACATTTGTGATGTCACTAATACTGTTTTCACAGCTTTGAACCAATCACATCCGATATGCAGATTATCAGAGGATGATGATGTGCACTTTTAGCTACAGAATTTCAGCTTTTTAGACCACATTCTCAGAATTGCACTGATTCGAGGGCGGGGCTTCGTATGAGCTTAAATTTGCCATGTCACAAAATCACGTTTGATTTTGCAAATTCTAAGAGGATGATGACGTGGGACCCTGGAAATTTTAGCTACACAATACGCATGACAAGCTAGCTAGCTAGCTAGCTAAGCTGGCTAATGCCTTGGTTGCTATGGTATCAACAATGTTATATATGAACAGGTTTAGGTGCTGTGAAATAAATCAGATTACTTACAGTTAGTTTACGGGCAGGGGGACATGAGGGGGGGGGGGTGTTTCTAATTTGCATATTCATGCATATTCATTAGTCTTGGTGTTTGTAATGAAGGTGAAAGTAGTTAAGTTCTGCGTGGATTATCTCAGTGGCGTGAGACTCACAGTAGCCGCGGCTCTTAGAGGAGTACGGCGGAGCGCAGCCGATCGTCCCGTTCATGGCCAGAATGTTAATGATGGCCGTCTGCAGCTGACTGAGCACCAGCACCAGCTTAGGAACAGCACACAGAAAAGCATCATGGGTAAAATAATTAGAAGAAGAAAGTAAGAATAAGAATAACAATAAGCAAAAAAATGTCTTAACTAACCGGGTACGTAAGCCGAAAATCATTTCAGCTGCATTCAATAGGACATAAAATTACCAAACTTCTGTTCTTTTTGCATCTTTATATCCAATAATATGAATTTTCTAATTTTCAGCTATTGTGCACTTGGAGCGAGTTTACACTGCTGTGTAAGAAACCCCTGTATTAACTTTATATATTAGCATTATTAGCTTTATGTTTTACTATAATAACATTTTACTGTACTATATTAGCTATATTACTAGTATTGTACACTACAGTAGCATTCTTCTCTATTAGGTTTGTTGGGATTGTACTATACTGTACTATATTAACATTATTAGAATTATTAACATCATACTACATTATAATATTTATTTATTTATTCATTCATTCATTTTAATTGATCACCTAATCAACTGGTTGATTAATTGTTTGACAGATTGGTGAAATAATCACTTTACTGAATTTATTTTTAACAAATTGAACAATTAACAAATGATCTGAGCAGCGTTACTGAACTCTACGACTAACGGTGAAAAAGCTATTTAAAGAAGGTTCAAAAATGCATTTGAACACTGAACACTAAAAAAAAACTGAAATGCAACTTTTAAAGGAATTAGACAGGAATTAGTGGACGAAATGGTTTTGTATTCGTATGACGACAAAGTAACGACAGATAAAAAGGATCAAATACGCGAGTTGTTTTGCTATACAAGGAGGAAAACAGAGCCGGAAAATATGTTAAATCTATTAACAATGAACACGGATTAAAAAGGCGTTGTGTTCAGCAGAGACTCACCTGATACATGGCGTATTTCGGAACGATCTTCAGGCTGCGTAAAGTGTCGCGCACGTGCATGAACAGGATGCCGACGGGCCACAGGGCGATGATGGTGAGGACGCCCACGCTGGTGTTTATCCAGATCGCAGCACTGCTGATCGTCACCTGCACAAACACAGTGACTACAGTGTCACTATATACTGCATACACACATACACTTTACATACACGATACACAACTCGTCCATCCGGAGCTGCTGCAGCGAGTCTTTACTCACATCAGTGACGTTGAAGCTCCCGTTCGTCCACAAGACGATGGACAAGATCGTAAAGACCATCTTAAGCAGAGCGAACTGGAAGGAGCCCAGTTTCAGCATGAACAGAGAGCGGCTACGACACACACACACACACACACACACACACACACACACACGCGCGCGACGAGAGAGAATGTTATTTCACTGAATTCATTTTCTATAACAGCAATTTTCTGACATTAACG
>CM040996.1:18684744-18706648 GCA_022985145.1 Pangasius djambal
AAAAAAAAAAAAAAAAAAAGAAATGCATATGATTTATTGACTACAGCGCCATCTCCTGGACAAACAGAACGAAACTTGAATGATTTTCCAGGAACGCAAAAATAATCCATTCTTAAATACACAAAAGGCTGTAATTCAATTTGTTTTCAGGCTTTTGCATAAAAATCCATAAATTGGATTGAATTTGTAGAGGTTTCCACGTATTCATAACGAGGTCACGTTTTATCGAGGGGTCACTAATTCCTTTAAACCACTTTCTCTGAAGGTGTAACGACCCCACGGTTATTTAGGTGACCTGACTGAGCATGGCGTTAGAGAGAGAGTTTAATGACCAGCAGGATGTTCAGCCAGAAGCCAGAGACAATATGACTGTTCAAATATTACATGATACGGCCAAAAGTATGTGCACCCTGACAAAATACCCACACCGATATGTGCTTGTTGAACGTCTCATTCCAGATTTATTCCCCTGTGTTTGCTGTTATAATGAGCTCCACTCTTCTGCGAAGGCTTTCCACTAGATGTTGGAGCGAGGCTGTGGGGATTTGTGTTCATTCAGCTACAAGAGCATTAGTGAGGTCAGGCGCTGATGTTGGGATGTCGAGGAGGTCTGGGGTGCAGTCGG
The DNA here is from genome assembly GCA_022985145.1 of Pangasius djambal. Taxonomy (NCBI): domain Eukaryota; kingdom Metazoa; phylum Chordata; class Actinopteri; order Siluriformes; family Pangasiidae; genus Pangasius; species Pangasius djambal. The sequence goes on from CM040996.1 coordinate 18,685,370, forward strand.
TGTTCAGTGGGGTTGAGGTCAGGGCTCTGTGCAGGACACTCGAGTTCTTCCACTCCATCCTTCACACACCATGTCTTCATGGAGCTCACTTTGTGCACAGGGGCATCGTCATGCTGGAGCAGGTTTGAGTCTCTTAGGTCCAGTGAAGGGAAACTGTAATGCTACAGCACACAGAGACGTTCTGTACAAGTGTGTGCTTCAGAGTTTGTGGGAACAGTTTGGGGAAGAAGCACATCTGGGTGTGATGGTCAGGGGTGCACATACTTTTGGCCATATAGAGTATATACATTGCTCTGGCTTGTGTGTGTGTGTGTTACCGTGTGATGGGGACTCGGGGCAGACAGGGGCAGCAGCAGCAGCACGGCCCGGTGCTGATCTTGAACGTCTCGTTAGCCGAACGCTTCAGAAAAACCTCATCACCTCCGCACTCCTCGATCATCAGGATCAGAAACTTAAACACCACGATGGCAAAATACCTGCAACACACACACACACACACACACACACACACACACGCAAAATAATAAACAGGCAATTCAACATCGTTCATGTTTTTGTAGCTAAAAAGAAAGGAACTATTTATGGAGTATTTACAGACTCCAGAACTATTGGCACCCTTCATAAAAATGGGCATAAATGAATAAATGAAATAAATAACACATGAGATTTTAAGTTATATTCTGAGCTTAAACACTTGGAGACGTTGTGCTTTCAAACATTTATGACAAAAAGATTTTACATCTGACGTGTGAAGCCTCCGATTTTTAGAACGTGTTCAGAGACAAAAAACAAAAACTAGGCTAAAATATGAACTCAATAATGATTCATTAATTAATATAATTTATAAATTCATTGGTGCATTAAAAAAAACGAACAAATATTTAAAAAAATAAATAGAATGAAATACGTATTCATTTAAACACGATTAATCCTTTTCAAGGATGGCAATTTGTTTGCGTTTATTTGAACTATTCTCGACACATTTCTGTAAGACGTGTTTATTGTTTATTTAAAACATTCTGCTTGAGTAGACTTTAATTAATTATTGTTTGTTCCTGTTGTTTATTAGGGTGCCAATAATTCTGGAAATGACTGTGCAATATACTTCAGTGCTCTGCTGTGAAAAACAAAACTAAACGAAAAGAAAGGAACTTAAAAGAACAGACACGTATGTTAAGCATAAAATGTATTTAAATTATAAGGAGATGAATTTGTGGCTTTAAAAGAAACATGGCGTCTTTTTACTTTTTTTAAAACATGGTAATGTTTCTAAATTATGTGTTCAAATTGTTAGGTGTTGAATGTGTAATGCAAAATTTATTACAATTCTTGAACAAAAAATGATGTAATGTGTAAAATATGATATAAAAAGTCATTAAAAGTCATTTGTTTTTTTTTACGATTTTTCTGTTTTAATGGCTGAACTTTCACGTCCATATTCACGTTCACGTTCACACTCACGTGGCTGAGATCATGTCCGTGAACATCGTGGCTCTTGGGATCCACATTCCCAAACAGGACATCGCACAGATAACCTGCGCAAAAAAAATCAAACACGCAACATTTTCAACTTTCAGCCAAACCTCAGATTCACTCAGTCTGAAAAAGGGAAAAATCTCCCATCATGCACTTCGGTTAAAGAGAATCGTCACTCACCGGTGCGGCTCCGTTCACCCAGATGATGGCGCTCTTCTTGTTGGAGGAAACCTTCTTGTAGATGTAAACACACTCCTCGATGTAGAGCAGCATGGACACCAAGGCCATGAAGGTGAGTGCGGAGTAAAGGATGATCCCGAAAATGTCGAGATCTGTTCGGGAGAAACACAAAAACGCACAAACGATTTAAGCTCTCAGAGCACTGAGCGAACGCTTCGCTGTGCTGAGAAACATCGCAAACTCATGATCAGTGACAGTAGCTGGGTAGCCTGTTGCCGACAATAACACACTTTTCCACGTTTTTTGCTTCGCTTTGTAGCACGAAAACGACATAATTCTGAGTTCAGATTTCCGAGTTAATCCGATTGCAGCATCGGCAACAAGGAGGAGGTCCATCATTTGGCATCGCAGCGCTAGAAACCCGATCTTCGTGTAGGAGGTGCCGGAGTCTCCGTTCCAGCAACAGCAGGATGTGGAACAACCGCTTCTTCTTCTCCTTCTCCTTCTTCAAAGATCGTTCAGAACATTCAGCATTTTATAAAAAAAACAAAAAAACAAAAACAAATTCACAATCCTCACTGTAGCACCTGTGTTAAGCCAAGATAAACAAGATATCCAGATTAAGTGTTCTTCACAGTGATGGATATGAAGACGTGTGAAAGCTCTTCAGTCATGTGTGATGAGACAAGGTTTACAGGAGGGCTTGTTTAATCACGTTTGATATTTACACACGCAAATACAACAGAGAGAAAGATCATATCTCTGGGACACAAGACACAAGCTTACACACGCAGCAGTGCAGAAACACACACACACACACACACACACACACACACACACACGCAGTACCGGGGGTAAACTCCACCGTGCTCACCATCAGTAGCACAGGATTAACACAGAACGAAAAAGCTCAGCTGAGAAATCTGACTAAACTCTCAGAATTAGCACGAATCTTTTACACCAGACGTAAAGAAATGTGGAAGCCTTTTTCTGCCACGTGAAGAAGTCATAATGCACAGAATTATTGCTCCGTATAGAGCCAAAGCGCTCGGCAAAGTTATCACCATTTTACTGCAGATACAAACAGACATACTGGTGTCGAATATTAATCAACATTTCACTAAATTCTGACTCAGTACATCACAGTAATAATAATAATATGCTTCATCAGATACCAACATTTATAAATGAACTTGTGCTAAAATGATTTGCATATAAAAGCTATGAAAGCTACTACAAGTCGTAAAAACGTGTATACCACATGGCCAAAAGTATGTGCACCCCTGACCATCACACCCACATGTGCTGGTTGAACATCCCATTCCAGCTGTTATAATGAGCTCCACTCTTCTGGGAAGCTTTCCACTAGATGTTGGAGCGTGGCTGTGGGGATTTGTGTTCATTCAGCTACAGGAGCATTAGTGAGGTCAGGCGCCGATGTTGGGATGTCGAGGAGGTCTGGGGTGCAGTCGGTGTTCAGTGGGGTTGAGGTCAGGGCTCTGTGCAGGACACTCGAGTTCTTCCACTCCAACCTTCACACACCATGTCTTCATGGAGCTCACTTTGTGCACAGGGGCGTCGTCATGCTGGAGCAGGTTTGGGCCTCTGAGTTCCAGTGAAGGGAAACTGTAATGCTACAGCGTACAAAGACTTTCTAATCAATTGTGTCTATTCCAACTTTGTTGAAACAGTTTAGGTAAGAAGCACATCTGGGTGTGATGGTCAGGGGTGCACATACTTTTGTGCACATGCTTTTGGCCATATAGTGTATTTAACATCTGGATTTAAAAGAAATCTTGTCTTAGTGTCTTATCTAATGAGAGTGACTTAAAAAGCTATTATGTATGAGATACAAGAATAATGATCATTTTTAATGAATGAACAGACAGACAGATAGATAGATAGACAGATAGATAGACAGATAGATAGATAGATAGATAGATAGATAGATAGATAGTTTACTGATCCTGAGAGAAACTGCATAAATAAATATATAAATAAGCTTCTGGTTATTGTCATGTTTTGTTAGTTATTTATTTGCATTTATTTATTGGAGCTTATTTGCTTTGCTTTAAGTTTTAAAAAAAAAGAGAGAGAGAGAGAGAGAGAGAGAGAGAGAGAGAGAGAGAGAGAGAGAGAGAGAGAGAAATGACTGGCTTACGATGATACAAAACATGATTAGGAACAGAAGTCTTTTTACACAAGAGAAGACTGAAATGAAGGAAAGTTTTCACTCCTGCTCCCACTCCAGACCTCAGTGGTGTGTTCAGCTGAACCCTGAGTTCATGCAACACTTTCACGCTTTTATGGAAAAGAAAAGAAAAGAAAAGAAAAGAAAAGAAAAGAAAAGAAAAGCATGCAGTATCATGATGGATCAAAACAAACAAGCAGAAGTTCATCAGTTAAACCTGCACCAGACCACCTGCTTTTTAACTTTTTCTTTTTTCCTCCAAACTGCAACTCTGTGTTTTGGCATGGTCTTTCTGCAGTATTTTTATTTTATTTATTTGTTTTATATCAACAAAGATCTTATTTTAGTATAGTCTCTTTTTTTTTTTTGCATTGTACTTTGATTTAAAAACAAACAAAAAAACAAACAAACAAACAAAAACACACTTACTGGAGATGATTTGGATAGCCAGAGGCGGCTCCTGTGTGCATGCCGGGTCGGTTCGGTTGGTTCCGTCCATCCTGCACCGCTTTCCTGTGTCACTTTCAAACCGCTTGGACTCGCAGATCAGACTGAAAAGCAGACCTCAGCTCGTCTCTCATCAGCCGGGAGCAGCGCCTTTTCCTGAACAAAGCCGCACTCAACTGAGAGAAACTTTGATTTGGTCCAAAATCCACATTAGTTGAACATCCGGGCGGTAATTTCCCCGCACAGTCCCGCCCCTGCACGCGCCCAGACAAAGCCCAGAGGAGCTGTGAGAGTTCGAGATAAAAATCTAACCCCAATACAGCGCAAAGCCCCGGAGCGGGGAGGTGCAGAGCGCGCCGGTGTGGGAGTCGGGAATGCTGGAGGCCCCGGTTCCCTCCTGCAATCCCGCATCACATGGAGCAACTCCATGGAGACAGAGAGAGAGAGAGAGAGAGAGAGAGAGAGAGAGAGAGAGAAAGCCTTCAGCGGTCATGTGGTGTCAGCTGTGCTCAGTCTCACCCTATTTTCAATCCTGGAGTTGTTTTATTCCCTAATGATTATTCCCAAGATTTAAAAAAAATAATAATCAGAGAACAGGAAACAAACGAGAGGTCAGTGCAAAACTGGACAAAATGCACGCTCTTCAGATGAGGAGTAATGAATGTAAAGGAGATTTAAGCATGCAGAGATATGCCATTTGGTCTACAGGCCACTTCCAGACACGAATATGCATTTACTCATGAAAATAATAACAAGGTGTGAATCCGCTCCACTGCGCGCGCGCTCCAGTCCTGAAACACACTTAACACCTACATTTACAGCATTTAGCTTATGCACTTCGAAGAAGGAAAAAAACGAACAAACATGCTGTTCCTCATGCCAGTGCAAACTAAAACTGTCTTTTTAATGAGTGTTTATTTATTTCATGATAAGGCTGTGGATCTGTGATATTATTAGCTCGAGGTTTTTCCTCAGACCCCAGGCCAGGTCCTGGTACACACCTGATTCAGTTTAAAAATGACTTTATTTCCTTTTTCACTACTGTTTGAGAGAAATATACGTCCTAAAAAAGTGTAATGGCGTTTTTGTTTTTTAAAAATTGTATACGGTAAAAAGTAGTGCTGGAAATCTTCAGTGAGTCAGTTCATTTGATTCACCAAGAAGAGTCGACTCTTTCAGCTCCCAAACGGCTCATTGCCTTTTTATTCTGTAAACAGGGCAAAGTTTGTGACATTTTGATTTGTGAGTATTCTTCTTATAGCTGTAATTGTTCCATCCAATCTTAATCTACTTTTTAATAAACATAATAACATTATTTTGAATTGGATTTTTATAAAATATTCTCTGTGTCATGCTGAATCATTCAGAGTCAAACACACTTTAATATGCTAATGAACAGCTCAGGTGTTGGGAAGTGCATTTTTCTTTTTTTGACTTTGATTAAATTACACTGCAAGAGTAAAAAAAATAAATAAATAAAAATAAAAAACGGCTCATATATATGGGAGTCGGTTCTCAACTAAAAGAGCCGATTCAGGGAGCCGACTCGTTTTGTGATCTCTTCCTTCATCACTAGTACTTTCCAAAATGTCTTTCTGCTACAACAGAATCGTTTACAATAATACATAATTTAATAATGCATTCCTTTGCTATATTCATAAATGCCCATTTCTTATCATTCTGTGATTGGTCCGTGAGAGTCACGTGATTCCAGCTCCAACACATACAGAATACAAGATGGCGCTAATTGGTCTGTTGTCTCTCGTAGTTGTCAGTGTTGTGTGTTTTAGTCGCTCTGTAGGATTTAAATACGATATTCTTTATATTCTCTACTGTTCCACTGACCCCTGATTCATCACAGCTGTTACCAGCCACACAGTCTTTTTATTTTTACTTAAAGAAAAATAATTCACCCTCAACAACTTGCATATTTATCTTCATAATTAACACGTCATCTTCAACAGCATTCAAGATTTATTCTGTTTGTTTTACAGTTTCCTAAATTACCCACAATGCTGTACTGATAGCGGTGCAGTGGGCTTTAGCCCTCGCGTCATTTCTACCTAAAGAGAGCGATGCAGCGGCGCTTTAGTGATTTAGTCTGTCCAGCTCTCTCACCTCCTCATCTGTACACTCTGCTCACACAGATCATCTTCCAAAGCTTCAACTCTCACAGAAATACCGTCGTCACTGGCTTCGCGCTCGTCATCTCGCTAGATCGGTGACTGAGACTTGGCATTATGGGACTTTGAGTCCCAGACTTTACTGTTTCTACGCTGGATTTCTCATTAATATAACGCTAAACATGAGCTAACAGTGAAACCTGATGTTTGAGATTGTTGATTTGTTTTCTACTATTAAACTCCACGGTAACTGCACGAGCAATATCAATATCAATATCAATATCAATATCAATGTCAATAACAATAATAACGTTAGTGACATCAGAGTGACACACAACCACAACTTCTCACAGGAATAACAATAAAACAGCAACAGATTAGCACCAGAGTCACTAAACACACCACGAATATTTGAACAGAAACATATGTAATGTGTTTCAGCGTGGAGTTTTCAGACAGTGTAAACGTCCTGGCTCAGGAAGCCGTCCAGCGCGCGGAGAAAACTTACTGACGTCCCGTGTTGAAAACGCAAACGTCAATGAAAGACATTTGATATAAACCATTATCGGATGCATCTGTATTAGATTGGACAACACATCAGACAATATTCAAAGTGACGCTGCGGGGACAGCATTAACTCGGACATCCTGTGACAGAAATTCTCACTCTGAATGACTTCGTATTAAAGACAAATGAACGATTGGTCGGTCGTGTGTCAGTGTGAACGCAGCCCAAATCCCAGCGTTACGCCAGAAGTGTCTTCTGCTCCAGAAAATCCTTTATCAAATAATCTGAATGATCAGAATCACCGACACGCCATCCTCAGAACAAGTCCGGACATTATTCTGCAAGACATCATCTTCACATGCAAAACCACAGTAATTCAGTCTGGGCTTTTTTATTTATTTATTTAATTTAATTTCCATGTAGCTACATGTTGGGGATTAAACTGAGCTCTCATACCCAATGCTTTAATCACATTTAACATAATAACATCATCCTTTACTCAAATGCCTTTGTTTTATACACTTGTTCTCATTACAAAAGATTTAATTACAGCTATAAATAAAAAAATAAACACACAAATAAATAAAAGCCCATAGTTGTGAGTTAATATTGTGCAAAAAAACAACTAAAGAAAAAAACCCAACAACTAAAAATGGCTCCAGAACAAACTAGAAATAAATAAATAAAATAAAAATTCATGGTTTGAGTCTGTTAAATAATATTAGATAATAAAAAATAATATCATTATTGCGCTGTAACCGGGTAAAGTACTGACTTTTTACTTAAAGTTTATTAATAACACCGAAGACACGTTCGATAAGTTCAGGAAGATCTCACACAATGTGCAGCTAAAAAATAAATAATAATAAAAATAAATCATGTACTAGTCGAATCAGAAATTATAACTATAAACACTATAAAACTATAATTAAGAAAAAAAAAACTAAAAATATAAAACTATAAACATCAGTTTAAAAGTAGAAAGTAACACACACTAAAAGTAAACTAAAAAATATTATTTTAAAAAAAAGTACATCATCTTTACGCCTATTAAAAAACATTTGAAATGAAGTTGCGCAATAAGGAAAGAAGCTGAAACCCTGCACGCGTCATCATTTGTGTTAAACACACACACACACACACACACACACACACACACACACACACACACACACACACACACACACACAGATTAAGTTCAGTGAAAGCTTCATTAAAGCAGAACTTTAGGGACTTTTCTGCACATTTAGCTCTGATGGCCTGATAAAATAGATAAAAACGCACAGGAGGGTGGAAGTGAGAGTTTATTTGACATTCCTCTCTACTGATGTGTAAGATGAGTTCAATGGACTGAGTGTCAGTGAGCTGAACAGAGTTCAGGGTCTCACACCCACACACACACACCCACACACACACACACCCACACACACACACACACACACAAAGACAAATATGCACCTTTTTTCTATAAAAGCACGTTTATTTTTAGTCATGTTCACATAATGAGCAAGTACTTCATTCACAAAATATCAAGATTCAAATGAATCAGACAAGAAAAATAGACGAGATCAACATTTTACAGTATTTTCAATATTTTCTGTAAATCCTGAAACATATTTGACAAAAAAAAAAAAAAAAAAAAAAAAAAAAAAAAAAAAAAAAAAAAAAAAAAAAGAAAAAAAAAAAAAAAAAAAAAAAAAAAAAAAAAAAAAAAAAAAAATTTTTTAAATTTTTTTTTTTAAAAAAAAAAAAAAAAAAAAAAAAAAAAAAAAAAAAAAATGGTCCAAAGTAAGAGTTTGAAAAATTCAGAATTGAGAATTCAGTATGGCTTATAAAGGTGTAAAAGGAAGAAAACTGGTTTATCGATCATTAAATAAATAAAATAATCAGTGCTGCGATTGAAGGAGGAAGCAAGGCGCAGAAATGAAGGAAAAAGCAAAATGCAGAAAGCAAAGACCCGATTTAAATGTTGCTAATTTCAGAACAACTCAACGGCGGCGTTTAACGGGGAAAAAAAAAAAAATTAAATAAAAAAAATCGATCATGACATTCTTTACACATATCTGTATCATATAGCCTCGAATTATTTATCTTGATATTTGGATTCATAGAAAAATACATCAGTTTAGTGTTTCTAAACCTTCTGAGCTCAGAAATCTCTGCATCAGTCACTGCGTTGTGCGTTTTGAGATAGAGGCGTGTGCGTGACTGGGTTTTCATCACACACTCGTTACTGTTTTTCGGTTTGTACGTTCAGACTACCGCGTGACGAATCGCTCGCGTCACTTGTCGGTTGTCGCTGGTGGGCGTGTCCTGTCCTGTCCTGTCCTGCGTTTCCTACATATTGATGAGAAACGCAATAGATATATATATATATATCGCTTCTAAAGCTAACGAGTTAAACACAAATTAAATAACGCACTAATCAGTGTGAAAATCGGTCGTGTGATTCACGTGATTCACGTGTTACACGCCCGGCTTCGTTCTCAGAGTAGATTAGCCAATCGAGCGAACTGAGGCACCGACGGTCTCTATACACATTTTATACGACAGGATGAGATAAAACCACGGCTATACGTTTTTCTTCCACTTTTTTTGCGAGGAAATAATCGCAGGTAGGAAACCGGAGTAGTGAGCGGGGAACTGAAGAAACGTCGGACCACACGTGCCACCACGGGATCGGTCCGAGGAATCCTTCAAGCTGATCGGTTGGATTTGTCGCTTACTTAATTTGCATAGAGTCGAGGAAATCGTGGCTCCGTGTCGCTCGCGTACGCAGAAAATAAATGCTTCGTCGCTTGCTAGCGTGAACGCAGGTTTCTGTTATTTAACACATTCTTTATTTCTCAGGAGAGCTTCCTGACGCACGCCTCGACGTATCGTACTGATCTGGATAAAAACCTGACACTGATCACCATAAAACACACACACACACGCGCACGCACACACACACCTTCCAAAACACGGTTGCACTTTGGATATTGAAGAACACTGGAATAATAATTATTCAACAACAATTTATAGATTAAACACCTGACCAGACGGTGAGAAATAATTACAGCGAGCACCAGCAGAGGAACGACTGACAGCACTGATACTGACGACAGAAGAGTGAAATAAATAAATTAAAAAGAGGATTTGGTGTCCTTGGTGTTTGTGGGCTTGAGTGTGAGCACACAGAGGAACTTTCCTGCTGTAAACACTCTGAGCTCCGATATTCAGCCCTTTATTTGGCAAAAACACAGCAGCCTTAAATGACCAAGGTCAGATATTAAATGAACGAGCCTGAAACTGTCTGTACAGTTGAGTGCAAAAGTTAGCACCCCCCTCGATTCCTGGGTGGGGGAAAAAAAACAAACTATATTTTACAAAACAAAACGACTTGAGAATTTAATATTACAAAGAATATTTACTAGCATGATCAGAAGTTTGTGTCCCCGTCGACATTCTGTAATTATTTTTATTTGCATGAGCCTCATTAAGTTTATCGCGTACTGTTTTATGTTTTCATTTTAAAAGCCTCATCAATCAACTTTTTTTTTTTTTTTTTCCAGTCAGTCACCTTCACAGGTGTGACGATCAAAGATTTGGATCGATGCATCGATTTAAAACGCAACGATCGAACTGAATCAAAGCAACTACCTTAAACGATTAAAAAAAAGGAAAAATTAATTCATATTTTTTAAGCTGATGTGTGAATAATTTCACAGGTTAGCTTCTCTACGTCACCGTCATTCGTGAGTTAACGCTGGACCTCCACCAGATTCGAACGGAGGTGACCAAATCGAATAGACTCAGTGGTATCGTCACGTATCGAATCGTCGCCTCACGAACAAACCGTAACCCACAAGTTTACATTCCTGATAATTATGTTTCACTCAGTTTTACTGTCGTCACAAAATGGTGGAAAATTCATTACAAGTACAATCCCATGTTCTTGTCTGGGTTTGCTCTTGTTAGTAAACGTGTATCCTGGTAATGCTATTTAAAAAAAAAAAAAAAAAAAAAAGACGAGCATTTTCACTTTGTGGAGTCAGGAAAAGTTCAGACAAGCTCAAACTCATTATCAGATGAGTTATAAAATCAGTTATGATTCCGTGGGAATCAGGAAAACAGCTCCCACATGCTCTAAAGCACAAAATACTCAGCTATCGCGGAGCTGGAGTTGGAGATAGAGAAAATATTTTAAACGTGTCTGAAAAGCAGACACAAAAACATCACCAAAGCTCAGGAAAAAAGAACAACAAAAAATAAAACAGCGGTAAAGAGATAAACGATAAATCCAATACACACTTCAGAGCATGGGGTGTGTAAACTTTTGCACTCAACTGTACAACTAAACACAAAGTGGCTAAATATATATAAACGAATCTTTTCATAAGACAACCAGCTTATGAATATGCATAAACGTGGAATCTCTTACACAACGCCTCGTTCTTTATAAATCTGACATTTTGGTTGGTACAGCGTTTATTTACATCAATTTATACATCGATTTTATTTATGTTTATTGAAGATCATTATTAAAGCAGATAAGGAGTAGTAGAATAAGGAGACGGATTTAATTCTATTTAAACGGAAATTATTGTGAGAAGAAGCCAAACGTTTCTAAGAAACGCTCTGATTCCAGTTTTAAGACTTCTGAGAAGCTTCTCTAATGAGAGTGAGCTCTAAACACATCACCTGTGCTATTAATAATAAACATTTTTTTGTGAGCTACGGCTGCCGAATTCAGTTAAAAAGTGCAGTTGAAAAGATTTAGTATTGAAATGCATGCGAATATTAATGAGTGTATAATAAATATTAACGAGCGAACATTAGCAGTAGCTACACTCTGTTTATCACAAACCACAGAAGGTAAAAAAAAAAAAAAAAACGTCGCTTTCCTAGGCAATGAAAATCGTACAGGCTTTCTGTTCGCTATATATGCTCACTACACAGGGTATAATTCCGGTGTTATAGACCCTACGTAGTGCACTATACACAGCCCCTCCGAAAGTATTGGAACAGCAAGGCCAATTCATTTGTTTTTGCTACACGCTGAAGACATCTGGGTTTGAGATAAAAAGATGAACATGAGATGATAGATCAGAACTTCAGCTTTCTTTTCCTGATATTCACATCTAGATGCGTTAAGCAACTTAGAACGTCGCACCTTTTATCTAAACCGACCCATTTTTTCCCCAAGTGCTCAAAAATATCGGAACATGTGACTGACAGGTGTTTCTTGTCGCCCAGGTGTGCTCTGTTAGCGTTTAAACAATCAATAGCTCTGAATGTCTGTGAAGAAGCTGTGAAGAAAAACTCAAAAACAACAGTCACTGACATCACTAACAACCTCCACAGGGCAGGGGTGAAGATATCACAATACACTGCTTGAAGAAGACTTAGAGAGCAGAAATATAGAGGCCACACCACAAGACGCAAACCTCTCAACAGCACTAAGAATCAGAAGGCCACAATTGGAATTCGCAAAGAAATACAGAGATGAGCCACAAAAGCTCTGGAACGAAGATGAACCTCTACCAAAGTGATGGAAAGGCCAAAGTCTGGAGAAAGAAACGATCCGTTCATGATCCAGAACATGCGAGCTCATGGGTGAAGCATGGTGGAGGTAGTGTCATGGCTTGGGCTTGCATGGCCGCTTCTGGAACAGGCTTACTAATCTTTACAGATGATGAAACTCATGATGGTAGCAACAGAATGAATTCAGAAGTCTACAGAAACATTCTGTCTGCCAATTTACAGAGAAACGCATCCAAATTAATCAGGAGGAACTTCATCATGCAGCAAGACAACGACCCAAAACACACCGCAACACAACAACGGACTTCATCAGCGGAAAAAGTAGAAGGTCTGGAGATGTCAGTGGGTCTCCATCTTGATGCAGTTATTGCAGGCAAGGGACATGCAACCAAATATCAAGTGTTATTTACTTTAATGAACTCTACCTGTTCCAATACTTTTAATCACTAAAAAAATTGGGAGGTCTGCCGCCAAAGGTGCCGTGTTCCAAGTTTAATACCTCTAGATGTAAATATCAGGAAATGAAAGCTGAAGTTCTGATCGTCTCATACATTGTTTTTTAAATTTATTTAAAAGCAAAAACGAAAGAATCGGCCTTGCTGTTCCAATACTTTCGGAGGACACCGTACATCCAAACAGATCACCATCTGATACTCAGCCATAGAAAGAGCGACTGAAATAAGTTCCTGTTACTTTAAACTAAATCTGAATGTTTGTACACATGCGGGCTGGAGGGACTTCCGGGTGGAAAACTCACATCCTGTCAGCAAGTGCTAAATATACTCGTGCTGGGAAGTCCGCTCTTTTCAGTAGTGAGTCAGATCATTTGACTCGGCTCACAAAGAGTCGGCTCCTAAATGACTCGCGGCTAAATTCTGACTTGCGAGAACATTCATTTTGAATAAATGATGATCTAAAAACATGTACATGGCCGAAGAGGACGCTCGTGCGCTGCTCAGATGAAGAATTGAAAAGTTTATTTGATTGAAATTAACGTAAAGAATATCGAACCTCACCGTGACTCTGACTGATATAAACCGATTACTGAAAACGATTCAATTTAACGCTAACGAACAGCTCGGATATTGGAGAAGAGGTTTCCGTGATTAAATGATTCCGCGATTACACTACAGGAGCGATGGCATTGTCTACATCTCCCTGAAAAAAAATAAAATAAAATAAAATAAAATAAAACCAGCTCTCGGTGTTCAGCTAAAAGAGCCGACTCAAAGAGTCGATTCGTTCGCAAATGACACACGAGTCGTAAAATACGAACGGATGAGAAAACGTCGCTGTGTTTGGGACGTTCCACAACACATTGGCTCCTGATAATCTACATTATGATGATGATGATGATAAAAAAATAATAATCAGTACTACAAGAACATAATCAATACAGTTTTAAATCATTTAAAATAAGACGTAAAACATCGATTCTAAACACACGTGATCCTGATAATCGTAAAAGTTCCAACATTAGAGGAATCATTTATAATTAATTAACTTTTTTTTTAACATCCAACTTGAACTGAGTCTAGTTCTGTCAATATTCAGACGTGCAGGATATCTGCGTATTTTGATATTTAATCAAAAGTTAAATGAAAACATTGTTCTTTTTTTTTTTCCCCCAATACATTTTTTAAATGAATCGTTTAATACTGTTAGTGCAGCGTCACCGCCGTTATCCACCCGGAAGTACGTTATTTGATATTGTGACGTAACGGTTTGTTTGTGACGGGTCAGAGTTATAATATGTATGTATTAATAATTTCATTTAAAATGTTTGCTAACTGGAATATCAACGTGCAAATGTGCGATCCTGTGATCCTCAAACACAATAAACTGTTAGCCGTAAATCTTGGAGAGAAAAACTATTAGCACTACGGGTACCAGTATTTAAAAACAAACAAACAAACAGACAAACAAACAAACAGACAAACGAAACGGTCGGATGCAGTAGAACTGAAAGGCGTCTGCTATACAAGTTGACGTTAAAACGAACGCAGCAGGAATGCAGCGGAGATGTACATGGCTATAGCTCTTTAGATCACGCCCCGCTTTGTAAACATCAGATCCGATACTGCCGGGGAAATGAAACCCCCTAACAATACAGCGGTAGTGCGAATATTTCTCGTAAACAACAAACGGTTTTATAGGAATTGCACCATTACTCAAAGTTCATGAGTGGGTGTGAAGATAAAAATGTGACTGCTGTGGAAAAAAAAAAAAAGAAGAAGAAAGGAAAAGGAGAAGATCAGAAAAAAAAAAAATGATCAGGATGCAAATTTCTCCGAACGCTGAACACAGACGAGGAGCTGCTGCAGAGGTGATGGAGTTGTTTAAGGCATCACGTTTGATGGCTGTGTTTCTCCTCCACAGTTCTTAACGAACGACCACGGACCCTAAACGAGGAGATGACAGCATGTCAATCACGTCTCACAAACCCCGCCTCCTCCTCCTCCTCCTCAACGAACACACAGAGGAACGGCGCTCACCTGGCTAGGACTCGCTCGCCACGGAAACCGTGATGGTGTCACTTTCATCTGTGGAGGAAAAGAGAAGCGCGAGATAATTACGCTAACATGTGATGTCATGTCATGTCATGCCGCACGGGTATGCGGCCAACTCCATAAATATTGGCACCCTTCATGAAAATAAGCGCACGCTGTGAACGATGATTTAATCGAAACCATATGAGGAGGCTGTAAAGTTTTTAGGATTATTTTTCATTTTTTTCGAATCAAGTTCTTCAGTAGCGCGAAGGTTTCTGCACGTTTCTCTCGAAATGCGCGTAAACGACGGCGACACTACGGATTATAATCGCTACACCTTGAATTTTGTTTGGCTCAGGTGCTGTGATCTGGACACGCCTTCCCACAGACCCCCACAATCGCACTTAAACAACACACACACACACACACACACACACACACACACTTGCACGGATGTGCAAAACGCACTGCTGCGACTCACCAGACTTTACAGCCTCTACGACGATGTGATCATCGTGGACGTCGTTGTTGAGCAGGTGTTTCTGAGACTCGCTGAGAGGACTACTCTGCTCACCTTCCACACTGTAGGGAGAAAAATAAATAAATAAAAAACAAACGGTGAGATTTTTGTTCAGAGAATTGAATTAAACCACGAAACGAGATCATTCACATGCACACTGAATTAAGGAGCAGCGTGTAAAGTCAACACAGCTCTATCAAAATCGCTAACGAATCCTCTTTGAGTGTAACACGTAACTAACGTTAACGCACGTACGTGTTTAATGAGGTCAGTCGGAAAAAAAGGCTTCTGTTGTACGCAGGAAAGTTCGCAAGCATTAATTTTAATGTTATCGCTTGCATCATGCGCACAAAGTGAAAGCATCATCGCGGGGGAACGTCGAGTGTATTTACGAAAAAAATAAATCAATTCGCGGGAAGGGATCGTATCGTTCTCACTGTTCTCACAACACGGAGCCTTACTTTCAGTGACGGAATTTCGCAATTCTGTTCACATCAGGTACGATGCTATAAAGAAACGAAAAATCCAAACGATCGCCTCGAGCGATTCCTCGGACCGATCTTACGGCACGTGCGGTACGATGTTTCTTCAGTTCTCCTCCTGCAACGCAGTTCGATTTACTGTTTTAAACTTATAACCGCGGTTTTTAATCTTATCCTGTTATGTACTGCCTCTCGTTAAATGAGTACAGAGCATTAGGAAGGAAAATAGAGCTCACTGGTGCCTCTGGTGTGTACGTAGCTAATACAGTTAGCTCTCTTTGCTAATCTAATCTGAGAACGAGACTAGCACAATCTTCACACTGATCAGTGCGTTGTTTAATGTGTGTTTAACTAGTTGGCTTTAGAAGAGATACACACACACACACACACACACAGTAGCTACTACCGTTTCTCATCAGAACATAAAACAAACAAAACAAAAAAAACGCAGGACAGGCCACGCCCACAAGAAATAAGAGAAACTGGTCGCTGGTGCAAGTCGGCTGAAGGTGGTTTCAATTAAAGACGACATGCATTTTAGGAACTTGTACAGCTTTGATGAAAGAGTTTTGGGGTAGAATATTTTAAAGTATTTAAAAGCATTTGTTATTGGACACCTTTATTTGGTGTAACAGTGCCACCGTGTGGTGGAAATGTGGAACTGCACCTCACCTTTGGCTCAGGCAATCAGGATGTACGACTACTGTCGGCTGCTCCGGGTCGGAGACGACCAGCCGGGTTGGAAACGTGAGACCGTCTCCCTGACTGCACAAAAAAAAATTAAAAACACAAACGTATACAATCCCGGTAAAAGAAGACTCAAGATTTCGTGAGTGCGAGTGTGAGTGTGATCACCTGGTGAAGACCGGCAGCAGCCAGAACTTCTTCTGGTCTCCGAACACCTGAGCGATGTTCTTGCTGAAGCCCAGCGAGAACCCGTTTTTATCCGGTCCGTTCCTGAAGACGGGCGCTCGAAACGCCTCTGAGGGAACGAAAGAAAGAGAAGGGGTCACGCGTAAACCGAACGCAGCCACGGAGTCACGAGGACGCGCAGAGCGGAAGGAGACGGTGCGAGTGATTTACCTATCGTGGATCTGTTCTTTCCTACAAGCCACAGGTGGTAAGTGAAGAGCGAGAGGATGCTGATGCAGAACATGGCCGCCACAAAAAAGAGAAACAACACATGGAATTTGGCCTGAGAGTCGGGCAGCTCACTCTGAGAGAGAGAGAGAGGAGAGAGAGAGAGAGAGAGAGAGAGAGAGAGAGAGAGAGAGACACACGAGGTCAACATCGACGAGGAGGAAACACACGAGTCACAGGCTGCACGATATCCACAGAAAACAAATAATAACAACGAGATGCAATAAATGAAGACAAAGTACAATCGATAATTTAAAAAAATAAATAAATAAAAATGAGTGTGATGAAAATCACTTATCAAGAATAAAACGGAAAAAGGCTGCAAAGATTCAAAACAGTACAGCAGAAAACCTTTTTCAGATCAGCTGCTCCGAGTTCGTGTACTGTTAGGTAATTTATCGCGATAACGATATTAAAACGTCGCACCGCTTTGTTTCTGTTTTCTACGTAAAGCACGTCGAGATTTTAAAAAGTGCTGTACAATCAAAACTGTTTATTATATTAATAATTATATTAAGTTTTGTTTTGGCCAAGAACTTTCATTCACACAAACGTATTATTGTGCAAAGGACGAAAACGAAAACAGTAAAATAAGGAAATATACAGCTGCTTACTGTGTAAAAATTTATGTATAAGTTAATTGTGTGTGTGTGTGTGTGTGTGTGTGTGTGTGTGTGTGAGAGAGAGAAAGTGTGTGTGTGTGTGTGTGTGTGTGTGTGTGTGAGTGTGTGTGTGGCCTATAAGCAGAGATCTGATTCCCAGTATCAGTACCGGTCTCAGTGCCAGTACCGGCATCAATATTGGTATCGGTAGTAGTATCAGGACCAATAACAGTACCAGTACCAGTATCGGTATCAGTACAGTACAGTACCAGTACCAGTATTGGTACCGGTCTCAGAATTGGTGTTGGTAATAGTATCAGTTCCAATATCAGTACCGGTATCAGTACAGTACCAGTACCGGTACCGGTCTCAGAATTGGTGTTGGTAATAGTATCAGTTCCAATATCAGTACCGGTATCAGTACAGTACCAGTACCAGTACCAGTACTGGTACCGGTCTCAGAATTGGTGTTGGTAATAGTATCAGTACCAATATCAGTACTGGGCCGATGCCAGCAGTGGAACAGTTGATCGGATTTCGGAGAAAAACATATCGGATATCGGATCCTGTAAGAAATGGAAAATCCTGGAGTTGGATTTGGGAAAGAAATGTACTGGAGATTTTTACATATAAAGAGAGTTTTGATGATTTTTCTTTGGTTAGGATTTTATTATATTTCTACTTTATTATATTTACGTAAATTACGCACGTGACTTTCATGTCAGAGAGTTTAACTGTAAAGCGCTTCAGGTAAAGAAAACATTTTAAAGCTAGTATTTTTTTAAGAAAATAAATATCGGATGGATAACGGCATCGGCTGAGACTCGACGTTCCGGCGTTGGTGTCGGAAAAGAAAAAGCGGTTTTGTGCCGTTAGAAAAAAAACAAACACAAATTATTTTATCTAAACCCTGGAAACACAGCAAGCCAGAATCCCGCACGTCTTCCATGGGGCTGTAATGCAGACTTTATGTCTCAGTGTGGGACATTCGGGGTGAAAACAAACAAACAAACAAACAAACAAAAACAAAGGTGGAGAGACAGAACTGAATGTAATGCAGGAAAATACTCACGTTTACAGAAACACGTGATTAATCATGCGACTCTAATGGATAACAAACAACACGCAGACAATCAGAGAATAAAGAAAATGAAGCATAACGAAGCGTTTTTTTATTATTTATTTTTATTTCCCATGCCGGCGTGGACACAATAACCAACAATCAACACTAACGCCGGGGATTACCTTCGGACAATTCTCTGCCGATTTCCTCCGGCAAAGCTTAGTGCAAACAGAGACAGAGTGTTAGACACGAGGAGAGAGAGAGAGAGCGAGAGCAAAGCACGACACGGCGATACGACGATGTAATATCGATATCGTGATGTACCTTTACGTCCCAATATGCATTTTATAATATAAAAACAATTATTACAAACTGATTGGAAACAATTAAAATCGATTGTTAAAAATATATTTATCTTATTATATTTGAAACGTTTTTTAAAATATTAAAAAAATTTATTTTTGTAGAGTCATTAAATAGATAAAAAAAATTTTTTTTAAATGAAATCTGAAATCGTTCGCAAAAATCTACGCTACTCCAGCGTGATACATGTCGCAGAAATGTTTCTGAGAATCACGATATGATATTTTCGTCTTTTCGTCATATCGCCCCACCGCAAAGGCGGGTGGTGCAGAGGTTTTTTTTTAATTAATCAAAAAAAAAAAAAAAAAAAAAAAAGAGCAGTCCCGACGTGATTACTCACTGTCCAGAACTTGATGAAGTACTGCAGCACGGTGGCAGCGATGAACAGGCAGTACAGCAGCGAGTAGGCCAGGAACAGGATGAAGAACTTGTAATTGGAGAAACCGACACAGTTGTTCACCCTGTCACATGAAGAAAAAAAAGACGAAACTGTAGCGTTGAGAAACACACACGAAGCACGAGAGCTGCTTTAGAAATGAGAGATGATGAAATGAGGGATGATTTCACTCACCACGGGCAGTGATGATCCATCTTCAACACGCACCTGTTACACGTTACATGACATTTTCATTCTTAAACATCATGAGCAATTAAAGAAAAATCATTTCTATACGTTGCATTTCTGCCATCAGTCACGTTGCCTCATTTACTTCATCCGTTATTAACCTTTTAAAGCTGAGCGTCACTACAACGAACCCCAAAAACAAACAAGCAGGTTAAAAAAAACAGCACGCACGGCCATTTTAGCCGACTTTGGAGCTCTATTTCCGGTTAAAATGACGCCCTGGACGCTGTTATGGAGCTCATTATGTTCCAGTCGATCAGTTTTCCTGAAACTTTTGTGTTTATTCAATCAAAAGTCAATTTATAAACATATTTATTTATTTTTAAGACACAGTTAACCTGTAGTACAATTTGTTTACGAAATTAAACCTCAGTTTGCAGCAATTTTTTATTCATTTAGTTTAATACAGACAAAAATGTACATTGTTTTGCTCTGTTTGTGAATCAAAAAAAAAAAAAAAAAAAGGAGTCTTTCCGGTCATGTTTGTTCAAAATATTCTGAGAATCGAATCAAATCTTGAAGCCAGTATCGTGAATCGAATCGAATCGTGACCGGAGTGTATCGTTACACCCCCAATCAACCCAGAATGCTGCTTATTGATTATCAACCCCTAATCAACCCCAAAGGTGATTATTTTTCCTTTAACGACGTAACAACACGTCCCAAAGCGTTTTATCCCTCACATATATGACACATTATATGTTTATCCGTTTATAATAGCTACAATGCATTTTAAATATGTTTAATACTCTAACATTAATCTAATCCAATGTATTATATTTAAAATATTATAAAGTCTACTATATATTTTTTACTACTATGAGGCATCTGCAGGGTCGTGGCTTTAACTCACATGTCACACGCGGAGCAGTGGTGGCACCGGTCGGGTTTGATGACCTGGCAGCGGTCACAGTAGCGGATGGCTATACAGAAAGAATAATCATTTATTATTATTATTATTATTATTATTATTATTGTTTTGTCTCAGTCTCATTTTGATTCGATCGTTCAGGACTGCGACGGAGATTCGCTCACCTCCAGCGCCGGTGCGTGTGTAGAGCGGCAGGCTGCTCGCCACTCGCTTCAGGATCTCCTGCTGCGTCTCGGGACGCTCTTCTTTCTCATAAAGCTCCTTCTCAGCTTTGGGTAAACAGAACTGATACACACACACACAGGGACACACACAGGGACACACACAGGGACACACACAGGGACACACACACAGGGACACACACACAGGGACACACACACAGGGACACACACACAGGGACACACACATTTATACCACATAGTGTGAGAATTTGATCAGAATTTCTCTGACAATGAGTAGGATTAGTCAGAATATAACCAGGAATGAGTGGAATTGGTAAAAATTTCATCAAGCGCAAGCGGGATTGGTCAGACTGTCATTGGGAATGATCGGGATTGGTCAGACTGTAATTGGGAATGATCGGGATTGGTCAGACTGTAATTGGGAACGATCGGGATTGGTCAGACTGTTATTGGGAACGATCGGGATTGGTCAGACTGTAATTGGGAACG
>CM040996.1:18713191-18733940 GCA_022985145.1 Pangasius djambal
ACAGAGTCAGTATTTAATGTGACGATCCTTCGCTTTAAATAAATAAACAGTGTCTCAGGTGCAGTGTGTGCAGTTTGATAAGGAAACGAGCTGGAAGTGTTACTGAGCATCTTGCAGAAGCAGCCGCAGTTCTTCTGGAGACTTTGACTGTCGACTCGCTTCTTATTTCTGCAGCGAAACCCAGCAGCCTTCATTCTGTCTTTATCTGAAAAGCGTCTCTTATGGAATCTGCTGCTTTCTTTACCGACACACAAACATTTTTCTGTAACGTTTCATTCTGTGCCGGAAAACTAATGTTTGGAATCTAAAACGTTTTTGTACCGAATCAATAATGTAGACGTCAGAAAATAAAACCCATAAAGTTTGTACTAAAAAAAACAACAAATAGGGTGCCAAGACTTCTGCACAGTACTGTGTATGTGAACTTTAACACCAAAATGTTGTGAAAGAAATTCTTTTAAAATGCTGTATTTGCTTTGACCTTGGTGAAGGTTACATTCTTAACAGATTAGTATCTAAAAAAATTGTCCTGAAATTAAAAATTTAAACGTAATAAACTGCTAAAAACGTATTAAAACTCCTCCGCACTTCTGTAGTAACGCTGTTATACATACAGTAATCAGGTATTCGGCTTAATCTGTGCTTGTGTTGCACATTATTTCATTATTTTCAAAAATTATTATTATTATTATTATTAGGATGATATTTTTGGCAAAATGTCAAACTGCTGCTAATACAGTAAACCTGTTCCAACTACGTAATAAAGTTGTTATAAACTATAAAGAAGTATAACAAATGTTTTGTACTGTAAAATATATTCACGATCCATGTTATACATCACATTGTGGCACGTTACATTACATTATTAGTTGAATAATGTAATAAATAATGTAATAAATTAATCATTAATTTAGCAAAACTATCCAAATATGTAATAACATGATTATACATGCTGTAATAACTTTACAAATATTTCCTGTAGTAAACTGCATTCATGATTCATGTTATAACTTACGTTACGTGCGATAACGTTATGATATTATTAGCTGATGAAAAAAAGAATGTAATAAACTTCCGATAATGGAGTAAACCTCTTACGTAATAACATTGTTATAGATCCTGTAATAAGCTTTAACAAGCGCTTTACGTTAACTGTAATCACGTTATTCCTTATTACATAATGTTCAACAAACTACATTATTGGCTAAATAAAGATAAACATCTGATAATGTAGTAATAAAGTGTACGTAATAAAGTTGTTATAAAACCTGTAATAAAGTATTAAATAGTTTGCTTTATGTTAAACATTACATTATTATATTATTGGATAACTAGGGGGAAAAAAGAAAGTAATAAACTGCTGGTAATGTATTCTCTCTCGTACTCAATTATGTAATAAAGTTAGGAAAATTGTTATAAAGCATTAAACGTTGTTTGGATTGTAAACAACGCGATTCGTGTTCTGTCTTACCATCGTACTGCGTTATGTGCAACATCGTTATCATATTCGCTGAGCAGAAAAAGAACGTAATAAACTGAGAATAACGGAGTAAATAATAGTAAAACTCCTTTCCAATTATGTAATAACATCGTTGTACATACTGTAATAAAGTACAGTGTTGCACCTTATTACATTACGTGTAACATTTTGTTGATTGGTGAAAAAATAAATAAATAACGCACCAATAAACTACGTAACAAACCATCATTAATGTCGTAAAACTACCCAAAATGTGTAATTACATGGTTATACTTTATACATATCGTAATAACGCATTACAGATGTTTCCTGCTGTAAACTGCACTTACGATTCATTCGTTATTACGTTATAAAGACGTTCATTATTTATGCGCAACATCTTTAAATTATTGGTTGATTAAAATAAGTAACAGACGGCGAATAACGTAGTGAATTGAGCCAATTATGTAATTACACTGTTATAACGCATTACGAATGTTTCCTGTCGTTGTAATCTGCACTTATGAATCACGTTATACTAGACATGTGTAATAACATTGTTACGCATGCTGTAATAAGGCATTACAAACGCTTTGCGCAAACTGCAACGGCATTATACCTTAAAATATTACGTGCAACATTATACATTACTTTATATTACACTGACTGACGGAAAGACAGGAGTGTAATAAACAGCCGATGATGCTGCCAACTCTTATCCTAATATGTAATAACAGCGTTATACACACTGTAATAAGGTACTGAATATCTCACTCACTCTGCTTCTACGTTATGCCGCAGTACATTGTGTAATAACATCACATTACTGGCTGTTGGGAGAAATACGGAATGTTGTAATAACATTGTTATACATACTGTAATAAGGTATTACAAACTTTTCCAGGTGTTATCCTTTACTACAAGATGTGCAACATCGTTATTAAAGTATTAGCTGATGACTGCGTGACATTCACAGCAGTTTATTACATTATACACATTATTTTTATAAAAATACAAATCGACTGAATTGTAAATTATTACTAAATCTTTACAAACTAGTTTGTGCTCCTGTCTCGTTTCCTTTTAGCTGGCTCATTTCTTTCAAAATGTTAATTTTTTTTCTTTTTAAATAAAGAGATGCCTTGTGTATTAAAAAAAAAAAATTCAGCATCTCTGATTATCCAATTAACGTGAATAAATGATTAGTCAGTCAAAAAGAAACAAAGACAAGGGCTTTTCTTTTTTTAAAAAAATCTGATTTATTGTGAATTTAAAGCACTTACATAAAACATGACAAACAGTTTCAGGACAAACGGATTCCTACTCGCTATCTGCATGAACACGGTCCGATTTCACGGTCTGATTAAAGTTAATCTTTTAAAAACAGTTCAAACAGTGACGAATCCAGATGAATTTAAACTGTTTATTCTGTATGTAGTGCGAAAGGCACACCATGATCATCATATGCAATGGTTTAAATAAAACACACACGGGATAAATAAGATTAGAGCTGAACGTGTTACTGAACATGTAAACAATCAAAACCACAAGCCTCTGAACTCCCGATACGGAGCTCCAAAGTACCAGGCTACAGTAAACTCTGTACAGAAACGGCATGCGCGGTGATTAAAGAGCTCATTCCGAGAGGAGAAAGATTTCACTTGCATTGTAACAGCACTAGCGTTCAGTGTTTCTACCCCATGCATTACGACGCTGACCCTACGTTCACACTAGTGAGCGCTGAGTGGACTCGTATCGCTCGTGGGCGTGGCCTGTCCAGTAGCTCTACACAGCTACCAAGCACTGGTTTGATTTACGTGGTACGTGCTCGGCTTCGTACTAGCTTCGTTCTTAGATCGGATTAGCGAAGCAAGCTAATTCTACCAGCTACGCACACTCACCAGAAGCACAAACGATCTCGGCTACTTCCGTCCAAGCTTTATTTTTTTTCTCTTTTTTGTAAAGTCTCTATTTGAAACTACACTTATTAAGTTGCGAGTGGGAAACTGAAGAAACCGAGGATCGTTCTGAGGAATCGTTCGAGACAAGAGTTTGGATTTGTCGCTTCTTCACTGCGTCGTGCCACGCTTGCACAGAATCGACAACGTTTAAATGCCGCTGAAATCGTAGCTACGTGTTGCACGCGCTGTTAGAAAACAGCTCAGCCTTATCGCACGTTAGCGCGAACGTAGGGTCACTCTTTTCACGTGGCGTCGCACGTTTATGATCACGTGATCCATATCTTTAACTTTTGCGAGCCCTAAGAGTTATATCAAAACTACAGCCTTTTAAAAACTCATACATCAAACAAAGCACACCTCATATTAAAGGAGAACTCCAAACATTTTCAACGTAAACTCTATACACCGTATCAGTAGTGTGTGTGTGTGTGTGTGTGTGTGTGTGTGATACTACGACAAACGAGAACGTTGATACGTTTCCCAGCACTGAGAACAGAACGCAAAACCCCGAACGATTTTTCTGCCAAATTCACCTGTAATGGAGGTCTAAGGGCAGATGTTGAATTCCGTTACTATAACAGAAGCGTTTAGAAAACGCAACCATACAACGCAAACTTACAACTTTAAGAGAGAAAGTTTTAAAGCTCGTCTTAATAGATCGTATCGAACTTTCTAACACTGCAGCAACACAGTGAAAAGTAGGTCCGGTTACTTTACACTTTCCTGATGCCTTTTATTGGTGTCCTTACGCCAGCAGAGCCACACAGGTCAAGACACACAATTTCACACACACACACAAATTCTTCCGCTGGAAAAAGCTGTTCCATCTCTGACTGGAGCTTTTCATCTACATTACAGACACCTTTAATCGACAAAACTCAACAACTGCCCTTACACTAATACTATGAACTAATTTGTTTAAAACTCATTGGGTTTTTTTTCAGTGCAGGGAAATGTGTTGAAATTCTCATCTGTGCTAATCTCACACACACACACACACACACACACCCCACATACAGTGGATAGAGATCAGGTTGAAGAAAGAAAGAGGGGGGAGGGAAAAAAAAAAAGAGAAAAAAGCGCTGAACTATTCCTTTAATAACTCCTTCCTCAGCAGTTAACACACAAATGAAGAGAAATAAAAAGAGAAAGAAAGAGAGATGGAGGTCGGACCAATGTCCAGATTAGCAGCTGTTTAACGACAACAAGGCCAACGTTTCAATGCTGCATCGCTAAATACTGAGTATCTTGGCACAAAAATTCACATCGTGTCCTTCACGGCCACACGGAGCAGCGTTTAAAAATAACTCCTCGCCCTTCATCTGGTGAGCGAGAACACTGTAGCCCTTAAAAGACGCAACTAAAAAAAACCCACAGGTTTCTACAAAAACCTCAAACGACACACACCCTGTCGTTTACACTGATGTGGTAGTGTGGAAGAAAAGGCGGTTCTCCTTCTAGTTTAGGATGAAATGTGATCTCCGAGGCTTAAAGGCACAAATTAAAAACTCCAAGCACTGACTGATCTGAAAAATTACAGAAACAGGGATGCATCGATACAGATACAGGCATCGGGAATCGCTCCGTGAATCGCTCCGTCAAAAAAAAACAACAACAAAACTCTGTGTGTAATGTGTCGTAATCCTAGTGTACGCTGTCCCGAAAAGAAACGTACGACACGGAATTACGGCAGTATTCTTTCCACGATTAAAGCAAAGCAGAGTTGGAGCTCTGTGAAAATACCACGAGGAGGAACTACGGGATTTTCCTACACTACTGGACGTTTAACAGAAAGCAGAGCTGCAACGATCTGACGATTTTAAAAATAAATCAATGCAACAATCGCAAATTTGATTTGCCTTTTAAATTAGACTTTTAAAATACTTATTAAAAACTGTCCTTCTCTACGTCGTCATCAAAAGCAGGTTACACATCGAGAGGAGGATGCTAAAGTCAAATCGAACTGTAGCAGATTCGGTAGTATCTTCAAATCTCGAATTACTGCCTTAGTGTTGAAGCGTACAGAGAAACGGTCACATGTAAGAGAGAGCAGTTCAGTTCAGCGAGCACTGAGCACTCGGGTTCCTTTTACACTTCGCTTGAGAGTCGGCGTACAATTCAAGGAATCTTACGCTCGTTTTTAATGCTTTGTGCGCTCAGGTCGGCCATCCTCGTGCCCTCTGTTACAGGGACTAGTTAAATCCGGTAACATCCGAGGGTGCAAATGTACTTCACTTTCACCAGCAGCTGCTACATGAGCGGCATTTTTCCACACACTCGCTTGTGTATGTTGAGGATAATACGCGATGTCCACTGAGCAGCAAGTCAAACTAATGTTTATCGATTTCATGCACAGCGACGTTAAACAGCCTGATGATCTCTCTCTCTCTCTCCGTCTCTCTCTCTCTCCAGAACTTTCTGCTGTCGTTGTGATTGTTGTCATGATCCGCGCCTCAAATCATAAACCCTCACCATACATTCAAAAATATTTACTAATCTACCAAAAACAAGATGACTGGTACTCAAAACAGACCTTTCGGTAGGTTTAAAAGGTTTCTGAAATTCAAACGCTAGCTGTAATAAGAAAAGCGGTTAGTGTTAGCACTCAGTAACGGTCTGCAGTAGGACATAAACGTGCGTTTTGAGACGATGCGCCAGATGAGCGAAGGATAAACGCGGCGGCCATCTTGTATATACCTATGTAACAGGTAAGTACGAATCAGCCTTTGAGTGTAAAACGCAGCACACGACAGAAACCAACTCAGTGTAATGTTGCGCGACGTTGATTAATCAATAATAATTAGTAGGTTACTCATTTCAGTATCGATGCATCCCTTAAAACAACAGTCAAATATTTTGTAAAAGAAAATAACTACAGCTCTTACGGAATTCCTACGACACGCTGAAATACCGTAGCTATTCTCTTATGTTCTTCAAGACGACTGTTTTGTAATTGATAAATAAATAAGGAAGACAAAAAAAAAAAAAAAAAGCATCGTCTAATCAAGTACAAACAGAGCATCAGGCATGCAGTCACTCATCCGTTCGCGTGAAAACTTTCAGCCCATCTGGCTCTTCTGCAGATTAGCGTTAGCACACGCGCTAAATGTGGTACTGTTTAGCCCTGAACAGGAAATAATGATCAGAGAGGCTCAAACATCCGCTCTAACGCACTCGCTTCATCTCCTACACGGCTCTGTTTAAGACGACGCACATGAGTCGAGCCAAGATTCAATTAGCAGTATGAGAACGTGTGTGTGTGTGTGTGTGTGTGTGTGTTTTTCCAGCCCTAGTCAGAAAATTAAAACACTCCAAAAGCTGTGATTACAGAGAGCTGTAATTATCCCCGACGATCAAATCATTCCTCGCATCTGTAACCGGTTATCAGCGTTCGGGGGACACCATGATCGTTACCATGGTTACCAACACGGGATGAGCGTGATGCAAAAACGCAACTGGAAACATGTATATGTGAGTGTGTGTGTGAGTGTGTGTGTGTGTGTTTAAAGAAAATACTGTATTCAAAACATGAACATCCTGTAAATCAGTAGAAAAATGCATAGGCAAAATATTTCATATATAAAATAATTCACACGTCTACAAATGTTAGTACTGATAAAAGCAGTGTGTGTGTGTGTGTGTGTGTGTGTGTGTGTGTGTGTGTAACATCCCAGTAGGTTCATCACATTCATTTTGTCCAAAATTATTGAATTAAATCCATCACGACTCCCGAATAACGAGAGATGCACATCATATTGGAATCATGCGGTTATAAATCAAAGAAAAATAAAAATTTTAAATAAAAACAAAACCCCAAAAAAAAAAAAAAAAATTAGCGCTGAGTAAATTGAACAGACTTTGACTAATATTTTCAATTTTTTATTTATTTATTTATTTATTTTTTAAATCAAACATTTATTAATTATGCTTATTTACGGCGCTTTAACGCAACTGAAACGTTTTAAAAATGACTTTTAATTTTAATCTTATTCACTGAAAAGGAAAAAGTTATAAAAATATAAAACTGATATTATTTAGGAGACCAATTAACCAGAGACACATGTTTTCAGTTCTGGACACATCTATAAGTTCAATATTTTATATTGAAATTAAAAATGATTTATAAATATCCGTAATGCTAATCCCGGTGAATATCGGAATATCGGGATCAGCACACGGGGAAAAATACGTATTTATTATTTCATTATATTTCCGGCTCTAACAAGTAAATAAAGAACAACCACCTTGGAATAAGACAAGTCACGTGATCATAGTGAGCTGAAGGGCGACGATCTCTCTGTTAACCAATCGCTGCCCTGTGACATCATCAGTGTGCGCCTCCTGCTTCTGAGCTCGGCTTTCTATACGCTCTCTTGTGGATTTTTTATTTTATTTTTTTGCTAAATAATCTAATGTTTGTTGTTAAACACATTAACGAGCGCAAACAGAAATGATGAGAGAACTGTTTAAAGGAGGAGTCGCACACTGATGACATCACGGCGGCGGCGGTGATGATTAAATACTGTATGATTTGAGATAAATAACATCAGAACATTTTTCTAAGATTATTCTGGGGTTTTTTTTGGTACTTTTATACCAGAGGGTCTCCCTATTTGTGCTTATTTAATTTAAAAAATTATATACATCAGTCATTTCTTTTTTCCATGTTACAAAAATGCGAGTTTTTTTTTTATTTGTTCGTTTGTTAATAAGTGGCACTGGCACTTTAACCGACCTGAACACTGTGAATAATCCGAGTAATATTTCCGCCACGTCGGCCGGCCGCGATCAAAACTAAAGGAGTTGAAGCGATGTGGATTTCTCGTGTGTTAGGATCACGCAGGGCGGCCATTTTAATTTAATTAACACGGAACCTTCGGCCAGAACACGTGGTGTTTATTCGACTCTCGGAAACGCCTCGGCCACCCGCGGTCTAACGTAAACAGGTTTCGAGATGAAGGATGACGCGTTTATGAGTCCAAGACTCGTGTAACGATCGCTACATAAGTGCTGTTAACGACGCTCACTATCTCAAAGCACCAAAACCTTTATTATTTATTTATTAAAACCTTGATTATAAAGGGAAAAAAAAAACAACAACACAAAACCACACTGATATTTGATTTAGAGTAAAAAGGCAACGTCTGCATTATTTTGGGATTAGTATATGCACCAGTGCCAAGCAAGCACCTTTTAATCGCAATTTTTATGTTCAGAGGTAAGTACCCTGTTATCGATTGCTATTTCATTTACGGTTACAGGATTAGTTTAAATTAAAATAAAATAAAAAAAAAAAAAAAATTAAATACAGAGACAGTGCAGTTTAATCTCTTCTGCCTTCATTTAAATGTGAAACGAAGAAAAAACGTAGAGCCGTATTCGTTCCAACGTAAGTGCTCTGTTTCTTCAGAAACAAGGAAAAAATAGAAAGAAATAAAGAAAGAAAGAAAGAAAAAAAAGAAAGAATGTCAGAATATGGAAAGAAAACTATACGCCAGAGAGACGACGCTGGCTTCCACCTCTATCATTTTCGCTCTGACTTTATTTATCTCTCCCTCTCTCCCTCTCTCTCCCTCCCTCCCTCACAGCCTAGAGGTCAGTTAGAGGTCTTAGAACTTGAAGGCGGTCAGACCTGGAGCGGGCTGCTGCTGCGTGAGCGTGGCAGCCATGGCCACGGCGGCGGCGTTTGGGACGGAGCCGAAGGGCGTAGGGCCGGTGGTGACTCTCGGGGCGTTCTGCAGCTTCCGGCTGGCGCTTCGCTTCGACTCGAACACGTCCGTCGGGTCGTCCAGGAACGCTCGCCTGTAGCTCAGGTACTGGTGCTTTAACGGCTGCAGGGGGCAGAAGAGAGTCGGTCACGTTGAGGGAGTAAAAACAAGACGTAACCTAAGAGCTGTGACGATTCGTTGAAAAAATAGAGATGGCACTGATCCGATACGCTGCACGCCGATATGATTTCTCTCGCTCAACAGCAGCAACTTCAGCAAGATGATTTTTATAAGGTTTTATAACGTCATAATGTAAAATCTGATGAGAAGCTGAAGTGCAAATTAATGTCACCAAAAGTATCGGTGGTAGACAGAGAGACTGCACTTTTTTTTTTTTTTTTTTTAAATGCGTTTATCTTCTAAATGTGAATTTTGTCATTGTTTCGGAGCTTATAGATAACCTTAAGGCTGACGTACTCATACTAAAAGCCACAAAACTTTAATTTGGATTTCATGGGGACTTTAAACAAGCTGAACTCGACATCAAACTTTTGCTTGCAAACCAAAATCGTGTAAAAACACCAATCAATGATATCATTTACCGCAAGAACTCACTTCACTGGATTAGCGCCCCCTAGCAGCTGTGTGATTTAAACACCTACGCTGATAATTTGTTGCTGGGATCACAATCATTCCTCAAAATTCAGACACAGGGATTTAGAAATCTGTCACCAGTTTTGCATCAGTTACGGAGCTTCAGGTGATTTCGCCTACACACACACACACCTTTACGTTCTCGTGAACGGCTTGCAGCTGTGCAGCCAGAGCCACGAACGTCTGGTAGAGCTTGTGCATGGCCAGAGACAGATCTGTACACACAGAGGATATTATCGTCACTACGGCGCAGTAAATCACACTCTAATTAATGTTAATGTTGCAATAATGTAATAAATGGTGCAAAGGGTTAAAGGGAGGGGTGCGCTAACTTTTAGAACCGTGCTACCTTGAGGGGTGATGTGAGAACCGCTGCTCTGTGTGGTCAGATGGTTCTCCAGTTCCTCGATCTGCTGGCGGTACTGCTGTAACTGCACCTCAAACTGCTCCACCAGAGCCCGGAAATAACTAACACACACACACACACACACACACACACACACACACACACACACAGAGACACAGAGAGAGAGAGAGAGAGAGAGAGAGAGAGAGTTAAGCCGCATTAGACAATCTAAGTCTTCCTTAAAACTTTCCGCTGTCGTCGTGATTGTTGTCATGATCCTCGCGGATCATGGGTCAGATTGTGATTTTCTACAACTACAGCCGCACTAAATCTTTGCCTGTTACGTTGCCTAGCAACCGAAGCTTACCTTTAACAGACGGAAAAGAAATTTAAGTTTATTCCAAATATTATTAATGATGAATTAAATGATTTATCCAACACCGGATTTTATCCTAATGATTTTCTCGCCATTTTTTTAATTAAAGTAATAAGCCTCATCGAGGCTGTGCGTTACATCACAGATAAGCCCCGCCCCCAGAATCAGCTGACGTCACGGTCCTCGACTCGTGTCTAAAGACAGACGACTTTTTTTTTTTTTTTTTTTGGGGGGGGGGGGGGGGGGGGGGTAAAATACACTAGTTATTTAGTGACAGAATGCGACGGAAGTGAACGCAAATAAAAAGAAAGAAAAAAAAGCGCCAGGTTTCTTCACAGGATTTAAAAACAGCTGCAGTTCATAACTCGATAACTTTAAATGATCTGTGATGAGGTTGCGCCAGGACTTTATGGACAGTTCACGATCTTTTTATGGATGGTTTTTATCGCCGGTGACGGTGACTCACTCCGAGGGCGCGGTGTTCTCGTGCTGAAGTCCAGGAGGAGTTTTCTGGGTCCTGAGCGCGATGTCGGCGTTCTTCAGCTCCTGCAGGGGAGAAAAATCAGTTTCATATTAAGTGACGGACTTCAGGAGAAAGACTCCAGAGCGATAAACGTCACGAGGTTAACGATGTCAGCGCGGGACAACTCTGTAACCTCAGGGCAGCTTTTCAGAGCGGCGAAAACACTTTGGTCTCGACTGAAAATAAAGTTAGATAAAGTTTCATTTCTTAACAGATGGAGCTGCGTGTTATTTTGACACCCGACACTTTTCTCTGTCTCTCGGCACAGCGTGAGAAAACGCTGCCGTGAAGAACCACACTCACATTTCTCACAGCTTCCTGCTTTGTCTAAACATACTGTCGGGATTTATTATTTTGGTTTCCACTACCCAGAACTGTGAGAAGTGATTTATAATTTTATTTTATTATGAGGAGTGACTTCCATTTGTTGCATTTGTCTGGTGAGTGACGAAGTGCAGCACTTAATCTGAAGGTTACACTCCAGAGCTCTGTAGCGATATTCGGACGGTGTTAGTTTGGACTTGGTGACGTCTGTAATAGCGTTTTTACACGTCCGCTCTGCGATTACGGTGGAAATTACGTCTGGACGGCAATTAAATTAACGTGGGATTTTTTCCCCCCTGATGTTAAAATCACACGAGGTCATACATACGCTGTTTCACGTTCTGAATAGAAAACAGATTTAAATTCACTTGAATCAATCGTCCGAGGAGTCGGACAAGTATTTTAGCCGGAAATAAATAAATAAATAACCTGAATAAATGATTATTAATCTAAAATATATATATATATATATATAAAAAAGTAATAATTAATTATTACAGATCTGTGGAAGGTAGTAGTTTTTTGTTCCTTCTGTATTTAACCGTTTTTAACTAAACAAAACCTGAATAAATGATTATATATAATATATATTTATATTAACAATAAATAAGAATTAATTGATTATTCATGATCTGTAGAATGTTGTAGTTTTTTCCTCCTTCTGTATTCAACCGTTTTTAAAAAGTGTCTGTTTCTAAAGCGGTTCTTTCCTTTGAGTTTGAAAAGAGATAGATAGATAGATAGATAGATAGATATATAGATAAATAAGTGTAAAATTATGAAGCTTTAAAGGATCCTAAGCCGTCTTGTGCACTCTGCGGGATACGGCGAATCAGATCTCAGGAGAAACGGTCCGACGTTAAACCTTCATTTCTCTTTATTTTTGAGCTTTTGTTTTGTTTTGTTTTTTTTCTTTCTAAGAGGCGTCTCGTCTCTGTACCTGCGCCGTCTCCATCTTGAGCTTGTCTATGGAGAGGGCGTTCCTCTGCAGTCCACTGGCGCTGACCGACAGCAGCTGCTTCAGACTCTTGATGTCGTCCTGCACCTTCAGCATGGCTTTCGACGACATGCGGCTGATCTCCTCCTGAACCTGCTTCTGCTCCTTCACAAACTTCCTACACACGCAACGAGAAGTTCACGAAAAAATCAAACGCGTCGTTTCTTACTCCAGTCGTAGCTACGGAATTTTCTGTTGCAAGGATGTTTTACAAAAACGCTTTCCTAGTTTTCCTGAAAGAGGAACGCGACGATTTGGCACTGAGCGTCGACTAAAACGCATTTTAACATCAACCAACAAAAATGAATCTTCCCAAAAAGAACCGAGACGTTACCTTCATTTATACTTATTCATTTATTAATTAGTTTACAGACTTGACAAATCATATTTACTCAACAAATAACGCTGGGCCTCATTTATCGAGCTGGATATGACCGGATATTTACACACAAGAACGCTAACTAACGCAAACCTCGACTCGATCGACTTCAGATCACATCGTTTGCATGGATTACTGCACTTTTATATCTGGGATATTCTGTTGAGGTTAAATTGCTTATTTTTTTATTACGTTTACAGCGTTTAGCAGACGCCTTTATCCTTATACAAGAGCTTTAGAGTCTTGATCAGAAACACATCCTCTTGCTAGTTCACTCGGTCTGGGATTAGTGTTGAAGCTTAGTGGGATAAGAGATTAAGAGGACTATCAAGAACATTTACAGAAAACCAGTCATTCTATATTGATTGATATTAATTAATTGGCATTAATTTAAAAAATATGAAGAGAGAGAGAAAGCGAGCCGACACAAACATAAGACAAATTAAGACAAATAATTCTAATCATTTGGTTATGATAAAAGAAATGGCGGCGTATAAACGGAGGACGAGTCGGTCTGCGTGCTCAGAGCCGTAACCCGTAAACAAACGCCTCAGCTGATGGAGGATTTAGTGCTCGCTTAGTATTATTATTATTATTATTATTATTGGTGTAGATGTGAGTCAAAATAACTTCCACTTCTGTTTTTCAGTCTTTACCCTGATTGCTCGTTTCCTTCTCCCAGCTGTCTGTGCACTTTACCTTTTATGGAGATTTGTGGGCGTCACTACATGCAAATGAGGTGTGCCGTATCAACCATACGCACGCGAGCACGAAGAAAAGCAGCGTTTCTGAAACTTTCGTAAATGCGTCTGAAAATTTCGTTCGGAACTACTTTTTTTCTGTTGTGGAAGAAACGGCGCTGGTTTTAACGATTTAAAGACTCACTCGTTTTGTGTGTTTTGAGAGTCTGAGCTGTGAAAATGCCCAAATTACAGCTACTAAATGTTTCTAAATTTATTAAATAAAAGTTGAACCTGAGGATTAAAAAAAAAAGAAAAACAACAACAAAAAAACAGACAGAACGTACTGGAAGTTGTCCACATCTTGGCAGATAGGAGCAGGCAGGTTTTCATCCTTCAGTGCTTTACTGTCTCTACAGGAAACAAAAAAAATTACAATAGTTATGACCAATTAGAGCAGAGAACAATAAAAAAAAAAAATTTAAATAATAAAAAAAAACCTCACTCAGGTCGAGCGCCAGATGATTTATCGCTTTTCTTCTCTGACGAGGTGCTGAAGTCGACTCCACCCAAACCCACGCTGGGCGCCGACGCAACAGGAGCCGTGGCCACTGTGGAGGACGAGAGCAACCCTCCTAAAGTCAGACCTCCGCCGAGAGTCGACTGTCCGAGACCTGAAACACAGCGAGAGTCCGACAGGTCAAAGAACTTCACACAGACAGCAACATGATGTTTAATTAATTTAAGAGCTGGAGGAGCCTCAGGATCAGAAATCAAGCAATATCTACAAAAAAACAAAACAAACTTCATCTTACTTAATGCAGAGAAAGCGCGCGTGAGGCCTGCGAGTTCACGGGAACGACTTATTTCTATGAAATGACGCCGCACACGTCGTTTCCAACGACCAATCATAGGCTTGGTCATGCAGTGCTGTCTTCGACCAAGTTTCCCCAGTTTCCATGTTTTTCTCATAAACCAGGAAACTTTATTGAAACGCGGTCTCTGCATTATGCTATTACGGATACGAGCTCCTAGCTGCCTCATGGCGTCTTGAATCTCGAATGAGGTGCGCAGGCGTGGCCACAAGGGAACCTGGAAGTAATAGTGTAGGACACGTAACAAAAGAGAACAGAAGAATCGAGGAGACCCGAGGCGCAACGCTGAGTGATAGCAAAAAAAAAAAAAAAAAAAAACAACTTTACAGGGAAAACGATGCAAATTGGAAAAAAGTGAAGTCAAAATCAATGGAACGCAATAAGCTTCATTTTCGACCACCTTTCGTTGTTTCCTTTATCAAAATGGTGGAGAAACGGATCGCCGCTTCAAGTCTATCAGGATGTAACGTAAAATACGACGCTTCTGAGAAACGTCGGCTCGGACTCTCCGGATCCCGGGTGAGTGACTCGCGCACTAACAACCTGCAACCGACTGCAAAGACGAGCAAACTAGCTAAACTAGCTAAACTAGCTAAATCAATCATAGTAAAACTCGACATTTATTAGCTAAACCATCGTGAACACGGACATGCGTTTTTTTTTTTTATCAGATATCTCATCAATCCCAGTAAAACTCGACATTTATTAGGTTTTTTTTTTAATCATGAAGGGGTATAACACTTACAATCAGCGTAATAAAATATGAAAAGTAAGAAAAAGTGAATTAATAACACGTTCGTGAACAACTTTAACACCGACTCTCCGATACAGGAAGTAGGAAAATAAATAAATAAATAATTAGACGTCGAGTATGAGCAACATTTTGGGAAGAACTAAAAAAAAAAACGTCCCATTTCCTTCATTTCTATCCGTTCACGCGTACACAAAAGATTGCAAATCTGTAGGTTTAAAGTCGACCTAGATGAACTCCTCTTCACTCCATCCCTAGCATTAATAATTCCCAGGAAATGATCGGGAGGCTCATGTGCGAACAGGAGCTGATACTTTACCTGGACGCAGCAGGATGACTTCCATATTTATCTGATGATGTGCTGAGAACTTTACATTTTAAAACATTTTTAAAAATTAGTCCAAAGTGCCAACATGGTGAACAAGAGAATCCATGCAGGCAGAGAGAGAGAGGAAAAAAAAAAAAAAAAAAAAATCCCAGAGCTGATCTGATATTTAACCGCAAAAAATATATATAAAAATTCGTACACAGCAACGGCTGAACCGTAGACGGAGGCATCTCCGAGTTAATGCACGGAAAAAGAAGACAAACGTGAACAAAAAAGAGAAAGAAGAAGAGGAACTAGAGAAGCTTGCGGAAGTCAGCGTGTGAGGACAAAATCTTTTGTTAATCAAACTTCACGCTATCTGATTCCTGACGTAAATGCAAATCAGCAGGAGACTCTGAGGTGCAACGTGGTGCAAGAACAACAAAGCCATGAGAACAGCTGCGATTTATTTCTTTCATCACTTTAATTAACTCTGCTGTTTACGTCTGAATACGTGGCCTCGTGTTAGGACGACGACCAGAACCCAGTTTAGTGAGTCAACTTTCTCTACAAACAACGACAACAAGTTATCATGGATGATCACGTCACCTTTAATCCTTTTCAAAGCACAGAAGACATTGTATATTTTAAAAAAATTCAGATGTTCTAATATATTAAAGCCTATAATGGAGCTTTCAGACCAATTAGTCTGTTCGTTTGATCCAAATCAGATGAAATTGATTCCTTTGAATCAAATGCGATTTGATTTTGCAAAACTAAACAAAACCAAAAAGCTGAGTGACGTGTACGGCATGAAGGCTTTTCTGCAGCGCTACAGCTCTGTTGTTTGGCTCAGTTCGCAATCTGTGTCTTAAAAAAATATCTCTAAAAACTACTTCTACAACCCAAAAACACAGGGAACGTTTGACTGACTTCCTGGAGCTGAGTCGATTCAGAGTCAAATTGCTTTCAGCTCACTTGGAAGTGTGACTGCTGAGTTCTCACCTGTTGAGCCCGAGCTGGAGAAGAGCGAGGAGCCGAGGCTGAGCCCGGTGGCTGGAGCCGAGGAAGCGGCTCCTCCTCCCAGGTTGAGCGAGAACCCCGTGGATGATCCGCTCGGAGGCGCTGACGAGGTGATGACGGAGCCCAGAGACAGACCGGTGGCTGCCGGGGCCGAGGTGGTGCTGGTGGCGCTCAGAGAAAATGGACTCGCCGAAGCCGCCGGTTTTCCGAAACCGAAGCCGAAGCCCGTGGAGGCGGCGGCGGCGGTGGAGGCGGCGGGAGCTCCTGAGAAACGAGACGTCTGTAAATCATTCCACTTCAACAACACTCTCTAAAGAAGACTGATCATGTACAACTTTTATAAAATAACCCAAAACGACTTTCCACGCCAGTATACCTCTGTTTATTGAGGTCACGTTCCCGTACAGCAGGAACCAAAAGTCATAAGAGAACAATGCTTTATTATTTAAATGTTTTTGAAGACACTAAAAACACCTCCGAGCGATTCACGGGTTAGATTTGAATCGCTGAATCAAATCGCTTTCGAATCAACATGACTCGGAATCGACTCGGTGTCGACTCACATCCAGTGACTCGCTCAGAAATGACGCCACTGTGTTTTCTTATAAATTACAGCTTACCTAAGGTGAGGCCAGTCGACGGTGCAGCAGCCCCTATAAGCAAACAGAAACAATAATCAGAATTTAAAAAAATATTTTAATAAAAAACAATTACAGTGGTTATTAAGTGGATCTGACCTATCAGAGATCAGTGGTGGTGTGAACAGCGCTCATACCTGAGGCAGGTGTGTTAAAAGAGAAGCCGGTTGCAGGTTTCTGGGCGAACAGTCCGCTGCCGAGGCCCAGAGCCGAGCTGGTGGTGGTGGTGGTCGCGGCGGCGGTGGCGGTGGTGCTGGAGGTGGCTGCACCCAGACCACCGAAGCTGAAGCCACCGGTTCCTGAAGCAGGGTTGCTGGAGGAAGCGGAAACGATTTCACGTTAATGGAGGTTAAAGCCGTTTCCTGGGAGAACAACTGCAAATGAAGTGACGTGTTTCGGGTTCCGGTATCTAATACACGCAGATTTAATCGCTAGATAAATTAACACGCGTAAATTAAATTTACGCTTCCCTGTAACGCAGTTTGTAAAAAAGATGCAGTTGTCCGTCTTCACGCTCTCCGGTCGGTAGCTGTTGTACGACTAAGATTAAATTCTGGAGAAAACCGAGGAACAATTTGTTGCATAGTTTACGTATTTCCTAAAACAGTGTACAGACATTCGCTTAGGATGACGTCAGGGTCTTTCATTCCTTCACACACAGGGGTTCTTTTAAAAATGCGGCATGGTCTTGACATCTTAAAACAGAAAAGCGTTTGTCCGGAGATCACAAGCTCGAATCCTGACCATGACAAAACTGTGCTCTCTGAGTGGGAGGAGCCTACTCTCTCTGCCTGTCAATCACAGAGACGCTAGCCAATCACATCATCTCATCTCATGTATGTGGAAGAGGGCAGACAGCACATTCCTTGTCTGAATTTACAAATATAAACTTATTGATTATTAGAATATATTGCACAATAAGGATACCTTATAGAATTATAAAATGCGCATTACTATTACTTTCTTTTTAAAATTATTATTAAAAGAAGTATCTAATATGCAAATAAGGGCAGTTTAATGAGCTAATCCAGTCATTATCATATTAAAATACATGTTAAATTTTTTTTGATGCACATTCTGATATCTGTAGAGGAAAAATAAATCTTTTGTGCGTTAGATGACTTTAGAGACTAAATTTAGTAAAACACTGGTTAGTTAACCGGTTACTCAGTCCTCATACCTGGCCACTCCTCCAAAAGAAAAGCCTCCGGTGTTAGTGGGACCAAAATTAAACCCCGACATTTTTTATTACTTATATTACTTATGTGTTTTGTTTGTTTTTCAGACTAAGGCGCGAGCTGGATATAAAAGCAGCAGGAGCTAAGAGCTAGCTAACAATGCTAGCGTTCCATCACTGCGTCCTCGTGCGGGCCCAAAGAGACCTTTTTTAGCTTCGAAAAAAAGGTTTAAACTACAAACCCCGACGATTAAATACCACACTCGCAATGCCTACGACAAAAGAAGTAAGCACTTTGTGGAAATGACGCGTTATTTTTTTTATAAATAATAAAATCTGCACGAATTTCCGAGTTTCCGCGCTCAATGTTTCTTCTTGAGGATTTTCTTTTGCAGCTCGTTAGCGCCCCCAGTGTCCTGGAAGATATAATGAACACTATAGCTATTTCCTGTTTCTAGCTATTACTAGCTATACAAAAAAAAATGTTTAATTTATAAATACAAAAACAAATCATTCTCAGATAACTCATTTTCAAACGTCATCAATTCAGCCAATATTTATTTTGTCTTGCAAGCCCCGCCCAAGTAGGAAGTACAAACCGGAAGCTAAATGAGACCTTTTTTTCCCACCCGTATTTACAGGCAAACCCCGCCTTCTGCGCGATGACGCGCTCGCGCATCCGCAGCTCGGATTGGACAATATGCTTTTAATCGTCAACTCGTTATCCAATCATAGGGCAGAAACCGGAAAACAGTTGGCAAAGAAAAAACAAACCCAAACAGCGGTTGAGCGACATCAGAAACAGAGATTATTCATTGGGTGTTGCTTTTTTAGAGAGGCAGCTGAAATTTCATTGCTTTTTTCATGTGCGATCTTATCTGTTTACAGCATCTTTTGTTTCTTAATACGTGATTAAAACAACAACAACAACAACAGCACCCCAGTGGGCTGATGGAGCACATAAGGACCCCGAAGGTAACGAGCTGAAAAATACACGTTAAATGAGTTAAATGAGAAAATGGCGGTTTATTTAACATTAACAACACAGTCAGCTTGGGGTTTAATGAACTCTAATATAAATAAATTCAGAGTCAGTAATCGTATTAATTGAAATGAGTTCCCTGGATGACATGATGCAGAAATGTCACTGCACAACATTAGCTAGCGAGCACTGTTATTAGCTGTTAGCTTAATTTATTTAACTTTACCCTTAACTTTTTCTTTTTTAATGTCTCTCTACTACTTTTGACGACTTTCTATCACTTTTCCCTTCTCTTTTTTTCTTACTCTAGCTTGCTGTTTGTTGTTCTTTTAGCGAAAAAAATATCCCAGAGGCCGAAAAGTCAGGCTGCGTCCCAAATCAATCTCTATTCCCTATATAAAGTGCACTATACAGACTGAAAACGCAGGGATTTTACACACTACATAGTGCACTAGACTGTGGATTGGGCAGAAACCCAGTTCTGCATGCACTTGGATGGATATGCTGATCGATAATCGCCTAACATTTTATCGCGGTTTGTGATAATATTGAGATATTACGTATAAAATTAAATTCAAATTTTATTTATCAGATACACACACACGCACACACATACACAGTACGACGTGTAGTGAGATGTTTTTACGGCTGTCCGTGATATAAAATAGACTTAAAATCAGGTTGTAAATATATTAGGTAAACAAATCGGAATGACATCACAATGTCGGAATTACTAATTACTAACTGGAAGCTTGGATTTATTTATTATTTTTTAGAAAACCTAAAATTAGGCGTCATTAGACCAATTAAAGCCTTGATAAAAGGCTAAAACTGTGAGCAC
This sequence comes from Pangasius djambal, assembly GCA_022985145.1. NCBI lineage: Eukaryota > Metazoa > Chordata > Actinopteri > Siluriformes > Pangasiidae > Pangasius > Pangasius djambal. The sequence continues at coordinate 18,733,193 of CM040996.1, forward strand.
GGATGATTAAATCCTACTTGTAGCATGGTCTGTCTGAATACTCGATTCTGATTGGCTGGGAAGTCTGTGTTGAATGCGCAAGTCGTTCTAGTCAGTTTAATCAAATTAATTAACGCGCTGCCTATAAACAACTGTAACCATAGCAACATACAGACACACACACACAAAATCTCTTTCTCTAATAACTACTTATTATAATTTATTCAAATAAATGTAATCTTATTGCACTACTTTATCTCAGTGTATGATTTAGAGCAGAATTCTAGATCTAAAGACCCGTATATATAAAATAACTAACGAAAATTAACCGTTATTTTTATCCTTTCGGTCAAATTTTGCTCCACAAACATCAATGACAGCTTTAAATCATCAGTGCTGGCAAGTGACCGCGGTATAAACGCGATAATCCACAGCCAGGTGTGCGTTACACAGAGATAATCCTCGGCCAGGTGTGCGTTACACAGAGACGATCCACGGCCAGGTGTGCGTTACACAGAGATAATCCTCGGCCAGGTGTGCGTTACACGAGTGTAATGCACTCCGCTTCACGTCAGGTGGTTCTTACTAACGCACACCTGGCCGATCATTATCCCTTAGTAACGCACACCTGGCCGAGGATTGTGTCTTAGTAACGCACACCTGGCCGAGGATTGTGTCTTAGTAACGCACACCTGGCCGAGGATTATCCCTTAGTAACGCACACCTGGCCGAGGATTGTGTCTTAGTAACGCACACCTGGCCGAGGATT
>CM040996.1:18739447-18755142 GCA_022985145.1 Pangasius djambal
TGCTGCAGTCCATCAGCAAAGCCAACCACAACAACCGCTTCGTCTACGTCATGGACACGCGGCCTAAGGTACGCGCACACACACACACACACACATACATACATATATATATATATATATATATATATATATATATATATATATATATATATATATATATATATATATATATATATACAGACACACACACAAAACAATGACACATTTAGTGGTAAACACTCTTAAACATAACGGAGCTAGGAAGCGTTTCTTTAGAGCGATTCCACAGAAGAACAGTTTTTAATTCTGTAAACTTTTGGAATATTAATTTTCCTCCACAAAGATCTGGAATGTTATTCTTCATGTTACTGTAAAAGTGTGAAATTTTTGACCAGGTCATTAAAGCTCTGCTCTGAACGTGTTTCAGTTAAACGCACTGGCCAATCGGGCGGCGGGGAAAGGCTACGAGAACGAGGACAACTACTCCAACATCCGCTTCCAGTTCGTGGGCATCGAGAACATCCACGTGATGAGAGCCAGCCTACAGAAGCTTCTGGAAGGTCTCCAGAAAGAAAAGAGATTTTTTTTTTTTTAATTTAAAAAATGTTGCCTTATGTGTCTTATATCAGCTTTTTTTTTATCCCTCTCTCTCCGTCTCTCTCTCTCTCTCTCTCTCTCTCTCTCAGTGGTTGGTACTCGTGGTCTCTCCGTGACCGAGTTCCTGGTAGGACTTGAAAGCAGCGGCTGGTTGCGTCACATCAAAGCGATTGTTGACGCTGCCATCTTCCTCACAAAGGTCAGATAACACACTCCAGGATTAAGAATAATATTTACATTAACATTTAATTATTAACGAATTATAAATCGACCATATTTACATCCAGTGGAAATGTTCAGACCCCAGAGCTGTGGATTGTATGTATGTTATTGATGTTATTGTTGTTATTTATGTTGCAGGCGGTGACAGTAGAGGGCGCCAGTGTGCTGGTTCACTGCTCAGACGGCTGGGATCGCACGGCTCAGGTCTGCTCGCTGGGCGCGCTGCTCATGGACCCTTACTACCGCACCATCAAAGGCTTCATGGTACGAGCTCAACTCTACTCTACTCTATAGAAATATTCCAGATTCAGAGAATTCCAGCAATAAGACTGCATGCAGTTGGACAGTTTAAAGGTGCGGTCAGTGATTTCTAATTCAGGACAGTGTGTGTGTAACGATTTGTAAGTTTCTCCTTAATAAAATTGAATGAAATATCTGCTCAGAGGAGAAACTCTGGTCTCTGAGGTGTCCCAAGAGAAACACCACATCAAATGGACCAATAGCATCCAACCAATCAGGACGAGGGAACCGAGACGGACATCGACCTCCTGCTCAAAATCATCACAGGCATCACATGTTTTGGGGGCGTGGCTTTGGAGGGAGTGTTTACACTTGTTTGAATTTTATGTTTCAAACCGGCAACGCTACGTGGACCATCAGCTCTCCATCCGAACATCTGAACACATGTTCCTGTACTAAACATTCAGGAACTCTAACTTCGGCATCACACGTTTTTGGGGGCGTGGCTTCAGAGGGAACCCGTATGGGCGGAGCCGCATTCGTTAGAGGGTTATGTTTCAATTCATTTAAACCTTACTCCAAAATCACTGACTGTACCTTTAAAACACTTGTGTGAATTTATTGAGTAATCTTTTAGTTATATGCAATAGGAAGAAAAATTTGGTAAATAAACAGGTAGCTGGGATTCTGTGTCTGATATTCAGCTCAGTTTTTCTTCTCAGCAACAAATTTTCCTCTTCTCCCGTTCTCCAAGGTGCTGATCGAGAAAGACTGGATCTCCTTCGGACACAAGTTTGCAGACAGGTGTGTGTATGAGCACAAGTGTGTGTGTGTGTGTGTGTGTGTGTGTGTGTGTGTGTGTGTGTGTGTGTGTGTGTGTTTGTGTGTCTTCTCTCTCTCACTGATGTCTCTTCATGACCTCCTCAGGTGCGACCAGTTGGACGGCGACCCGAAGGAGGTATCTCCCATCTTCACGCAGTTCCTGGAGAGTGTGTGGCAGCTGACGGAGCAGTTCCCGCAGGCCTTCCAGTTCAGCGAGTGGTTCCTCATCCAGATCCACGAGCACGTGCACTCGTGTCAGTTCGGAAACTTCCTGGGGAACAACCAGCGGCAGAGAGAGGAGCTGCAGTGAGTGTGTGGGAGCACATGAGAAACGAATATTTAACGAATACTCCAGTATTCAACACTGTTTAAAAACTGCTGTATAAATGAATGAGAGGGTTAGGGTTAGTGTTAGTGTGCCCTTAGAGCGATATTACTTTAAGAAGTGAAGATCAATTTCCAAAAGAAATGTATTGCTGTATTTTTTTTTTTAGGGGCTGAATCTCATAGTGTTCTGTTAGACATGTAGTGAGCGTTTATAGTGGACAGGAAGCCATTTGGTGTTCAACCAGCTTTAAAAAGTTGCTGAAGGTGCTTTTTAGGTGATTACATACCTACCTTGTGTGTGTGTGTGTGTGTTTGCAGGTTAAAAGAGAGGACGTACTCCTTGTGGGCTCATCTGTTAAGCGAGCAGCAGAATTTCCTCAACCCTCTGTACAGCCCGAGTTTCGCAGAATCACACCCGGTCCTGGAGCCTTCCACACAGCCCTGGAACTTTAAGTACGCTCCCTACATCATAATTTCATCTCACAAAAATATAAATTACGCTTCTGGAGGCACTTAACACCTCACTGTGTTCTGATTATTGATGGTTTGTGTGTAAAAATACATGCACACTGGATGACACATGCAAAAAAAAGTGTGCAAACTAATTTAAAAACAGGCTCTGCAGAGGATTGCGTCTTTCACATGAGCAGAATAGCACGTATTTTGCTTGAATGAATATGCAAATTAGGGTGTTTCTGCGTAAAAGTACAAAATAGAGGGCGGAGTCATTGCAAATAGGTTAATTTAGCACTGTAAGGCGATTTATTGCAGCCTGAAAGAGATTATGTGTAAATGAACACAACTGAAGGGCAGGTATTAAATTTTCAGAACGAAGGATTATGTCAATTTTAAAGTTATAAATTAAAATATAGCTTGATATCTGCTTGCTGTTGCGCTGCTCGGGAGCCTGGAGGAATTTAATGATTTCCTGTGTGTTTTTGTGCCTCAGGTTTTGGAGAAACATGTACCACCAGTTTGACCGCTCCATGCATCCACGCCAGTCGATCCTCAAACACACTCTTGCGCTTAAGGAAAGCAACAAGGAACTGGAGAACACGGTGCGAGGCCTGCAAGAAGTGAGTAGATATCTCCTGACCTTGCTTAATAGTCCATGACGGACGTCTTACCAGCTTTCTGCTTTCTCTCTGCAGAAGCTGCAGAAGTTCGGAGTGAGCACGTCTCCTCTGAACCACCAGAAGGAGCGCAGTATTCCTTCCCGGCCGCGGTCTCTCATCCTCGGAGCTCCGGTCAGCCGAAAGGAGGCGCAGCAGGACGAAGACGAGGAGGAGGAGATTTATGGAGAAGAGGCGCTGGAGGAAGAGGACGATATCCCACCCAGCAGCAGCGGAGAACGGACAGTAGAGGGCAGCAGTGCCTCAGAGAACGGCTACACGGAGCTGCAAGGCTCGTTCGGCTCCAAGAGCGAGCCGGCTGTCGTCAGTCTGGAGTTCGGAGTGGCCCGAATGACCTGCTGAGGCTCGCTGGAGGACTGAAATGTGTATATTGGTCAGGATCAGTGATGAGAGATAGATGAAGAACATACGTGCGAGTGTGTGCGAGTGTGTGTCTGAATATTTGGCATCAGCGAGGCTGTGAGCATACGTGATGACTGCCATGTGTAAAAAAAATAAAAATAAAAAGAAGAATGTGTTCTCTAATGTAAATCCAGTATAGATGAGCTGTGTGTCATAGTCCAGAATGACAGGAGATTAATTTTTTTTAAAGAATGTTAATAGCACCTAAAGAAGAAAATTAAATGTTTAAACAAAGAGGATGGAAAGAATCCAGCTAAAATCTGTCTTTATTTGCTTTCTCACCGATTAATCTGTTTGAAGGGGTGGGTTGGGGAGTCTCCTCTTCAGGTCTGCTGATGGACTTGGCCAATCTAAAACCTTCTACTTTTTCTGCTGATGAAGTCCGTTGTTGTGTTGCAGTGTGTTTTGGGTCGTTGTCTTGCTGCATGATGAAGTTCCTCCCGATTAGATTGGATGCGTTTCTCTGTAAATTGGCAGAGATGAGCATCATGAGTTCCAGAAGCATCCATGCAAGCCCAAGCCATGACACTACCTCCACCATGCTTGACCAATGAGCAGATCATGAGCAGATCCTTTCCTTCGTTACACTTTGGCCTTTCCGTCGCTTTGGTTTGTTTCCAGACCTATTGATTGATTGTTTTAATCAATCTAACAGGGCACACCTGGGCAACACGAAACACCTCTCAGTCACATTCCAATATTTTTGACCACTTGGAAAAATTCAAACAAACGGTCTCATGTTTTAAGTTGTTTAATACATCTAGATGTAAATATCAGGAAATGAAAGCTGAAGTTCTGATCTATCGTCTCATAGTCATCTTTTGATCTCAAACCCAAATGTCTTCAGTGTGTAACGAAAACAAATGAATTGGCCTTGCTGTTCCAATACTTTCGGAGGGGGCTGTATATGCATGTGCAAAGGGGCGGAGCTTGAAACATGCTTGCAGAAAATCTATCTGAGGAGAGTCTGCAAAGTCGCGAGCGTGGAAACGTGCTCAGCTAAAAATCTTAGCAGAGGGGTGTGTGCAAAGGGGGCGGAGCCAGAAGGAGAGCATAGAAAACACATAAATCATTGTGGAGCTGGTAATAAATAAAAACAAAATGATAAATTATTTTGTGATATGAACAATTGAATGGTTAACAATAGTACTTTTGTGTAGTGTGTCCAGCATCTTTGTGAATTTCAGTCCAGTTATCTGGAATAAACTGCCGTCTGTGCGATACTGCATAAAGGCCCCTCAACCTTCAGATGGGGACAAACTGAAGATTGATGTCTATAAACCCACAAAATGCCTTCAACACTGTGCTGCCTGCTGAACTGTGAGCCTCGACAGTCACGCATCGTTAGCGAAGTTCGCAGAGGTCAGCGTTCAGGGTCATAGTTATCAGTGATCATCTACATTTGCAATAAATCACAGACCCATCGATATCGACCACAAACGAGTCACATCCATCACCATCAACCCCAACATGGTTAAGAGTCTCTGAGGAGAGCGTGGACTCCGAACCCAGGCGGGGAATTTTCTTCTAAAATCCCCAGAGTGATTATTGCTCCTGAACCATGGAGACTTTTGTCTCAGACTGTAATAGGATTATAGAGAAGATTAAGGCATTGTGCAACATTCTAAAGCACAACTCCAGTGTTTTTCAACCTAATCTCTACAAACCGAGTCTGTAGTGTGTGTGTGTGTGTGTGTGTGTGCAACATTTTTCCAAGCTGAGAAATTAATAGTTATCCTGCTACTCTAAACTCACTTACAGTGGAAGTCGAAGGCAGATGTTACACTCTGTCAGTAAAGAAAATGCTTAAAATGCTTCAGCCCTCTAGCTGTTTCACAGGAAACACAGTGAGAGAAAGAGTCTTCACACTATTCTCTGGACTTTTCTCCAGGTTTTCAGTTTCTCTGTAACATCTAGGGAAGGAGTCTCCAGTGCCAGCGCTTTTTGTAACAGTCACAGGTAAAGCTGTAAGTTTTCGACATCTTCAGGACAGAGGAGTTTATGCTTTAAAGGTTACGCATTAAATGTAACTAAACAGATTTTTTTAAAAAAAGCACAACATGTCATTCTTTAGAAATAAAAACTGTAATCATTGTCAAATTGCTGTCGTATAAGAGGAATAAAACACTTTGTGATGAAATGTTATAGGATAATAATCAGCTTCAGGGTGGTAACAGTAACTCCACTTCATCACACCACCCAACTGATGATTATTTTCCTATATCAGTACAACACACAGAGGTTTATTCCTTATTTAAACATCCAGAGAGGACGTTCTGTCAATCTGATGCAAAAGCCACGATCTTGGATAAGCACGTCAACATTCAGTATTTTATATTTTAGCTCATCGAAACAACAAGGATGAATTCTATACAGTAAATAAAACAAAGCTCGAATCCTTATAACTAAACGCCGTGTGTTACGCCATACAGCTTCAGCATGTGACCGCGTGAATGTTAATGTGGGAATTAGGACCTGATTAACATAATGAACAATTGCGTGTCTGTGTGTAACCTTGTTAAGAAGACATAAATCTTCTGAATGTAGGGATACAGACCTCGCACAGTCAAGCACACCCCCAGCGATGACTGTTCAAATGTACAAGACGCTCATACAATCCCACGATGCACTGCTTTATAATTACAAATCAAATTTGGTGTTTCAGAGCTTTTTGTGCTCGTCCCTTAGCGCTCTGGACACCAACACGATAAAATATCTAGGAACAAAAAATAGTTTTGGAGACATTCTTAATTTAGGTTTATAGTCCGATTAAAATTTTTTGATGACTCATCCTGTACTCATCTTGCTTTCATCCAATTAAATGCTCTCTAGAGTGTATAAGTCCCGCCCCCGGGACATGTAGTGCACTACAGAAGCAGCTTGTGAGCAAAAAACATGGTTCGTTGGTGTGTTTTTGGATGTTTGTCATCCTGCACACTATTTCCTTTTCCTACAGAAATAAAGAGGGCGGAGTTTGTGCGAGTTGGCGAGCAACTTGGTGCCGTTCCATGCCGGAATGACGCTACCTCAGACTAATGGAGAATTCTGTCTTTATACACAGTCTCCTTCAGTAAGAGTCAGTGATGTCATTTTGTCTACAGCTCAGATGCGTCAGATGTCTCTCTGCAACACCGCCGACGCTCAGCCTCGTCTCAATCACGTACGCAGGGACTCTGAACACAAACGGCATCTCGTCCTCTTGGTTTTATCGCTTGTTTTTGGTGGTTTTCAGTGTTTATTCCTTACATCCATCGAACGTCTCATCTCATCTCTCAGTAGCGAAGAAGGGAATTCTGATTCTTTGCAGTGAGTCAGATCATTTGATTCAGCTCAACAACAGGAGTCGACTCTTTCAGCTCCCAAACAGCTCGCTGCCATTTTGTCAAAGTTTGCATTGAGAATGTTCTTGCGAATAAACAATGACGTAGGGGACGTATGTCACATGTTTCCAAGCTATCTATGAACACAAAGGGCATTCATGTGTGCTCTGGATGTTCAGCTAAACGTTCAGGGCCGAGTCAAACAGCCGAGTGACTCATCACTACTGCACACGGCTGATTAATGAATCAGCAAATTCCTAATCAGATTTAAAGCAGCAACAGGTTGCAAAATGATTTCAAAGAAAATAATATCAAGAGAGTAGGAGCTTTAATTCAGCAGATACACACAAGCATTGCGGATCTGAGAGAAAAGAGGCTAGCCGAGGATAACTGATGCATGCACACCATCTATTACCCGTCTATTCTCTCCCTTCTAAACACATCTGTGTCTGTTCATCAGTAGGCTTTATGTTGAACGTTGATGCCGTTTGAAAGCTGAGAGCACAACAGGAGGAGTCACTGAATAATCTTTAGAATTTCGAGTGTACAAATAGAGCAGCGCTATTAACTCACACACAAATGGTACCTCCTGCTCTATTATTCTGTTTTTCCATTCAGCCTTTATGGAGCACTTTGCCCTCGGCACTGACAGAGACAGCGATGTTCTACTGCCGAGACGGAGCGAGCCTCACAAACATTGTTGCTTCATCCTGTACTGTTAATTCTGATTATATACGCAGATGTTTTTGGTCAAACCAAAGTCGGAAATTTCACAGGCTTTCTCAGTACTTCTGTATTACACTGATTTAAGGGAGGAGCTACATATCATCTTAGAATGTGAGGTCACAATATAAGTCCAGTGCGTTGGACCAATCAGGTCTAATATTGTCAGGGATTTATAGAGGAGGCAGATGCAAAGTGCAGATTTGTAATTTGAACGAAACACAACAAACACAGAAAGTGTAGACTAAAAACACACTGTGAAAAATAACATCTTAGCAAGTGGAAATATTTTGAATATAGTCAGATTCATCTAATATTTCCTATTATAAGATTACAATTAACCAAATGTAAGATTATTAAACCTATCTCTAGACATTTTTACTCATTTCAAACTTTACATTTTGTTCTATTGGCAGATCGTTCTGCTTCTTTCTAGAAATAAATGCTTAAAATGAGCAAAAATGATCTGCCAATAGACTATTTCAAGCTTGGAATTAGTACAAATGTCTAGAAATAGGTTTTAATAATCTTATATTTGGTTTGTTGTTATCTTCTAAAAGGAAATACCACATAAATTTGAATATTTTCAAGATATTTTCACTTGTTAAGATTTCACAGAGCAGGAACTAGGATTTCAAAGTAGAAAGACAGGAATGGACTAGAGAACATAACAAATTCAAGACCACGAAAGACAAAAGCGAGACATTGAGTGGACGTGTCTTAAATACTCATGCTCATTAACCAAAACGTGACACAGGTGCAAACAGTCATGTGACGTGATCCAGTGAGGTGCAGTGGCTGATGGGAAACGTAGTCAAGCACCAACTTCGGCGTAACCATGACAGATATGGAAATTATTAAAGGTTTGGTACTTTGTGGTAGCTGGAAACCTGTAGCTAATGTTACAGATAGCTGGCGTTAAACAAATTGTGGTTGTTATGGTAAAGTTATAGTTGGACAGGTTTGCCTGCTGTAAATAAATTTCTGAGAAAATTGTCTAAATCCTAGACTTTGAGACTGAATTCCCGCTCATCAAGATGTCAGGAGGGATATGGAGTTTTACAAATTGTATGTTTATACATAATTCATAGATTCTTGAATCAATGGGCGGGTATTAAAAGCCACAAACCAGCGGTTCTGGCTACCTCAGGCTCCTGAACCCCGAAACAGAGATTGTACAGACTTACACACAGTGACAGTTATTAGAAATGGGTTAAGAACCTGTTAATTAGGGCACAGGACACTCCTTCCTGCCTGCATGCCTCACAGAACACTGACAGAAATGTCATTTGTTATTTGTCATTTGCACAGGGCCACCCACTGACCTGGAGACCAAAATGCTTTCAAATGAATGAATGAATGAATGAATGAATGGATGGATGATTTGGACAGTAAAGAGAATGTGGTCAGGAGGAGAAACCTCTCTGTTCAGGGTGTATTAACTGCAGCCATTGTTTCAGTGAGATGAAAGAAGGGGTCCGTCTTTAAAAGCCTGGAGATGGAGGAGGGAGTTAAAAGGCAACAAGGGGTTAAAGAGCTGAAGGGTTCAGCCAAGGTACTCAGTAGGACACCAAGGAAAAACAAAAACACACACAAAAAAGAAGATATAAAGCTAGCAGACTGCTAGTCGGAAAGTAACTTATTATTTAAATCACTCAGGAGTTGGAATGTCCGCTTCAGTGACTCTTTTAATCTGTAATGAAGAATCATGAACGGTTACAGAAACCGACACCAAACCCCAAAACCTTTAATCTATAACTTGATTTTAATTCTCAAAGCCGTTACAGCACCAGAGTTGAGTGTAACCGAAGTCACCCTGTGCCCATATGCTGAAGGCAGATGGCCTGAGCTTTAAGTGATGAGATGACCACATGGAAGACGATCAAGCAGTCCGGGCGAGGTCCGGATCGTCGACAAGAACAGCATCTTAATCTCATTTAAATTTCATAAGGCAATACTGAGAGCCATTTCTAGAGTGCATGTGTGTGTGTGCTGGGAAAAGACAGCAAAATACTTTTCTAAATAAGCTTTATCCTATGCTACTTTATCCCTATAAATTCTCCAGTTATTTGTTTTATTCAAATCCCATGACCCCGTGTTATTCTACACTGAAGCTTTTTGTTTCAGTGGGATTTTCTCTAGTGCTGATTGCACTAGAGATGTGGGTTAAAATGACTGAAAGAAAAGCTCTTTGTTTTCTCTTTTTTGCATGTTCACAAGGAAACACATCTCATGTTTCCTCCACATCTGGTGACAAACACGGTACATATCCACCTCACTGTGGGACGGAAGATATACTGTGTATGGATATATATACACACACTGGACAGGGAAATGAATAACGAGGAGAAGGATCTGCGACGCTGACAGGGTGAAGAAGGGGGAGGTGGGAATGGTGGAGGCGGAGGGAAAAGAGCCCTGGCTTGCCTCTAACGCTGACGAAAGCAGCTTAGCCCTCCCAGTTACCATAGAGACCGTCATGAGCAGCTGCCAGAGAAAGAGAGCGAGAGAAAAGCACACCAACAGGCGAAAGCAGGAGGCAGAACCACAGAGAGAGAAAGAGAGAGAGAGAGAGTCAGAGTGACGGAGTAAAGGATAATAAAAGGAGTTAGAAAGAATAGTGAAGCAGCCGTAATGGAAATACAGATCAGTTGCAGTGAACCGCCTTCGTGCGACCCACAGCCATCCGGAAAGATCAACAAAGCTGCCTTCAAACTGTTCGGCAAGCGCAGGTCCGGCAGCGGTATGCCGAGCATCTTCTCCATCAGGAACAAAGGGGACGCAACTGACAAGGAGCTCGTTAGGAGCAAAACCCACGATGGCTTAACGACAACAGATGAGCTGTCCGAGTTGGAGGGCCACGGGAAAGAAGAGTCAGCCAGCAGTGACCATCTGAACAGTGCCGCTGCTGCTCCTGTGTGTAATGCCATCACCAAGTCTTTCAGCTTCTTCTCCTTGCTGCGGCGCAACAGCTCTCGCATTGGTGACAGGGCGGCTACGCTGGGGCAAAGAGGACGTGGGCTGAAGGGGCTGTTCAACAGCATACGTTGGCGCCGTAAACCTCCGTCACGTGACAATTCAATCGAAATCCAGGACATTGTCAAAGAAACGAAAGGAGTTGATCTGATCTTGTCTTGCAGTTCCAAAAACGCGGACGTAGAAAATGTGATGCTTACGCGGGAGCCCCCGATACAAATATTACAAGACAATGCTGAGACCTGGACGAAACCCGCTTTGCAGGATAGTAATGAGGAATGTGCGAAGAGTTCATCTGCTCTGGTGCAACCAGTTGCTGAGGAGTCTCCAGCTCCGTCTCCGCTCACTGTTCAGACACAGGAACCTCTCAGAGCCAAACATGGCAGTCCAGCCCATCTTGCTTCCATGACACCTCCGCAGGATCACAGCTCGGTCGACCCACCATCTGAGGATCGCCTGTGCTCCATGTTCACTGACGTCACTTCGCTCAAAAGCTTCGATTCATTAACCGGTTGCGGGGACATCATTGCTGATCCAGAAGAGGACTCCGGGAACGGAGGCAGTGTCACCAGCAGTGGAACAGGAAGCAGCAATGGGGGGCTCCAAGTAAGCGCTGAGAGATGTTCCCCGGCTAAACCTCCCCTTCCTCCACAAGTGACTGGTCTAATATCAATGTCCACGTACACGCCGTCCCGTCATCGAGTCTGTCCACCGACTAAAACTCCACAAGGCAGCGGGATAGTGGCCTACATGGGTGGTGGAGAGGAAATGGCCAGTCCGGAAGGCGTGGATGATGCAGATATGCAAGGACTTTGGCACATGCTCCCTCAGAAAGGGGAGGATTCCCCAGCTCTACCTCACCTGCCAACACGGCAGGACAAACGACCTCCTCAGGTAAAAAGTCTGGGGCTTAGTAAGATTCCTGTGAGTGGAAGCAGCAGAGTAGGCAAACAACAACAGCAGCAGCTGACTCGCCCTTCTCCTCCACCCATTGATAAAGATCTCCAGGATGTCCCACCCAGTGACGAGGGCTACTGGGACTCTCCGACACCCGGACCAGAGGACGAGGACAGCGGCTTCCTGCAGCGCGACGGCCTACCGAGGGATAGCTGCTCAGGAGATGCGCTTTATGACCTCTACGACCTCGACAGTCCTGGCACTGTCGGCTCAGATGACGATGACACGATTTCACCTACACCTTCTACGGGTGACCTGAATATGACTCCGCCTTCTCAGAAACCGTCTTGTTCTTCCTTCCGTTCCATTAAGGGCAGCACAAGTCTTCCACGAGAGTCTAAGATTCCCATCAGCGTGAGGCAAAAGCCGCCTTCTCACTCTTCCAGCCAGGGGGCGTTGTCCTCTCCAGTCAGCCCGACCTCGAGCAACCCTTCAGACCCTTCGTCAAAGACTAACACGCCACCTCGCACTCGTATTCCTGTCTCCAAGGTTCCAGTCCGCTCCTCAGGCAACAAAAACACAAAGGTGGCACAAACCAGGAAGGAGAACTGATCAAAATGTAAGTTTCAAGCCAAAATGACTGTATTTTGATACAACTAACAATTCCCACAGTCCACCGAGGACGTTGCACCTTGAATCGATGATGTACCTGATGTATTGTAACATGCCACATATTACACATAACATAATTCGTGCATATGTAGAAAAGATATGTAAAATGATTACACGACTTCACTACCTAACTTGTGCAAAGAAAGCGATGAATTTAAGAATGTTTTGTAAAAAATCTTTCATCTGTACCTGTCCCACTGGAGATACTCTTCTTCCTGAAACAGCAAGAAATGAGAGCAAAGAGTCTTTGGCTGTACTTCATGAAAAAACAAAACAAAACAAAACAAAACAAAACAACCCTCGTGGAAACACAGCTGCAAACACCGTCTCTCTGGGAATTACATGAAAATAGCCACTTCGAATACCCGGAAACCAAACTCCTCAATCAGGATCAGGGAACGCAATCTTCATTTGAGATGCTCCTCTTTTTTTACCAATTGAAACAACTTCCTAAAACGTCTTTTTTATACATTGAGTTCTTCCTGACGTCTTTCATACTCTTTTTCTATAAGAAAAGCTTCACTGTGGACGCTAATTATTCTGGGATTTTAAAACACTTGCAAAAAATGTAGGACGGATTAAAACAAGCGAAAAAAGGGTCCCGAGTGCTGTCATGCTAACGCTTGGCTTCCACATCACTTTGATTTTGATTACTACACTGGAGATCTGAATGTAGCACGCCATCACAACAACATCCACACGCTCTTCATGCTCATGAAGGAGAGAGAGAGAGAGAGAGAGAGAGAGAGAGAGGAAGACAAGTCTGGGGGGTCAAAGGTCAACCGTCTTGCCGTCCTCAGGGACGCTGTAGTCTCTCGTCGTTCTGGATTTTTTTTCTTTCAAAGCAGCGTTACGGTCCAAACAAACATTAGCACAATAACATCACCGTCAATACTGAATGTTTTTGTACTGTTATTTTTAGAATCACTACTGAGAATCGTTTGTTTTAGTTGTAACAACTTTCCTGTTATTGTTTTTTTCCCCTTCATTTTCTTATTCTGTTTCACTAATTTATGAATAAAACATGCTGTGAGTACGATGAGGCAGCGACTCCAGACTTGTGAATGCGCGACTGTCCGTTTCACACACACCACACACCCACGTGGGCGGAGTTACTGTTATCACCCTGAAGTCGATTATCTGTGTTTTATTCCTCTTACACCGCAGCAATTTGTTAACGATTACAACTTTTTCTTTAGAATAACAGATTGTACTTTTTATCCATTTGTAGTTACGTGCAATGTTGCGGAACGTCCATGAAACGAGTTAGTTCCTGTTGTCACTTATGTTATAGCAGCTATAAACCGTCGTTCCCTCATCAGCCTCTCTTCTCTCTCTCTCTTAAAGATAAAAACGCAGCTTGTGACGTTACTGAGAAACCGCAAAGAAGCGTAAACTCCTCTGTCCTGTAGATTTCGGAAAACTTAAAGTTACAGCTTTTGTACTTCTGACTGAATCCAGAATCAGAATCCTTGAATTTCACTGGTCTTGAACACAGAACTAATAAAGCAAAGAGTGTGTGTGTGTGTGTGTGCTGAATGTAGATGAGATGGAGGGGTTTTAAATGTAGAGCAGTGCTTGTTGCATGTGTGGTGTGTGTGTGTGTGTGTTTGTGTGGTGATTTGGTACAGTCCACACTGTAATGGTGCTTTCTCACTCTGCTTTATGTAAAGGGCTTATGTAATACCATGACATTCATCCCTGAAAACCTGCCAGACCGGTGTGTGTGTGTGTGTGTGTGTGTGTGTGTGTATGTGTGTGTGTGTGTTTGGCTGTTTCTGTAGCTACCATGCTTTGTTAGATCAGTGTTGTATAAAGCTGCGCTTGATCTTTAATTGGGTCGTTGTATATCGAGCTTGCCAGGCGTTACCCAGATTAATTGTGTCTTTCATTAACCTCCATTTGTGTGTGTGTGTGTGTGTGTGTGTGTGTGTGTGTGTGTGTGGGTACGTGTGTGACTAATGTGAGGTGCCCTAGTTTTCTGTGAACAGAGACTAAAACAGTCAGAGCCCAAAAGAAAATTAATTCTATACAAACAAGCTACTCTATGGCACACTGCACATGAACAATCATTGATATGGTTTTAGGTATACTTTACATTTTTTTATAAAGTAAGATGACGTTTATTTTATTTAACATTCCTGGAAGGAGTCTCCAGTGTCAGCGCTTTGTAACAGTCAGAGGTAAAGCTGTAAAGTTAAGTTTTCTGACATCTTCAGCACAGAGGAGTTTACGCTTCTTTGCGGTTTCTCGGTAACACGACGAGCATAAGAGAGAAAATGTGTCATTCTTTTACAGATTAAAAAAATTGTACAAAATTGTAATTGTTGGAAATTTGCTGTGGTGTAAAAGAAATAAACACTTCGGGACATGCTGTTAGAGGAAAAACATGCAGTGTGTCAACTGCTAAAGGTGAAACACAACAGAAGCAAAATGTAAAGAAATGAAGAGCCACATATTATCATTGAAACAATTGCAAACTGCTCAGTATAATCATAAAATTATTATTATCATCATCATCATCATGGATGAATAAATGAATAAAATAATTAAAAAATAATCCTGTTTATCCACTACATGTCAGTGTGTGTGTATGTGTGTGTGTGTGTGTGTGTGTGGACCCATATGGACGGTAAAGTGGGGCGATTATGCCTGACAGCTGAGACGAGACAGAGGTGGGGTGAGAAGCTGTTGCTTGAGTCCTCATTAGCCTCGGACCCCACCTGAGTGCCAGACGGGTTCCTCAGGGCCCGAGCTGCTCCCACTCCGCGTCCGGCTCTCGGGGAGGCCCAATTAATGAGCTCCTGCTGGAGAAAATCGGTACTGAGGCCAGAAATGAGCAGTCAGGGGACCAGTGTCTTGCTGTGCTTTTAATAAAAAACACTGTATCTGGTGTTTGTCTGAGCACGTTCATGTGTGTGTGTGTGTGTGTGTGTGTGTGTGTGTGTGTGTGTGTGTGTGTGTGTGTGTGTGTTCTGAGAGATTTGGCCAGGGTGAAATATTGAATCTGCTCACCAAATAGCAAAAAAAAAATTAAAAATAGATATGGATGCAGAAAACTGTACAAGCTGTTGAGAGAGAGAGAGAGAGAGAGAGAGAGAGAGAGAGAGTAAGACACAGAAAGAGAGAGAGAGACAGAGAGAGAGAGAGTTAGAGACAGAGAGAGAGAGAGCGAGAGAGAGAGACACAGAGAGAGAGAGAGACACACACACAGAGAGAGAGAGAGAGAGAGTTAGACACAGAAAGGGAGAGAGAGAGACACACACACACACACAGAGAGAGAGAGAGAGAGTTAGAGAGAGAGTAAGACACAGAAAGAGAGAGAGAGACACAGACAGAGAGAGAGAGAGAGTTAGAGACAGAGAGAGAGAGAGAGACACAGAGA
>CM040996.1:18755242-18858711 GCA_022985145.1 Pangasius djambal
GAGAGAGAGAGAGAGAGAGAGAGAGAGAGAGAGAACTGTGTAGGTGAAACCAAAAAGCAGAAATGTCAGCTGATTCTAAAGCGCTATTCGGACAGGTTTAGTTTTCCATCGGTTAAGTAATGTTGCTGGAGGACGTCTGTAGTAATTGTGATAAATTCTCATGGCATAAGTGATCTCTGTAAAAATCACAGACATGGGCATGTCTTCAAGACGTACGGATGATCGTCACACTAAAAATTCCATGCGCACTACACATCTCTTTCTAACACAAACCGATTGTTTTGTCCTTTATTATAAGTGCTTGTTGTAGGGGGCGTGGCCATGCTCGATCCTGAGTAGGTCACATGACCAGAATATGTATCTAGGAGCTCCTTTTAAACGTCATCTATATTTTATTGTTCTGCATTTTTAACTTAGATAGAAAAGTGAAGAGTGTGTTTATACTGAAGGAAAAGTGTGACGTCTTTTCCCACAGGATATAAGGCTTTATCTTTCAGACGGGAAATACAGTCCGTTTTACCTGCAGTTATTTTTACTGCTCACTTTATAGAAGGTAATGAACACAATGTGCAGTCTGTAAAAAGAAGACATGAAACGATGGACCTCGGATGTGACTAAAATACAGAGATGCTCCGGCAATAATTACATTACGCACCTCCAGACGGAAAACTAACCCCGTCCGAATAAGGCTTTACACGTAGCTCGAGTGAAACAGTGGCTTCACACACGACGTGTTAAAGAACGTGTCCTATTTTCCCTTAAAGAACGTTTTTCATTAACGAGAGTCCAAATTAAGCTCTAATGATCTCAGCTGAACCTCAGTTTTAGAAAGCGACACTTTCTCACTCGTCCCTGAGGAAAATGTGAACTAGTTCCTGAACGTTCGCGCACAGCTTCAGGCCCTGAAAAGTGCACGATGATTATGGAAAATTACAGAATTTCCGTCACTTTCCGTCTCTGTGGGCTTGGAGGAGAGGATGATTTAGCTGAAAAACGAAGAAGTGACACACAAGCTGGTTGCAGATCCTGTTGTGTGTGTGTGTGTGTGTGTGTGTTTGCCAGCCATTGAAAACATGCACCCTTCTTTCACAGGCTTGTCCCACTACATACATCTCCATGGCAACCTCAGTAGGTCAGCCAATCAGAAGTGGAGGTGGGGTTTGACGATATGCAGCGGCCGTGTGGTTTGGTGTGTGTCTGGCGCAAAGTGTGAAGCACGTGCACACATCCCCTCGAGTGCAAGCAAGAAGTAAAACATACATTTTTTTTCAATATATATTTCTCTTTTTTCCTGCAATCTCAGGAGATTAACACACACACGCACACACACACACACACACACACACACACACACACGACGCAAAAAGCTTCTTGACCGTCATTCTCATTCTTTAGAGAAAAAAAATACTCCTGCTACTATATCAGCTTGTGTTTTTCTTTCCTCACAGTGCAAAGAGTAGAGCGTCAGATGATGATGTCACTTCCTGTGCTTCACTTGTGATACACTAAAATGTTTGTTGCATCTTCATCAATAATTCATCCACATCCATCTCTGTATTCCATAAATCATTTACACTAAGTGGGGGGGGGGACAAGGACACGTGTGTGTGTGTGTGTGTGTGGAGAGAGAGAGAGAGAAAAATATATTTTATTGTGAGTCTGTTTGGAAAAAATGCATGCACACACACACACACACACACACACACACACACACACGCACACACACATGCACACACACACGTTTGTACATTTGTGCATGTAACTGAGAAACCGCAATGAAGCGTAAACTCCTCTGTCCTGAAGACGTCAGAAAACTTAAAGTTACAGCTTCACCTCTGACTGTTACAAAGCGCTGACACTGGAGACTCCTTCCATAAATGTTACATAAACATCTCTTTACTCTTGCGATTAAAAAAAACTCTATTGAAAAGAGGACTTCTTCTTCTTCTTCTTCTTCTTAATAATGAGTATTTATTTTAATGAGTAATAATGAGTATTAATTAAATTTAATTAATTAATTCTTTTCCATATTTAAACACCTAGAAAGCAAAATAAACTGTGATTGTTTCATGCAGCAGCAACAACAACAACAAAAATTAAGTGAAGGAATAATTGTAAAAATCCAGAAATTGGTTTCCTGATTTGGTTTTAATCATCATTCGGTTTTAATTTCAGGGTTTTGCTCAGGAACATTCATTCTGATTAAAATATAATAAATACAATAAAAAATAAGTCTTTTCACAAAGCAGAGAAAAGCTGTATGACTGGCAGCCACACACACACACACACACACACACACACACACACACACACACACACAGCTCTTTACTGGCTCGGTTAAATCATTCCTCTTTTAGCATGACAGTCTCTAAATTATAGCACCAACCCCCTAAAACGTGTCATGATGTCCCATTAGCTAAAGAAATCCTGATGAAATATTCACGCTTCACAGAGCAGAAATTCCATCCATCCAGCCGTCCATCTTCACATCACGATGCTACTCTAACCGTAGGCCAGCGTTCCCCCGGGATCAGTCGTAAAATAAACGACAAGATCCCCATATGTGTTCCCTCAGAGCCCTGTCTCCTCGTGAGAAGCTCCTCCGTCGCTGCCTCAGTACCGCACAGGACGAGAGGTCAGAGTCAGCCTCGCCTCGCCCTGCCTCGCCTCGCCCTGCCTCGCCTCGCCTCGCCTGAACACGCTTCAGAATGAAATGAAAGACGAGACGGATGAGAATTTACGCTTTTTGAGGTTTCTCGGGAACTTAGCAAGTTAAATAATATGCAAAAAATGGTACTTATTGGTGTGGTATAAGAGGAATAAAACACTTTGAGGATGTGATTGTTTTCCTGTAACAGCATGACACCGAGTGTTTTATTCCTTACTTATAAACATTATAAACTACTTTCATGATCGTTTAACTCTTTATAAGTCATAAATAAATTATAAAATAGGTTTTAAAGTCCAGTCTGGGACTCATTGCTGCGCTCCTCGTTTGTGTATCTCTCACGGGTTCACACTGAAAAAACACACAACGCGATAAAAAATAAGCGCGCAGGCTTCCGTAGGCTTGTCTTTGTGTCCTGATTTTATTGTTTTGGATGCAAAAATACAGGTGCATGCAGAGTAACAACATAAATAACAATTAAAAATACGAAAATTCAATCCGTTTAGTGAAATATACAGCAGAGAAAAGCATTCAGAGGCTTATGCTTATTATTATTCTTATGCTTCTTATTATTATTCACCCATTATTGGAGTGTCTCAGACTCTTACTGCCCCCTGCTGGTGATGTGTGTGTGCAGTGAAGAGTTCCGAGTTTTCCAAATGATCCCAGCTGAGAAAAATGACATTTCTAATGGAAACTGGATTAATGGCTTCGACATTTTCTCCATCAGTATGTAATTATTTTTTACAGTTAATAGAAACCATTAGTGCAGTTTTTTGTTTTTTTAGGAAGTGTTTATTTTTTGCAGCAGGGATTCAGGTGAAAACTGTGAGCCTTAAAATGAGCCTTAAAAGCTTTGGACAATATTTTAGAATATATTTCATTTTCAAATATATAAAAACATACACAGAGAAAGTAATATACACTTTACTAGAGCAACTGGGATACAGAACTACTACTGTTTCTCCTTTCTATTAAAAAAAATTATATTTATAAAGTGTTAAAAGGTGGTTTCTAACCAAAATGACAGATCCTGCATACTCAGTAATTCCAATATTGACACGATAAAATGGTGCTCATTTTCTAAAATATGAATTACTGCTGGATTTCCAGAGCATCTGGCAACATAAGCCAAAGAAATCACCAAAAAAATGAAAGCATACATCTTTTAGCACCTTTCGTTAATGTGAAGATTACAAAACTAAAACTATAGTCTCGATTCTGACACACACTCCGGTCATATGTCTGTACACACACTATATAGTGTGTAATTCTATGTGAATTCTTTGGTATTTAAAAAGAACAGAGTTAAAGGTGCAGTCTGGAATTTCTTTAGCGCCCCCTGCTGTCTGAAAGGTGATCTGCAATTGCAGTGAAAACATGTTATTCCCTAAAACCGACAATAATTCCTTTAAATATGTACACCTTGTTTGTTGCTTTATTAGGGAAAAGGGGTGGGGCTAAGCGCGTCTCTTCTGACTTGTAGGCGGAGCTAATTTCCAAGGCTGAAATCAAGAAACTTGCCATGGAAATATCACAAACAATTTTTCTAACGTATCTTCAAAATTATCACAGGGTTTCAGACACTTTTGAAAATTACAGACTACAACTTTAATGTTGCTGTTGACCTGTGCATCCCTGAGGATCAACACACACACACACACACACACACACACACACACACACACTAAAATGTAGTCAGTTCCTCATGAAACACAACGTGAAAGATGACGCTGTGTTTAAACGTTCAGTCACGTGCATGTGATGTCACAACCATTCAGAGTCCTTCATTTCGGGTGACATGTGACCAAGGCACAGGAAGATCAGTTTCTCCAGCAGCTGAAATCCGAAGGCACTTTAGGTAACCAAAAAAAAAACAAAAACAAAAACAAAAACAAAACAGCTGTACGAAACCTTTAGACTGCACACGGTTCGCACTAGGATGTAATGCAGTGACGATGCTGGTCACATGATCCGTCCACGCGAAAACGACAGGATCGTCGATAAAGTCTTTAAAGGCAGACACACACACACACACACACACACACACACACACTCAGGCTGAAATCACGACACACGTTTAAATCATGAACTGCGTGTATCCCTCTGCTCCTGTGACGATGACGTCCATCCAGATCCGCATGGCCTCGGGAGACGGAGCCACCATGTAGTACACACGATCGTGAGTCTTTACGCTGAACGTTAATGACGGATTCGGGCTCTGAGGAGAAGAAATGGAGAAATAACACAGTACTGCCACCATGTGGTGTCAAAGTGTAATGCAGAAAACAAATAACTGAAAACTAGACTTGTCGCGATTATCGATTACTCCCAGGTCATGATTTCCCATTAAATAAAAATCTCATTTAATGAGTTAATCTTGAAGAACAGATATAAAAAAAACAGACACAAAGAAAACATAGTGTTGTGTGTTATGTTATGAGTGGCGCTGTTGAGTATCATTATGTTTACATGTAATTTTTTAAATTTAAAATTTAAAATTAACAAAGAAAAAAATCGAGTAATACGGTTGAAGTCAGATGTTTACATACACCTTAAATACATTTAAACTCAATTTTTCACAATTCCTGACATTTAATCGTAGAAAACATTCCCTGTCTTAGGCCAGATAGGATCATTACTATATTTTAAGAATGTGAAATGTCAGAGTAGAGAGAATGATATATTTCAGTTTTTATTTCTTTCCTCCCAGTGGGTCAGAAGTTC
Source organism: Pangasius djambal (assembly GCA_022985145.1). Classification (NCBI taxonomy): domain Eukaryota; kingdom Metazoa; phylum Chordata; class Actinopteri; order Siluriformes; family Pangasiidae; genus Pangasius; species Pangasius djambal. Next base: position 18,760,638 of record CM040996.1, read on the forward strand.
ACAGACACTTGGGTAGTATTTGGTAGCTGATGTTTCGGGCAGCCTTCCACAAGCTTTTGCTGGAATTTTGGCCCATTCCTCCAGACAGATCTGGTGTCACTGAGTCAGGTTAGCAGGCCTACTTGCTCACAAACGCTTTTTCAGTTCTGCCCACAAATGTTCTATCAGATTGAGGTCAGGGCTTTGTTATGGCGACTCTGATACCTTGACTTTGTTGTCAACTTTGGAGGTATGTTTGGGGTCATTGTCCATTTGGAAGATCTATTTGTGACTGAGCTTTAACATCCTGCCTGATGTCTTGAGATGTTCCTTCAATATATCCACACAATCTTCCTTCCTCATGATCTCACATATCTATTTTGTGAAGTGCACCAGTCCCTCCTGCAGCAAAGCACCCCCACAGCATGATGCTGCCACCCCCATGCTTCATGGCTGGGATGGTGTTCTCTGGCTTGCAAGCCTCATCCTTTTTCTTCCAAACATAACAATGGCCATTATTATTATAACAGTTAAATTTTTGTTTCATCAGACCAGAGGACATTTCTCCAAACAGTAAGATCTTTGTCCTCGTGCATGTGCAAAGCTTTTTTATGGCAGTTTTGGAGCAGTGGCTTCTTCTTCCTTGTTGAACAGTCTTTCAGGTTATGCTGATGTAGGACTAATTTTACTGTGGATATAGATACTTGCGTAGTTTCCTCCAGCATCTTCACAAGGTCCTTTGCTGTTGGGGATTGATTTGCACTTTTCGCACCAAACTACGTTCATCTCTAGGAGATAGAATGCATCTCCTTCCTGAGCGGTATGATGGCTCCGTGGTCCCGTGGCGTTTATACTTGCATACTATTGTTTGTACAGATGAACGTGATACCTTCAGGCTCGTGGAGGTCCACAATGTTTTTCTGAGTTCTTGGCTGATTTCTTTTGATTTTCCCATGATGTCAAGCAAAGAGGCACTGAGTTTGAAGGTAGGCCTTAAAACACATCCACAGGTAAACCTCCAATTTGCTCCAATTAACCAATTAGCCTATCAGAAGTTAATTAGCTAACTGCCTAAAGGCTTGACATTATTTTCTAGAACTTTCCAAGCCATATAAGGCACAGCTGCATAGTTGCACATATAAGGCAACTGTAAATTATTGTATGTGATATAATCAAGTAAAAGTCTGTCTGTAAACAATTGTTGGAAAAATTTTAGGTATTGAAAATTAATTGAAAAATTGTTCACAAGAATAAAAATAAACATGGTATCATCTCATTTCCTACCTTGTGTGCATTCTTTAAATGATCGTAATAGACCTCCTCTATGGCCTGGAAGTAGATCACTCCTTTCAGCTTCGCCTCGTGTTTATCTGTTACCACGGCAACAATACGACGTCAGGTTTGATAAGACTCGACACAAACGGGTATACGTCTAACCGTAGTGTGCGTTATTCTGACCTGCGTAGTAAGACAGCGTCCTGCGGTTACGGTCGAAGACGAACCAGCGCTTCTTCCACGTCTTGATCTTTCCTCCCATCTTGATGAGGAAGCCGCGGCACGTCTTCTCCGTGATGGAGATGTGGTAGCAAGTCTCGATGTTGTGTCCCGCCGACTCGATGTGGCCACGCAGGTCGAAGTCGTCCTTCCTCACAGGCAGGTAGCGGGTCAGCGGACGAGACTGTGAACAGGGGTCAAAGGTCAAATGTCAAGAGTGGAGAAGGTACGTAGTGTGTGATCATCGCTCAAGCAATGACTGAAAACATCTCTACATCAGGATCTATGAATATGCATGAATATGCAAATTAGAGATTCGATTTACATTCTCAGTTAACTTCAGTCAATCCTGTCAGAAAAATAGAATGTTACCGTGACAACCTCAGTTCTGTTCATCCCTAACAATAGCTATGTTAGCTAGTTAGGCTAAAATGCAGATCACATATTGGCTGTGATTGGTCCAAAGCAATGAAGCTTGTTTTTGTGACATCACAACTTGAGCTTATATGTAGCCCCGCCCCTCTTTGTACTTCTGTATATGCGTCTGCCTCTTTCTCACCTGAGCTCTCTGTTTCTCTCGTAGCTTCACCTCCCTCTCGATGAGCTTCTGTCGCCGACTCGTTTCCTCCTGCAGTCGTTTCTCCAGCTCTTCTCTCCTCCTGCGCTCCTCCTCCAGAGCCTGACGCCGTACCTCCATCTCTCGCTCCTGAACACACAAAAAAATTTAGTTGTGTGTACATTTTCTTGCCAAACTGAACAAAAAAATTCCCATCAGGTTTACAAACGTTCTCCTGATGTTCTTCATACTTGAGTGCGTTTGTTTGATAAACGCCAATCAGCCATTAATTCCCAAGCGTGTTCACGGCATTCACACTTAGCCACGCCCACAAAACACCATAAAAGGCCACAGAATGGCAACTATACAGTGACTCCTAAATCGTCCAATAATGCAGCTCAGCTACTGCAGCGCTGTCGACCGTAGACACACACTAACACACACACACATTACTTTTATTCTTAGTGACTCTCCTTATGTTTACATTTTTCACAAACTCAGGAGCGAAACACCAGATACGAACGTTTCACCCAACAAATGCCAAATTATTTTTGTGGCTGAAACAACTGCTCTAGTCTAATTGTTCTAGTCTTTAAAATGCTGCTATGTCATATGTCTTACTATGTAGTGAGCATACATAGTAAGTACAAAGATGTTTATGATTTAAGATAGTGGTTGTTTTTTGTTTTTTTTACGTGTAAAATCGAGCTAAATGTCAGCAAGATTAATAATTAAAAAAAATCTGAACATTTAGGATTAAAAAGAAAGAAATTTTCAGGATGCTCATTAATATTCAAATGTATTCAAATACTAAACCCTGCAAGTAACAACAATGTCAGATGCATTTTGTTAAACAAACCCGACAGCTCTACTCTAGTGTGTATGTTTTCACTGCCGGTTGTAACATTTTTACGTGTTCGTATAAATCGGTCGTATAAAACAAAACTATTTAAACACACACGTTATTGTCGGAGCTTTGCACGCACACAGCTGACGGCTTTTATTCTGAAGCCCCAGATTTAGCTTCATCAGCAACCTCTCGTGACGTGCTACAGGGAGAACGCCTGGTTTGCTGGTTTGTTTCTCTTTATGTTCGAGGTGTGGACTTTTAACCGTCAACAAGCTCACAGTTAAAGAGGAACTCTTTTTACACACAGGTTTGCGGCTCTCAGACGGAGTGGAGTCTGTGGCTGGTGCTGATGGATTCGGAGAACAGCGATTCAGAGAACGGTACGTACCCTGTGCTCCAGGAGTCGGTGTTTCTCGGCCTGAGCCTCCCTCAGCAGCCGCTCCATCTCCTCGATCTTGGCCACGTTGGTGGTGCTGGCGCTGCAGAAAACAAACAAAAAACAGCCGTGAGTTTCTGCACGGTTCCTGCAAACTTCCCACCCTACATCTCTACATGACACGCTACACGGAAGACGCAGGGCAACAAGTCCCGAAAAACTCCCCAAAATAAACCCATTGTTTTGAAGAGCGCAGGAGGAATCAATAAAGCCGGTCAGTGCTGGAACGCATTAGGAGTCCAGACCCAGATTCCGATGTTTTCCACTTTAAAACTTCAAATATAACACGTGGAACCCATCGAAGCGGCTCCGTCTCTCTCGAAATCCCTCCCTTCAAATACTTTTCCTACAAAACTCTTACAGTATCCTCCAAGCCTCCACCATCCCTCTGAGTCCAAACCTCAGCTTTGTCTCAAACTCAGCTCGTTGTGGAACCTTACCAGGCTTCCAAAATTATGCTGAACAAGGACTACATTCTAAAATAAGGAGTTCCATCTAGTTCCTTCTTCAGTTTGTTCCTCTGAAGGATCCTAAAAAACCCCACAACAGAATGTTTCCCTTTTAGCAATAATATAACCATTTCACAAAGCCAGAACTCTTAACCATCCAAAGAACCCTTGAGGAACCTCTCTTGTAAGACCATACACTGTTCCTGTACAGGTTCCTCGTGTGTTTTTTGTTTGACTGAGAAGAGGAACCATTAACATTACCAGAAGCAAACTACCCAATAATGATGGTATTTCAGCACAGCCAACATGAAGTCGTCATGAAGTGCTATCTAGAACATGTAAGGGTTCTTCTAAGGGTTAGTTGGTTTGCATGTACAGTATGACCCTTCTGCCAGGGGTTTCTGGAGCACAGGACCTGATTACTGCGCTGATTACTGTAAAGATCCTGGGTTCCTAAACAGTCTCTGGTTCCTAAAAAAGTTCCTAAAAAAGTTCCTGCGTTTCTGAAAGGCTTCCCTAGTCCCTGAAAAAGTTTTTACTAAAGTTTTTGCCTAATTTCCTAAAAAAAAAAATTCAGGTTCCTGGAAAACGTTTGCACCTTATGACCGAGTCTGGTACACAGTGCACCCTCACCATCACCTGATGTTGCATGGAGGAAAACGGTTCCTTTCAGCACTCTAAAGGGTTCTAAGGTTGCAAAAGAACGGCTTAGATTACAGTTATAGAAGGTTCCACCTAACACACCAAGGGTTCTTGGGTTTGAACCTCTAGGGATAAAGGCTCTGTGTAAAATCCTAAAACAAAAGTACCAAACAGAACTCCTTCTGAAAGGAAAAAAAGAAATTCCTGATGACTGGATGGATCATGAATTCCGTAAGTGGGATATTTCCTCTGAAGTGAGTGGCAGGTTTGAATCTGCTCTGAGCTCAGCTCCTTAAACACAACGTGCAGTTCTGATCTCTCAGCTGCGAGAGCACATGGAACCCTAAAATCCCCCCTAATTACAGGAGTACACAAGTACCCAGTTCTGTATAATCACAGCTGCATGGCTATAATCAGAGCTGCTGCTAGTTACTAACACGGACATCCACGCAAATGCAAAAACAAACCAGCGCAATCAGCACGCAGACATGACGGCAGCTCGCAAAACACGCCGTGGTTCCAGCAGACACGTAACAACACGTCTGACACGCATCTCCATCTACTCATCCGTCCCTCCCTCCATCCAACGTCGTGCTACAACCACACGATCAACAAACGCCAACGTCTGCATACATTCCTGCTCATCTTTCAGCGTCATCATCACGAAGCGTGTCCTTACCGACGTTCCTGAATCAGGACTGAATCCATATCCACGCTAGATCCTGGAGAAAACGCCACAGCACACAAAGACGTGCTGCACATACAACGGGCGCGAGACTCTGCTCTTGATTACATTCAAACTGAGGGAAAAAAATTCCCTAAATCTGTTTCCTCTAACTCCTGGTGTAATCTGAGCCCGCTGGTCCCGGGGTTGAGCTGAGTGATGGAGGGGGTGAAGAGCAGCGCGGCTCTTTCGAGTCCAGCACACGCTTTACATTAATCCAGCTCCAGGCCTCACACACATGAACAAGTTCAGCATAAACACACACGGCTCTCTGCCGCTCTGATGGATGGGCTCATAACGGCATGTGGCGTGTTTCCTTCTAAAAAAAAACTGAACCTCTGTCTGCTGGGGAAGATGGAGGAGACGGAGGAGAAGTGTGCATCCTAAAAGTTTCTTCAGTTTGCTTCTTATGTAAGCATGACATTAGACGAACCACCGGAACTTTTGTGCGGCGGAAACAACAATCTCTTTGACTATAATTACAAAAGTATGCTGGAGATGTTTTTAATTACGATTGCGACATGTGTGAGCGTCTGACCTGGAGACGTTGTCGGGCGAGCAGGCGGAGATGCTGGTCTCCATGCTGTCTGAGCTGTCCACGCTGAAGGTGTCAAAGCCGTTGTCACGGTAACCCATAGAGTCCAGGTAGACGTTGGACTGGGAGGCGGCGCGACCCCCGAGCTCAGTAAGTCTCAATCGGTGATCCTCGCCCACCAGCTGCTGACTGTGACCTGAGACACAAACAGGATAAAGCCTTATATACCAATTTAACAGTAATTCATTTCATTAATGCGGCTTCAGTGTGAACACAATGTGGAGTCGGAATCCAGTGTAGTCCAATTCCTGGGAAATTACCAGGACGCTCACGTGTGAACAGAAGCCGGGATATTGTCAGGAAAAACGATGATTATTCATTCTATGACACATTAGATCTTTTGAGGCAGCTGATTTAAAATCAGAAAGACAGACAGAAAGAGAGAAAGAGCGAGTGGAAAGGAGGGAGAGACAGACAGAGAGATAGAAAGAGAGACAGAGTTCTAAAGGGACATAAAGAAAGAAACAGAGAGAGACAAAGAGAGAGAGAGAGAAGGAGGGAGAGAGAGAGAGTAGTGAGGGGGTAAGAGAGTAAGGAAAACAGAATAGAGATGGTGAGAAAGTGCAGAGAAGGAAAACTGAGAAGTGCTGAAGAAGCAGAAGAGATAAAAACATGCAGTAAAGTGTGAGGATATTCTAAAACAACTGCAGAATCTTTAAAGCGATCTCTGTCTGGATTATCTAAGGTCCGTCCTCATCCCTCCTTCTTTCACTCGTTTACCTGATCTTCCAGTTGTGTCCTTTCCAGCCACATGTTCTCCATTACAGACAGGCAGCGCCGTGCTCACGACCTGAGCATGCGGCCCCTCGCTCTTCTCACACACACCAGCCACGGTGCAGCACACACGCACACACACGCACACACACACACACACACACACACACCGAACCTCCGAAAATCTGAACAACCAACACAAACCCAAACTCCAGAAGGTTCTAGCAGAAGCTCGGAGACTCAGCACCAGCGCAGCAGCACTAACGGATATGAAGCCCTACAGGAACCGTGATAGACATCAAAACGCTCAGAGAGAACCACTGACGGACCCGCCTCACTGATGAGTCGACTCCCGGGAATCCCAATTACACACACACACACACACACACACACACACACACACACACACACACACACACACACGCACGCACACAACGACTTTAGCCAATAAAGCAGGACATGAATGCATGTGAAATCCTAAATCATTCATTTATTTACATATAATTTCTTTATTATTTATTTATTCATTTTAAAAATAGCTAGAATATTTAATTTACTGTTTAGTTAATTAATGTATTATGATTTTTATTTAATGTATTAACTGAAAGAAAGGATCGCAGGGAAGAGGACAATTCAGCGTTTAGTCCATCAGGACATGAATGACTATCTGTAATAGCGTGAGAGAATTTCCTGCCTCTCATCATCTTCACCAACATTCCTCCACTATCGCAGTAAACGAATAAACAAATCCGGGAAGTGTAGGCACGTTTCTACGCCCGTAACCCTGCAAACAGGGCTCGATACGTACAGAAAGCCCCAAAAATTTTATATGATGAGAAATATAATACCAAATACTTGAAGCACTGAAACTGAGTGATCTAAAGGAACCATACAAATAAAGTTCTTCAAGAGGTTTGAACAACTGCTCCTTTGATTTTATGAAATAGGGTTTGGGAGAAATGTACACACGTTAAGCCTTTACAACACATTCATAAGCACTGCAGACATATTTATAAAGCAATAATGAATGATTTATGAAAGTATTCTGTTCAAATCTGTGAAATCAGAAGCTTTTTTTTATGATCTACACTTTGTCTTTACACGAAAGAGAGACAAAGGCATCATTCTGAGATGCGGTTTGAGATTTTTTTTTAGACAAAACTGCAGCGACTTTCAACTTAATCTGCGGAGAATCTGCCCTTTGACTTCTGTTAGAGTGAGTTTGCCGTGAACTCATTCATGCTTCTCTGTTTTTATTTCTCGGTGCAGGAAGACATTGAAATTCTGATCACTGGTAATCTCTCTCACACGTACACACGCCAGAGACAGTTTATAGACATCCAGAACAAAAAACACCGGAGTATTCCTTTAATCACATTCCATATGTTAACAATGTTAACATCAGCTACCGTGAGCATTACGCTGAGCTCCGATTCAGTCCTACCACTTCCACTTTTACAGTCGCCTCCAGGAAGGAGAGAATGAATGAAAACCCAGAATGAAATTAGGTCATGCTTTGGAAGAAAGTGATACAGTGTGTGTGTGTGTGTGTGTGTGTGTGTGCGTGTGTGAGATCCTCACCCTTGTGCATACGACGTGTGTCTGTGTCTTTAGGAGACACCGTGAGGACTCGGTTTAAGACGCTGCCACAGCTGGAGCTCTGCACTAAAGGCAGATGAGACTGAAAAAAAAAATAAAAATAAAAAAAGATCAGAGAACAAGCGTACCACAAGAATGCACATGTATGTACAGAGTGTGCATTTATAGGTGTGTATATATGAGACTCATATGTGTGTGTGTGTGTATATATGTGTGTGTTCTCACTTTAGGAGGCGTGTTGCGGCCCAGCGTAGCGCAGTTGAACTGAGAGCTGACTGCAGCCTGGGACTTTTTCCGAGGGAGCGTGTCGCACATGTGACCCTCCTTACCTAATCTTTTCCTTTCCTCCAGGCTTCGGAAATGCTGCGGAGAAACACAGAGGCACGGATCACTTAGACAAGGTTAAACACTCACACACACACACACACCTGTGTTTAATCTCACGCACGGTTTACCTGCCTGTGCCGTGAGTGTTTTTTGGCAGGGAGAGGAGGAGGAGGAGAAGGAGGAGAGTCAAGGAGAGGAGAAGGGCCAAGGAAGGTCACCATTTCCTCCGGCCAGTGCACGGAGACGGCTTTGGGGACGGAGCGAGAGCAGGAAGAGACGCAGAGCTTTGCAAAAAAAGATGAGTAGAAGAAGACAAAGTAGGGAAGAGCAGTAAAGGAGAGAGAGAGAGAGAGAGAGAGAGAGAGAGAGAGAAAAATCCTGAGCGCTATCTCAGCACACCATATCAGTGACTTTGAAGGGACGCAAATTCCGAAATTTTATTTAATAGGGCTGAAATAATTCCATAAAAGCTAAAATATTCGGTTGTCCCTTTATGGGAACTCTTTAAACGTTCCCCCAACAGTCGGAGAACCCTATGACAAAGAGTTTCCCTATCATAAATAACTCTTTATAACGTAACACTTAACCCGTTTTTAGATTTAATCAGAACCGAACTGACACATAATTTGTTTTTGTACCGCAAACAAAGTGTTTCCCAATCAGAAAGAACCCTTTCTCAAAGCTAAGAACACTTATTTATCCTTTAAAGAACCCTTGGTTTGTTCTAAGAGTGTGTGTGTATTAACTGAGTAAGTGTGTGGTAAATACTTTTTATCTTTTTAATTCTCTAACACACTCTTAGCAGGGCTCTTTAATGGTTCACTGGATAAATACGAGTTCTCAGGTCCTACAGAGAACCTTTAAGGGTTCCCCGAGAAAGCAAAGGAAACTTTAATGATGTTTCCTAAACTGTCTGCTCAAATCATTTTATCACTTGATGTAGAAAAAAGGGTTCAATAAAAGAGTTATTCATCTACTTTATTTACATAAGTTTTTAATGAAAAGAGCAGATCCTATTTTAAAAAAGGTTTAAATATATTCTACGTTCTACAAACTCTAAACGTGATTTCCGACTTTTTGGAGCCTGGAATGGTGTTCTATTGGTCATCTAGTGCACTACGTACCCTATGTAGTGAGCATGTTTAGTGAATAAGCCATTTTGGATTTAGTTAAAGATGCGGATGTTTACCCGAAACTCCGGCTGCCTAGGAAACCCTAGCTAATGCTATGAGCAAAATGAAAATAAATAGATTTAAAAAAAATGTTAAAAATGATTTTTGCTTCCTTGTGATTTTTTGTCTTTGCGTAATAACGGGACAGTTTTTCATTTCTCTGGTTATAAGGTGATATGAGTACACTACTGTAGTAGCTCCAGATAATGTTCTAACATTATAGAATATTCATGAATATTCAAATGAGCTCCAAAGCTAGAATGTTTAAAGCGAAAACAAATCCGACAGCGTAGTGTGTAAACGCAACGTCACACCTGAAGGTCCTCTCCTGAAGGGATGCTGCTGTCTTCGGGACTAGGGCTGGGTTCAGACCCAGAGCCGGGACGCTCAGGGGCATTGAGGTTGAAGGGGGCGGGGCTTGACTCGACCCCCAATTTCGCATAGAGTTCATTGATCTCACTCACTGTGACATAACCCTGGGGAACAGACCATTTGAACAATAGGGGGGGGAGAAGGAGAAATGCGCAGGGTTAAAAGAACAGACACGTTGGAGTCACAACGTTACAAGAGAGCGCAAGCATTAATGATAATCTTACGTGATGGAGAAAGAAAGAAAACGAAGCGTCACACGTTGGAAAAGAATTTTAGAAGATAAAATGAAGCAGGGGGTTAGAGGTGAAGGGGAGGAGACATGCAGCGCAGACGCAAACGCAAACACAGTCACAAAGCAGTACCTCAGCACTTTTAATGGACAGAAAGGAGAAGAGACAGGAAAAGGCCACGATATCAACAGGAAGTACTGAGAGATGGTGGGTGTGGCTAAGCTCGCTACAAGGCTGACATACATCAGCCAACAAGGAGCTGTCCTGGAACAACAGGGAAAGAAAAAGAGACCCCGTTTCCATGGTGATCTCTTAAGGGGCGTGTCCTTCTACAATAAAGCTTGCAGATGGAACCTTTAAACTTAAAAGCATGGATATGAAAAATATATGGATATTATTTATGTTAATTGGATAGCTAGCTAACAAATAATCACTAGCTATTAATATTTTAACGCTAGCTAGCTTTTTAAAGAGCTTGGATACTACGATGTTTTTAGAAACAAAAACGTAGGCAGGATTATCTCTGACTCGGAGTGGATTGGTCAGCGCAACGTGGCTGTTGCATGTAATTTGCATAAAATTAACCTTTTTTCTTTTAGCAATCAGGTTCGGGATTATCTCTGACTCTCACATCGTTGGAGTTGCAGTATTCAGGTTCTTGTTGCTTACAAACCCCTTTGCATGTTCTTTTGCAACTCCACTCTAAAAATATTTTGATACAGGTAGTTTTGATTGACAGATGATGTCACATCGTACCTCCTTCATACTGAGGGGGTTGACGGGGAAGCTCCGCCCCCCTGTGAGCTCGCTGTATTTTTTCTCCAGGTTGCTGAGATTCTCTTTTTCCTGTAAAAAAAAGTGAAGGAGAAACTTCAGTCAGCGAATGAGAGGCGACCAGTTCCACCTTCTTCCTGGTGTTTCTGCATCTCTCACCCGCTGCAGCATCATCTGCAGGTTGTTCTTCTCCTTCACGAAGCTCTCCTTCTCCTTTTGGGCCTGCTGGACTATCTGTGTGGACTGTTTCTTCAGCGCGAGCAACTTCTCCTACAGGGCAAAAAAAAAAGTGCAGACAAACACCAAATTATTTTTAAAATTGTTTTTAAATTTGACAAACGCACTTCACCATGTGTTTATATAACAAAAAAAATACAAAGGGCGTTGTTTTCTTAAGACAACAAATCACAAGGAGACCAAATTATCATTTTATCTTCATGTATTTGCTGATATTGTTGCCTTTGTGTCTTGATTTTATTCCAAATAAATCATTTCGAGCTGCACTAATGAATAAAAGGTGCTATATTGGTGCATGTTGGAACACATTTAGGATATAAACATTGTTTATTTTTTATATTTGTTAAAAAAAACTGATCCATAATTTGACAAGAGGATAAAGCAGCCATATATGACGTAGCTAGAAGTAGATAAGATGATAAACATTAAAGTGTGTATATTTTGCCTCAATATATGGAAAATTTGAATGGTAACACACACACACACACACACACACACACACACACACACACACACACACACACACACACACACACACACACACACACACACACACACACACACACACACATTAATGAGCCATGCCCATCTCATTCCTGAAATATAAACCTATAGAGCTCGGTCACAGCGGTATTTATGATGGTTGGGTTTCACTGAGGGATTCTGGGTAATGAGACTTCGGGAATGAAATGCTGCTTAAAAAAAATATTTGAATCAGATTAAATTCTTGGAGCAGAGATCAACATTTGACAATCTCATAGCTCTGTTGTGGGAAATGGTGAAAGCTCCGTTATGGGAAATGGTGAAAGTGCAATTTCTAAACTTTCTCAGTGCTTCTGTATGAAAAAGAAAATCAGGGGCGGGGCTACGCTTCAGAGCTACAGCTTCGGCTCCATCAAGTGTGGTATGCAAAGTCATTGTTGTCATGGTAACACTATGTCATATTCTTACGCTTTCAGCTGCTAGTAGATAAATAAATGAGGATACGAAGATGTAAAGCGAGACGCTGACATTGAAACCCCACTCGTATCCACCCGCTATTATGGGATGGCTGGAGGACATGGGGGACATTTTCTAATTTGCATATTCATGTGTAGTCACAGATCCTGGCATTCTTAATGAGGAGTAAAATTTCAGAGATGTTCCGATGCTATTTTTAGTTGCTACTTGTGCATTAATAGCATAGTAACCTATTTATTATTCTACGTGGAATACTTTAATCATTTCAAGGTCCAGCACTTTACTCTCAGCTGCTCACAGCCTTGACAAGGTTAAACATCAGAAGGTTAAACGTTTCTCATCGCCAAAGACACGAACATTCGCAAACAGGTCCTCTCCTGCCAGATGTCAGTCAAGCCTCGGCGGCTCTGTGTCTTTCCGCCGCTGACCTCTGACCTTTAAATGCATCACACACAACATGACTCTCCAGCAACATAAAAGCACAGCTGTCACTCCGTCCTGCTGCAGGCATAACTTTCACACGCTGCGTTTCATCACCTCTACACACACACACACACACACACACACTTCTCCCATTCCAGCTCATGCAGCCTGTGTGTATGTGTCGACGCACATAATTACACATCACGCAGGTGGACATGATGAGCGTGTGTATGATGCATGCAGCCACAGCAAGAAAAGCATTGCGAGGATTTAGTGTTTATGTAATTATTCAGAGAGAGCTAGCAAGCCAGCAAGCAAGAGTGTGTGAGAGAGCAAGAGAGAGAGAGAGAGAGAGAGAGAAGGAGGAGGAGGAGGAAGATGAAGGCTCCGTGTTCAGTACTGACCCTGGACAGCTGGAGGATGAGCTGCTCTTTCAGGGCTTCAGGACACGTGTCGAGCTGAGCGCGCTGCTCGGACAGCACTTCGGCCAGACGCTCGAGCTTTACCCGCTCAGCATCCAGCTGGGCTTTGTCCTTCACCGCGCGCACACACACACACACACACGCACGCACACACACACGCACAGGGCAGAGAGAGACAGACAGGGCAGAGGCGTTAGTGCAGGGGCAGGTGTGGAGGCTGGGGTTAGTCACTAACACCACCATCAGCAATGAAATGTGGAGGAAGAGAATGATGATGATGATGATGATGATGATGATGATGATGCAGATGAAGATGAGTGGTAATTATACGGAGTATAAAAGCAGAAAAATGAAAATGATTAGTGTGTATTAAGTTTTGCACCTTTTCCCATAGTCAGCTGTTGATAATGAGCAGCGGATGTTGGACGGTATAACAAACTTTTTATTTTTAACCTCACGTGTCTGAGTGATTTTGGACCACACACTGGCGCTGAACTTAATTCAGCTCCACATTTGAGTCAGTATCACACGGAAGAAAACAGAAGCTCAAAGTCAAAATCAAAATCCCTTCGTTTTGGACGAACTCTGCCTTTCAATGTCCAGCTTTACTAAGGAAGGAATAAACACTGTGCCTCATGCTGTTATAGTAAAATAATCAACGACAGGGCGGTGTGATGAAGCAGATTAACGGTTACCTCCCTAAAGTTGATTACTTAAAGTTACAGCTTTACCTCTGACTGTTACAGAGCGCTGACACTGGAGACTCCTTCCAAAAATGTTAAATAAACTTCTCCTTACTTAAAGAAAACTTCACCATAGCAATGTTTATGTGGAGCGTCCGCCGTACAGCGTCCCTGTGAATGAGCTGTTACTATAGAAACGATAACGTATTAGAACAAGCGCATTAATATAAACGTGTGATTTGCAGCTGCGCTACTGTCAGAGATGCTGATATAGGAAATTAATCAACACCTTCTGACCAATCAGAATCCAGAACTCAGCAGGACTGAGGTGTAATATTTCGTGTGCAGCCTGTAAATCGTCTTTTAAAATCTTGCAGTCAGAATGTCAGTGAGCTCGAGTGTTCAAACAGCTGAAGGCTTTGCTTTCCATACACACACACACACACACACACACACACATATGCACACACACACACACACACACACACACACACACACACCTTCTCAGTACACGATATATGACTCTAATAGGGTGTGAACTGGATAGATGTGGAGATTATCACCTGCGAGTGAGACTGATGAGCTGCCAGGAACTTTATGTGTGTGTGTGTGTGTGTGTGTGTGTGTGTGTGTGTGTGTGTGTGTGTGTGTGTTCAGTGAAATACCTGCGACTTTTGCGTCTGCACCTTCTTCTCCAAGTCGGCCATCTTGTCCTTCAGCTGCTCCAGAGCCTCTTTCTCCTGCTGCAGCTGAGCTGCCTCAGACTCCTGCTCGCCTTCTAACAGAGCGCGTTCCACCTCCATCTACACACACACACACACACACACACACACACACACACACACACACAGAGCTAAATTAGCATTCACAGTCAACTACAAATTTTACAGTCATCTCCAAAACTATTGGCACCCTTCATAAAAATGACCACGAGCAGACACCACGAAATGAGTAAACATTTGGAGACGTTCTAGAGTTTTATTTTAACGCAATATTTTTCACTCCTTTCAAAAGTATTAGCACCCCCCTCCCTCAAACATTTCCTTTCTGAGGAAGCACTTTGTTCCTTGGAGAGAAAAACATCACTGAGTCTCTTGCTGTGATGTCTTACAAGGTTGGACAACATTTCAATCTTGTTCAGAAATTGTAAATCATTTTATATAATTTTTTCCCCCCATTCTCCTGAAGGGTGCCAATAATTCTGAAGCTGACTCTACATACTAGCTCAGCTCACTTCTATGAGTATATTTAATAAAATAAATTCTTCTGGATCCAAATGCTGTAAACTTTCTGCAGTCAGCTACAGTTTTTGCTTTTTTGCTTTTTTAAAAGATGGTGATGTCATTAACAATCGGTAATAAATCCAGTTAAGACCAGAACGAGCTCACCGTCTGAGAGCCGTTTCACACAGCCATAAAAGGTCTAATTTTCTCTGGTTGGGATCTCATAAAGAAGCCACGTGCTGTAAAACTACTGACTACTAGAGGAAGCTCGGCTTCTGAGGGGAGAGAAATAAACTCCTCCTTCAGCAGAAGCAAACAGAACCTGAATCCACCAGTCCCTGGGGAAAGGGTACGAAATAAACAGAGCAAACTCCTACACTTGAGTCATGAATACTTTGTTTACATCAGAAGTAATCAGTCCATGTGCAAGCTTTCGGAATTTGCAGCAAAGTACAGCATCCAATTTTTGCATCCAAACTTATTTAGAAAAACTTACAGGGAAAAATCATCAATTAAATATAACTCCCTGACTCAACCACCGACTCCTTAAAGCGCCGAATCACTCACTCACCTGCCAACTGACTCACCCACTGACTCACTCAACCAATGACTCACTCACTCACTGACTCACTCAATCAGTGATTCACTCACCCACTGACTCACTCAACCAATGACTCACTCACTCACTGACTCACTCAATCAGTGATTCACTCACCTACTGACTCACTCAACCAGTGACTCACTCAACCAGTGATTCACTCACCCACTGACTCACTCAACCAATGATTCACTCACTCACTGACTCACTCAACCAGTGATTCACTCACCTACTGACTCACTCAACCAGTGACTCACTCAACCAGTGACTCACTCACCCACTGATGCACTCAACCAGTGATTCACTCACCCACTGACTCACCAAATCACTCACCAACTCTCCGAGTCACTCACCCATGACTCGCTCAGCCACAGACTCAATGACTCGCTTGACGACTTGCCAAATCACTCACCCACCCACTCTCTCAAACTCTGACACACTCAACCACAGACTTATTCAATCAACGACTCACTGAATCACTCACCATTAACAGACTCAATTAATCATCAACTCACTGACCATCTAACCAAGTCACTCACCGAATCACTCATCGAGTCACCGAATCACTCACCCACCAACTGTCTCAAACACTGACTCACTGAACCACAGAACCACAGAGACTCACTGAATCATCAACTCACCCACCGACTCATTAAATTACTCACCCACTAAGTCACTTAATGCATCGCTCACTGAGCCACTTACTCACTGAATCACTCTCCTATTCACTCACTCACTGAATCACTCGCCCACCAAATCACTTATCCAGTAAATCACTCACCATTCGAATCCCTCCCTTGCTCACCGAATCACTTGCTCACCAACTCAATTGCTTATTCACGAAATACTTACTTGTTCACCGAATCACTTCACTCACTCACTAAAACACTAATTTGCGGACTCACTCGCTTGTTCATCAAATCAACTCAGTTCTTTTCTGAATCACTCACTCATTCAATAAACCACTCCTTCACTCCCCCAAACAATCCCTCACTCACAGAATCCCTCTCTCACTCACTGAATCACTCCTTCACTCACTCACTCATTTACTCACTGAATCACTCACTTAGTCATTCAATCACCCACTGAATCATTCATTCACTCAGTAACTGAATCACTCTCTCACTCACTGAATCACTCACTCACTCATTCACTCACTCACTGAATCACTGATTCACTCAGTAACTGAATCACCATCTCACTCACTGAATCACTTATTCACTCACTCACTCACTCACTCACCCACTCACTCACTCACTCTCCCTAACTCAGCCGTCTTTACCTCTTGGACTGATTCGTCCATCTGGTTGTCCAGCTCTTTGATTTTCTGTTCCAGCTCCTCCATGTTGTTCAGCACCTGGATCCTCTCCTCTTCAATACGCGTCACTTCCTGCTTCAGCCGCACTTCCTCCTCCTCGGGTGCCTGCTGATGACATCACATCCTCAGTAGTCCCATCACATTTACGAATAATGAACAAAGAGTTAGGAATTTATTTTTTTTCTTCTGTTGACCTTCTCTATTAATTTTATAATAAAGGTATATCTGTAGTGTAATAATGAAAATGTGCAGAAATGTTTCGACATTCAGCAGACTGGAAAATTCCATTTCTGTCTAAATTTTAGACTGCAAAAGGAAGATATAAACAAACAAACAAACAAACAAACAAACAAACAAATAAATAAATATGTAAATCAACAAGCTTTAGTGATAGTAACTCAGATCAGAGCCTAATGACTCAAAAATGATGCTGCAGTAATTTTTTTCATAAATTATTGTATGCGTATTATGTAAAATGTGCAAATAACATTATTAAGCAAATCCTATTAAACTTAACATTGTGGCCATTACTGCACAACATTACACACTAAAGATGAAACCTAATGAGGCCATGATTCTGTGTATTTCCCCAGAAGAGACAGTAACGCTCCATTTCCAAAATCAGATTAAATCTGAGTCATTTTTTGGGCTGGTATTTAGCAGCAGATTTTCAGGAAACTCTGATCCCTCGCCAGCAGTCCACACAGCCTGGTGTTCCTTTTAATCTAATAAAGGCGACGTCTACACCCAGCTTATAGCGGCTGCCTGCTCTTAGTTTCAGCCCCAAGAGACGTAAAAAGGCACCGCTTTAGCAAGGAAATCACAACGTAAGCTCCATCAGGACGTGTGGGAAAAACTGAGCAATGAAGCCTTCTAGGGTCAGTAAAAAAAAAAAATCACTGGACCAATCACATCCATTATGCAAATGATTACCCCATTTCACCAGTGAACAGTGTAATAGTCGAAAAACTGACTGTAGATAGCTAATGAGCTGGTGAAAACCGTCTAACGTTAGTGATGAACTAAATTGCGGTTGTCATGGTAACAGATTTGGCTGTTGTGAAACATATCAGTGAGAAGCTAATGCGAATGGAGAAATCTTAATCGTATTCCCTTACGGTTCGTGTGAGCTAGTTTGCAAACGGCTAGCTAGCCAGCAGAAGGACATGTATGCGAATCTAATTTGCATATTCATATATTCTGTTCATTTTAATAAGGGTAAATGTGTAGAGATATTCCCGAGCAGAACAGGACAATTCAGTAGCAGTAGCAGATTTCACGTTGGGGCTATTTGTTTTTTTTTTTTATTGTAAGTTCTACATCCAGAAAAAGGAAAGAAAAAAAAAACTACCCCCTATCGACTTTATCAAACAAATTTGGTGTGTAGCTACGTTTAAAACAAAACCATCAGTCGTCATATAACTGTCCTGCTTACTATACACCGTCACCTGATGAGAGAAAATAAAGACGCTAGCTAGACTGGAACACTTTGTATTTACGTGCGATGCGAAGACGGAACAGCATATCTCATAGCTGAAAAGTTGGTGCTACATGCTACATTAGAAACTCTGCTAGAAGAGGAGATTAGCTAGCTAACTAGCTTACCGTATACTAATATATTATGTTAGCTACCACTTCAAATAGGACTCCGGGCAACCAACATACAGGAGTTTTCACTTTTCCGGAGTGCTCGCTAATGAATTTATGATTTGTTCATCACTGTTGAAACACTTTTTGGTTGTTTCTTGTGAATTAAAATCCCTTCTACACAGATTTATAAACCACATGGTTACCTTTAGTCTCTAGTAAAGAAACTATCCATTAAGCGAATAACATAAACACTAAAAACTGCACATGGTAATTTAGTGTGTGTGTGTGTGTGTGTGTGTGTGTGTGTGTGCAGCTCACAGGTAAAATTAAGAACGATTACACCAGCGCAAACACACAGCACGTGACTTCTCTATATTCGGACAGCGATGTTTATCTCTGTTCAGCGGAGTTTATGTTACGGGGCGAGTCCCACACCCGCAGCACCATGATGTGAAGACAGAGAACGATAGCGAGGAGAAATAACGTAGAGACAGATGGAGAAAGAACAAAAGAAAGAAAGAATGCAGCTTTGAAGCAGATTTATAGTGCATATAGAAATAATTTCCAGCATCTTGTTGCACAGCTCTGGATGGATTGCAGATGTGATCTACAGATGGACGACAAATTAAAGGAAAATACAAAAAAAAAAAGTGGCTCATTGCGCCACCAGAACAGCTTCACTGGCTCTGGAACTGTACTGGAGTATTACTAAATATTGTATATACAAACATTATACAACTTGTTTTATTATACAAACCATAGACTTGGCACAAATCCTAAATCTCTTTCAAAAAACATACAAGTAATTACATTATCCCCGTTAGCCCCGCCCCCTTTCCTTCACATTCCTGTGTGTGCTGGTGTGTGTGTGTGTGAAAGCAGGAGTGTGTGTTCATATGCATGCCTAAAAAAGGTCATACATGGAAAGGACGTGACCTGAAAAGTCCCTGAACGTCTAACAAATGAGCTGTCTTTACTAAATCTGCAATTTAACTACAAGATAACATGCAGGAGAAGCCAGAAAACTAGCAAAAAGAAAAAAAAGCTTTGTCACATTGTTTGTCATATTGTCTTCTGACTCTAGCGGACAGCGTTGCGCTTAACGGAGGCCATTCGTGCACAAACATTGAGCACAAACAGCGAATTTTTCAAACAGGTAAGTTTGCCTACATTTTATAGCTAGCTCAATTTGTCACCTGAATTTATTAAGTTGGCGTAGAAATATTTTTAAATATCATCTATGGTCACATCCGTCAGGGACACTTCTCCACCACGCCACAAGAGGGCTCCCTCCCCCGAATTTTAGCCATTCTTCCTCGGCTAACACACACTTCCTGTTCACCAGTTAAAGCACATAGCTCATTACATTCATATGTCCATATTTATGGATATAACTCATCATTTAAAAATGATTAAAATGTAAGATTTTCCGGAGCTTATTCTCTGAGGCTGAGACCAATAAGGAACACACTGCCCGAAATCCCACCTTGTTATTCCGCGACTGTCGAGGGGACGGGGTGGGGGCGGAGGCATGAAAACTCCCAGCAGGTGACTCCGCCCTGATGTCTCGCTGCCCGCTGGAACGACGCTGGCGTACTTGGCGCTCCTCGCTGACCTGGCACTCCAAAGCCCCAGAGCCGTATCCGTTCTCTGCAGAGTCGGAAAATATGGACTCATCCTCGGTCACCTGCAGCTTCTCCAGCTCCTTATTGATCTTCTGGAGGTCGGCCACGGCTGAGCCGCTTTGATCCCGTTCCGAGCACAGACTCAGGATGGTTTCCAGACGCTGACGCTCCTGTGGGAGAGAGTGATAATAATAATAATAATAATAATAATAATAATAATAATAAAAATACTAATATCCCACAGAGCACTGTTCAGAAAAATATGGAACAACTGTGACTAAATGTCACTGACCAGGTAAAGAGGGGATTAGTCATTAGAAACAACCCAAAGACCAAGGGTAACTCTGAACATGATGCTGCCACCACCATGCTTCACTGGAGGGATAAGCACTGTTGGATTTCTGCCAAAAGTAGCATTATTTTGTGTAGATACACGACATATAATGTCAGTTAAGTCCATTTTATTTCCTGGCTGTAACAACACAAAAAGTGGAGTTAAAATTTATGCAAGGCACTATTTTACGCACACCAGCTTTAAAGCGGATATAAATTGAATGAATTATTGCCACAATTGTATTTCTGCACAACCCTTTTTTTTGATTATAGCTTATAACATTTTAATAACACTCAGACTCACACTCCACATCACACACAACTGCTAAATCACAAGTCAATTATTCTTCCAGGCATGTACTCTGCGTCATGTGGTCACAAAAATTTCCCTCCAAGTCTAATACAAAACATTATTCTCGTGATCTCACAGAACCCAACACTGAGTAACAGACGCTATAACTGGAACAGAGACAGAGGACGTCCATAAAGGCTCCCGCCAAGAGAACAAGAACACGCTCCCATGGGACGCTGCTTTGATCCTAATTAACAGGCCGGAAAAGCCCTACGTTCAGCCACTTCTATGGAAATAAACTATGAAACGCAAACACAACTCTCTCCATCACAGCTAACGCCTGTGTTTGAACTCTGAGCCAGGACCAGCACCGATGATCCAGCAGATTTATATTGATTTATACAGATGTGCATCGATGAGTCAGTCCATACAGAGTAAAAAGGAAACTGTAATAAAATCCAGAAACGCTTAATCTATCACTGATGCGAAAAATAATGTATAAAAGAACTGAAATGTGTTTTATAGACTTCCAAAATCTGTTCAGACAAAACCAGTTCTGTAAACTGCTCTTGTAACTACAATTAACATCTGGAATGTGATTGGTCAGAAGGTGTTGATTAATTTTCTCTAACAGCAGCTCTGACAGTAGTGCAGCTGCAGATCACAGGCTTATGTTGATGCGCTCGTTCTAATACGTTATTGTTTTTATAGTAAAAGCTCATTCACAGGGACTTGTGTTCACAGCGTGGACATAAACATGTTCGAAAAAAATCATTCATATGTTGATATGAAGTTTATGGAACCTTTATGGAATGAGTCTCCAGTGTCAGTGCTTTGTAACAGTAGAGGCTGGTGAAGGAGTGACTGTTTATAACGTACGACAACAGGAACTAACTATAAACGGATTAAACGTACGACGTGACGTCTTTAGTACAAACAAACTGTAACTGCTGGCAATTTTTTTGTGGTACAAGAGAAACTCATTGTTTTAGGATATGACTGTTGTTGTTTGTAAGAGCTAACTGGTTTTCCTGAACACCACATTTCTTGTGAAATTGCTATTTTAAATTCGCATCAGATCCACAGTAATAAATGATGCCATGTCACATGTGGCCCAAGTTCTGTGTGCAGTCTGCTTTTCGGTATTTATGGTTCAGTGTTAATAAATCATCTGTGCATGTTATTAAACTAATGTTATTCTTATATGTTTGCACTCACCATTCTCACGATGCCTGAGGTCAGGACGTCCAGGTGCATAGTGAACGTCCCTGAGAAAGAAAAGTGACCGGTAGCACCGGGCGGCCCGATCGAACCTGAGCTAACACGGTTAAAGCTGATGTTAGTGAGAGCGCGCTATCTGCCTGGACAGGTCCAGCGTGTCTGTGTGGTGCCAAGTGGGTGCTGAGCAAAACTTCATGCCACCTAAAACAGAACTGGCACTGGACGCCGTGGGGACGGAAATACACGACCAGAGCGATTTAATCCTTCCGCTCTCTCCCGTGTCACACGGCTCCAAAGTTCAAGACAGCAGCTGGTTCAGCTCCACTGGAGGGCATTATTAAAGAGAGCTGTGTGTGTGCACATGTGTGTGTGTGTGTGTGTGTGTGTGTGTGTGTGTGTGTGTGTGTGTGTGTGGTACACCGGACACCCCCACCCCAGCGGATATACCCAACCGTCTCAAACATAAATAGCACTTCAAGATCAACTTGGGTCTCACTTTCGTCTCACTGCTGAGATCTGATGTGTTTAAAAAGGTTTCTGACCCACATACGTGTGTGTGTGTGTGTGTGTGTGTGTGTGTTTTCACGTGTGTAAGCACATGCTTAGTTATGTTACCTCAGTGACCCCAGTGAAGGAGAGAAACTCTCAGGAAATAGAAATAGAAATAAGATGCATTATCCTGGTCAGAGTCACGGTAGATCCGGAGTCTATCCCGGGAACACTGGGCGCGAGGTGGGAATACAGCCGGGAATGGGATGCCAGTCCACTGAAGGGCAACATGAACACACTCATTCACACTTAGGGTTAATTTAACGTGGCCAATCCACCTACTGGAATGTTTCTGGGAGGAAACCAGAAAACCCGACGGAAACCAACAGGGACACGAGTAAAGTGATATTTAACTTTTAAATAACAGCAGTTGAGTAGATACATAAATAATTGTGATACTCTAATGCCACATTTGTACCTGAACCTGAGAAACTTTTAACACAGGCTACTAAAAGTCTATCTTATGGAGTGTTTTTGTCTGAATGTCAAGTTTGTGTATACACACACACAAACACACACACACACACACACACACGCCTCTCCACCTGCAGCTAACTGTTGTTTACACTCTCCGGCAAAAGCCTCTAATCCAGAACCATAATGTTCCACCGCAACTACAGGGCTGTAATGGCTAATGAGCGAGCGGCCTGGGCTTCTGGTTTTGGATCGAGCTCAGACAAGGCGGGGCTACAGGTGGCCTCACGAAAAGCATGAGAAAGTTGAGAAAGTTGAGAAGAAACACCACCCGACTTTCATGAGAATCCTGCTCCGGACAGCAGAGAGGCAGGATTTGGAGCGTCAGCGCGGGAGAACCGCCAGCTCACGCCGCCCCACTGTGGGCCTCCCAGAGAGAGTGTGTTTGGGCGGCCACGCTCGCAGAGACTCGAATGCGGCTCAGTAATGACTATTAATAGGAGGGGTGGGCAACTCCACCTCAGCCTGAGTCGTCTGTTCTCCCCACTACAGAGAAAGCGTCAATACTGCATTACCCAGGGTCTGTGTGCGGTTAAAACTGGAATTTCATGTGTGTGTGTTTTTTAAAGTTTTTTTTTTTTTTTTTGTACAAAAGAGATTAATTCGTAGGCAGGTCGGCCTCTCCCTTCCTGCTCTCCTCCTAATTCCAGAATTCGACTCTGCGGGATTCCTCAGCACAAACGTGGAAGTTTTCCTGTGAAGAGCATTATGAAGGGAAACTGCAAATTCAGACTTTATTTCCATTCGGCTGCTGCTTGTGAGAATCTCTCGTATACCACAACAATGTGCCAACGACTGTTATTTATTAAACAGCGACACACTGTACTTTTTATCAATGTACATTTATAGCTACATAGAGGAACATCCATGAAACAAATTCCTGTTCTCAGTTATGTTACAGCAATCATTCCCTCACCAGCTTCTCTTTTTCTCTCACTTAGATGGAGATTAAAAAAAACGCAGCTTGCCATGTTACTGAGAAACATGTTACAGCTTTACCGCTGACACTGGAGACTCCTTCTGACCAATCACAATCCAGAATCCAAGAGTGCTAACTTTACTAGATTCCTTAAAAATCACCAAGTTGTGACTTTTTCAATATGGTGGAACTCCTGGAAGTTTGGTTAGAAGCTGAAATGTAATTACGGTGTAATCTGAGTTGTTAAGAAATCTTTTCTTAGTAATTTACCAAGAGATTTGAGAGAAATATTGATCTTCCTAATGGTTTTGCCTCACTGTCATGATTACTCTGCCTTCTCAATGTCTGTACTGAAGACGCTAAGGTTACATGTCAGCTAGTTAAATTGTCAGCTTCGGAGATTAGCTAGCTTCCATGCTTGGCAGCTATATTTCTCATTGCCTAGTAGGTTGGTTTTGTCAAAATGAAGAACTCTCTTAAAGTAGGATAGCAAACAATTTACTAATGTGATACAATTATTTAACTCGACACCAAAAATATTTTTGTTCACGTTAAGAAGAGTTCCTCACCAGTCTCTCCACCTCCTGCTCTCGAAGTCTCTCGTCTCTCTGTCTCTGGTGATAATCCTGGAGCTCTTCTTTCCCACTGAGAGAGCTGATGCTGCCCTTCCTCTCGCGGAATCCACCCTGTGGACCAATCCCGGCCTTCCCAAACGACGACCTCCTCTCGCCCAGACCCAGCTCCAAGGCTGGCGAGGACATGCACATTGCCTGCTTCTCCAAATCCGAGTAGGAGCTGCTGGAGGTCAGGCTCACCTTCTTGGCCTGACGTGGGCTGGTTGAAGTACCTGAGGGCACGATCACATCTGGACGTGTGGGTAATTGTTTGGAAATGGACCTGTTGGACAAGGAGATAGAGACCACCTCGGAGTTCCCGTTTTGGTGACCGGACTCAGGGGTGGGTGAGGAGCGGGGCCATGGTAGGGTGAGAGGGGCGAGCTGGGACTCTCCCGCGCGGTAGAGACGGGGTAGGGAGCGGCTGTGAGCGGCGATGCCCATTCCTGTCAGAGAACCAGCTGAGTACTTCCTTTGGCGTGGCGCTGGAATTGGGCGTCCCGCTTCCTCAGGCTGTAGCCTGCGTGCTAATCGTGGACTGGAGGGCATGCTAGCTGCTCCACTTCCACTTCCTGGAGTTGGTGGAAGGGCATCGCTTGCTGTAGAGACGGAGCCATTCCACATCGACAGTAAAGAACTTGACGTTTGGCCACGTCGACCATCTGAAGAAGCAAGGAGGCTATCCTGGGACTGGTTCCGGGTCATTGGTCGCAAAGGAGGAAGTGAGGAGTTGTATTCTCGTTGGTCACTGCGTCGTGGCGAGGGGGGTACACTGTTAGACGACTGCGTAGGGACTTTACCCGAAAGAGGCGGGCGGTCAGACGTGTAAAGTCGTCTTGCTTGCTCCTGATAGTGCGATATCGGGCTTGATGAGGTTATGGGTGACAAGGAGTTGGGCGTCGAGGGCGGGGACTGGGTCATGCTAAAGTAGGAGGGGCTACTGTCCCCATTGGTCCGCAGGCTGTTCTCCAGCGCTTGTTTTTTCCTCTGTAAGGTGTCCATTAATTCCCGCAGCTCGGAGACGGACCGCACTCCTCTTGAACTTGGTCCACCTATGCTGGGACTGAAATCGCTACTGAACTTCATATAATCTGAGAGAAAGAAAGAGAAAAGACAGATAATAACTAAGTGTGAAGTGTCCACCTAATGGCAGCGTTTTACATAAACATTAATAAACGCCAAACTGTCAGCTGATCCAATATCAAAATCCTAAAGAAAAGAAAGAAAAGGGAGCCGTGATTAAGGAAACACATCTGAGACTTGTCTATTCCTAAAATAGCTCGCTGTAAAAATTTCTCCACTGCAGAAACAACAGAAACCTGCCTTTTAATGATCCGCAAACCCAGACCTTAATCTCAGCTGTTTTACCTTTTAAAAATAGAAACAGACTCAAGGTCCATGTACAACAAAACATTTCTGTTCGATTTTGGTTAACCACACACATGCTGCAGCCTGCTGTAGCTTCTTTTTTTTCCCTGTCAGTCTGTTCAAATAAAGCTTTCCTGTCCGGCCCACCTAGAAGCGGCCGAGCCAAAGATGGACAACAGAACAGTTAAGCACGTGGACTCCGTTTCTCCCGCTCTTGCATGCACACACACACATATGCACACACACTCATCATCTGCATAGTGTATTCAGACCAGCTTCTCCATTCTTTGTGCCAAGACAGTGCAGACTGATCAAAGGAAATCCCAGACGCTGGACATATGCACACTCATAACACACATACCAGAGCTAAGCAGAACCTTACACCAGCCTTGTACAAGCAGAGATAGCAGAGACTAGAAGATGTTGCACAGGTTGGCAGAGTTGTTCAGGGTGTTAAGAAACATCTTAAAAGTGTTTAAGTATTCCAGTCCCATAGATAGTGCCATAGATGGGAAGATTTGAAATACCTGTTACAAAACAGAGCTTCATTGTTACTCTGATGGAGCTCCTTTGAGGATCTAAAGAGTTCTGAATAAGACATGTAGAGTTCCTGAACAAACGGAGCGATGGGTCTGTCAGTTTGACATATGACAGAAGTAAGCAACACTGCAAAGATCTAGAGGTTTGAGACTGAAGCTGTGGTGTAGCCATTTTGTAGAAAAATCTTCCCTATTAAAATTGATAAGTTTGATGCGCTCATGCATTTTGGGTGGATGTCAGACAGTAGTAGGAGCAATGATGGCACTAATTTGTTATTTAATCATTTAAGGCACAGTCTAAATGATTTGCTAGTCAATCTTGCCCTATTAATAACACATAAAATAAAATAAAATACCTTTTAAAATGATTCTTAAAAAGATTCTTAAAAAAGATTAAGAAAATAACATTTTATCTTATGTATTCTTCTTTTTATCTTCCTGCCCTAAACTTCCAGTACTTCATCCGCAGTCACCTCTATATCTCCACACTCTGAGTGTAGCTAGCTGTCTGGTAGCTTTCAGAAAGAAATAAAACGCACGATCCTGATTGGTCAATCCTGCTTTTCAGCATAGCAGCGAGTAGCCAATAAAATGCAAGTAAACAAACTAAGAGATGTAATCTGAGAGATGTTACAGACTCTGGTTTTGTCAGGTGACACCAAATGTTCCTGAATTCCTAAAAAATGTTCCTGAATTTCTGAAAAGGTTCCTGTGGTTACTATTTACTGAGACAGACAAAAATGCTCTGATTATCAATCTCCACAGCGACAACAAACCAAATCAGTAAACAGACGACGGAGACATTCCACAAGACACTGCCTGCAAACGTGTCACTTTCGAGAAGATATCTCCTAAAAAAAAAAAACAGACAGCTGAACCTTTAAGACTCTTGAAAGGGTTCTTGCACTTCAAAGGATTCTATTGTGGATGATAACACACACACACACACACACACACACACACACACACCTGTCCAGGATGAAGAGAGAAGGCCTGGTTACCTGTAACTGAACCTGATTTACAACCCCCTCCCCAACAACGACGGTTCCCCCATGAGGGCTGCTTGAAATACAGGATACAAGTTCTATACAAGTCCATAGGTGATTGTTGGGGTAAATGGTGGTGGGGGTGGTGGTGGGGGTGTTAGTGGTTGGGGGTAATTGGGGGTGGGGGTGTGTTTGGGGGATGTAGTGTTAGGTGAGATGTGAGATCCATTACCTGTGCTGTAGACCAGCGGGGACACGGGACTCTTCTGAGGAAGCATGCTCTTCATCCGACTGGCCTCTTCTGGGTGGTTAAAACGAAAGAAGTAGGATTTACCCAAACACAAAGAATAACCTGGAGAAAAAAAAGACACGAGAGGAGAGAATTCAGTCAAATAAACCTGAAAGGAAACCTCTGACAGCACTTCTGTTTGGTCTGGGTGTGTAAGCAGAACCGCAAAAGAAAACTCTGTAGCCATCAATCCTGATCGAAATCCACAGCATTAAACAAGACATCAGGGTCACGACCTCGGCATTACAAGGGCCACAGCTGTCCAAACACCTCACAACTTCTCACAGAGTCTCGCTACGCCATGACACCATCAGTCCTAAAGCTAGACAGAGATATGGGCAAATGCTCGAAGGTACATCTCCATCTATCACTATTCCATCACCTATCTGAGGTACGCCATTTTCCTGAGCTCTCTAAGCAGACCAGATGCCTGAGAAATGCATCAGCTCAGTCCTGGATTGTGCTTCCCCCGAAGTTCTTCTAAAAGCCTGGTACGTCCACGGTGCCTTAAAAAGGTCAAACAAGGGAGTGGGGTAATAGTGCATACTTTATTAGTGTGTTTTTTTTTTCCTGATCTAAGGAATATGATACAACGTTGAACCATCTAACATGAGCTGCTTATCTGGAAGCATTTTTGAACGAATTGTTGACATTTCAGTTGTACATGACTGGTACGACCCACTTCCTCGTTTCATAATACTGAAACAGCTCGTAGTACCTACTACTCAGCATCAACATCTTCACTTTAGACCATTAATATCTAGACTTCACACGAGACCTGTCACGTAGTGTGTCTACAAATATGTTAAAAAAAAAAAAGAAAAGTTGATGAAGAGATGGAAAGAGATGGAAGAGTAAGGACATGCATGGTCTAAAAAGAGATAAGCAAATGTGAATTCTTCTTGAATCTTTTCTGAATTTTTTCTACAGTATTTAATCAGTGTTTATGAAATGATGTGTAAAAGCGCGGCTTAGCGTTTGTGTTTTGTTGCGTGTTGGTTAAATGTGTTGGATTTGGCAGAATTCTGTTTCAGGCCAGATGGCATGCACCGGCCCTGACCACAAATCTTCAGTCTCTGCTCCGTATAATGCAAAATTATAAGTGCACATCCTGCGGGTCTCCACTCGGCTCGTGCCTGGGACATCTTCCCTGGCTGTCCCTCTGTGACCGCACTGCCTTCCATCTTTCTTCATCAGTGTTCCGACTGGCTCACTACCAAAAACTCCCATCACATCCTCTTCAACCCACAATTGCATTTTCCACCGATTTGAAACCGGAGCTCATAGAGCAGCCTTTAAAATCATGGAAAATATTTCCTGCTTTTCACCAAACCCCACAGCTCTGGCTGGAGGACTTGGAGCTCGTTTTCTGCTTGCTAAGGGAGGAGAAAGAAAGCTGGAGTTAGTGCATAAAAGTTTCACGGAAGGGCTGTAGCAATGAAAAATAAGACAAGAGGAATGTCCGGAAGGTGTAATGGAGTTTGGTGAGTCAGGACGTGCGTGGGTGATCCCCGCTATAGTGTGAGAAGCGTATGGCTGTTATGTCATAGGTGTACGTCCTGACCGGCTGCGTAAAGACGACCTGGAGGGCTTCGAAATGTAAAGTCTGCTTTTCCTCTAACTCTAAATCCAAAGTCACAGACACATGGTGAACACGTTTGTCTTCAGAAAAGAAGATTACTGCACCATATCGCACAGTAAAAATTGCTTCACAGGTGCGAGATGCGCTACTTAGAACCGTTCCTGTCCATCTCATGTCTGAAACGCTAAACCCGATGCTTTGATGAGTCGGACTTTAGCGTTTTTAAAGTCAAAGGTTGAATCCCGGTTCACCGTTCTATGCCTTGAGCTGAGAGGCTGATCATTAACATGCCAAACCCCTGACTTTTGGCCCCTTAAATCTCTTAGACGCATTCCAGTGCTCGGAACGCTGGCACGTCCAGGCTGACTTTCCGGCATTTTTCCGTGCTTTGCAAAGCTTTCTCATGGAAAAGTGAGCAAATAATGAGAATCACAGCCTTAACAGTACGGCTGTACGTATAACAAAGCAGACTTTCACAAGACATTTCATCATCGCAACAATCCCAGTCTGTCAAAACAGTGATCTGAGAGATAACCGCGTCAGATAAATACAGTTCTGAGCAAGGACCAAAACACACACGTACACTCAGCAGGAAATGTTTCTCCAGTACAGCCGTGGGTGTTTAGTCTACACAGCTGTGCTTCTTTGGCTAAAGACCTAAAACAAATATGTTACAGAAACAAAAGAGTGCTGTGAGTGAGTCCTAGATGCTCCAGTTTCTACCTGAACTCTTGATGATGATGATGCCTTTTTGAACAATAGGAGCAGAGTTTGGTTAAATCATTACAGGAAAAAATAAAGACTGAAACCTTTAGTAAGTTTGCAGTGGATATTTCCTGCGTTTAAGCTCAAACGAATCCTCATAAACCCGCCCAATCCCAGTGTTTCATGGAATTAAACAGAACGTGTCTTTGATCTGATAATAAAACACGTGTGTCACTTTACACACTTGTCTTTTATTGTCACTGAATTACAAGAAGCTCAGCCACAAACGCTCAATTTTCTGCCACCGTCAAACAGTTTTCATTCCTTTATTACATTTCCGAACCGGTTTCATTTCCGACTAATTAACTGTCTCGGATCCAAGCCGCGAAACCGGATCAATCAGATCCTTTAATTAACAGAGGAAGCTTAATTATCCGGATGTTTCTTGACATATTTGCCAACTTTGAGGCCTCTGGAAAAAAAAAATAAAAAAATTCCAAACACAAAACAGAAGGTCTAGCAGCAGGAAACTTATTTACATTTTGGCTGACTTAAAAGGTTACATCTAGAACCCCCAAGTCTTCTCTGTCCCTCTGTGGAAGCCTTAAAGTCTTCATGTAGGCTTAAGCTTCCAAGCAGAGGCTAAGAACTAATCAAAGAACTCTTGAGGAACCTTTTTTCTCTGGTCAGAACTCTGCATGGTTCCACACTAGGACTCGGAAGTTTTACTTCTGAGAATATTGAAATAAAGAATATTTATAGGAATAACAGGAATAAGCACACTTTAGGGAAAAAAGGTTTGAGCTAGAACCCTTTCTGTGGTCGTCTCTCTAGTAGAACTGACAACAGAGTCTCTCTCCATCAGAGTAGAACCTTTTGAGAAAGCTATGAAAAAAAGATTGAAGGAAAACGATAAGGAGGGAATTAGTAGTGAACTTTCACACGCTGCCACAGGTTTTACCACCAGTTACGGCTTTCATTACATTAAAATCGGCCCAGTTATAAATACAAACAAATGCAAGTGTGCACAGATAAAAACACAAGAACATTGGGATTCTGAACTTTTACCTGCCACAAACACAACAACAACAACAACAACAACAACAACAACAATTATCAAGGGGCATGACCAAGTGTATCCTAGCAACGCTCACCTGTGCAGATCAAACAGAGCCGATTATTAATTACTTTAATTAAACATGAAGTGCATCGAACGTATATTTGTGCACGCTGTGATAACTAAGAGTTAAAAGACGTGTAAAAACGTCGAAATGAAGAAACTCAGGAATCACAGCTCACAGTCTGAATGACGTCATGGTATTAACGAACCCCATCACACGCGCCTCTGCGTTTCACAACCACACCTTTACTAACCCTTAACCCAATAAACTATATATTTATACAAGTACATAAATCAGATTTAATACTGATCTGACTTTTTTCCATGACGCATTCACATGGTTGGATTAAATAACTTAAAAAACACACACAACTCATCAATCCGATCTGAATCTAATCCTAATGATTTCTGCCAACCTTCTTTTCCAGCGTCCCATGCAGAGACCTCCTCACAGAAGCGGGTTTCTTCTCAGACGCCACATCCCGAAATTCTCCTGTGATTTTCCTCCAGAGGATTTAACGCAGCTTTGCCTTCTCCTTCAAACTCTTCACTCCTCAAACTGCCCCAGACTCATTTCTGTAACAGCTGGAAGCGTGCAGCTGAAGCTGAAGAGGGACATGAAGCTCGACTGCAGGACAGAGTTCAGAAAGAAGGAGTTGAGGAGAAAACGCGCTTAATCTCCGCCCCTGCATTCTTCCCTCCTTTCTGGCTCGGGCTGAAACCACAGCGTACTACACTGCAAAGCAGTGCACACTCCGTGTGGTGGAGTGCTAGCTCTGTCTCATGCTGATTAGTAGGGCAGTGTGGAAAAATACCTGGCTGAAGGCAAACAGACGCGTTATAGTGACGTTCTGCTGAAACTGCCTGAAAACAGACTGAAGGCAAAAAAAAATGACAGAACTATAAAACGTGTACTTTTACAGAAATCTGTCCTTTTAAACCCCCCAAAATTCCCCAGAAATAACTGCCAAATCAACAGCCTTGCAACGCTTTAGCAAAAGGTCATGAGATGAATATTCGATCCGTGCTCAAAAGTTTACACACCCCAGCTTGTGACAAAAACGATAGAAAATGATTGAATTCATACCAAAAGGTATCCAGTATGTTAGAATGAACAATCGTCATAACGTTAGCTATTACACCACAACGCTATTGAATTCTGGACTCTGATTGGTCAGAAGGTGTTGATTAATTTTCTATAACAGCAGCTCTGACAGCAGTGCAGGTTTATATTAATGCGCTCGTCTTTAATACATTATCGTTTCTATAGCAACGGCGCATTCACAGGGACTCGTACAGGGGACGCTCCGCAGAAACGGATTAAAGTTCATGTTTAATCGTTTATTGAGAATTTATCGAAGGAGTCTCCGGTATAACTCAGAGTTACAGGCTGAGGTTGAGATCGTGCGGATTTCTTCATCTTTAAGGTCTTCAGATCAGGCAGTGTTTGCATTTATTATCTCTAAAAGCTTAACCCTGGAGAAAATCAATTCCTGTTTGTGTGAAGGACGATAAAAGACAGACATGGAGAAGAACTTTGCTCCTCGTGGCTGTTTTTCTCAACTCTTCCGTTCTTCATGTCTTTCTTCTCAACCTCAGTGCACTTTGTGTCGTTGATGTTGGATGCGCCCTGATAAACATACAGTGTTTTTCTGTGATTGTGTGCGTAACTCATTCGGCTTATCATTAGCGATGTTGACGCCTGAGTCAGCAGAAATATCTCCAGCACTTCAGTGTTTACAGCACATCATTATATCACGTAATAAAAAATAATCATTTAGGGAAAAAAAAATCCTCATGCGTTTGGGTCGGATTTGTGAACGCAGCACCAATCAGAGACTTCTGTATACAACTGATTTGGGGGCGGGGCTAAGCACGAGCTCAATTTGTGATGTCATAAAACAGATTTAACATTTTTGGACCAATCAAACTAGAAACGTTTAGCCACAGAACCTGCGTTATAATGTTCTTGATGAACAAATGGTGGTTGTAATTATGGGATATGGGACGGCAGGAGGCCATGGGGGCGTTTCTGATTTATTTGCATATTCATGCATATTCATAGATCCTGTCATTTTTTTTGTGTGTGGAAGATAGAGAGACATTTCCGGAATATTTTTAGTATCTTATGCATTGAAACTATTATTTATCATTCTGCATATATTACTTAGGTTTAAACTGGTTTTAAAAATGACACAATCAGAGGGACATTATTATTATTATTATTATTATTATTATTATTATTATTATGTCTAAATGTTTTTTAAAAGCATCTGCCAGATGAGTGTTTTGTGATTCAGGTTTCGGGAACGTATTAATTTTTAATGGACAAACGTGATCACTGTAACAGCTGGAGTGCGGCCGTGTGACAGTTTCCTTACTCTTTTTTTTTCTCTCTCGGTTTTATCCAGTGCTACTTTTCAACAGGTGAAACACCAAAATAAAGGGTGTGATGAAAATGAAAATAAAACAGCACCCACACACTGTATGAAATATATTGAACCCAGACCTGACACAGTAATCTGATTAGTAGCAGGACAGCGCAGACAGAGTGAGGATTACAGCGTAATTCCCTGGAAGTGCCTCGGGGGGAGTTTGGAGTTTAACCTGAAGCCTGTTTCCATTTCACGCTCACTCTTTGTGCTGATTCTCCGCCGCTCTGCACAGGACCTGATGCGGCTTTAAAATCAATTAACCTCCAGCAGTCGGTCTCTGTTTCCGTCCTCTCACAATCTCCCACGAACATCTTCGCTCTTTACAAACTTTCCTCCATTTGTGCGTCTAATTCACGCAATAATCAGCTTTTAAACTAAAAGTGTAAAGGCAGAGCTGTTCGTTCAACTTTATCAACAAGAAATGTAAACTGATATCATGATGTAAGGTGAATGGAGTGTTGTTGGTGATGTCATCAGCCTGACGTTGATCAATTTCCAATAAGGGAATGTCACAGAGTGTTTTATTTCCTCTTACGCCACAGCAGATCGCAAATGTTTCCAGTCGTTCCTTCACCAGCGTCTCTTTCTTCTCTCTCTCTCTTGTAGTTAATAAGACAAAAAAAACCCGCAGTTTGTCGTGTTACCAAGAAAACGCAAAGAAGCGTAAACTCCTCTGTCCTGAAGATGTCGGAAAACTTAAAGTTACAGCTTCACCTCTGACTGTTACAAAGCGCTGACACTGGAGACTCCTTCCAGAAATGTAAAACGATAAATAAACTAGTTTAAAACGAATCTAAGACAACAATTTTCTTTTGTCTATTTCACATAATCAGTAACATTTCTATTAATTCACACATGCATCCAAAATCTATTTTGAAAAATTTCTTGAGCTTTTTTCTGCTATGAAATGCTGCATATTTCATGCAAATAAGGACCCGTGATGAACTTAAACTTTGACAGACGTCACGTCCGGGACGTGGCCGGAATTAGAGTGTCCTAAATAAACACTTGGTTATTTGATCGATACATCAATACATCGATCCATATCGATGGATCGTTACACCCCTAACCGCCCTCTCCCTCGAACAGTGTTTGTGAAACATTAGCCAATTCAGAAAGTTCTTATCCTGATGGGAATACAACAGCTGGAATGACCTCAGCTCTACATGTAAACCTGTGATTGCCACATTTATAGAAAACTGGGACGTGGCTTATTTGGTTAGAAACAGAAGAGTGAAGTCATGGTGAGGTTTCTGGCAAAATCTGATTAAATTACAAAATCAACAACAACAAAATATGACAGCATTCGCTTACAACATGGATTTATGTACAACAGTACATCATTTCTATAGTTCGTGTTGAGTATACTGCATGCAGGGGTACTGACATTTTCCAGATGTCTCTATCTGGGGCTTTTTCAAGAAAAGTTGCAAATTGATTTCACTCTGTACAGTCATCCAAACACCACTGACTCAACCCAAGCCCCTCCACTACAGACACACACACACACACACACACACACACACAGATTCACAGGCAGAGTGATGATGTAAAACCAAACAACACTGCAAGTAAATATTTGTCTGAAGCACTTCATCTCACAGAGTGAGAAAGATAACCCGTAAAAAGCAAACAGTGTGAAGCGTCGACGAGCTAAAAAACCCTGGCCAGAGACGACGATGAAGTAAAAAACGAGTGAGCAAAGTGGAATGGTGTGGGCAGTAACGTGAGGCCTCCCGCTCTGTACGACTGGAAGCTCTGAGTCATGGACAACAAAACCAACCGCTGCAAAAACCTCTCCAGTTAAACTCGCTGTGACGTCCAAGACCAGCCCTGCCGTGGAAAAAGACCGGATTTTCCAACACACGGCGCTCTCGGGCATTTTAAAGACATGTAAAGAAATGTTATGATGTCATGAAATCAGATCTAGGCCTCACTCTGTTTCCCAAAAGCACAGTGTGTTGTGCGTGTTTTAACCAGCAGGGGGCGACAACAGCGTTTACATCTGACTTCAAAGTGTGTGAGGCTTCACAGTGAGGCTCTGGTGAAAAGTTTCTGAAGGCCAGGGATGCGTTTTTTCAGGTTTTTCCAAGCAATGAAGTTGCTCAAAAGGAAGAAGAAAGGAAAGGAAAGAAATGAAGGAAGGGATGAAACTAAACAAAAGGAGGGAAAGGAATAGAAAGAAAAAGAAAGGAAAGGAAAGGAAAGGAAAGGAAAGGAAAGGAAAGGAAAGGAAAGAAAAGGAAGAAACTGAACAAAGGGAGGGAAAGGAATGGAAAGAAAACAAAAAGAAAGGAAAGGAAAGAAATGAAGGAAAGGATGAAACTAAACAAAGGAAGGAAAGGAATAGAAAGAAAAAGAAAGCAAAGAAAAGGAAAGTAAAGGAAGCAACTAAACAAAGGGAGGGAAAGGAATGGAAAGAAAAAGAAAGGAAAGAAAAGGAAAGAAAAGGAAGAAACTGAACAAAGGGAGGGAAAGGAATGGAAAGAAAAAGAAAGGAAAGAAAAGGAAAGTAAAGGAAGCAACTAAACAAAGGGAGGGAAAGGAATGGAAAGAAAAAGAAAGGAAAGAAAAGGAAAGTAAAGGAAATGAAAGGAAAGAAATGAAGGAAAGGAGAGGATGAAACTAAACAAAGGAGGGAAAGGAATGGAAAGAAAAGAAAAGGATAAAACTAAGCAAAATGATGGAAAGAAATAGAAAGAAAAAGAAAGGAAAGAAAAGGAAGAAACTAAACAAAGGGAGGGAAAGGAATGGAAAGAAAACAAAAAGAAAAGGAAGGAAAAGAAAGGAGAACACAACACCCTGGTGATGCGAGTGCTTACCTTGTGTGAGCTGGGTGGGCGTGGTCACAGGAACCCCATCGAGTGAGCACAGATGTCCGCAGGGGTCCAGAGTCACGACCCCGCCTCTGTTCTCGATAACGCAGTGCTCAGCTTCGACGCCCGGACCCTGGATGGTAATATCCTGCGGCACGGCGGCGTCATCACGGCCGATACGTGTGAATCCTGCACCGCAACGAAGAAATCAGGTGGAACAGAATTAAAGGAAGACTCCGTGTTTTTCAGTATGTCTAAGGGCTGATGTGGAACTGAATCAACAAACATTTAAAATATGAGAGAATGTCTTAAAGCTGTTCTTATGGACTTTTGTCCAACTTTCCAGCACTGGAAGTAGTTCTGGTTACTTTACACACTCCTGTGGTATCCGTACACCATCAAGGACACACAACTGAACAGAAAAAGTAGTTCCATCCCTGAAAGGACTGATTTTACAGATTTCACAGCTTCAAGAAAGCGTTCAACAAAAACCTGGCTCATGGAGAACGTCAGCCAAGTGTTCATCAGAGTCCAAGAACATCAAGTTGCAATGTTACGAATATAACGTTCGCTACACAGTGTTATAAGAACGTGCTCCACACAGTGTTCCCAGTTAGACGCAAAACAGACATGATAGAAACGTTTGTGTTAATGTTCCTACAGCTAAAAATGTTGCAGGAACGTTTACAGATGTTATATTAAGATCATTCTCAGAACAACCAGAAAATATGACTGGTTCTTAAAAAATGATTATAGGTTTCTTAACCATTAAACCTTTATTGACGGAGTTCAACAGCTGCCCTTAGACTTCCATTACAGTTATGGAAACTAGAAGAAAATTCCAGAGTATCTCTTTAATAATTTAGCTTCTGTGAATTTGGCTTTAAACCTGCTTATCTGTGTGATCTACACATGCTCGACCTGTTAGCTCGATGCAAATGAAACCCATCTAACTGTGCCGTTTCTCTGCGTCGCCGCCCGAAGGGTTTCCTTTAATTGAATTGGGATTTCCCACCGCATGAAACACTCTGTCCTCTTACGGTTTAAGAGCAGAAACATGGCCGTATTTAGACAAACACTGGCAGCGACGCTGGCATTCATGTTCTGAGGAAACAGTCTGGGTGGAAACGTGGAAATGCACGAGAATCATCCAGAATGTTAACAATAGTGTCAGCATTACAGGCTCAGCTGTAGGATGTGTTACGCTATTCCTCAGCCTGGAGGATGCTGGGTTTAAGTAATAAAGGAGGGAAGAAGGAAAAAATATCCACTCAGAAATATTATTATAATAATAACCTAACCAATCCGATGTGTAAGTAATAAAAACAGTGTGTGTGGTGCTGTTATAAGAAAATAATCAATATCAGGATGGTGTGATGAAGCGGAGTTACTGTTACCACCCCAGAGATGATTGTTTTCCTGTAACAGCATGTCCTGAAGTGTTTTATTCCTCTTTTTTGGTTTTATACCACAGTAATTTGCCTACATTTATAATTTTTTTATTTATTAAAGAATGTCACTGAATTTATCCATTATTTTCATTTAATGATGTTATAAACAGTCGTTCCCTCGCCAGCCTCTCTTTTTCTCTCTCTTGAAGTTAATAAAACGAAGCTTGTCAGGTTCAAAAGAAACCACAAAGAAGCGTAAACTCCTCTGTCCTTCAGAAAAGTTACAGCTTTACCTCCGACTGGTACAAAGCGCTGACACTGGAGACTCCTTCCATGAATGTTAAATAAACACACACATCAGTGATGAGCCGTTACTATAGAAACGATAACGTATTAGAACGAGAGCATTAATATAAACCCGTGAGCGGTAACCTGTGAAAGCCTGACATGTCTCGAATAAATGTTTAAATTTCACGTGAGAAAGTCATATGACTTTCCTGCTGTTTTGCAACCTGAAAAAAATTGGAAATTAACATTGATCCAAAAAAAAAAAAGGACAAGCATGCATTTTTGTCGCCTCTGGCTCTACTATCACAAACGCAAGGGAGGAAGTGAGGTCACTGCCTTGTCCTGTCTCTGTTCTGATTCATTTCCTGTCTGCGTCTATTGTAGAGAAGTTTGAGGGAAGAGAGAAATCATATGTACCTGTGACATGTGAAATTAAAACCCAGCTGAATCCTCCACTTCATCTCTACAAAAAGTCTCGACTCCACCCTGATTCTCTGTAAACAGAACAAACTCCACCCAGCGTGCATGATGGGAAAATGAGCATCAGAAAGATGACCTCTTCACCCTCCTTCCTCTCAGATAACCTTAACGCCGCGTTCATCCTCCCTCAGGCCTGCAGTCTGCACTAACAATAGTCGTCACGTGCATCCTCTCGCCCACAGAGTCGCTCAGACCGAGCAGACAGAACAACACACGCTGCCTGATTTATTTACAGCTCAGCACTCAACACACACACGCACACACACACACGCACACACACAGTTCACCAAGATACACACAGCTGCCAGTGCTTGGACCCCTGTGTTCACTAAATGACTAAATCTGAAAGCACACATTGCGAACAGAAACACAAAAACGACAATTAAGGTATTATTCATTTAAAATATTTCAGTAAATCCCAATTCTTTAGTTGTGTTTTGGTCTTTTTAAAAAGTTTATTCATTATTAAGCCAACTCTAACCATACACAGAATTTATATTTTCTCAATAGGAGGTGCCAAAAGGAGGCATTAAAGATTCAAGTTCATCATTTGGTGCCATTTTTTGAAAGCTAAGAACTTTTCATTATCCAGTGAACCTTAAAAGAATATAATAAAGGACATGTCAAAATAACACTTTATAATAGTGCATAATCTTCAGCAAGAGGTCTCAGCAACTTCCTGTGGCTGTGTCCCAAATCACACACTAAAGAGTGCATTATATAAATTATAGAGGTAATTAGCGAGGAGTGTTAGCTAACTAAGAAGCTTTCCCAGTTATCGTGACAATTTAGTGCAGCATTGGGCCAGAACCATGGGCTGCAAAACGATGATGACGTACACTCTTAACAAATTTAGAGCCCTTCATGGTTCTTTCTTTAATCCGTCTCAGGGAACCCCTGTTCTATGGCATTTAAACAGTATCATTAACAGACAGCGCGAGGGCGGCTGATGTGAGGGAGTGTTAGTGAAGGTGCTTATTAACAAAGAGTGCGAGCTGAAGTGAAGTGAAGTACTCGCATTCTGCAAGAGCTCAGCAGTGACATGACGCCGCACTCCGCTCGCGAGTCAAGTTAAAGTCTTTGAGAGTTTTTGGGGGCGGGGATAAGAGGATAGTTCTCACGGATATGATATGAAAGCCACTAGATTTGGTGGCTTTTTAGCCCCCTTTAGTGATTTTAGTTAAAAAAAACAGCTTAGTGACAAACCTAGTGACCAATTGCGACCAATCACTGAGCACTGTCACTCTCAACGACCAATCACGGATCGCCGCTGTTTGTCCTGTGCTCGCACTTCTTCGTTCTTTGCTTTAAACTCTCTTCGTGGAGATGTAGTGATAAAAGCGAGTTTCCTTCTTTCCTCCTCACCTTTCACGACTACTCACAGTCACGGCTTTCTTCTTCTCTGCGTGCTTGATAGAAAGTATAGTATTTTGTAAGTACTGTATGTAAAAGCTTAGTTTGTGGTGCCATGACTTCTTTACATAAGAAATAAATTCTATTTTCTCTTCTGATAAACCTCTATTCTATTGTATTCTAAGTGAAAATCTTCCTTCTTCATGTACCCTAATTTGTAATTTGATGTCCCAACGATCATGAAGAATAAATGGATACTCAGGTTAGACTGTGACGTCATCTAACGACTTCTAGTGACTTCTTGAGCATGTTTTAGCTCTTTACTTTCCTCAGAAAAGAGTCGCCAACTCTGGATCTCAGAAATAAAATTCCCAGAATGATGGAGAGAGTCTCTGTACACTCACTGCTCCATGCTTTAACATCCAAGGAATCATTACAGAATCTCGTGAGTACGTAAATGAATCACGTGTTAATAAATCATACGTGGAAAACGTAACGTGACGCTCGTGTGACCTGTCTGTAAGGGACTTACCTTCCTTCAGAGGTAGTACGGTGATGGCCACACTAAGCCGGCCGCTCCCCAGACTGACCAGGTGAGGCGCGGTACTCTGAACCTTCAGTCCTTTCCCCGTGTCAATCAGGTCCAAAGGTGAACTCTGTACATCACAAAATATCTCAACTTAACCCACACACCTGCATCATCACGATTCCTGCTGAAAACTCATTAGAAGAGCTTTCTAATGGTTCTTAATGAGCTTGAATGGGTTTCTGATGGTCTGTAATGGTAGTTTCATGTTGTTCCTAATGGTTCCTGATGGCGTATCTAAGTTTATTTTTATAGCAATCATCTACCCAAGACAGAAAGCTCTTCTGGGTTCCAGGGATATTTAATGATAACCAGAAAATTCCTGGAAGCTGATGCACACAATTAAACCAATGTTCATTAAGGTCCTTTATGTAATGGAAACCATTAGAGATTTTTGAATAGATTGCTTTTTTTTTCCAGCTTCATCCACTTATTTTTTTTCTTGAACGATTTCTATTTGTATATTTGATGATTAGCTGAGGTACAGATTATAATTTTTAAAAAAAATTTCTCTCATCCATCAAAAAGTGACGCTATACTATAATATTATAATGCACTATTTAGAACGGCAGTATGGGATTTGGGACGTGGCCTCAGGCAGTGACAGGTTACGCTAACGCTCCAGTTTGTTAGCAATTAGCAAAATAAGGATTTCTCAGTTACAACGAAGCTCCGTTAATTAATTATCGTTGTATTTTGGTGCACGAGGATGTGGTTTTGAAGAGTGTTTTGATCGTTTTGAATCTTTCACTTAAGAACAGATTCATGACGGTTTTGTCGGAGAAATAATAAGAGCTCTGAACTCACCTTAGGAGGTGTGAGGTTCTGGTCTGACTCTGGCTGCAATGTGTTTTCGGACCTGTCTCTCTCAGCGTCCTAAAGAACACACACACACACACACACACACACACATTAGCACTACTCTGTGACCTACATGCTGAATATCCATCCCTCAGCATCTGAGTTGAATCTTTGAGCTTCAGGAGCAACGCTGTGGGAAACCTGATAAGGGAGTAAAGGATTGGTGATTACTCCTAAACAACTTAAACACATGAGTACTTCCACATTAGCTCAAAAAAAAAAAAAAAAAAACCCAGACATAAACACGTAAAGACGGGACACACGATCGCTCTCAGCTGCGCGGTTACACACACGGTGGAATGTGCGTGTGAAGAAAGCTCTGAAGGAGTTGAAGGCGACGGAGCTGAGGGTGGGAGGAACGGGCAGGAATGTTCCGAGCCTACAATTTCCCACGAGTCACTGGGAGTGCTTGGCATGCATGGCCAGCGGAGGAACGGTGAGAATGGACACGCTATAGGAGATGGAGCTGGAGGCAGAACGGTTCCTCCCACGCGCTCATGTGTTCCACAGCTGGACTGAGGAGATTCGGGCAGTTAAATAAGGAATATAGTAAACAAGTTCTCCAAAAACAACCTGAGAGTTTATTTAACCTATAAACTAAACTCAATAAACCAGCTTTAGCTCAAATATAATATGTTCATGTTGTAGCTCCATCTGAAGAGATCACTTTAATTAACCACTTGATGTGTTTATTTTAGATTATTTCAAATAAAAATACATATTTAGAATATTTTTTTCTATTGTTATTTTTTTCCATTACATCGATCTAACGTTAGTCAGTCCAAAATGTGATTGA
Organism: Pangasius djambal; assembly: GCA_022985145.1. Lineage (NCBI taxonomy): Eukaryota > Metazoa > Chordata > Actinopteri > Siluriformes > Pangasiidae > Pangasius > Pangasius djambal. The sequence goes on from CM040996.1 coordinate 18,802,627, forward strand.
TGTTTTAATTTTAAAAACATGTAAAGAATTTAATATGTCTAAGTATGTGTAAAGAATAAAACACTGAGCGTGGTGCTGTTATTGTAAAGCGCAGTTACTGTTACTGCCCCGAAGTTGATTATTTTCCTATAACGGCATGCCTGGAAGTGTGTTATTCGTCTTACACCACAGCAATCTGCCAACGATTACAATTATTATTTACAATTTTAGAGACCGCAAAATACATCCTGCGTTTTTAGACTTTCCAGTGACAGATACATGACTTACAGAGCTCTGGCACTGGAGACTCCTTACCCGAAAAATCAAAACCTCAGGTCCCAGTAAATATCCAAAAAATATTATTATACGCAATTGAACTTTGAGCCTAATGTTTGGAATATTTGGATTATGTTTTTGAAATAAATCCGTTCTGAGGGAGACGGTGGAGTTAATTTTACGGTAAAAAGGAATTGAGGTTGAAAAAAGTCTCTGAATTAGAAACTGAAGTTACTGACAGATTTTTTTTAAACAGATTATTTATGCACGTAAGAAAGCAAACAGTACAACAGAAACAGTAAGTCAGCGTAATGTGTGTATTTGTGAGTGTTGGAGTGGGGTTAGGATTTTCATTCAACAGGTTCCTCAAGGGTTCTTTGGCTAGTTAAGGGTTCTCAGCTTCCTGAAAGGTTGTACCTGGAACCCTCCTGATAAAAAGGCACTGCGAGATGTAATAAACATGTCCACAACCTCCTCATTTGTGGCTCAGTGTACATGGTTGAGAGGAGATTAAAGCCTCAGGTTGAGCAGAAGTTTGTCCTCCTCTCTCTCCTCCCCATCGTTCTGCCTTTGTCACCTCCGTTTCCTCTGATTGAGCGCTCGTTTCCCACATGAACTCACTGCTGGTTCATGCTACATTGCTCATTCCCTCTAATCTGCTTCCCCTTATCACGCCAAACACAATACACACATTTCAGGCCTGAGAAAACAAAAACACAGGTTCTGTCTGCAGAAAGGAGGTCAGGAGGTCCAGACGCTGTTTGCTAACCTCTTTGGACAGCAGTTAACAAAATCCTAAACCCACTTTCTGACCTTGTCAAGACCTCATTTAGCAAGAACCCTCCTACTCGCGCTCCTCTACCCCTCACCTGTCAGGTAGGCGGGCGTGTTCGGACAGGACTGAGCCGGCGTTCTGGCACGAGAGTCAGTCAGGTATGTCGGCTCCAGGACGTAAACACCGCCGCCAGACGGATTCCGTAACGCCACTGCTGAAGCTTAATAGACCCGTAGAGCAGGTGAGGTCTGGATCAAATAATGAAATCAGCTTCTGGTGATATAGGATCAGTTGAATTCTGCATCCTGATTGGTCAGAAGGCGTTGATTAATTTTCTATAACAGCAGCTGTGACAGTAGCGCAGCTGCAAATCACAGGTTTATATTAATGCGCTCGTTCTAATACGCTATCGTTTCTATAGTAACAGCTCATTCACAGGGACATAAACGGAGCTTTCTGTAAGGATACGTTCATTTAACGCTTGTGGAAGGAGTCTCCAGTGTCAGCACTTTGTAACAGTCAGAGGTAAAGCTGTAGCTTTAGTCTTCCGACTTCTTCACGACAGAGGAGTTTACGCGCTTGCGAGTTCTCGGTTACATGACAAGCTGCGTTTTGTTTTTTTGCTTTTTAACTTTATGAGAGAGAAAAAAGAGAGGCTGGTGAGGGAACGACTGTTTATAGCTGCTGTAACGTAAGTGACAACGGGAACTAAATTCATTTGTGGACATTCCACTATACTAAATGTAGCTGTAGAAGGATAAAAAGTATGACGTGTCATTTTGAGTCAATAAAAAATCGTAATCTGTGGTATATCGCTGTGGTATAAGAGGAATAAAACACACTGGGACATGCTGTTATAGGAAAATAATCAACTAACAGTAATTTTGCTTCAACATACCATCACAAATAACAGCACACGCAAAAACTATTTATTAAAGAATGACACATCATACTTTTTTTTTATCCATTTATAGTTATATTTAATGTTGTGGAACATCCTTGAAACAAGTTAATCTACAAGAAGAAGCTTTTGGTTTGAATCCAAACAATGTTCTGTTTGCTCTGAGCCCTAAGTTGCAGGGATTGTTGGAGAGTCGGAGGAAACCTTTATTTTGACAGCAAATAAAGTGATCAAAGTGTGCATGTGGAGACTCCCTATTCATGATTAGGGCTTTAGTCTGAGAAGAACGGCATTATGGGAGCTCACACAAGGTGCCAAGGCCGGCGGGTTTCAAAGGGTGTGGAGGGTTTAAGCCGGGAAACTGTCTGTCGACCGCCGTGTTTTCATTCCTAATCTAACACAAACAGTGCATTAAAGCAGAGGTTCTGCCTTTAATTCCACAGACCCCCTCAGTACCGACCATTCAAATATCACACTCAATATTTCAACCATATTCTGGTTATATATATTGTGGATTTTTATTCCTGACCAGAACACAGTTTTATGAAAATTGTCATTAGATTCAATTTGTAATTATTGTTACACATTTAGAAAACGAGGCCAAATCTAAGTCCCTTAAACGGTTCTGCAGTCGTCTGAATGTGACCCGCCATTGTCAAGTCCAAGACCAGGACTAGCCGAGATCGAGTCACAGCCGAATGCTGTCAGGATCAAGAGTTCAAATGAAAGCGAGACTGAAAACCGTCGAATCCTTTTCGAGACCATAATAACTTTAAGAACGCAATAATAATTATAATAAATCTGAAAATAGCATTTTTGGGGCGACTTTTTTCCACGATGCCAGCCGACTGCATCTTTTCCAACTGTTGCTCCTGCAGCATCACAGGGCAGTGTAACATGATATCTACCCTCTTCCACATACGTTAGCTCACCGACGCCCGTGATTGGCTAATATCCCTGTGATTGACAGTGGAGTGTCCCGCTCTTCTGCTCTCTGACACGGATGACTGTGGCATCGTCAGGATTCGAACTCAGAGCTTGCGATCTCCCGATGATAGAGCGAGGAGCTTTCTGTTGTGCTACTTGGGGGCCCCAGTTTGATAATAACTTTTACCACTGTGCTTCACGGAACCCTGTTGGTCCGCGGACCCCACTCTGAGAACCATTTATTAGAAAATACAGCCACTTTCTAGGTCAAGCATTACTCTGAATCTGCGTTTAAGGATGACAAAGTGAAGTCTGACAGCTTGTGATGATCGTCTGATCTCTCTCAAGTGGCCCTCATGGCTGCGTGCCAAACGCCGACCTGTGCCACATGTGACAAAGCTCTCATTGTGTCTTGCCTCCTCGTGGCCGTCATTAGCTTCCCTCTGATATATGACGAAACAAACCAGCCCTCTGCGTCTCACACACACTTTCTCTCTCTCTCTCTCTCTCTCTTTGCTCGGCCATGTCAGGACCTTTAGACAGACAGTCTTCTCTCTGTTCTACGCCTGCCCCCTGCTCACACCACTACAGCAATACAAAAAGCAAACGACTCGAATTCCTTCGGAAAAGTAATCCTAATCACCGTGGAACGTCGAGGAGCCGAATATTAACGTAACACACTTCAGCTTTTTAACGAGATGCTCTCCGCTCTGAAATTGACCTGCTCTTCTGGCTGCTAGCGCTTCATATATTTCCAGTGTAAATGACTGAAACAGACGAGGAAGTGTTTTCACAGGTGTGGGCGATTAACAGAATGACGTTCCCGATGATTTGAGAGACGTTTGGGAAGCTCGAATTGGCTTCAAACACATCCGTAATGGTTTTTGTTTTCATGATGTTTTCTTGCATGAGCGTATTATATCACATACCTGCCGCGTGTTAAATATTCGAGGTGGTGAATCACTCTGGCGTCTCATTTCGAAAGCAAACTCGTCTCCAAGGACTCATCATTGGTCCCTTTAATTTTACTTTTTACTTAATTTTTTTTTAATTTTTGTACAAATGATAAAGAAAAAGGAAGAAAGTGTGTTTTATATATATATATATAAGGAATATAAGACTTGTTATTTTTATACAATTACACAATTTGTGTCAGATATTCTGCTTAATTTCATTATAACAGGCTAGAAATACAGCATACACAGACTCCAAATAAACCACATTAAACATATTAACAGTTCACCTAATTTTATTATTATTTTTATATCAAATTTAAGTGTAGATTCATTCTCTGGAATTTAGCATTAATTAATACATTTAGCATTAAATTCATTAAATAAAGTAAACACTCGACACTTATTTTCCTGTAACATCGTGTCCCCAAATGTTTTATTCCTCTTAAACCACAGCAAAATGCCAACGATTATGATTTTTTTAATTTATTAAAAACAAGTTATACTTTTAAGCCATTTACATTTAAAGTTGTGGAACGTCCTCGAAAAGAGTTAGCTCGTGTTCTCACTTACGTTATAGCAGCTATAAACAGTCGTTCCCTCACCAGCCTGTCTCTTCTCTCTCTCTCTCTCTCTCTCTCTCTCTCTCTCTCTCTCTCGTCATGTTACTGAGTATTATATTTTATGAAATATGCTACAGTCGCTCACCTCAGGTTCGCTTATTAGGGATCAAAATATAAATCTACGTCCAGATTTGTGTAAAATACAATTGGATAATAAAACATGTTTTGCTGACTTCCTTTCACGCAAATCGGATGCCAGGATCTTGCTTCTGAGGTACAAACTGGGACACATCTGGTCATGTGACCATTTATAACCCACCTGCATAAAAGTTCTGCTCATTAAATTTGCACCCATAGTTCAGGGGTTCTTCTTAGATCCAGAACACGGGTTGTTACTGTGAGTGGTTAGTGCTCCATGTGATTGTTTTCCCTCATGATGAACACTATCTCTCTTTCTTTCTCTCTCTCTCCCGCATCCCTGTATCATCTTTATCTCTAAACATATGATGGAATTTAACCCAAACAACTTCAGGTCGTGCCAAGGCTTGTGCCAAGGACTTGACCGAACATCTTTTGGTATGCAGGGGCAACAAAGAGAGCTGTACAGTCATCGCTCCATCTACACCGCGTTACTCAGGCCTGCTCTTACAACCCAAAGGTTCCTCAAATCCTCTGAGAACTTTTAGAGGTTCCTCAAGTTGTCTCAGAAAACAAGAAAAGAAAAAAGAACCACTAAATGTTCTTCTAGTGAAAGCCTTCACTGCTGATATTATTTACATAGTTTGGACAGGATTTCTAATCCTTTACGCATGAAAGGGTTAACACGCTCATTTTAATGCAAGAGCTTGTTAATGATTAAGTGAGTAAAGTGTGAAGGACTGCAGAACAGTGGCCTGTGCAGCGCAAAAACAGCACCAAAATATTACACCATGAACAGTTCACTTGAACACAACATGCATTATGGGTGCTCATTAAAATTAGGGCTCTTTGAGGAACCGTTCTTGTTTAAAGAAGCGTTGCAAGAAGGTTCCTGAAGGTTCCGACACTGAGACATTCACCCCAAACACCCCCTCTCCCCGAAAAAAAAAACAACAACAACAACAATTACAAGATTTTAAGCTTTTAAAAATGTGGTTGGTTCCTAAATGCAGATTAAAATTCACCACAAAATGTAACGTGCTCGTGCACAATAAGTCCACATACAAGCAGCAACTATTATTATTATTATTGTTATTATTATTATTATTATTACTTTAATATACTTTAGAAAGCATTGAAAAACACAGGGAAAGTGCTTGATCATGTAAAATCTCTCACCGAGGCAGATCCGATGCCCGTCATCATGGATGATCCTGTCAAGTGTCGCGTTCCTCACGTGCGCCAGGAATCCGTTCCCAAAAATTAAAAAAATAAATAAAAAAAATAAATAAAGAGAGAGTAAACAGGAAAAAAGCACGACAGCGGATCCGAGTCAGAGCAACACGGTTAGAGAACTCGGTGCTTAAGTCGTGAATAAAGCAGCGAATCTGAAGAAGAACTGAGGAGCGACACCGACACCGACCGCGCGCGCCCTCGTCCCGCTCCACCAGCGGTGGAATGCGCCACAGCTGGACGACGTGCGTGTGCGCATGCGCAGTCGCGACCTCAGTTTCGCCCCTCTGCCCTGATCAAGAGGATAACGATGAGGTGTTTAAACACCGCGGTGCCTTCAGCAACCAACTGAAATACTCTCTAACAGTGTTTATGCAATTATTATTAATTATCTGTGACGTCGATATTAATTCACTGACAGGTATATGATGCATGATGATATATGATGCATGCACGACAATGAGAAATATACTCTAATAAATAAAGATTACTATAAGAATGAATTTGGAATGAAAGAATGGAAAGGGAAGTCGTTTTTCCAAATGTTTAGGTGGAAAAGTTTGATATTTCTGTCCAGGCTATGAAAGGGTGCCAATATTTTTTTTTGTTAGTGTTATTTCTCTCTGCACAAAATATCACTTGTTGATTATTTTCATTATTTTTTTTTGCATTACTGATATTACTGCATAAAACTCCAGGTGAAAAAAATAATTATGCTGAAATGATACAGTTCATCAGCTGTGTTAATATTTCATATTCATTTCATACTTGCTGCAGTGATCAGATTTTTTTTTTCACACAGTGCAATATGATATGTTTGTCACTATCCTTATATTATGTGGACATTATAATTATTATAAAGAGTGGATTAAGCATCAAGTATCATGTTTCACGTCCTGCACCTCAGAGGGATTATTAATCCCATTATCCTGGCATTATTAGAAAGAGAGAACTGATGTTTGTGCTAAAACAGAAGAAAATGGACGCTCGTGTTTATGTGAATGATCGTTTCTTCTCCAGCTTTGCTCTCCATGTGCTCTGAGTTAGAGAGCTTGTTTGTGGTCACCGAGTTGGAAATGACTTTAAGACTGGAGGATCTGCGGGCCAACGTTAAAGAGAGGTTTGGAACATCGGGTCAAAAGTGCACTCTGTCTTTTGCAGAGAAAATAATAAGCATGTGTTAAAGCCCATGTTGGCACCAAACTAGAGCTGAGATACAAAACTCTTCTGAAATCAAACATTCATTCAGCCAGCATTCATCAGACATGGGATTTTTATTCATGGTGCTATAATGCGGTTATAATATAATTCGTTTCTATAACCTACATTATGTTTTTTAACCCTGTATGACCCACTGTACTCATCTAGGGATGCAACAAATATCATATCATGACAATTAAAAACTATATATTGCGATATTTAACTCAGCCTTAACCTGCTAATAAGCACAAACGCCTATTGTATGTAAAAAGGAGAATCTCAATCTTCTCAAAATACTAACAGTACTGAGGATAACCTCAGAAAGGAGCAGCATGACTTTATTTATTACTTACTTATTACTTATGACTTACATATTTATGGAGATTTATCGTGATATCGATATCATACAGTCGTGTCATCCAGTCTTTTTTTTAAATCTCTCAAGAGAGAATACATTACTTTTATTCCCTAAAAGTCATACGATATCCAAACTCCAGAGTTCGCCAAGGTGCTGTCGGATTCTCCGATTCTGATTGGTCAAAAAGTGTTGATTCGTTTTCTGGAAGTAGCGCAGCCGCAAATCACAGGTTTATATTAATGCACTTGTTCTAATGCGTTACCGTTTCTATAGTAACAGCTCAAAAGAAAAACATGGGATCGCTGACGTGGTGAGGTTTTCTGTAAGCAGATGTTTATTTAACTAATTATTCATGGAAGGAGTCTCCAGTGTCAGAGGTAAAGCTGTGACTTTCTTCTTCAGGACAGATGTTGTGGTTTCTCGGTAACATGATGAGAAAGAGAGAAAAAAGAGAGGATGGTGAAAGAACGACTGTTTCTAGCTGAGAACAGGAACGAACTAGTTTCACAGAACATTATATGTAACTATTAACGGATTAAAAAGTACGACATGTTTCTTAGTTAATAAAAAATTGCTGTGGTATAGGAGGAATAAAGCACTTCAGGACGTGCTGTTTTGGGAAATTGATAAAGTTTAAGGCTAACAGCTCCATCCAGCACACGATGAGCAGATTGGCTCTGGTGCACCTTCTTTTGTATCAGACACACATCATTAATCACTGCGCTCTCACCCGGGGCGAAAACCTCCTGCCAAACGGAGCAGCGGCGGTTTACAGAGCCTCGCCTCTCCTCGGAGCCTGGGAGAACCCGACAGGATCCTCAAATAAAGAGCGAGAAAGAAGACAAATGAAAGATCTGACGAAGCCACGGGGCCTGGAGCTGCTCGTGCGGAATTACAGCCCAATTAGCATCTCTTTCTATAAGATGTTCACTCAGCAGCCACATGAAGGCCTGGATCTCATCAGCTGACGGAGGGGAGGGAGGGAAAGTGCGAGGGAGAGAGAATTAATACAAGAACGGCAGAGAGGGAGGGATGAACCAGGAGCAGGAATGAGTGGGAGCGACAGAGCGAGCAGGAGGGAAAAGAAAAGAAAACTGCACCTGAGAAGTGCTTGTTATAAAGTCAGATCATTTAGTTCTTAACGATCCAAACTCGTGCGGTTGTTAAAAGGAATGACACAGAGATCTGTTTCGGTTTCGGTGCTAGAATTCAGGTAGGATACGTGTGAGTGCAAAAGTTTGCACCCCCCTTGGTTTCTGGTTGAGAAATTGGAGGAAAAAAGGAAAATATTTTGCAGTTTATCTTCACGTTCTAAAGGTTTCTCAGTCTAATGTGCGGTTTTCTTTATTAGCACATTGCTTGTATCTGTTTCTGCCTCAGACTGGCTTATTTTAGGCCACATTGCACCACCAAAGACTAAGCTTTAACCTGGATTAAAGTTAATCAGTTAATCAGTTAAGGTTATCAGTTAATCCAGTTGCACCAAACTTTGTTTAAAGTGCATTTAAGCTATCATTTATTTTCTTGTTTTAGAGTAAACATCAATCCTGCTCTTTCATTAGCCCTAAACTAAGAAAAAAAAACATTTTTTTAATGTAAACTTTTTTTAACAAGTTTTCTATGCTAAGAAAAAATTTTTTGATACTGATTAAGCTCAAGAGTGACCGCATTACTGTTTACATCATAGTGAATAATCGGAAGTAATTCCAGAATTAAGGTTGTAAAAATAATAATAATAAAATATTAAAATAAACCTTTCGGATTAAGACTAAATATTACAGCAACTCTTAGTCTCAGCCCAGTGTGCAGTCCTCTTTTTTATTTATAGGTGTGCTCAGAAGTTCGTATCCCCGCTGAATTTGATTCATTAGCATAACCTAACTGTTTTTTAACCTAAATGTTGTGAACTTTTTTGAGTCTTATTTAAGGTGGTAAAAGATCAAACAGATTCAAAGTCTCAAGCAGTCGAGTTAAGAGTAACTGGGAATCAAGAAAACAGCTCTGAGATGCTCTAAAACAAAAGAAAACGGACTTCCTGAAGATATTACATAAAGACAGAAAGGCACAAGGAAATACTGGAGGAAAAAAAAACAATCTAAAATACACGATTCTCACTATAAGAGATGAAAGCAGGCTACATATCCCTGAATATTTGCTAATCATACTAAATCTCGATGCGGTTGTGTGTGACTTGATTTGTGTGTGTGTGTGTGTGTGTGTGTAAGGAAGCTGTCGTTTAGAATGAAGAATCTAAACTCGTTCATTAAGGATGAAAATGGAAAGCAGAAGCTGGAGGAGAAAGGAAATGGCGCATGTAATGGAGGCAGAAACAAAAACCCTGTGTGGAGATGATTAGATCTCTTTTTCCTCCCTCTGTTTTTCAGTGATGCCTGAAAAAATCTCAGCTGGGAACATTCCCCAACTTCTTCTCCCTCAACGATTTCAGTCGTTCTATGTGTTAATGAACGACATGTCATACTTTTTTATCCGTTTATAGTTACATTTAATGTTTGTGAAACAAGTCCGTTCCTGTTCTTACTGTAATCAGTCGTTCCCTCACCGGACTCCTGTTTTCTTTCTCGCAAAACAAAAACGCAGCTTGTCTCGCGTTCCCGATAAACTCCTCTGTCCTGAAGGTGTCTGAAAAACTTTACCTCCGACTGTTACAAAGCGCTGACACTGGAGACTCCTTCCATAAATGAGCGGTTAAATAAACATGTCTTACAGAAAAGTTCACCATATCAGCGATTTTTCATTGCGCGGTTACTATAGAAACAATAACGTATCAGAACGAGCGCATTAATATAAACCTTCTGACCAATCAGAATCCAGAATTCAACAGCGCTGTGCTCTAATCTGCTTTAAAATGATGAACAGAATAATAATTTAGGATATTAATGGATTAAATGTCAACTGGCTGGAATGAAATACAATGAATTACAAAAACGCTGACACTGGAGACTCATTCCATAAATAAGGAGTTAAATAAACATCTCCTTACAGAAAATTTAAATATTCAACAATAAGCGAGTTGATTTTCCTATTACATCACGTCCCAAAGAGTTTTATTCCTCTTATACTAAAGCAATTTGTCTACGATTGCAATTTCTATGTATTAAAAAAAGTCATACTTTTTAAAAATCTATTATAACTATATTATATAAGTATTATAAGTAACTATATCACTGTATAACTATCTCACTGTATAATTATCTCACTGTATAACTATCTCACTGTAAAACTATATTACCTGTTAAGATTGGCATGTAGTTATGGCTTTAATTTCAATGTTTTAAGTGGTGCAAAATAATCTGGATTAAAATAAAACTGGAACAGCAAATCCTTTATGGGACACTTGTTTGATGGAACGTATGGAAGTTCTTCCTACTCTTCTGTGGAACATTCCAGACTCAGAAGCTCATTCTGGATCATTTTAAGAAGCATTTCTGATGAAGCACAAACCAAAAATAAGCTCTTTTTATGGCCGACTCTTTTTCCTTGATCTTACGCTTGACTGCACAAACTCCAGACGCTTACAGAGCGGGGTTAGTCGCTAATCTGAGCGACCCTCATGTGTGTATGTTGCTTTATACACGGAGCGAACGTCTAAACATACAGCTTCAGAAGAGAAGAGTCTAAATGGAGAAACTGATCATTGTCAGGATGTGTCTGGCACAAACGGCTTCTCGTGGTCACTGTGGCTTCTGGCTAAAGCAAACCTCTTAAACAAATATGCAGCAAATATCCCAAAACGGCCACAGAAACAATCAAGCAATCGGCATAATTATGAGTTTGTCACCTCCCTTGTCTTTTTGTGCTGCTCACACAAGACACGTGCTTTATTTCCAGCAATGAGAAATGTATTTAAAAGCTGATGAGACTTGAGCGCTTGCTCCTGACCTGAGCCCTGAAGTGCAAACCATCATCCTGGCAGAGAGGAAGGAGAGGAAATAGATGGAGATGCTGAGATAGAGAGAGTGTGTGTTCAGCTGAAACCCAACATTACAGCAGAAACACGCTCGAGACGCCAACCACAGAACTATCCCCAACTTCTGCACCAACATTCCCGACTTTCCACGATCCGAGAGCAGACGTTTACTCAGAGAGAGTAGAAAGGGAATGAAAGTTACAATTAAATGCAAATTCTCTGAATATGTGCGTGAATTAGAGCGTGCAAGGAAACATTCCTAGTTTTTCCTCCTTATGTTTATTAACTCTGAGTGTTAAAATGAAAAAAAAAAAAAGTTTATGACCATGTAATAAATAATAATAATAATAATAATCTATTTTATACAGTCAACTCCAAAATTATTGGCACCCTTTCAGACATTTTAACATAAAATTATTAAAAACAAATGAAGTGACCTCTTCGCCCGCCCACAGGCTTTGCCCAACATTCTGTCCAGCCAGAAGCTTCTGCCCAGCTAGGGGTTTCTGTGCAACGCGAGGCTTTGGGCAACCAGGGGCTTCAGCACAACATGTTTAAATGCCCAGCACAGGGCTTCTGCTCAACATAGGGCCTTTTTTTCATCCTAGGGCTTTGCCCAACCTGGGGCTCTGTCTGTGGGGCTGCAACTGAACACATGTTTTCAGAAATTCACAATCTTTTTTTTCTGCAGATATTTAGCATACTAATGATTTTGAAACCATTAAAATAAATAAAATGCTCCACTTAAGAAAATTTTTTTTTCAATAATATTAATCTTATTTATATTCACTCATTTTAAGGAAGGGTGCCAATAATTTTGAAGATAACGCCAGGCCAGTGATGATGATGATGATGATGATGATGATGATGATGATGGTCGTGTGATTTCTAAACTCCACGGTGGTCTTGTGACTTTGGGTGTGATGTCGTCAGGGCGCTGCAGAGGTCACGTGACTGACTGGTCCGGTGGGAGGAGGAGGAGGTCGTTGAGTCTGATGACGGTGTTGGCGAAGTCCACCAACTCTACGAAATCTGAGGTGATGATGTTCACACCATTCACGCCTGGTTTCTGCACCTCCACCCACGCCATGATGACCGGCAAGTTCCTGCGCGTGACAGGAATTACGACTCATCAGCAGTGTGATTTAATGTGCGTGTGCTTTATTCATAAATGCTAAATACCGTTAGTAAAAAGGTCCCTGCGATGGAGTTGCACTTTGAGAGACATTACCTGAAGTGTCTGTGGAATTCGTTTAAAAAGGAGAGACTGGCTAACCGTAACAAGCTCGAGTGTTCGCTAAGGTCATACAGTCAATAATAAATGTAGCTAGTGTTAGCTGCCTTTGCTTGTGCTATCTCTTCCTTCAGTCACGTTAGTTTGATAGTTATAATATCAGTACAACAAGCCAGCTTAGACATCAAAATGAAGAAGAACAGACTGGAAAAACAGATGAGAACTCACTGCTGAGGGTCTGTTAGAACAATTTACAGCATAACAAGGCGTGGCTTTGCTACAGAACTGTCAAAGTTGTCAACGCTATAAATCTATAAAGTTTTAAAGCTGTTAAATGAGGTTTGCTGGGCTGTAATCTCACTTAGAGCTTCAGGTCCGTGCTGGAGAGCGCTCACGAGGCTTGGGTATTTCTAATCCAACCCTAAACTGTCAACTACCTCATCAATCACGCCCTTTTATTCATCATCACATAACTCCTATAAAATGCATTTGTTATAAGGAAAGAATATTACAGAAGATATTAAGGGCAGTTAAACTTGTAAGAACGACAGAACGCTGTTCCTGAAAAATAATTCCTGGAGCTGTAACTTAAAATGTAACTTTGGCTCCTTTCCCGTTCACTAACATGGGAATGGGCGGGGTTAAGAAATGTCCTGCAGGCAGCCACTAGAGGGCCTTGGAGACGTTTTGGCTTCAGTTCTGACTTCCTGTTATGACATCCAATCATATATGCGGTCAGTAGTGTGTGTGTGTATGTGTGTGTGTGTGCATACTCAGGAGAACCAGGTTAAACCCGAGTAATCTTGCACAAGCATTAGCACGCACTTCAGACTGAAACTGCAAGCAGACAGAGAGAGTTTTCTCTCCTCGTGCACAACAAAACCAGGAAGTGAGAAGCTCGAGTGCAGTTTATCCTGGAATAATCTTGGAATAACAAACATTCCCACTTCCTCGCGCACAAGCACAATTACACATCTTCCTGCGAGACAGACGATCATCTGACCGGGTTATCCACACACACACACACACACACACACACACACACACATTCTCTCTCTCTCTTTCTGAGCTGTGAATCATAAGTATCCCCCCCGCCCCCCTTCCCTGGGCTCCTACACTATTTCCACATGATGTAATGTATATAATTTTGAGGACTATGCAGATTTTTGGACTGTACATCAGTGACACCTAGTGGCTACTTTAAAACTGCACTTCACAACACTGACATTTCATCCAGCGAACAGCTTGTAATAAAGCCATGTACAGCTTTTATGGGTTGCCATACTACACACTAACCTAACATAACATTAACATAATATCCTTACATGCAAAAAAGATGCACTGGATGCCCCACAATGTATAGAAACATCTTTTACCCATATGCCTGGTGCATTCTTTTCACAATTAAACACTCAAGTAAAATAAGATTTAATCTATTAAGGCATTACTCTACACTCCACTGTCTCTGCAGGGCGATGAACCAGCAATGACTAGTCAGTGGTAAGATTGTTATAACTAGTCCTTGTGTTGATCACTTTTCTTTCAATTACAGGTTTATAATTACAGAATAGGACACTGATAGTATATAAAGTAGTAAACATTAATATACTATGTACTTGTTATGTAAGGAATAAAACACGACAGGGTGTGCTGTTATAGGAAAATAAGTGTTTTATTCCTCTTATACCACTGCAATTTACATTTATTTAAGAGTGCCAGTGCCACTTACTAAATGTACATCTCCGTCACTCAGTGGGGTATCCGCGGAAGTTCAGGAGAGTGACTCAGATGCTGAGAAAAATCTCACTCATTTCCAATTTGTTCCATTTTAATCTTTTGTTCAGACGTTAACCTCCACTGAGATGTTGGAGCCCATCCAGGGACGCACAACAAGTTCACCTGCAAAATGAGAAATCGCTGCCAAACGATCTTCCACACACAGGTGGAAATAAATATTTTATTCAATCAGCAATTGCCCGAGTAGCCACTCTTACCTTGGCAAGCATACCTTACCTCAGAGTGCTACGAGGGCTGAGACAGAAGATTGGAGTATATGCTTACGTTCATGAATTATTCATTTTGTTAATGTTCTTATTCATTTAGTAAAGGAATGAAAGAATGCAGAATAATGACATCATCTTCTTCCAATCACGTATCCCCATCTTATCTCATCCACTATATGTTCTCATGGTCATTGAATACCACAGCACGTTTACGACCTCTTGTCTTTATCTCTCCAAACAGGGAAGTGACCTTGTGAACAGTCAGTACTTTCTTCCAAATATATAGTTCCTTGCGATCATCCATTTCATTTCCCCATGTCTTGTTGCAATCTTTTCTTAATCATATTTAAACTGCTATGTTCGCAGAACAGTTAGTATGTAGTAATCTTAATTTTCTCTATACCAGTCATACTTTTTTTATCCATTTATAGTTACTGTTAAAGTTGTGGAACATCTGTGAAAAGTTAGTTCCTGTTCCCTCACCAGCCTCCCTTTTTTCTGTTTTTTTCTGCTTGTCATGTTACTGAGAAACCGCAAAGCGTAAACTGCTCTGTCCTGGAGACTTGAGTTAAAGCTTTACCTCTGACTGGCACTGGAGACTCCTTCTATAAAGGTTAAATAAACATCTCCTTACAGAAAACCTCACCACATCGACAATTACATGTAGGTTTTTTTTGATAATGTATCAGAATGAGTGGATTAACATAAGCCTGTGATTTTCAGCTGATGTTATAGAACATAGATCAACATCTGAGCAATCAGAATCAGCCTCCCTGAACCAGGTTCATTAACTCACTTCTCGACGAGGTAGCTGCGCAGCCCCTGGACCAGGCCTTTGACGATGGTCTTGATGCGGGGAGTGAGGATGGCTTGGGACACGTGGAAGCTGCCGTACTTGGCCCTCTCTCCCAGCGTGGTCTCCAGGAACTGGATGAGTTTGGTGGTGTCGGTGGTGTTGGCCCACGGCGCTGGGATTTTACTGCCAGGCCACATCAGCGGGCAGCTCTCAGCAGACGGGTGATGATAAAACACCAGGACCTTCGAGTATCAATCAAAAATAAATGATATTTAAAAATATGAACTTAATAAATATAACAGTGTCTGTGTGACAGGAAGTAAGACTGTAATCTCTGAGATTAGGGCCAGTGCACGGTAACATCGCCGACCTGACCTACGACATTAGAGATGTCTTTAATCACATTTAAGACATTTGTTTTAATGAAGCTCGAAGACTATTTATTTAAAATGTGGAAAGTTGGAAAATAAGTCTGAAGAAATTACTAGAAATATCCTTGAAAACTCTGTACACCATTAAAAACATCCGTGTCAATGAATATGCATGAATATGCAAATTAGATCATGTCCTTCTGCCCTACCTAATATCTAGCAGCTAAACCGTTGTTAATTAGCTCGCATTAGTCATAAGTGTGATCTCAGTATGAGACAGGATTTACATCCTCATTTGATGAGTACCTGGTACTTCTTCTCCCACAGGTAGTCCAGCGTGATGTCCTCCACCACGTTGATCTTGCACAGCTTCGATCCAAAAACCTCCTTGAGCATGTTAATGAGATAGCGATGGTGCTCGTCGTCCATGGCGTAGTGATGGTTGAAGTCCAGGAAGATGACCTCTTTGCGGTGAGCGTTCAGGAAGGCATTGATATCATGGAGTCCGTCTCGCACTCTGAGCCCAAACAGGCCGTGGATGAAGTAGACCTCGTGGTCTGTTTCTCCGGGTTTAGATGAGACTCGGAGGTCAAAGTAGCGAATGCCGCCTTCCAGCTGCTCCCTGAAGGTCAGATTCTGAGTCATGGACCATTTCTTCATCACTTTTTTGGCCAGCAGACGGAACACTGATGCTAGGTGCTTGACGAACGCCTTCTGATCGGGACCGACCGGAGCCTGTTCATCCACCCAGAAACTAAACGAGTCGTGAGAGCCTAAAATGTAGAGCAGAACCGAAAAGCAAGGTCTAACATAGCAGCAGAACTTAAAGGACTGGTTTGTGATGGTTAGCGCCCAATAATAACTGTAAAAATAGATCGTAATTGCAACGAAAATGGCCTAAGCTACAATATGCTTCCTGCTTATGCGAATAATCGTGATCATTAGCTAGAGTCGGAATTCAGAGTTGGAATTTTGGGAGCCCTAAATTTTCCGACAATACTCAGAACTAGCTACAAGAGCACAGCGTGTGTCCAAGAAGTCTTAAAAGTCTCAGAATAGGAATTTTTTTAGAATTTAAGAGTTTATAGGAGTTTATTTTTCAGTTTGTGATGAATTACAGACGATAAATTGCACCACCTGCTTCAGTTCTGTTAAATACTAGTTAAAATATTTAATTTAATTTATTTATTTAACAGTTATCACTGCTTCGCCTCAAAAAAAAAAGTTCTTTTTTTTTTTTTTTTTTTTTTAATTTTGCCATTTTGCAATTTCTTTTTCCCATATGCTCTATCACCTCAACTAATCCCCACACTTAAATTAACATTAAACAGACCAGATCTATCAAATAAAAGGATCGTATTTATAAATATTCCACAATTATGTAAATGATGAATTATCATTTTTCTCTCAGTGTTTGAATGATGTGATTGTAACGTGCATAGAAGCACTTTAACGAAACCTTTAGGGTTAATTTTGAAGAAATATAATAAAGTTGTTGACTAAATAAAAAAATATATTGAACAGACAAACTATTTCGTATGAAAAATTAACCGGGAAAAAAACACTCTCTAAATTTCCTGCTTGAAATATTTCCAGAATAAAAAAGTCTGTAACTCCGTCACAAGGAAATGGATCTCATCCACAGCAAAATCTTTAAAAGAATCCAATACCAGTGCATGCTACGTTACTGAGAAGTGTTTTAATTAACGAATTCCTTCAGGACTAAAAGGAGCTCTTTGTGATGGTGGAGATAATCAGGTGAACTGCAGACCCACCAGGAACGGCGAGGTACTTGAGCGGCATGGCGGTGAGTGAGGGACACAGGGAACCCATCCAGTCCGCATTGCTGGCGTCACCCGTCGGCCTGGTCTTCATCTGGCTGCTGTGTGACGTCACAATAACGTGTTAAAATTCATAGCGGCTGATCTGACGTTGACGAAACCTGTGAAAACGTTGCGAGGCTCGTCAGGAGTGTGACTCTCACGGAGGGAGCGTTTCTCAGAGTGTTAATCAGATTAGTGCTAAATCACTCTCTTTATCCTGACTGCTTTCCTCAGGGAGCTCGAGATTAGCCCCACCCCCTCGCCTTGTTATAGCCAATAAGAAGCAGGGATTTAAAAACCTGTGCAGTGATTTAGTAAATTTCTGTATAGACAAAAATGAAACAGTTACTAACCCAATGAATAATTATGTCTTTATTTGAATACGCAAGTGCGCCCTCTTTTGGAGACGCGTGGTGGTCTGTGAAGTTATAATAAGTTAATTTATTGAATATTACATATTTGGTCATTTTCATTTTCATTATTAACAGCAAGTTCCTCTTATGCCACATATACCAATGCTGGTGATTACAATTTTTATTTATGACATGGCATTTGAAAGGTGTTTTCCAACTTTCCAACTTTTTGTTGTTGGTGGGGTATCGATTAACGTCGCACCTCAGGAATCATGTGTTTCTTTACTTCAGGCTTCAGGAGTTAAAAGATAGAGACAGCACACTGGTCACATGATCACATTTTTTCATGGAGAGCGTGTGCCATTACCAGAAGGGGAATCACTGCATTTGTCAATTGACCTAAACTGCATTAGCCTAATAGCTCTGGATTCTCCACAAGACCTGAAGGTGTGCTGTGGTCTCTGGCACCAAGACGTTAGCAGCAGATCCTTTAAATCCTGTAAGTTGCGAGTTGGAGCCTCCATGGATCGGACTTGTTTGGAGGCCAAGTCGACACCTTTAACTCTTTGTTATGTTCCTCAAACCATTCCTGAACAATTTTTGCAGTGTAGCAGGGCGCATTATCGTGCTGAAAGAGGCCACTGTCTCTTACTGTGCCTGTTGTCCTGTTGTAGTAGTGATTCTTCTGTCTTGGCTGCTTGCACGTGCACTTTATGTAGAAATGTGGAGTCTCCTGTAGTTCTGTGTTGTTTGATGCAGCTCCATGGTTCTGGAGGAACGTCGTTTCGTTTCAGTGCGTACTGTACCAGCTGTATATTGGTCGAAATGACAATGACTTGACTCGACCCGAATAAACATGTTTGCGCTGTTTAATGTTCACCGCATGTGAATATAGTGTGGATGATGCTGGAGCCGGTCCATCTGATACGTCTTCTTCTGGATCATCTCCGGACATCTCCTCGTGTCCTCCGGATGAGCTTTCTGCCTCACAAGACACAGGGTTTGCACAGAACGCAGCCCCTCAGAATGACCCCGAGTCTCTTAAAAGAAAAAAGCTCAAATTACAAATAAAGTTGCTGGAAATTCAATATAAATATTACACACTAGTACTGAAAAGATTAAAGAATACACAATGATGGTACATATGTTCTGTGTAAATAAAACGTGCCCTGCCACATGCGCCGCGTCTCGCTGCTGTGAGTGAAGTGGCTGTGGATCCTCTGGGTGTGTGTGTGTGTGTGTGTGTGTGTGTGTGTGTGTGTGTGCGCTTTGCCTCTCTGATGGCCAAGGACAGTTTGTCCCTCTCTGTTCTTAGGGCCGCGTTGTCACCTGCTCTGAAGCCGGAGTCTCGGGTCCTCAGCAGCACACACACCTCTGAGGTCATCCTCGGCTTCTGGTTGAGCGTGTGGTGATGGTTTTGGAGACAGTGACGGAAAATATTTACTTCAACTTATTGTTGCAAAAGGTGGTTCTACATGTTACTGAGTTATAGGGTGTACTTATTTTTTCCTCATCTGGTTTCTGAATGTTGGTTTACTTTTTGGGAAAAAAATGACTACATATTGAAATCTGTTGTGTGGTTTTTTTTGTTATTTGTTTGTTTGTTTATCGAAGTTAATGAAGACCACAGTTGTAGACTATTGTTATTTAGGCCCTGATAAATTGAATTGAAGGAGGGTGTACTTTCTTTTTCCCATATGTATGATATATTATATACAATTATATATGAAATGATTGTAGTGAAATAATAGGGACAGTAATGTGCATTTTATACAGAAATAGTAGTTGTTTATTTCCCTTGTAACTGTACAATGCAGAACATTGTAGTTTTTTTAAGAAGTCAAGTGGAGTCTGTGGGCTCTGGAGGTGTGAAATGAGATGGGTACGAGATAAAGCATGCATTTTTTTAGATAAAATATAAATAAAGACATACAACTCTGAATAAAATGCAAGCTATCTGTGCCATATAAACAAATACGACTTACCTGAAACCATATGAGTTTGCTATTTATGTCTTTTCGTTCTTTTTGCTGTTCATTTTAGACATTAATGCACGCATTAGCGTTAATGGCAGTCAGGCGAGACAGCAGCTTTCAGGAAGTAATTATCGGTTATTGGTAAATGTGTTTGTTATGTGGACTGTGGAAAGAGAAACAAGACTTTTTCAGCTAATATTTAGGCAGTTGTACCATTTCAGTCTCATTACGTAATTGTAATTAACCATGCTAAGCTGTTAAAGGCTTAAATGGTTACAATCTCATCCATTTTTAAAAGTGTGCAGAATGTGTGCACTATACTGAGAGAATAGCCGAAGTGTCATGTTTAGAAGATACAGCTTCTGTGGACTTAAAAAAAAAAAGGTGACCATTTATCCACAACATGGCCAAAAGTGTGTAATAATATGGATGCTACTCATAGAAAAACAATTAATTAATGATTTTATTTATTATTAAAAAAATCATAATTGATATATAATTAATCAGCACTTTTTCTTCTGACCAGTCGCCATCCAGAATTCAACAGCACCGTCATGTGATCGATAACAGATGTGTGTTTTTCTTCACTTCATGTGTGATATTTAAAAAAAAACATTAAAAAAGAGGTCACAGAGAAAAGGAAATGAACCACGATGGAATGATGACTTATAGGAAATTCTTTTTTTTTTTAAAAATAGTGTGTACATATTGGAAATATGTGTATAAACGTGTACGCATGCACACACACACACACACATATTCACACAGGAAGTGTGTGTGTGTATGTGTGTGTGTAAGATGACATTGCAGCACACAGCCACAGTGCTCGAGCTTCTGTAGTAGTAAATATCACTTAACATCAGCGATGGATCTTCCACCTTTCTGGGGATATTTTTTAGAACAACTGCTTTAATTTTTACTTCAAGTTTACAGTTTGTTTTTTTTGGTTCAGTTCAAGAGGATTGTGTTAGCAGCTCCTGTGGAGGTCGAGGTGGCTGATCCTGGGTGATGGAGCACATGGATCTGCTCTTCTACCACGGTCCTATCAGCAGAGAGCGGTGCGAGGAGCTCCTGG
Organism: Pangasius djambal; assembly: GCA_022985145.1. Lineage (NCBI taxonomy): Eukaryota > Metazoa > Chordata > Actinopteri > Siluriformes > Pangasiidae > Pangasius > Pangasius djambal. Next base: position 18,823,489 of record CM040996.1, read on the forward strand.
GCGCAAAGGGAAAAGACGGATCCTATCTCATCCGGGAGAGCGAGACCATCCATGGAGCTCTGTGCCTCTGCGTCTAGTGAGTATCCATTTCTTTTACGACTGCACCTTTAATCATTGTTAAATTAGAAGCTTCTCCTCTGTAGATCTTCAGAAAATAAATGCAGGCAGGGACAGAAGTGTGAAAAAGTAAAAAAGACAGATGTAGGTGAGTTACTGAAGCTTCATAGGTACAGATGTTATCTCTTCAGTCTCTCAAATACCTTATAACTTCCTCAAAACCTGAAATAGGTCAGATGCAGCTTACAAGACAAACCTTACCGAGAAATCCGTAACAATAGCGTTCCTTTATCCCTTTAATATAATACATTTTTTTTGTTATCTGCTGCACTTTGTGTAGTTGCTGTCATTGTTGTTACTGACCCCCCCCCTTTTTTTTAATAAAAAGTACACAACCTTAAAAATCAAAAAAAGAAAAAAATGAAAAACAAATTGTTCAGTCAGCGTTTTACACACTACAATAAATTCACAAAGCTACTCTGATTTTCCTCTTTGAGTTTTTTTCCCCTGAGCTTTGTTTCAGACTTGGCCTTCGCAATAAAGAGTAAAATAATAACCATTTAAATTATCGTTATTCTATTTTTCATGCCATCATTTCATTTCAATTAAATCTCTTGTTTTTTTTTTGTTTTTTTAAATAATGCATCTATAAAAATCTTATAAGAAATATTATAAAATAATAAAAGTATTATTATTATTATTATTATTAAAACAAATAAAAAGATTAAAAATGAAAAACCACAACATTCTAAGCTCTGGCCTTTTTGATTAATTGAACAATAAATAATCAAAACCAAGAAACAAAGGAATGCCTCTTTCCTTCTTCCTACTAATCTTTTCTTTCTTTCTTTCTTTCTTTCTTTGTGTATCTGTGTACACTGAGACCTTGAGTGTTAGAAAGGCGCTATGGAACGCATGACTATTATTATTATTATTATTATTATTATTATTTTTATTATTACTGAATAATTTAAACGGTGCATGGTTGCCATTAATGGATTTTCTTTTTGTTCCTACAGCAAAAAGAAAGTGGTGTACACATACAGGATCCTACAAACTCATGCTGGATATTACACTTTACAGGTGAGTGAGAGAAAAGATCACCCTAACATTAAATATTTATCCGGAAGTAGATTTTATTCCAGACGCTATTGCTTTTAATCAAGACGAGATCGGCCGTAAAGAGACGGCGGTGTGTTGGAACAAATCACATGCAATATGCAGTTCATTTCATGCTTTAATTCACACTTTAATATCACCTCACACAGTAGACTCAGTCCTTCTCTATGCTGTGCAGAGATTTCCAATTTCTTAATCAATTTTCATTTGAACTAGTTTGGAAAAGAAAGTGAATTGGGTCCTAATTGGGCTTAGCACAGAGCTGTATAAAAATGAAAGTGTGTGTGAGAGACATACTGTGAGATATTTCCACAGGAAGTATTAACACCATGCATGTACCTTTCTTTTAATGTGTCACTTCTTAAAAAGTCTGTGTGGAGCTGCTAGAACTGTAGATGCTAGTTATATTTCTCATTGTAACACTTCACAGATAATATTTTAGCGAGTTTGTCAACCTGATTGAAGAGCATTTTTTCTCTGTCCTGTCATAAGTTTAGCAATGTGCATATGGAATACGGTCATGTCCTCGAAGGCCATAAATATCTCGTGGTTTGCAGGCAGCCTTTTGTAATTGCATCCTCCTGCATGTGTTACTTAAAATAGTCAAAAAAGCTAAAGCGACAAAAAAAAATATATATATATAATGTTGGTGCATTTAAAAAAACAGAAATTAAAATTTTGTTATGAGCCTCTTGGTCTCCAGACCTTTTAAAAAGGCAGCGTAAGAGTATGAACAGAAATAATATTAGAGAGATTTGAGGATTATGAAAGACAATCGAGACAGATATAAAGCAAAAAGGTGAACACACAAGTCATTAGATAATATTTATATCACATCACATGGGGGTACAAACTTTTGAACTGATGCAGTATACTAATACGACCATTCAAACATTTTTAATGCTGCTACAGATATTTTATTCTTTCGTAAATGTGTAACTTTCGCATTTGAGGAACGTTCATGTTAAATTCACATTCTGGCCCAGCGCTGTTGAGTTCTGCGCTCTGATTGGTCAGAAAGTGTCGATTAATTTTCTATAACAGCAGCTCTGACAGCAGCGCAGGTTTATATTAATGCGCTCGTTCTGATACGTTATTGTTTCTATAGCAACAGCTCATTCACAGGGACGTGTACGGCGGACGCTCCACTAAAAATAAAGCGATTAAATAAATCCTTGATATGATGAAGCTTTTAAAAGTGAGGAGACGTTTATGAAACATTGATGGAAGGAGTCTACAGTCTGAGTGCTTTGTAACAGTCAGAGGTGAAGCTGTAAATTAAGTCTTCTGATACCTTCAGGACAGAGGAGTTTACACTTCTTTGCGGTTTCTCTGTAACGCGACAAGCTGTTTTTTTTCTTCATGAGAGAGAAGCAGAAGTGAAACTGATGAAGGAACGACTGTTTATAGCTGCTATAATGTAAATGAGAGCAGGAACTAACTTCACTGACACCCTCCAGCCTATGACATGTCGATATTAATAAACAAAAACGTCTTTGGTATTGTTGGTAAATTGCTGTGGTGTAAGAGGAATAAAACACTTTAGGAGGTGCCGTTATAGGGAAATAATCAACTTGTGAGCATTGTTTGTCCTCTCAGTCCAGTGCAGGTGTGAAGGAAAAGTTTTTTAAGACGCTGGAAGAGCTTGTTCATAACTATAAGAGGAGAAACCAGGGTTTAGCAACTCGCCTGCGTCACTCTGTGAAGAGGAAACAAACAGACCAGGAATCTGTGGTCTCTGACGAGGCACCGGACTATGAGAGTGAGCAAAAAACACAAACATTTATTTGAGCTTTATTTACCTAGTAAAAGAGACATTTTCTAATTCCTGCATTTTTCTGTTCCTCTCTTAGACGTGGACTCTGATTACGTTGACGTGCTGCCAGATTGATTCTCCTGAACTGTAATTTTTCTATCCTTTTTTTTAATTTTTTTATCTTGCAACAATAACCTCAAGCTTTTAGACTGTGGGAATAAAATGAACTGCGGCTCTTGAGGCTAACGTCAACTGTCACACCTACTGACGGCTTTTTGTTCCTCCTCTTTAAACTGGTATGTTGTCTAAACGTATGTGGCAGGTGAATAATTGTAAAAGCTATAAACTTATTTTATATGTAAATAATTTATTTTTTGGTGTATGGACTGTTTCTGAAAGCTGTAGATATGGATATTCAGAAATAAACAGTTTTACTGGTATGTTTTATTCTGATTATTATCACTTTGCAAAAGGACAGAAAAAGAAGAACTGGGAGTAAAGAATGAGGCTAATTGTTCATTTGGAGAACCTTTGTAACTTTATAATTTTAACAGGAATAATAACGGGAATCGAACCTGGGCCGTGGCTGTGAGAGCACCAAAGCCTAACCACTGATCCTCCAGTGACCTGTAGTTATATATATATATATATGTGTGTGTGTATAATTGAATGGTTATATATAAAACCTCCTCTACATCATTGCCATTTCTCTCTAAACGCAAAAAGTCATCTTTCCCAACTTCGTGATCGTCACGTTTCCTGTTAAAGTCCGTCACAACCTTGCGACAGCTTCCTGATCCAGTCATAAGAATGATGAGTTCTTCTTTTGTCAAAGACATTCTTAAAGGCTATTTAAAATACATTATATATATACTGTATATATATACTGTATATATAAACTAAGTTTGAAAAATTTTGGAAGACATTTTGCTAAAAATGTTCATTTCTGTATGGAGACTTTTGGGACATGCTGTATATATATATCTGTTTATCTGTTTTTATTTGTATGTATGTTTATCTGTCTGTCTTTCTAGTTGTCTGTCTGCTGCCTGTTTATCTATCTATCTCTCTCTCTCTCTCTCTCTCTCTCTCTCTCTCTCTCTCTCTCTCTCTCTGTCTCTCTGCCTGTCTGCATGTACAGTGGATATAAAGTTTTTGTGCTGTAAAAATGAAACCAGGATAAATGATGTCAGAACTCTTTCCACCCTCAGTGTGAAAATACAACGTATAAAAATTAAGCGAAAAACAAACAGAAACATTTTAGGGGAAAAAAAGGAAAAATGAAAAAGTTACAATAACATGGTTGCATAAGTTTGCACACCCTTTTATAACTGGGGATGTGGCTGTGATGTGAATGAACCAATCACATTCAATCTCATGTTCAAAAGTAATTATCATACAGCTGTCTTCAATGAAATTATTCTGATTAACCTCAAATGCAGCCAGCTGTTTCTGTAGGATTTTCTTCACATCTTCTTGGTTTCATCTGGCTTCTGAAGCCATGGTCTGCAAAGAGCTGACAAAGCCTGTACAGGGTCTCACTGTGGAAAGGAATCGATCAGGAGAGGGGTGTAAAAGAATTTCCAAAACATTCGATGAACAATGGATCAATATGAAGGCCATCATCAACAAGTGGACAAAATGGAGCACCACAGTGACATCACCAAGAACAGGACATCCCTCCAAAATTTAAAAAAGGACAAGACAAAAACTTACCAGGGAGGCTGCCAAGAGACCAACAGCAACATTAAAGGAGCTGCAGGAACATCTGACACTTACTGATTACCCTCTGCATGCGACAACAATCTCTCATATTCTTCACATGTCTGGACTATGGGGTAGGGCGGCTAGACGGAAGCCCTTTCTCACAAAAAACATCCAAGCTCAACTAAATCACCCCAAACCATGGGGCAAAATGTGTTCTGGTCTGATGAGACCAATTCCAAAAGGTATGTTTGGTGCAACAAAAAAAAAAGCACATCACCAAAAGAACACCATTCCCACGGTGAAGCATGGTGGTGGCAGCATCCTGCTTTAGGGCTGCCTTTCTTCAGCCAGAACTGGGGCTTTAAACATGAATAGCTACAAATACCTGTCAATTTTAGTGCAAAACCTTCAGGTGTCTGCTAGTAAGCTGAGGACGAAAAGGAATTTCACCTTCCAGCACGACAATGACCCAAAGCATACATCCAAATCAACAAAGGAACGGCTAAAGCAAAAGAAAAGCAAAGTTTTTGAATGGCCAAGCCAGCGTTCAGACCTGAATCCAGCTAAAAGTCTGTGGGGTGACGTGACCTGAGGTGGGCTGTGCACAAGAGATGCCCTTAAAATCTGATGGATCTAGAATGTTTTGCAAGAAAGAGTGGAAATATTGCCACGTCAAGATGTGCCACGCTGATAGACTCTTACTCAAAAAGACTGCGTGGTGAAATAAAATCAAAAGCTGCTTCAACAAGGTGTTAGTTCAGACGGGTGCATACTTACGCAAGTAGGTTATCGTGAGGTTTTTTTTCTCTATAAAAGCTTCTGATTGTTTTTCACTTTATTTGTATGCTCTGACATGATTTATCTTAGTGTCATTTTTTTTTTTAACTTTACAAAAACCTGCCATTTTAACAGGGGCGTGTAAACTTTTTATATCCAGCGAATGGACAAGCCTGAACTCCAGTTAAATCTGTCTGTCTATACATCTATTTGTCTGTCTACCTGCCTACTTGTCTGTGTGTTTTGATGTTTGTTTAACCACACCTGCACATGTTTCCACCCTGCTAAAAAGCCATAGTGGTGGAAATATGAAATATTACTGGGTTTGGGGGAAAACGTGTAGGTGGCTGCAGACTTTGTTGCCGTCATGGATTTTCTTTGCATTGATAAAGAGCAGTATGTGAATAATAACTCAGGGTCATGTTTATCAGATGCTCGGTGTCTCCTGACCTTCAGCTCCAACTCAGAGCTTCGTAATTAGTCAGTTTGTCTAAGGACAGTTTCGACTACTCATTCCAGTTTTAATCTTCTTACTGAGCTTTATTATTTATTACTGTAATAATAACACTCATGAAATTAAGTGATAATTTTACAAACTAAGAATAATCCTGATAACAGCATAGCAAGTGGATGCGATTGCAATCAGACAGAGCCGCAGAGAGACGTGACGTCTTTATACGACTTTAATTCTAGTCTAATTCTGAGATTCTTCTGACACGATTTGCATGAATCTTCTAACTTTGGGGATATAATCATGTTGAGTAATGCCAGATTATATTATTTTATTTTATTTTTTAAATGAAATAGATTTTCAAAATTAAAAACCTGCTTTATTTATTTCTCTTCTTAAGCCAAGTGACTTAGGAGAGGAGACACTGTAAATAACAAGACGTCTTTTTACTTAGAACAGGTCTGTGAGAGAGTTCACATCACCTAACATCATCCTGAGCTTCTGCATGATAATAAATAATAATAATAAATATTATTATCCCAACATGCAACAACACATTAAACATTTTTTTAAATCAAACAATTTATCAAACAATTTTATTGTAAATTTTAAACAAACAAACAAATAAATAAATGAAGAGAGGAAGTAAGGAAGAGAGAAGACAAACAAACAAACAAATAAACAAGAAATAAATGCTTGTATAAATAAATGTGTGCACAAATAAATACATGCATAAATGCATAAATAAACTAATAAATTTTATAACAAACAAACAGAAACCTGGACGTATTTAAAATGAATATATTACATTGTCAAAATGCGCTCTTTAAGTTGGAATATTATTAATAGGGGGCCCAAGCACCGAAGGTGTGTGGGCACCATATTGTTATTCTACCTTTTCTTCTTCTTCTTCTTCTTCTTCTGGCAGCCCTGGGTCAAGGCAAGTTCAACGCACCCTATGACGTCAATTTCCTCTTAATTAGATTTTCCGCCATCTTGGATTTTGTCAAAAACTGTTTTTATTTTTTGCTAGTCCTCCTACAAATTATGTCCAATCATCACCAAATTTGGCAAACGTCATTTTCAGAGTAAGCTTCACAAAAGTTATCAAAACAATCGTAATATACCAAACGGTTTGTCCGTAATTGGCCAACAAATCGGACAGCGACGCGCCATACAGGAAGTGAGGGTGTACCGCACAAACAACTTTGCACACTGACACAAAACTTGGTAGGCATCTTCAGGATAACGACCTGAGGCTATGCTACAAATTTCATGCCAGCGCCCCTTACTGGTCATAAGTAATAACAACATGCTAAAAATGCTCACATCTAACTGCCATTTTTGCTCTTCCTCCTCCAAAATTGGTCCAGTCTTCATCATCATCTTGAGACCTGTTTAAATAACAGTCTACTGCCATTCTAGCCATTCAGTGAGCTATTATACAGACAACGCATGACTGACAGGGTTTAATATCAAATCGCATTTTTACTGAGCAATTTGCAATTAAAAATAGCAATAGCAGTAGCGGCAGCCGGCTGCCATTTTGTTCATCTAGACCTTTCCTCATTGTCTGTGGTCAAAACACACACATCAAACTACAAATCACTCTTCAATCCCTTTGCCTAAAGTTATGACTCTGCTTTCCTGTGATCGCTTCCTCAGCAACTGTAGCGTGTCTGTGAATGTGTGAATCTGTGAAAGCGAGTCTGGGTGCTTGGCCCCTGAAAATGCTGCTAGCAGCTTCAATTAAAATTATTTACTTTAATCATGAAACAGCTTTATTTTATAAACTTGTGTTTCCACATGCTTGCATAACTAAATGTATGCACAGATAAATACATGGATAAAGTCATAAATTTATAACAAATAAACACCTGAACGTATTTAAAATGAATATATTTCATTGTCAAAATGCCCTCTTCAAGTTGCTATATTATTAATATTATTAACATTATTTATTTTAGTCATGAAACAGCTATTATTATTGTTCTTCCACTCTGGAAACTCAATGACGCTTGAGAGGTGGAGGCGTGGCTAACCTCAGTTACGTCATGTTTCATTTCGTCAGTTATAGAGGCAGATTAGGGGGGATGTATTTTTAAAAAGGATTATTCTCAAAACATTTACACAATTAAATCAGACCAAAAAGGTTCAAACACATATTACGAGAAATATCTGAAGTACGTTGTTAATCCGACTTGTTTTTTGAAGGGAATTGTAAGGCATTTCAGTTGCTCTGCGTTCCGTGTCCCCCCCTGCGTAGAAAATGGACTGTTCCAACTGCATTTCGAAGTTGAAAGCGGGAGGAAGTCAGTTTTCCAGCACGAGCTGAAAGAACAGAGCATTCTCTTTATAACGTTACAAAAAATAAAAATACAACACAATAAGTCAAGATATTATATTAGGAGTATTCAGTGTAAGATAACAAGATTTTTAATGTCAGAATATCAGGAGGTTAAATCCTTTATAACGTCAACAGGCTACATAAAAGCGAATTAGCGAACATTAGTAAACATTGCTAGCTAGCAGATAAGCTAATTAGATCAGGTTTAAGTGGTCACTTGAGTGTATTTACACGATTTGTTTGTCCTGATCGATTAGGATTAGAGTTTATATTTAATTTATAGTTATTTGGCTTTGTTGGGATGGACGTGACGACGTGTCTGAAGTCTCTGCTTCTGGCGATTCGACAATACAGAAACAGCAGAGGCGCATTGAACGCATCCCTGCTGCAGAAACACATGGAAGTGAGTTGACAGTTCAGATGTAAACATTAAATACACTGATATAAGGTTAGAGATTACACATAGAGCACTGCATAGCGCATAAATCAGCTGCTTTTGTGTCCTGTGTAGTGTGTAGCGGTACACTTCATGTCCAGTACACAGCTGTCTGAATGAGGAACTGTGTTTGTGGTGTTTCTGCAGGACTTGTCTGCATTAAAGGGCTGTAGGATCTTGTCCTCAGGACAGGTTCTCCCCAGTGAGTGTCTGAACGGCCTGCTGGAAGTAGCTGGAGATCCCAACACCAGTCCTGCTCTTACAGGCTGCGTCCTGTCTCTGCTCGCCCAGCTCGGTACACAATGCATCAGGCTTAGTCCAGTGTCTCAGTACTTTAAGCTACATTACATTTAGTCTGATGTCTCAGTACTCAGTACTCAGTACTTTAAGCTACATTACACTTAGTCTGATGTCTCAGTACTCAGTACTTTAGGGCTACATTACACTTAGTCTGATGTCTCAGTACTCAGTACTTTAGGGCTACATTACATTTAGTCTGATGTCTTAGTACTCAGTACTTTAGGGCTACATTACACTTAGTCTGATGTCTCAGTACTCAGTACTTTAGGGCTACATTAGACTTAGTCTGATGTCTCAGTACTTTAGGGCTACATTACACTTAGTCTGATGTCTCAGTACTCAGTACTTTAAGGCTACATTACACTTAGTCTGATGTCTTAATACTCAGTACTTTAGGGCTACATTACACTTAGTCTGATGTCTTAGTACTCAGTACTTTAGGGCTACATTACACTTAGTCTGATGTCTCAGTACTCAGTACTTTAGGGCTACATTACACTTAGTCTGATGTCTTAATACTCAGTACTTTAGGGCTACATTACACTTAGTCCAGTGTCTTAGTACTCAGTACTTTAGGGCTACATTACACTTAGTCTGATGTCTTAATACTCAGTACTTTAGGGATACATTACATTTAGTCTGATGTCTCAGTACTCAGTACTTTAGGGCTACATTACACTTAGTCTGATGTCTTAATACTCAGTACTTTAGGGATACATTACATTTAGTCTGATGTCTCTGTACTCAGTACTTTAGGGATACATTACACTTAGTCTGATGTCTCAGTACTCAGTACTTTAGGGCTACATTACATTTAGTCTGATGTCTCAGTACTCAGTACTTTAGGGCTACATTACATTTAGTCTGATGTCTCAGTACTCAGTACTTTAGAGCTACATTACACTTAGTCTGATGTCTTAGTACTCAGTACTTTAGGGCTACATTACATTTAGTCTGATGTCTTAGTACTCAGTACTTTAAGCTACATTAGACTTAGTCTGATGTCTCAGTACTCAGTACTTTAGGGCTACATTAGACTTAGTCCGGTGTCTTAGTTCTAAGAATTTTTTTGTCCTGCAGCATCGGATGACGAGAGCAAAGAGGCGCTTCATAGCCGTTATAACATCGTTGGCACGCTGGCGACCGTCATCCACTGTAACAGAGCTACACCTGAGGATCCGATCGTGCTACAGGTAAAAAAATCACATCACACCCTTTTCCCTTTTCACTGCAGGTTCATGGCTTACATTTGAAATGCGTTTACATGCACAATAATAATCTCTAAAGCATCACATAGACGATAAGTGAATCAATTTGCATTGACTCCGCCCACTATTTTACAACTCAAATGAGATATTTATTAAGATAAAACAAACGTGTTATTTTGCTCAATTTGTTTGCATTAGTTTTTTTTTTTTTCACATTTTTACACACAACCCTAAAAACATCTCTACTCTCTACATCTGAGTTTTTTTTTTTGCATTATTTGCATAAATTCTATGATCTTTTTCCGTTTAATTAATTAATTGTTTCTCAGAGTCTTCAGGTCCTGCAGCGTCTCACGTACAACGTCAGGATCCTGCACTGCGCGTCCCACATAGACGACCTCCTCACGTTCCTCATGCTCAACATGTAAGATGTATTTTATGATTTGCATCTATTTGCGTTTTACAAACTGCGTATTTGTTTTTTTGTGCTGCTGCATATGAAATATGTTGTGAAGTTTGTCTGTGCGACTGAGCCTCATTCACCCTTTCCTGTATGGCCCCTTTTTGTGGTAGCAAAACTGCAGTGCAACTTTTGTTACATCCTCAGTACAGTTTGTGCAAAGCAACCAGAGACCATCTCGGGCATTATCATCAACTCCCGAATCTTACACACGACCCTTTTAAAGTCTGTACTCTGCAGACAAGCTATGAATAACCTGAGGATATGAGAATAAGTGCACATGAATAAGGTCTGAGATGCTCTATAAGTGACTCCGGTCTTGATAGACATCACAGGAAGTGGTTCAGTGCTTTTATTCCTTCCAGTGGGCAGGAGACTTTATCAGATATTAATAGCCAATAATTTCGAAAGCGGTGTTTTGCAAGGGGAAAAAAAAAATGCATTACTGATGAAAACACGTTAAAACTCTAAAGCATTCCTGTACGTTTAAATTCAACTGATCATTATTAATTCGAATTTTTGCTCATTTTTATGAAGGGTGCCAATAATTCTGGAGGTGACTATTACACATGTGCAAATGAAACAAAAGTAAGAACGTAAAGATGTTGTTGACAGAGAAAGATCCAAGATGCTCTCCAGTCTTGTTAGCTGTTATTCTTTCCGTGGGGTGCCAATAATTTTGAAACCAGCCGTTAGGGAAAAACCCTAAATCCTTCAGCTCTATATTTTTATTTATCAGGGCCTAAATCACAATTGTGTGTTCCTCACTGACTTCTACTAACAGATCAATAAGCTCAGGTGACAACAACAAAACACAACGGATTTCAGTATGTGGCCGTTTTTCCCCCAAAAGTAAACCAGCATTCAGAAAGCAGGTGGGGAAAAAAAATTAGTACACCCTTCCTCCTTCTACAATCATTAAGAGTAATTAGCAGCCAGGTGTTACTAATGAAACGCACAGGATTAGTTAATCATCAAGAAGAGTGAGTGCCTCTATAAAAACCGACCTTTTGACAGTTTGGCGTTCTGGAGCACTCAGGTGTGTGTCTACACAATGACTATTTCTATTTATAGTGCGAAAGACCACTCATTGCATTGTTCTTTTTCTGTGAGGGGGGCCAATACTTTTTGGCGGTGTCTGTAGTTGACTGGAAGTTGACTCAGTGTCTACCTTTCTGCTTGCAGCCAGTCTCAGAATGATGACATCACCAAGCCGTGCTTAGGCCTGATGGCTAATCTGTGTCGACGCAACCAGTCTGTACAGGTGCAGATTAAGTCTCAGGTAGGACACGCCCCCTCAATGAATGCCCCGCCCCCTCATTTCCATGCCTAAGTGAAGCTCTTGTTGATTTTTTTTTTTTTTTTTTAAATCTCTCCAGAGTAATGTTAAAGCTTTTTACAGAGCTTTGCTTAACCTCCTCCGGCACAACTGCCTCACAGTGGTCGTCTTCGCGCTCTCGATCTTGTCCAGCCTCACACTCGGCGAGGAAGTTGGCCAAAAGGTATCTGCTGACTCCATCTCTCTGATCTTGTCATGTGCTGCACTGCGGTTTTAGACCATAACTTTCTGTTTCTGTGCACTTGTGGTTTCAGTTGTTCAATGCAAAGAACATCCACCAGACCTTTCAGCTCATCTTTAACATCACAGTGAATGGAGATGGAACGCTGACAAGGAACTACGCCGTGGACTTACTGGTGGATCTGCTCAAAAACGCCAAGATCGCTGATTACCTCACCAAGTGGGTTCATCGCTGATCTATTTAAAAAAAACAAAACAAATTAAAAAACAAAAAAAACAACTCTGTTATTGACTGATGATGTTTTCACACTGCAACTATAACCACAGGTTACATTAATCATCATCATAAACAAAGCTGAAATACAGATCGGTTTACCGCTGTGAGGAGGAAATAAAGAATAGACACGCACACAGTTCAGCATTTCGTAAATCTCCCAATATTCACTCGCTAACGAGACTCGTTTTTATATCTGTATGCACTAAAAATATATATAAACATACATCTTTACATATCTGTGAAATATAAAGCAAAATAGAATAGAAAATTGACTATAAAAAGACCGAGCATCCAAACATAGATATGTTTTTAAAAAAAACTTAGAGAATATAAAATGTTAAAAAATTTAAAGAAAGCAGCAAAAATGTTTGCTCTAAAATATGAATAGAAAACATACACAAATATAAACTTTATATTTTATTTAGATATTATATATTAAAGAAAATATTTAAATTGAAAAAGATTTAAAAAAAAAAAAAACAAATACGGTACAACTTTATATGTATGTTTATATGTTTCGTATATGTAAATATAACTATAATAAACTTTTTTTTTTTATAGATTTTAGTTACAAAAATGGACAGTGTGTCACTTCCTTTCACTGAAAGCAGCCTTGTTTTTTCTCCTCTGTGTGTGTGTGTAGTTATAAACACCTCCCCGTGTGTCTGAGCGAAGTGGTCGGCCTTCTCCACGGGAAAGACCCGGATACAGCGGTGAAGGTGACGAGTCCTGAGCATAAATAAATAAATAAATAAATAAATAAATAAATAACATCACCTCTTGAAAAAGTTATAGATCTCTTACAAGTCTGGTGTATGTGCAGGTTCTGGAGCTGCTCGTGTCCCTGTGCTCGGTTCCGCCCCTGCGCAGACTCATCTGTCAGACGGTTTTAAAACCCGCCGCCCCGCGCCTGCAGCCCGCCGCCAGGAACCCCGCCCAGGTCAGGGGGGCGGAGCCGGGCCTGGCGCTGCTCCAGTGGGCCACGTGCCCCCTGCAGGGACCGGAGTGGTGCTGCCTGCTGGCGCTGGAGCTCTTCACTGAGCTGTTTGAGGTGTGTGAGGAGAACGCTGGCTCTCTGGTCAAGCCTCAGACCCTCACGGTCTAAAAATAACCGTTATTATTATATTTATTTGATACGCAAAACTCAGAAGTGCAGAAATTAGCCATGCCATGATGCACAAAAACAAGACATGTAAAGTCCAATCTTGAACCTCTTTCTTAATTTTTTAATAATATTATTAATAATAATAATAATAATAATAATAATAATAATATACTTCATTTAATACACTTCTATATGTTTACAGAGCACATTTCATAGAGGAAAAAAAGCAAATAAAAAAAAACAGCATACGGAAATCCTAAGAATAAATCATTTTAATCATTTACAACAAAATGTAAAGACTTGACACCACCCCAGCTGACGCCTGGAATTACACCTAGTGATCCTGGAAACCTATTTCATGAAGCTCTGGTCGCTCAGGTCTTGTGCTGAAGCTGCTTCTAGAAGAAGTTTGGAACTCTGTAGTGACTGATGTGACAGAAGATAAAGCTATTTTTGGGCTGTGTGTGTGTTTCAGCACTCGGCACTTTACGTGGTCTACCGCATACGTGGCTGAGCTATTGTTGCTCCTAAATACTTCCATTTCACAATACTAGCACTTACAGACGATCGGGGCAGATCTAGCAGGGCAGAAGTTTCAGTAAATGACTTGTGGTGAAGGTGGCATTGTGTGAGAGAGCCATGTTTAAAGTCACTGAGCTCTTCAGCTCTTGCATGGCCAGGTGTTTCAGCCACACCTGTTAGAAATGGAGTGGTATATAATCTTAATGTCTGCTACACCGCAGTTCACGTGTGCTTTAAAATACTCCGAAAGCTGCATCTGATTTATTTTATTTTATTTTTTTCTCTGCACACTGGAGCTCAGAAAGTTTACCGTCGTCTAAACATGCTTTCATTTCCTAAAGTCTTGCCACAACACACACTGTGGTTTTGTCTTTGTCTTCTGTGCACAATATAAGAAAAAAAAAACGATACAGCGTTTGAGTTATTGTTATGAAGCAGCGCTGAGAAAAGCTATCTATATCTTTATTTCTTTGAAATAAAAAAGTATTTAATAATTGATTTATTTTTAATCAGGATAATCGACTTTAAATGTATAGCTGCAAATTTTAAGGGAGTAAAAACACACACTTGCAAACCAGTCCGTTCCTGAGAACAAGTCCTTATATTTGTTCTTTAAAATAATTATATTTCAAAGTAAATGTTGAACAAACAACAGGAGGTCGAGTTGAGCGATGCACTTTAAATGAATAAATTCCAGCAGATAACATAAATAAATTATTTAATATTTGGTATATAAAATGTACATTGAAGCAAGTGATATGACAAATATCATTTCGGGATCCTTAATTATTGTATATCGTAGAAATATTTTAATCATGATGTATAGTTTTGTAACAAATCACCAGCAAAACGTTAGTGTTGCATTAAAAAAAAAAAGAAAAAAAAAAGGGAAACTGAGTTTTTAATGCCATTAATATGATATCATAAAAACTCAAATATATTTATTATGCTATTATGTTGTTATACTTTTAATTAAATATGTACATAAAATTAATTATTTAATATTGGAAGGAGAAAAAGTAATGCAATTGTTATTTAAAAAATGTATCACGATACTGATATTATCTCGTCGTATGTCCCAACATTATATCCTCTCAGAATTTATATCACAATTCTTTACATTTTATTTAATTAAGATTTTTTTTTTCCCCCGTTTAAAATTCAGTGAAACAAAACGGAAAAGCCATCTTCATTTCTCTACAGCACCAAATTCAACATAGCGCAGTCGTTTTAATTTAATATATAAATAAAGTTAATTATTTAACACTGAAAGGGAAGGGAAAAGAACACAATCTTAAAGCTTCAGTACAAATATCTAACTTTAAATTAGCTTTTATATATCTATAAATATATATCTATCTATAGTGATATTTACAATATCTCAGAAAAGTGTATTCTGTATAATTTTCACAATATTGATGATATATCGTCATATCGCTCGGCCTTAGTTTGTAGGATTAAGGAACGTAAGCAAAATTCAGTATCAGGACGCTTTAGAAAATTCGATATGCGTTTGTGTTGCACGCTTTTGATTTTTTTTGCTGTATGCCAGGAGAGGGCGCTATAACATGACCATAAATTGCCCGATTGTGCGATTATTATTCTTACCCAGGCTTCTTGTATTACGCTGATCTGTAATAGCCAGTGTGTATCTTTATCCTCAGGAGGTGATCGGTTCCTCGCAGTCCGGTTCCGCTCACTCGTTTTTGGAGCTCCTCCTCCCAGCGCTGCAGAGTTTACTGCAGACTCCAGACTTCAGCGCCGGAGACGAGCTGCTACAGAGGCACTGCGCGAGAGCCGGACGAGCGCTGGACCTCCTGCTAGATATCCTACACAACACCTACACCACAGCAGCGTGCCGCCGACTGCACTTTGTTATTTATATTCATCCGTTTATAGTTACATTTCCTGTTCCAGTTCCTGTTCTCACTTACATTATAGCAGCTATAAACAGTCTTGCCCTCACCAGCCTCTCTCTTCGTGTTAACGAGAAGCCGTTAAAAAAGCGTAAAAACCCGTCTGTCCTGAAGATGTCGGAAAACTGAGTTACAGCTTTACCTCTGACACTGGAGACTCCTTCCTTAAATGTTAAACAAACATCTCCTTACAGAAAGATTACACACGGATTATCATCCGTTTCACGTGGAGCGTACGGGGTACCTGTGGATGAGCTGTTACTATGGAAACGATAACGTATTAGAACGGGCGCATTGATAGCTGCTGCACTTCTGTTAGAGATTTGCTGCTGTTATAGAAAGTTAATCAACACCTTCTGAACAAATGTCCTTGACGCGCTCACTCCTGTGCGGAGACGACTTCCTGAAGACTCTGGTGGCGCAGCACGTGAGCTCGGAGCTGTGTGTGTCGCTGGTGGAGCTGCTGCTGTCTAACAGTCAGGACTACGTCACCTCCATCTGCTCGGACTCGAGCTCTCGGCTCAGGTGGGAGAAAAATCCATCAGGTAGCTTGAGGAACTTTTTTAAATGCAAAAATGATGAAATGTTCTTTATTTAATCTAGTAGTGAGTCACATCTGAGCTCATCTCGTCGACAGCCAATGAGAATTGAGAGCACAAAACAGGAAGTAGAGAAAGAAAACAAGTGCTTTTGCATTTTGTACATTTACATCACAGTTGTGGGATCTAAACACACACACACACACACACACAAAAGGAAAAGGTCTTTGTGCATGTTACGTGACCTTTGCCCTCTTCGTCTCGTGTCCTGTAGCCACGTGTGCTGTGAGACGGTCCTGAAGACTCTGGAGCTGATGAGCCAGCTGAAGCAGCACGTAGCCGACATGGAGACCTGCTTTTACCGGATGCTGCAGGTAAAATATTAAAGTGTGTGTGTGTGTGTGTGTGTGTGTGTGTGTGTTGAATACTGAATGCTGTGATCGGTGCAGGACCAGCGCATGGTGACGCCTCTGTCTCAGGCCCTGACGTCTCCGCACCGAGAGCGAGTCCACACGGCGCTGCGCGTCCTGTTCGAAGCCGCTCCGCTGCCCGATTTCCCCGCCGTCATGTGAGTGTACGAGCAGATCGAGCAGAAAGCACGAGTGTGAGAGATGACTTTACGAAAAATAAGAATTAAAGTGGCAGTTTAGTACAAAAGATCCAGATTATTCATTAAAACCCAAATCAAAAATCATTATAATTATAATTGAGGCTGGTCTATTCACAGTTATTAGATTAAATATATATATATATATATATATATATATATATATATATATATATATATATATATATATATATATATATATATTCTTAAAAATTAAATAACATTAAAAAAACTGACTGGTCAAGAAATAAATTATTTTATTTTTAATGATTTGTAGTAATTCCTGTAGATTTACAATCATAAGTTTGCTTTATATTCTCTTTCTGATCCAAAATGAAAAGTCCTACATAGATAAACATAAATAAACAAAAAAAAAAAGCAATAACAATTTCTATGAATCAGGTATACATAAAGCATTATAAATGTTTTTTTTAATCCCTTACGATGCCAGGCATAAGCCTGTATAAACGCTCGTAAGCAGTCTTAATGACACAGATATCACTTTATCTGTCACAAAAGTCAGTATAACCCCTGTTCCTAAAAACATCATGAACAGATTACGACATATTATAAAACTATTATGACTCTGTTATAATGCACTATAACCCAGACTGGAGTGTAGCATCTGCACCGCAAGATATAATGCCTTATAGCATGCACGTCTGATTTGTCAAGTTGTACTCAACTCCAGTGTTTATAACAGTTAATAACACATATTAGAGAATTATGGCGGGTCGCGAGAGGCTTAAACTGGAATGAGATGTATTTTATTAGCATATATTATAATGCGTTATGTAACCTGATGTCAGGGATGACGATAGGACTTCATAAAAAAGTGGTATCTGCTTATGAGCAGTTATACAGGTTAATGCTTTTATAAAGCATTACGAATACACGATTCATAGTATGTGTTAATAATAATAATAATAATAATAATTACTAGTGCTATTAATAGGAGTATTAGTGCTGAGACAGATGATATTAGACTTCTGTGTATACAAGCTCATAATGTTTCTGTTTTTTTCCCCTCTCAGTTTAGGAGAAAGCATCGCAGCGAATAACGCGTACCGGCAGCGCGAGGGCGAGCTGAGCGTCAGAGGCGGCGGCGTCCAGGAGGACGGCGTCGCCCCAGCGAAGAGCTCTGCCCCGTCCGCTGCTGCGCCGAACAGTCCGTCTCGCCAGAGCATCGACAGCCTCATCGAGAAACTGCAGAGCGGCATTCAGGTGCGCGCTCCATTTACTTTTAATTCGTTTTAATTTATTCGTTCATATGCATAAACTGTAGATTACTAATGCATTCATATACATAGATAATTCAATTTCTTTTATGGACTGAAGTTTTCTGTCACCATAAATGATTTCTATATCCATTCATGTCCATTTTAATGATGTAATTTTTGAAAATATTGTGATTAATATTGTGAAATTATACATGCTCTGATGAGTTCCCGTCTCCGGTCAGAAGACGTTTCGCTTTCTTTCGGCTCATTCGGTGTCGTTTCTTGTTGAAGTTACAGGAGCAGATGAAAGACGTGCACATGTCCGAGATCATCGACGTGTACGAACAGAAAATCTCCGCCCTGGCCGTACGTAACCTTAAACACCAGATGTGTTTAATTTGCTGATTTTTTTTTTTAATTATTTGTGGGTGTATATTATATACAAGTATACAAATTATTATTATTTTTATTATTATATTTTAGCCATATTTTTAAAAATCCAGATTAGTTTAAATATTGGGCTCTTTCCTTCTTTTTTTTTTTCTTCTTATACATGTTTTTAATGTGCTACATCTTAAAAGGGGCTGCTGTGAAGTGTTTAAATGTTTTAAAATTTGGTTATAAATACATTATAATGCCTGGCATAAGTATGTATAAGGTCTCATAAAGAGTTGCAGTTAAATGCATTATTTTAATATCAGTTTAAAGACCAGTTATGTGTAATCTCTCTCTCTCTCTCTCTGTGTGTGTGTGTGTGTGTGTGTGTGTGTGTGTGTGTGTGTGTGTGTGTGTGTGTGTGTGTGTGTGTGTGTGTGTGTGTGTGTGTCCAGTCTAAAGAAGGCCGTCTGCAGGACCTGTTGGAGGCCAAGGCTCTTGCTCTGTCTCAGGCCGACCGTCTGATCGCTCAGTACCGCTGTCAGAGAGCACAGGCCGAGGCTGAGGTGAGGCGCACACACACACACACACACACACACACACACACACACACACACACACACACACACACACATTCGTTTATATCACACTGGTGTGGTGCACAGGATACACGCACATGGTTTGTCTCATCTCTCATCAGCTTGTAAGCTCCACGTACCCATACATATACAAACACACACCTGCTCTCGCTCTCTCTCTCTCTCTCTCTCTCTCTCTCTCTCTCTCTTTCTCTGATGTTGTCCGTGTGAAGGCCCGGAAGCTGGCGTCTCTGCTGAAGGACACGGAGAGGAGGAAGGAGGAGCTGCAGGCTGAGCTGAGCGATCAGGTGATGGAGGTGGAGAAGCTAAAGAGCGACAGCCAGCAGCTCCTGCAGCACAACAGCCGCCTGCAGGCCGTGTCTGACGAACACCAGAACCTGAAGAGCACCTACAACCAGCTGCTGAGCAGGTCAGGACAGACGTTCCCGTTCCTATCAACTGTCACAGGAACTTACGGTACTCAGGTCACTGCTGCCTGAAGCCCTAGCTCGCATTCGGATGAGATGCGTTTCGCTTCAGGATCCACACGGCCTGCTAACCTCCTGTTTATTCTGTTACATCTTAAGATATGATCGTTAATGTAATTCAGTGTAACGCCGTAACCTCGGCTCATCTCTAGGTACAATAAGAGCGAAGCGATGCTGAAGGAGCTCCAGGCCGCCCACATCTCCCTCACGCAGCAAGCCGAATCCCTGAGGAAGAGCAGCGAGGGGCTCAGGCTGCAGCAGGAGAGGTCAGTCTGGGGTCACGATGAATCTCCATCTCACTGCTGTAGAATACTGAGTGATGAGGTTCTTGAGGAAATCTGAAGATTTTGAAAATGTGAGCTGCTCTAGCTGCAGACGGCAGGGTGCCAGGTTGCAGTTACACAGTCCTGGCAGTAGGGGGTGCACCACCCTTAGCACCTACACCTCACTTGTTTTGGAGGAGAATATGGCGATATATAATATCTATATCGTGATAAATGATGTCATGATACACTTTTCTGAGCTATCATGATATCTTTTTCAAAAACATTTTCAATAGCAATGACAAACTGTGATCTGATGTTAACATTTTGTACTAAACCTTAAAAATTATGCAATGTTTTGTACAATACATTTTTAGTTTTTATTTACGAAACTGATTAAAAGTATTAGAATTCATTATTTAAAAAAAAAATCAGTTTCTTTTCGTAGACATTATAGACATAAATGTTTCTTTTTTGTTGTTGTTGTTTTTCTGGCAGTATCATAAAAATGTCTTCCAGTATCGTGATATGATATTTTTGTTATATCGCCCAACCCTAACTCAAACATCACTCTTTTTTTTCCAGGTTGTCGACAGAGCTGCAGCAGAAGGAGGAGAAGATCTCAGCCATGGAAGCAGCCATGCAGGAGAAACACAAGACTATAGCGGGTGAGGAGACGTTGTGGCTCGAGGAGGAGTGTGTGTGGTAACGCAATGACACGATGTGTATGTGTATTCGGGTTTAAACCTTTGGCCTGAAGGTCAGAAAGGTTTTTCTTTTCTTTTTGTTGGAACGACGCGCTGATATAGAAGTGTGAGCGTTGTAGCCTAATTTAAACCACGTGACCCTGACCAGGCCGTTACTAAGGATGAACGAATGGATGCTCTGAATCGTTTGTTCATCTGAAAGCTCACTCACGTCTGCATGACAGGAAAAACCTCCAGCTCGTTCTTGCACCTTTCTTCTTTTCTCTCGCGATGCACATCCGTACTCTCAACCAGACGCCCTGTGAATATTTCACGCAAGCTTTCTACGGGGAAAAAACCCCAAAATAGTGCGTCTCTTATCCGTGTCTGTATTTTGTTCCTGTTTCAGAGCTGCAGGCTGAGGTGAGGAGGCAGGAGGAGCAGGCTGGAGAGATGGAGGAGAACGTCAACATGCTGAGGAAGGAACTCGCCAAGACCGAGCAGGCCAGGAAGGACGCCAGCATCAAGGTGAGAGCAAAGAGAACGACTTCCTCCTCCAGCAGGTTGGCTCTGAAATGAAGTCAGCTTTATCACAGATGCGCCCCGTTAAGTATTGCAGGTGTGAGATGGAAGAAAAACCAAAAATAAATATAGATTTATTTTGCGCAGATGCTCAGCATTTTAACAACGAAACACAAAAATATGCCAAAAGAGCAGTCGTCTTTATTCCTTCCTAATAAAAATGTCAGAACTGACAAAAAAAATGATGCCACAAATATTTCGGCCAAACATAGGGATCATCATATTCAGGGTTTGGCCAAAAATGATATAAAATCACAATCTTGATTCTTTCGTCAATTTGAAAACGCTGCGCTGCTATCACTTGTTATAATCTGATTAAAGAGTCATAGCGTGTCCCAGGCTTGAAGGAGATGTGTGTGTCGGGGAAAGGCGAGATATCTGTGGATCATCTCGAGCGTTTCTCCTCCGCAGGCCTCGTCTCTGGAGCTGCAGAGATCTCAGCTGGAGTCCAAACTGCAGAAGAAAGAGGAGGAGCTGAGCAAGCACACGCAGATGATCGCCATGATCCACAGCCTGAGCAGCGGCAAACTGAAGAGCGACGCCACAGCCAACCTTTCTCTCTGACACACACACACACACACACACACACACACACACACACTGTACATATATCCAGATTAATGGATTCCAGAAGTAATGACTCCCTTTACAGACACTGGTTTACATGCACTACACACACACACACACACACACACACACCAGCCATGATGAACTCAGATGACAAACACAATATGAAATACATTTTTAAATATTTTTAACTCTGACATCCAGGTACCTTATTGACTTTGTGTGTCGTTTTCTGTCTGTAATTTTTCTCCGTCATTCCTCTCATATCATATTTTAAATAAATAAATAAATAAATATTTCATTTTTTTTTCATTAATGGATTAATGTATTTTCTGGCGCTGCATTGCGAAACGATTCAGTTCCAACATGGATTTAATCGATGAATTAATTAATTTTTGATGTATTGATTGGCATGAAAAAGATTTGGACTTTTCAGCCAGTAGATGGCGCTGTGTCTCATGATGACTGATAAACTCCATTTTCTGGGGTTTTTAGTTTGTTAGCACATCCTGAGCAAGTAAATCACCCAAAAGTGCTGCATACAGTCGAGTGCAAAAGTTTGCACACCCACAAACCAATCAACAGCAATCAGACAGTAATAAATTTAGTGTGTTAGATTTTTTACAGATGTTTTTTTCAGTGACTCCAGCTGTGCTACTGTTCACGCAGGATTTGTGCCGTATGAAGGTCAAAGGCTGCCGTGTCGATTGTGTTTAACTGGCTGAGTAATCGGTGACGATTCAGTTTCTGTTTTATTTATCGAGCTGAAGACTGACGAGCCCTGTGATGGAATGTGATAAACTCCATACAGGCGCTTCACTCGTTTATTTCTTCAGCACCTTTTTTCCTTATTGTCCTCACAGAAACTCGTGTCAGTCTTAATATTGCTGCTCAGCCTACAGAGTCCACGTGATTTTCTTTTCTTTGTTTTTACCTTTTGCCTGCTGAATTGTCCTTTATTTAGAAGATTGTTGAAGATTATTAAAAGTAAACACACAGATGGAAAAAACACTGTTTATAAATGCGAATTTATTCTCAAATCACAGTATCACAAAAATGTGAAAACATGATATAAATACAAGAATATATATATATATATATAAAAACAGATTCATACATATATACAGTATATACACATTCATATTTTATACACATGTAAACGCAGTAGTTTCTCCATATGCAATTAAATTGATCCTCAATCCTTCATATTTTTACCTCAAGGCACTTTGCCATTTCAAGGATACGAAAGAATAACTGGAAACAGCGAAATGCATTAAAGAACATCAGTTTCTGTTTTCTGGCCCTGAAATTAGCTCCGCCCTCTTTCCCTACAAGGCCACTCTGAAAGACGTCTCAAGAGAGACGCCAAATAAACAGCAGTAATGAACCAGATATTAGCACCAAATATCACTTACAGATTAACTGCTAGTGCAATTTACTTTCATTATGTTGCCTGACATGCTGATAGTTGATTCATCTTTTAGGTATTAACTTTGTTAGCTTGCTAAGTTGATCTAAGCTAAAGTTAGCTTGCTAAATTTTCCAACACAACTGAAGAAGCATCATGTAAGCTGCTGTGTCTGTGTCAGTGTCATCAGGACAGATATTCAAGAGCTTTAAACTTCCACAGCTTCCCACAGCTCAGAGTGAACTCAGGAGACGATGGCTAGCAAACCAACGTATATTTATCAGCATATGGATTATTGTTAGATAAATAACAGACAATAGAAAATCCCAATAATAATTTAATGTATGTGTCTAGTAATTAATGTCGCTGGCGAAATCCAGTTTCACCCGAAGACCCTCGTTAGCAACAGCACAAGCTACTTTGTAATGAACTGTGTGTGTTAACGTTAACTTGGGTGTCCATCTCTGTTAGCAGGTATTATTATTTTTAAACCACTTTATCAAAAGACAAAAATGATCGTGCGAGCACATGACTGCGGGCTACTTGAGGTCTACAGATAACTACAGTCAGTTTAGAGCTGAACTGAACTGCTGTACTCGTAATTATTCATTTTTGTTTGTTTCTATTCCAGGTGTTTGATTGCTTTTGAATATTTTCCCATTTTTTTTGCCCTTATACGTGGCTAACAGAGACATGAACATAAAATATGTCCTCTCCCTATTTTCATCAAAGAAAATGTTCAACTCTTAGCCTGAGCTTCCTTCAGATGCAACAATACAAAAAAAGACAAAGTGCAATGTAGGAATTTTGACTTAGAATTAACTTAATAAAATAATGAGGTTGTTGTTTTCAGATTAGAGACCTGTGACCTCCTCATTCTGCTGCTTGATTCAGGCGATCTTCTTCATTTGTCTCTGTCTGACTTGTGTCCACTGCATCCTGACTGTTTTGGGCAGATGTCTGGACTGGAAGCATTGGATGACTGTTCAGATTGCCACTGAGGGAATTTCCATTTCCATTTCCCTGTCCTGTAAAGAGTTAGAAGACATACACTATTAGTGTACCGTGATAGATAACACTTTAGATAACATTAACACATCTCATAAATTCTCACTGACTTTCTTGTCTATGTATTATAATGGAATCATAAAATAACCTAATCTACACATATTTATAAATCCGTTTGTGGCTTGGAGAGTCAGGGGTCCAAGCACCGTTCAAGTATTTGCACTTTAACTGAATTCTGCATTTCAGAAGAAAAAAACTCTACTTTCTACACACTACATTTAGAAACACAGTCCATGGATATTAGTGTAGCAGAAGCGATAACATTAACACATTTCAGAAATTCTTGTTATAGTTTACAGTGTACCTCGTTGTTCTGCATTTCTTGCATGCTTAACTGTTTGTACACCAGGGTAAAAAAAAAAAAAAAAAAAAAAAAAAAAGACGCACCTTGCTGTTAAAGAATTCTCTCTCAAATCTAAAAAAACCACAGAAGTCTCCTGATACATTTATCGAGCCTTCGTCACTAGCTATTATAAAGAAAGCACTCATTTCTATCAGTCACCAAAAGTGTGTGATTTGAGGGACAGACTTCTTTTTTTTTTTTTTAAATGGAAGAGCTTTTACTTGAGTAAAGAATTTGAAGCTGTACTTTTCCCACCATTGATCATCCACGTTACAGGAAAGGAAGTGATCTCACCTTTGTTCCTCCACTTCCAGTATATTATGGCAGCTATGACAACGATGGCAGCAACAGCAACAGCAACACCAACACCAACACCAACGTGGTGGTTAGCTGCTGGGGGATAATCCATATTTAATGTCATAAATTCAATAAAAAAGGAAAATATCACTAAATCCATTCACAGATATTTATATTTCCACACTTTGTCATTATTAGTGAAAGGAGATGGAGAAGAGCTTCACCTGAATTAATTTGCAGTAAGGTGTGCACCACCCGTCTGGACTTTGTGGTTAAGCTCTCACATATGTACGTTCCTGTATCCTTATCGTTGTCCAGGTTGTGGATCGTGATGGTCCCGTCATGTGCGAGATGGAACGTTTTTCCCCTGAAGGTATGTGGCTGTGACCTTTGGCTGTAATTCAGAGTGATAGAAGACTCACCAAACGTCAGGGTGGTGTTGATTCCAGGGTTCTCCTGAGAGACAGAACAGTGAATCGTGGCATCTTGTCCTCGATAAATCTCAACATTCTCTGCAAAATAAGAAAATGATTGTTAAGGCTGCTCTGTCTGTTTCATATTCTGTATTTTAAAACAATGTTTATAGTGACTTCTATAATCCTGTTATGAGGTTTTAGATTAGGTGTTGGCTGAGGTGTTGGATGAAATATTGGCTGAGGTGTTTGACGAGATGTTTGATGATGTGTTGGGCGGGGTTTTGCGCGAGGTGTTTGATGAGGTATTGGACGAGGTATTCACCTTTTCTCAGGCTGGCGATGTAATTCTGACTCTCGTCGCCGAGGCTGATGGCACAGCTGTATGTGGTGTTTTCTCTGTCAGACTGCGAGAGAACACTGCTCAGTGAGAACAGACCCTCTTTATCTCCCTCTGTGTTCACAGTAAACTTCTCTTCTGAGCTGCCGTCTCTGTACCAGGAAATTCTGGGTTTTGGGAAAACATCTTTTGTGCTGCAGGAAATTCCTTCACTTGTCATTTTTATATCCACCCATTTAATTGGAACTAAAAAAAGATAAACAAGAATAAAGCCACTGGAAGGTGTTTGTGGCGTCTAATCTTATTTGACTCCAGGTGTTTGTTTTCTCGCAATATCTGGATGTCTGACACACAGCAAACCCTGAGACTGCACTTATAAACGAAAGAAAGGTATAAAAAAGAAATGAACACTGGAGAGATTGATAGACGGAGAAGGAAATGGAGTGAAGAAAAAGAAAACCAAAGGCAAACAAGGATGGAAGGGAGGAAGGAAGGAAGGAAAAAAGAAAACTGAACAAAGGAAGTAAGTAAGAAAATGAAGGAAGAAAGGAATAGTAAAAGAATGTTAGGAAGGTAGGGGAGAAAGAAAGATAAAAAAAAAGATGACTGTTTAGCTGCTATAATATATAATCATAGGAACTAACTACAAACTTAATTAAGTGTAACTATAAATGGATAAAAAGTATGAGGTGTCATTTTGTAATGAATAAAATTGTAATTGGTGGTGGTATAAGAGGAATAAATCATTTCAGGGCGTGCTGTTATAGGAAAATAATCTTACCCCGTCGTTGATTATTTCACTATAACAGCAGCACACGCAGTGGTTTATTTCATGTCTCTCACCTTTGACTTTTAGCCAGACAAACTGTTCTTTGTTAACGGAGCTTGTTGCGGTGTAACACTTGTATCTGCCTTGGTCTTGGATGTGGATTGTTCTCAGCAGCAGTGAGGCATTTCCCTGGGAGATCTGATCATTGAACAGAGACGTCCGTCCTGTAAAGTCTGCATCCTGGTACTCCAGATGATCTGCTTTATCGTAGAAGGTATGAACTGACTTCGATTTGCCGTCTTTATACCAGTGGATGATTTCGTAATAAGGGGACGTACAGGGCAGCGTGCAGTCGCTGGTCAAGACGCAGGTCACTGTAACATCTGTGTGAATTAAACACAAAGTAATCAACAGTCTGTTTACTTGTCTAAATCTGACTTGACTAATGATTAATCTGACATGACTAATGATTAAACCTTGAATGCTGGAATGCAGAAATGCAAGCTATGCAGCAAAGGCCTGCACAACACCAAGGCTACGGCCGTTTCACACAAACATTTTAAATCATGCTCAGTCTTAAACGTAACTTTTCGCATTATTTCTGAATAAAGCCGACTGTTTTTATTTAATCTGAGTCTCTCTGATCAATCATTTGCTCCCTAATTTCAAAATTTCAATGTATAATATAACTTAGGTAGAAACCTATTAGTAAACCTGCTTCTTTAAATTGTTTTTTCTTAAAAGAAGAAAATCTTGTCTAGTATAGAAATAATTGACATATAATCTTGTGACTTTAATCCAAATTAAACCTGATGTTATTTTCAGTTTTGGAAACAAATCCAGAGTTAATCTAAAGCACAGTTTTGATATTTTTCTGTCTTGTCTCACAGCTTTCTGTCAACCAAATAACAATGTCCAAGTCTTTGTATTCTTTAGTTGATCAATCATCTCAGTTTATGAGCTTCGAAACTAATGCTCGGATCCTGACACAGAAACAGTTGTCCAGTCCACCATAACAAAGTTTAAGTCTCTGCTCACCTCCAGTGCTCAGTGGTATTGTCCAAAACAGCACAAAAGTCCAAATCGCCTGCTTCATGATGTGTCCCGAAGTATTCTTTCCTCCAAAAGTGTGAGATTGACAAGAGTTGCTTTCTTTTTCAGTCCTATGAAGGAACGAGTCAAGGAGTTAGACAGGTTTCACCACATTGCCCTTTGAGACTGGGACTAAGGTCAGGAGCAGAGCACTGATTAACTGGGTGGAGATAAAGGAGACATACAATTGTTGGAGAGAATTCAGTTTCTATCCTTCATCTTTATTACGAAATAAAAAACAGGATTATATGTAACATTATACTGTATAAAAAAACTCTATAGTCGTATTCTGTACAAAAATATTAGTGCTCACTTTAAACCATTTACATAATACCAGTGATTTTAGTGTGTTGCTGAAACCAGCTTTGATCAGTCACTACACTAAATTATACTTAGATTTATATTTTTCCATTTATATTATATCATACACTCACTGTCCACTTTAGTAGGAACATCTGTAGTTATCCAATCAGCCAATCGTGTGGCAGCAGCACAATGCATAAAATCCTGCAGATACAGATCAAGAGCTTCAGGTAATGTTCACATCAAACATCAGAATGAAGAGAAAGTCTGATCTCTGTGATTTTAACTGTGGCGTGGTTGTTGGTGCAGGAAGGCCTGGTTTGAGTGTTTCAGAAAATGGGTTACAACAGCAGAAGACCACATCAGGTTCCACTCCTGTCAGCCAAGAGCAACAATCTGAGGTCACCATGGGCACAGACTCAATCACCCGGTGATGTGTTGAAGGTGTGTGAAGGTTTGATGTGTTGTGTTCCTATTAAAAGGTACAGGTGTCCCGATTAAAGTGGACGATGAATGTCCATTTCCTTGCTCCCAGTTGCGTTAGAATTATACCGAGGTAGAGTTGTTATGGTTTAGTGGTTAGTCACGGTGTATGGTCAGAAGGTTACCCAACCACTGATTTGTTCAAAATCCTGAGTAAAACGTGCTTGCGTCCGGGCTGGAGTGTGGCTAAATGGATTAGATTATTTTCCAAAACCTGATTTTCTGTCATTGATTCCATGGAAATGGGCTAAATAAGCACAAATACAGAGCTTGTTCTGTTATGGTTAATGATATTTTTCGGAATTACAATGACGATATGCACACACATGTTGTAACAGCAATGCCTAACAAGATACAAGCATTTTTTTTGTTTCTTTTCTCCATAATTTAATCCTGGCCAGTTCCCACCCATCAGCCAGCTCTGCCCTGTTATACGACAGCTACCAACCCATTGGAGAAGGCCATCATGTGCTTCCTCTGAGCCACGTGAAGCCAGCTACAGTAACTGCTCATGCTGTGTCAGGGGATGATAGGGTGACAGGGTGAACGCTTTTCTGTTGCACCACTCGGGAGCCCAAGATACAAGTTCTAACAATAAATGTAAATAAATATGGCTAATAAATAAATAAATTTAATATAAAAAAAGAAAGCATGAAGACTTGTCATGTCTCTGACGTCAGCACCTCCAAGCTGCCACGGTTGAAAACTTGATCACGACCCTTAACCCTTTCTGCTCCAGGGGCGCTGTATCATGGCTGACCCTTCACTCTGATCCCAAATTCCTAACAACCTGGGATATGTGAAGAAAAGTCTTTCACTGAAATGTATGTGTGACAAATAAAGGCTTCTTCTTCTTCTTCTTCTTCTTCCAGCTTTTCAACAATGGCTTGTATGAACACTTCCTGTTTAATTGCCTAGAGGGGCATTGGGGTGGCCAGTGACATTTCAGCCCTCTGTGGAATCACCCCTGTTTGCATTGTCTCCTTGATGTTTGGTGTTAAAGTTGAAGAGATCCTCTGAAATCATTGTCTAGGGTTTTCTCCTGAAAGAGGTTCCTCTAGCTCGACTTCTTCGTTTACTTCATTTTCTCTTGAGTGTTCTTCATTTTTCTTTTTCTGTTCTGTAAAAAGATAGACATAGACCATGACTGATACAGTGTACCATAGTAAAACCTCAAAAGAAGCGTAAACTCCTCTGTCCTGAAGATGTCAGAAAACTTACAGTTACACCTTTACCTCTGATGGTTACAAAGTGCTGACACTGAAGACTCCTTCCGGAGATGTTAAATAAACATCTCCTTACAGAAGAATTCACCGTATCAGTGATTACACGCGTTTTTAATTCGTTTATGTGGCGCGCGTGCCGTACCTGTGAATGAGCCGTTACTACAGAAATGACGACGTATTAATAATAACTTAAATGGATTTAAGTTGAGTAAATTGTGTTTTATTACAGTCTGGGCTCCAGCACTGTTTGCTTGTGTAAGCAAAAGGCCAAACTATACTGGACTCCAGTGAACACCCTGGTTTTAGAAATATCACCCTAATGCGTCAGACATTCCACCACAGGAAGTGATCTCACCTTTTCTTCTCCATAAATAGTAGATTGTAAGAGAAATGATAGCCATGATAGCAACAACTGCACCCGAAACTTCGGCAATCCCATTATTGTGGATATCTGTGAGGAGAAAATACTCCTTTTATGTAATGTTTTAACAGAATAAAGAATAGAATAAAAATGATCAATAGATCAAACATTTAACAGATATTTAAAGCATCACCTGATATGATTTGCACTGAGGTTTGCACCACATCAGTGGTGGATTGTGCAGTAAACGTCTCACATGTGTAGGTTCCTGTATGTTTGGCCATGTCCAGGTTGTGGAGTGTGATTTTCCCGTCATGTGCAAGATGGACGTTTATTCCTGCCAGCTGCTCAGGGATGTTATTTAGCTGTGGCTTCAGAATGATAGAAGACTCTCCAAACCTCAGGGTGATGGTGTAGTCTCCAGCGTCTCCCCGAGAGACAGGACAGTGAATATTAGCATCCTGTCCTGAATAAATGTCAACTTTTTCTGCAAAGTTAGAAAAAAAATTGTTAAAATTGTTAAATGCTCTGGCTGTTTGGTTAATGATGAAGTGTTGGTTATGTGAGTGTTAGAAGAGGTGTGTGTGTGTGTGAGATGTTCACCTTGTCTCAGGCTGGCGGTGTAAGTCTGACTCTTGTCCTCGAAGCTGATGGAGCAGGTGTATGTGGTGTTTTGTTTGACTGACTGGTTTCTGGTTGTGTTGCTTTGTTCATCTTGTTCATATGTGAAAATGCTCTTCAGTGAGAACAGGCCCTGTTCATCCTTCGGCGTCTCTGTTGCGATATTTGTTTGTAAACTGGGAATTTCATACCAAGAGATTATTGGTTCCGGGTAAACTTTGCTTGTGTTGCAGGTAATTTCTTTATCTGTAAATTTAATATCCACCCTTTTAATTGGGGCTGAAAGAAAGGGGCACAAACAACAGGGTTAAATGACACCTTAGGAAATCTTAACAGCATGCCTCTGTCAATGATCTTGCATTTTGACAAGTGAACCACGCAGAACCCTGATACCTGTGCTAAATCTGGTTAGCCGAGCTGGGTTAAAAAAATACATGGTCACAAAATTATCCAGATATTGGCCCATATTCATCAAAGTGTCATGGAATCCCAGGAGTCAGATGCAAATGCAGAACTTCTTTAATAACAAAACAACTAAAAAACAAACGAAGACTGGAAAAGGACCCAAGAACTGGAACAACTAAAACAAGGAAGTAGACTGGTTTGTTCATGCAGTGGTGCCTTATACCGGACCGTTTTGTCTTTTTTGACATTTATTGTATTGTTTTAACCAGTATTTGAGCTCTCATAAGCCCATTTCATGAGTAAATTTTATGCGATATGAAAAAAAAAAAAATCCATAAATAAAATTTTAAAACAACTTTTAACCACAACATTATCTGTTGTTCATCCACCTTGTTATGCACTAGTTTTTTGTCTTTAATTTAATGAAGTTAACAGAAGTAATTCATATTTTTGTTGTAAATTATTGCATAAAAGGAATCCCAAGCATCTACTGATAAAAATAATCAAAATACTACTAGCATGTGTTTTTCTCTAAACCAAAAATGTGAAATCACGTACTGGTGAGAAATCAGACACATTTCATAAAATATCCGTTTTTAAAAAAAAAAAAAAAGGAATAAGTAAAAAAAAAAATTTTAAAAGTTGGCTGTGCTGCACATAAGATTAAATCATAAGTCTTTCAAACATACGTCCCTAACACAGTGGACATCCTGGGCCACTTCATTAAAATGTTTGAGCTTGACTAAAAATAGTTTTGAAACATTTAACATCTCCCTTTTATAATAATTAAAAAAAATGTTTAAATAAAAAAAAAATTGATGTCCAAAAGTCACCCAAGACCAGGAACGACCCACACACCAGCAGTCATATCAACTTTCCACAAAACGCAAAACAATTAAGCTGGAAAAAAAAACATAGAACTTAAATAGGGAAGTAACTGGAGAAACACAAAACAGGTGAGCACAATCAGGGAAGGAAATGGAGCAGACAACAAAAGAAGAAATTCAAAAAATGAGTGAGTGTGTCCTCTGGTGGTCTGGGGAGGAATTGTCCATGGTGGACATGACGCAAAGGTGCGCAGAAACAGGCACAGATTCGAGCACACATACAGAGTGACATATAAACAGATCTGCATCAGATACAGGAAACTGCCAAATGCCACCAAAATGAGTGATGATTTGACCTCAATTGAATGAATCAGCTTCAGCTGCGTGGGAAAAGCTCCACCCACTAGTCCCTTATGCTTATGTAATATGTATAAAATGTGATTGGTGTGTTACTCTGAACCGATACGTGCTTACTGGCGGCTGCTGAGGTGGAGCTTGTCAAAGACCTGGACTTTGAAGATGTGGTGGGTGAGTTTGCAAGATATAAAGAAAGAAAGAAGCCGGATGTGTAAGGTAGTAAGACAGCCTTCTGTATTCACGTTTATGTTTGGGAAAATTGTGCTATGATCTCCAGGCATGTTGGAATAATTCATCTGTCCGAGACTCACCCTTCACATCCAGCCAGACATTTTTTTCCAGGTCCTCAAAGCTGGAGGAGGTGTAGCAGGTGTATATCCCCTCATCTTCAACCCTGACCCTTCTCAGCAGCAGTGAGGCATTTCCCTGAGGGATCTGATCCGTGAACAGAGACGTCCGTCCTCTAAATGCAGCATCCTGGTACTCCTGATGATCTTTATTATTGTCGAAAGTATGGAGTGCGTTTTCTTTGCCAACTTTGTACCACTGGATGATGTCATGATACGTGGACTTGCAGGGAAGCACACAGTCACTGGTGAAGACGCAGGTCACTCTGACGTCTGTGTGAATCAAACAAACAGACACACAAATTAATCAACAGTCTGCTAATGATAAATCTTAAAGGGGCTGATATACAGTACCAGGTGAGAGCAGGCAGATTGTAACTTTTAATCAACTTTTATCAAGTGCAGTTTCACCCATATTGTCAGTGAGTTCTGTACATTTTCAGTGAAATCAAAAGGAGTCGCATGTTACAGCTGCACCAGCAGAGCAGCACGACTCTATCAGCATGTGCTACAGTTGTTACAGCTGTTTCTCCAGATGTGACTAACGACTAAAACCATGAAATGAATGTACCACACCAAGGCTATGTCCATTTCACAGAAAGCATTTAAAAAAAAAAATCATGCTAATTCTTAAATATATGATTTCAAAGAGCTTTGAAACTAATGCTCAGATCCTGACACAGAAACAGCTGTTTACTTTTTTTTATTTATTTTTTTTTTTTACAGCTGTTCAGTCCACCATCACAAAGTTTAAGTTTCTGCTCACCTCCAGTGCTCAGTGGTATTATCCAAAACAGCACAAAAGTCCAAATCGCCTGCTTCATGATGTGTCCCGAAGTATTCTTTCCTCCAAAAGTGTGAGATCGACAAGAGTTGCTTTCTTTTTCAGTCCTGTGAAGGAATGAGTCAAGGAGTTAGACAGGTTTCACAGCATTGCCCTTTGAGACTGGGACTGAGGTCAGGAGCAGAGCACTGAGTAACTGGGTGGAGATAAAGGACATCCAAGTGGTGGAGAGAATTCAGTTTCTATTCTTCATCTTTATTATGAAATAAAAAAAACAGGAAAATGTAACGTTATACCTTATGAAAACTCTATAATCATATTATGTACAAAAATATTTGTGCTCACTTTAAACCATTTACGGTTGAGGTCAAAAGTTTACATCCCCCTTTTCAGAATCTGCAAAATGTTAATTATTTTACCAAAATAAGAGCGATCATACAAAATGCGTGTTATTGTTTATTCAGTGCTGACCTGAATAAGATACTTCACATAAAAGATGTTTACATGGAGTCCACGAGAGAAAATAATAGTTAAATTTATAAAAATGACCCCGTTCAAAAGTTTACATCCACTTGATTCTTAACACTGTGTTGTTACCTGAAATGATCCACAGGTGTGTGTTTTTGTTTAGTGAGTTGTTCATGAGCCCCTTGTTTGTCCTGAACAGTTAAACTGCCTGCTGTTCTTCAGAAAAATCCTTCAGGTCCCACAAATTCTTTGGTTTGCCAGCATTTTTGTGTATTTGAACCCTTTCCAACAACGACTGTGTGATTTTGAGATCCATCTTTTCACACTGAGGACAGCTGAGGGACTCGTACGCAGCTATTACAGAAGGTTCAAACGCTCACTGATGCTCCAGAAGGAAAAACCATGCAAACTTTTGAACAGAATGGAGATGTGTACATTTTTCTTATTTTGCCTAAATATCATATTTTTTCATTTAGTACTGAGACCTTCAGAGGCTACAGAAGATAGTTACATGTTTCCCAGAAGACAAAATAAGTTAAATTTACCCTGATCTTCAAATTAAAAAAAAAAAGTTTTGACCCTGACCTCAACTGTACATAATACCAGTGATTTTAGTGTGTTGCTGAAACCAGCTTTGATCAGTCACTACACTAAATTATATTTGGATTTATATTTTTGTGTAATATGACCTGATAAGTTACTGTTACCTCCCCAGAGTGTTTCATTCCTCTTATACAACAGTAAGTTTTCCAACAATTGGAATTTTTTTAATTTAATAACGACCACCACTTTGTACTTTTTAAAATCGTCTGCAAAACAAGTTAGTTCCTGTTGTCACTTATGTTATAGCAGCTGTAAACAGTTGTTCCCTCTCCAGCCGCTCATTTTTCTCTTTCTTGAACTTAATAAGCCGAAATAAACTATGCAGCTTGTCAAGCATAAACTCCTCTGTCCTGAAGATGTCGGACAACTTAAAGTTATAGCTTTAAAGTTACAGAAGGAGTCTCCAGTGTCAGCGCTTTGTAACAGTCAGAGGTAAAGCTGTAACTTTAAGTTCCCTTTCAGGAACTCGAGCTGCGTCGAAACGCTATGGGAACGCCCCCGCGTGACCGCGCTCTGAATCACGTGTCTAATCCGTCCAATGGATGGGCGAGACGTCACGGGCGGGGTGACGTAGCGACCCGGAAGCATAAAAGCCCGAGCGACGAGCCCCGCGTTAGCTTACTGTGTTTCAGCAAGCGCTCTATGTTGTATTGTTTGTCTTGTCTGTCTGATTTTGTTCTTTATCCGAAGCATGCCTAAGGCTAAGGATAAAACTAAGGGCGAGAGCAAGCAGCGTTTTAGGCTGTGTGTTCCTCCCTGCCCGCGATATATTACGGGTGGGGATACACACAGTCTATGCGTTGTTTGTTTGGGAGCGGAGCACGCTCAGTCGGCTCTCGAGGGAGC
>CM040996.1:18858811-18893832 GCA_022985145.1 Pangasius djambal
AAGCTAACGCGGGGCTCGTCGCTCGGGCTTTTATGCTTCCGGGTCGCTACGTCACCCCGCCCGTGACGTCTCGCCCATCCATTGGACGGATTAGACACGTGATTCAGAGCGCGGTCACGCGGGGGCGTTCCCATAGCGTTTCGACGCAGCGTCTCGTTCCCTCAGGGAACCATGGTTACATACGTAACCTGAGACGTTTAACTTTAAAGACCCAGAAAAAAAAAAGGTCACAGGATCACACTTTAAATTTAAATTACAAATTATAAAACAGAACCAACAAAATTCGCTCCTATCCACATCAGTGGGGTGGAGGCGGGGAGAGAGAACATCTCCGAGGATCTCTCCTGGAGCCTACACACAGACACAATAGCGAGAGCAGCCTGTCAGCGTCTCTACTTTCTGAGGACACTTAAGAGGTTTGGCATTTCCTCTGACATCATCTCAAACTTCTACCGCTGCACCATAGAGAGCATTCGGACCGACTGCAGCACCGTTTGGAACGGCAGCTGCTCTTCCTCAGACCGAAAAGCCCTTCAGAGAGTCTTGAGAACAGCTGTTGGAGACACTGCCGTCTGGCAGACGCTTCGGCAGCATCCGATCACAGACAATCAGACTGAAGGACAGTTTTTTATCTCCAATCCATCAGACTATTTAACAGCCAGTAGTCCTTCACTAGTCGACACTATTACTGCCACTTCCAGTCACTTAGAGAGGTACTAGTCAGATTCATTTGTTATGTACTAACACACGTCACTTTTACTCTGCCATTGTACACCACTGTTTCATCTACCTCATTTACCTCATTTACCTCATTTGCCTCATTACATTACTGCATCATCTCAACCACTCATGTCCAGATGTGCGTTTGTTCAGATCTAATAAGTGTTTGTGCGGGCAACGTCTAAATCTGAGCCTCGTCACAAGCATTTCAATGCCCAGTGTACCCAGTGTAACGGTGCAAATGCCAAATAAATGACTCTTGACTCTTAAAAATTCATTAGAAAATAATGTGGACAGGTGCAACAAACAAACAAACAAACAAACAAATAACTGTGGGAGGGGGCGGGATTGAGACAAAGTCCTGTCGCATTTCTAGTTTAAATAACTCAAAGCTCGCATGTGCTTACTAAGAAAAATGATTTGTTTTCTGGGGTGAAAAAAAGGCCATTTTGAGAAATTATTAAATGCAATAAATATAAAGTCATTCATAAAAAAAAAAAAATCATAGGGAACTATGAATGTGTATCGTTACACCAATGATATATTAGGAGAAAAAAAAGGTGTTGAATTTCTTCCTGAAAAACAAAAATAAAGTGAAATGTCTGTTGTTTGTAGTAAACTGATTTGGAATAAAATTCTGTAACAAAATGAAGTATTTATATCAATAATGGTTCATTTATTTTTACAAATTATAAAAGGTGTTAAAGTGATTGATGGAAAATGTCCAGAAAAATTGGAAAACCTTTTGCATAAACCACAAGTGTCTGCTTAAACAGAAAGCATTTCTCTGTTTTTCCTTTATTTGAGCGGAATGTACTGATGTACTGATGCTGTTGTTTAGGAAATGAACAGAGAAGGTGCAAGTCTTCATAATCACACTCTAAACAAAAGAACCTGAGAACCTTCACTAAAACGTTCGACACGCCTGAAATACATCCTGGCTTTATTTCTATCCACAGTGAGAGGTTACTGTAAGTGCAATTTTATGACACATCTCCTGTAATTAAGGAGTTACATATCATTCATCTGCACTTACTGAGTAACATGCTTTAAAGTTGAAGGTAGTTAAAGAAGCTCTGTGTGTGTGTGTGTGTGTGTGTGTGTGTGTCTGACTGCCCTTTAAGTGTTCTTTCAGGCGTTAAACCACAAATTTAATCTGTAATCCTCCAGAAAGTGACTGCTTTTAAAAAAAAGTGGGTTTTTTGGTCACAGTGAAGCTCAAAAAGATGAAAAAATTCAACTTTTCAGAAAATTCACAGTAACATTAAGTGCTTTTTTAATCCCCTGTTGTGAGCGAATAAAAAAAATTCACTGACATTATTCCAACAATGCAATGTGTGTGTATATATATATATATATATATATATATATATATATATATATATATATATATATATATATATATATATATATATATATATATATATATATATATATATTAGATAGAGAGAGAGAGAGAGAGAGAGAGAGAGAGTTACACCGCCCCCCTGTGGTCCCCCAAAGCTATTACTACACATGTGACATCCATATAGTATATGCCAATTTAAATATTAACTTTTATATATAAGCTATATAATTATGTATGAAAAAAATATATATAATAAGAAACTGTTGTTGCTGTAAAATAAAAATAAAACATAAAAGTATATAGTTAAATAAAAATATGTTTAAACAAACTCATTTTGCTCTAAAAAAATACAAATATAAAATAAAGCGAACAGTTTTTCTTGCTCTAAAAATGAAAATGTAAAAAAATTAACATAAATATAAAAATGTGCTTTATATATGGTTTATATAAATATATACATATTATAAAATAAAAAAAACCATACAATTCTATATAAAAAGAGTTTGCTCTATTTTTTCTTTTCTTTTTTTTTATAAAGATGTTTTGTCAGTTCGGTGTTTTTTTGGCAGCACTGTAACTGCTGTAATGGTCATGTCACTCAGCACATTTCTGAAGGTTTTTTTTTTTTTTTAATTTAATTTATTTTTTACTTTATCAACTCTTCTGTGACCAAAACACACCACGGCATCACTTCTCACAGATTTCTGCGCAAAATGAGAGAGAGAAAAAAAAAAATCAGCCTCATAATCTCAAATTAAGGTTAAAACTCCATCGTTGGGATTATAATCAGCAGAGATTGTCCACATGCGGCTCAGGTTCTGCTCTCTGTTCATCTGTTCTCTGAGGTTTTTGTGGAAATGCAGAAGACACGGTGAAGAAGTCCTCCTCATGTCTGCTCTTTGCTTTGATCAGACGTCAAATCTGTTCTTTCTTCACTCTTCTTTACAGTAACTGTGAAAGACAGGCGCATCTGTAAAACTCCTCCATCTGAGAAATTCTAACTCATTTACTTTTAATTAATGAATTAATTAAATTATTTACCTTTCACCTCCTTGGAATATCTGGCTGTTCCTGTGGGTTTGGTTTGTGAGCACTTATCTAGGTAGAAGAATTGAGGCTCATTAATTATTAAGCTAAATTTATAGAACATCAATTATTTGAATACATTATTTACTAATAGAGTCACATTTATTTTGCTCACTTTGTAATTTCACGATTCCTACTATAATGGCTGCAATGACGAGAATTAGAGCGATGACGACAACTATAGGAATCCACCACGGTCTGGAGCTTTTCATCCTCAGATTCTCATCTAGGAGAAAAGAAAGGAAGAAAGAAAGAAAGAAGGATCAGCAGGTAGAAAACTGACTTTCCACCTCTGGGGAAAAATAAAGGAAGAAACTCGTTTCTGACAACAAGGAAGTAAAAAGGATCAGAAACAGACGCATAGAAGTGGGTGAAAAGTCTGAGAGCAGTAGTGAAAATGCTTCTATTCCTAATTTCTTTTCTAATTTAATTTTTTTTTAAAAATTCACTCCAAATTATATCATCAGCAACCACACGAGTGAAAAGTAGAATCTTAGAAATATTTACATGGATTTCAGACTCTCTCAGTATTTGCTACATCACACTTGTGCTTTAATGCGCTCAAACTTTTTGGCCAAATGGCCCCCATATGGACGTTATGAAGTTTCTGTTGCGGCCCAGTTTTGTGTTTCATGATTTCTGTTGTTCACATCTGAGTGAGTCCAAGTCACTCGATGTTCTAAAGCTAAAACATCAGCTACACGCACACGTTTAAACACGGCCTGCTTGATTGTGACATTTCATCGTAACATTCATTTCAGCACACAAAATCCAGCTCCATAATTAGAGCGATATGTGATATTAATCTGTAAAATAAATGAATAAAACAGGAGGAGATTGTGAGTTTCTCTCATGACTCCATTTTGTAAATTAAGAGACTAGTTTGACCTTTCAGTATGAAGGAGTTTAA
Source organism: Pangasius djambal (assembly GCA_022985145.1). NCBI lineage: Eukaryota > Metazoa > Chordata > Actinopteri > Siluriformes > Pangasiidae > Pangasius > Pangasius djambal. The sequence goes on from CM040996.1 coordinate 18,862,876, forward strand.
CACGATCAGTACATTATATTATATTATATTATATTATATTATATTATATTATTATAATGTGCTCCAATTTAAGTAGAAATAGTGCAGAATCTTCAATACTGAAAGTTCAAGATATTGAGCATTTACTTTCTTTCAAAATTCTAAAAACTTCTTTTTATTTCCAGTTTTAAATTAAAAACAAAATTCCATATTTTCAAACTAAAAGTTTTGGACCCCACTGCACATGAGACACATAACGAATATTATTTAGTGTGTCGTTTACACAGAAAGTTCCTCAGAGGCAAATTTCTTCACTTAAAGAAGTTTTAGAGCATGCTGCACTTAGGAGGTTCTCTAATACGGTTTCGCTGTCATGATTTTGAAGAGGCAGCGGATGCAAGTGTAGATTTTGTTGTATAAAAAGTGCAAGTGCAACACAAACAAGCAGAACCATGAACATAAATAACAGCTAAAATAACAGCGCTGAGCAGAACACGAGCGAGACTGCAGCCCACGTGACGACAACAAAAGTCTGCCAATGAACCCCAGAAAGCAGAACTTAAGTAGAGGAGCTTATTAGGGGTAACACAGATCAGGTGTGAGGTGTGATGGGACATGGTCATGTGACATGCTGGGGCTGATGGGTGATGTAGTTCAGCGCCCCTTTGGCCCTATCATGACATTAATCATCATTTTTATCTCTTTGTGAGATTTGCCTTTTATGGAGTTTCTTTGGGTGGAGATAAAAATATAAATGCTGTGAATCGGTCATTTTTATGGCTGATTGATTGGAAGTGAAGAGAATCAGAAGCTTTAGTGAGTCTGGTGGAGATTTTCAGCTCAGTTTGGCCTCAAAAATATTTACACACAAGATTCATTAATGAGATCCACTGTGTGTGTGTGTGTGTGTGTGTGTGTGTGTGTGTGTGTGTGTGTGTTTTAAACATAATGTTAATGTATAGCCTTATTCAGATGGGATTAAATCTACACAGTGACACGGAGTCATTTAATTCTATTTTGATGTTTAAGTAACAGAGACTCTCACTTCATCTTTCTCTCTATCAATGCCACACACTGTCTCCATCCATCTCTCTATCAATCTACCAGTAGCTCTCTCTCTCTCTCTCTCTCTCTCTCTATATATATATATATATATATATATATATATATATTCCTTTCTTTCGATCTACCTGTATCACTCTCTCACTCCTTCTGTCTTTCTACTAATAACAAAATCTCTCCATCTATCTACTTGCGTCACTCTCTCACTCCATCTAACATTCTACTTGTATCACTCAATTTGTCATCTATCTTTCTACCAGTAACTGTCTGTCTATCCCTCTTTCTTTCTTTCTTTCTTTCTTTCTTTCTTTCTTTCTTTCAAATTCAAACTGTCTTCAAACGTTCAGACTGCCTTTGTCAAGCCAACATCAAAGATTGTCGTGAAGAACTTTACCTATCTGGTTAATTCATGTGCTACTCTGTGATTTTGTTTACTTCTGGAATGCGCTGTGTTTTTCTTCCTCGTCCTCTGAGAAAATTACAGACCAAATTACCGGATGTTTCTTGACCAATTTTATCTGCAGTCATCTGATTATTTTCATCCTGTCTGGATCGTGCGGCACGTCTGTGAGACGCTGCCTCATTTCCTACTTAGATTTTCAAATTTGTTGAGGAGCTATCTTTTCTGAAGTTTAACCAAAAAATATTAATGTAGGGGTTTCAAAAACTTTTCACTGATATTATTATTATTATTATTATTATTATTATTATTATTATTATTTAGACTAGTTTGGGCAACAAAGTTTTGTCCAGGTCACATTTACTGATTACTGATTATATTTTTCAGAATCTCAGAGGTGGAAATGGAAATCAGATAAACTGCTGTTATACTGTACTTTCAGAACGTGCTGAAGTAATGTTGACCCTGGTTTGTCCAACGTGGCTCCTCTGGAGCGCTGAGATGTTACAGGTGTACGTTCCCATGTGTTCCAGGCTGTGGACGCCGCGCAGTCGCAGGGATCCTTCGCCTTCCTGTACGCGCCGGGGCTCGAGCCACGCCGTGCTGTTCCAGTGGTTGGAGATCAGCTGCGTCTTGCTGTCGTAAGTGCAGATGACGGTGGACGTGTCTGCTCTGGTGAAAGACCAGGTCAGTGTAAAGTTCTGCAGGTTCCAGGGGCTTCTGCAGGGGATGGTGATGTCCTGACCTTCAGCTGAGGTTATTTCAGTCCAGGTGGAGAACGAGTACAACTTTGATGTGACTGTAACGTTGTTGTGAACTGAAAGAAATGCCAGAAATGTGTAAAATAGGGATGTTAGAACAAACCTCTGTGCAAATAGTGTTTACATTTTAATAGTATTTATGCATTTGAAGGCAAAAAAAAATAAAGATTGCACTAAAATATTTACGTCAGTTCTACTTTTAGTCAACTAACAGCTAATTAAATGTTTTTCCTGAACCTTTTGCCTAAACGACACTTGCGTTGCTTGAGGAACGCATGCCATATATATATATATACATACATACACACATACACACACACACACACAGCCAGGTCCATAAGTATTTGGACAGAGACACATCTCCACCTTCAGTTACTGCTTCTTTGTGGGTCTTTCTGCCTTCAGTCTTGTCTTCAGTAAGTGACAAGCAGCTCAGGTTGAGGTCAGGTGACTGACTTGGCCATTTAAGAACATTTCATTTCTTTGCTTTCGCGGTATCTTTTGGGTCATTATCCATCTGTACTGTGAAGCTCTGTCCTATCAGTTCTGTCCTATTTGACTGAAACTGAGCAGAAAGTAGAGCTTTATACACTTCAGAATTCATCCTGCTACTTCTATCAGCAGTCACATCATCAATAAACCCCAGTGACCCAGTTCCATTGGCAGCCATACATGCCCATGCCATAACACTTCCTCCACCATGTTTGACAGATGATGTGGTAGGCTTTGGATCATGAGCCCTTCCTTTCCTTCACCATACTCTTCTCTTCCCATCATTCTGGTACAAGTCAGTCTTGCATCAGAACTGCTCAGGCTCTTTTTTTGGAGTTTTTTTCCCCCCAAAGTCTAATCTGGCCTTTCTGTTCTTGAGTGTGACTTGTGGTTTGCATCGTGAGGTAAATCCTCTGTATTTACATTCATGAAGGCGTCTCTTGATTGCAGACTTTGACAATGACACGCCTACCTCCTTCAGACTGTTCTGGACTTGTGAAGGGGTTTTTCTTCACCAAGGAAAGAATTCAATACAATCATCCACTTTAGTTGTCTTCCATGGTCTTCCAGGCCTTTTGGTGTTGCTGAGCTCGCCAGTGCATTCCTTCTTTTTAAGAATGTACCAAATTGGCCACTCATAAAGTTTCTGCTATCTCTCTGATAGGTCTGTTTTTTTTTCAGCCTAATGATGGCCTCCTTCACCTGCATCGACTCCTCTTTGGACTGCGTATTGAGAGTTCCCATGAACAGCTACCAAATGCAAATTCAACACTTGGAATAAACTCCAGACCTTTTATCTCCTTAATTTGTCATGAAATAAGGAGGAAACAGACCACATCTGGCCATGAAACTGATTATCCGGCAATTATCCAATTACTTTTGAGCCTGTAAAACGAAAGGACTGTGTAAAAAATGGCTGTAATTCCTAAACAGTTAATGCAATATTTTTGTTGAACCCCTTGAATTAAAGCTGAAAGTCTACACTTCAATCACATCTTGATTGCTTCATTTCAAATCCACAATTATGAAAATTGTGTCACTGTCCACATACTTACGGACCTGATGTCAAAAGTCAAACGCCTTTCATGTGCCAGTGTTAAAAATAGCCTTGTTAGTGAGGGAATATGAGGCTTACTGATATGTTAAATCTGAGCTATCTCAATGTCAATAATTCGATCTTAAGTGTAACTAAAGTTAACCATTTTGTTAATTTTGGGATATTTATTGCTATCTGATGTTAAGGACTAGCCCGACGTGAACGTTCTATCTCCAAAGCCAAAACTCAGACAAGCTTTTATCTACTCATTAGACTAAATGTTGAAAAACAAATGTAGCCTTTATTGTTATTAAAAATAATATTGTTGTGTTAGCTTGTAATAGCTAGGTTTTTATATATATATATCCACACAAAAAGCACTTAAAAAAGTGTAAAAGCAGCTTAAAATTGTTTTAAATGTAACGTGGTTGTATTTTCACTTTTTAATTTTTTTATGTGGATAATCTCCAAATGTAAACAGAGTGTATGTGAGTTAGAATAAACACTTGTGTATTATAAAAGATGATCAGACCTGTCTCGGTCAGTGACGCGGTCCACGTCTGAGCAGCAGAAGATGAGTTAACGGTACAGATGTAGGTGAGGTCACTACGCTGCCCCAGCCTCTTCAGTTTACTCTCCATGATGTACAGCCCCTGCTTGTCGGCCATTTTTCTTGTTGTGTATTTGAGTTTCTCTATCGGCGTGGGCGGATCGGTGGACCAGGAGACGTGAGGAGCGGGGTAAACATCCCACGTGGAGCACTTGACCTCCTCATAACCACTCAGACGAGTGATCTCCAGATTGACTGAGCGGATAGGGGCTGGAAAAAAGTGGTAGATAAGGACATGGTTAAACTGTGTCGTTAGCCTAATGAGTGAAGTTTAAACATTTTAATAGCACAGCTGTTGCTGTTGAATTCTGGATTCTGTTTGGTCAGAAGGTGTTGGTTAATTTTCTGGAAGTTGCACAGCTGCAAATCACAGGTTTATATTAAATGCGCTCGTTCTATTATGTTTCTATAGTAACAGCTCATTCACAGGGACTCGTACGGTGGACGGTCCACATACACGGATTTAAAAACACGTCTAATCGTTGACATGGTAACGTCTTTTTTTTGTAAGGAGATGTATATGTAACTCCTTATTGTTGGAAGGAGTCTCCAGTGTCAGTGCTCTGTAACTTTGCGGTCTCTCTGGAACAGGACAAGACGCTACGAGAGAGAGAGTGAAAAAAGAGAGGCGGATGAGAGAACGACTGTTTATAGCTGCTATAATGTAAGTGAGAACTTGTTTCACGACATTAAATGTAACTACGAATGGATTAAAAGTTGTTCTTTAATAAATAAAAACGTGGAATCATTGAAAAGCTGCCGTGGTATAAGAGGAATAGAAGACGTCAGGACGTGTTGTTTGGGCTGGCAACAGTAACTCACCTTCCACTTTAAGTACGACAAAGTAGCTGTCTGTTTTTTCACCCTTCGTCACTTGGCACCTGTAGCGCCCCCTGTCGCTCAGGACGCAGCTCTGCAGGACGAGCGACGCATTCCCAAGCGACAGCTCACGAGCTGAAATGGACGTCCTGTCTGTAAAAAGCCTGTCGTGCCAGTTTGTGCTCTGTGGATGACTGTAAATAAGGACGTCCTGTCTGAACCAGCGGATCTCCTCAATGCCTGAGGGGGTAAAGCTGCAGGGGAGGACACAGTCCTCAGAGTACTGACAGGTTATATGCACATCTGACAGAAGAAAGAACAAAAATATATCAGGGTTAACTTTAAAGCTCCTCAACATGCTCCTTTTTTTCTGTCTAATCCTCTACAGAAGAACCGTCTTTCATTTCAGGATTACTGATAATTGGGTTGAAATCCGAGACAAATACGAAATCTGAGTTACTCCCTTCTACATTCCTGTAGGTTCTTAACAGGAACTGGGCTTTCTGTCATTTTCTTTCATGCGCATGTTGAAAGCAAAAGTTTACATTAAAAAGTACATGAAAAGTCTTTTAATGTAGATCTGAAATTATGCAATATCACTATCATGTTCCGCCGTTATAACTCTTATAAACATTCAGCGACTCAGTAGGGTTAAAATGCTAATGTGTTTTGCACAATGACGTGCAAAAATTTTTACACCCTCAGGAAAAAAAAAAGCGTAGAAGAAGACTTAAGTCACACAAATCTAGCCAAATAAAAAGACTTATCTATGCAAGTTGAAATTATTGTTTGAACTCTAGCCAAAAAATGTTAACACAGAGCCTTCAGAAGCTTTTGTGGAGAACCTGACACTTGAGAACGTGGTAATAATAGCGATCAGTCATGAAGATGAATGATGTTGGATTCAAGCCTAAGATCGTGAAAGCCGTCTCTAAGCAACATTATTTTTATTTTGTGAATTCACTGACATTTTACATTTAATCAAATCAGATTGAAATTTATTTTAATTGGTGAATTTGTCGAAAAAACATAAAGACGGAAGAGTTGTCACATGTATTTTGAGGATATATAGGCTAACTTCAGAACACTAAAACATGCTGTAATTGAATTCATTTCGGAAATCCATTTTTCACTGTTTCATTAATTCCTTTTAATATTTTGTTTATATGAAATAACGGTTTCTTTATTTGTTCAACTTCTTATTCCTTAGATTTTCCGTGGATTTTAATAGAAAGCTTTCCTTTCATTGGCTCACTGCTGCAACACCTACAGAAATTAGGATGTTTATGTAAATGAGATGAACATATGTAAATCGGGGGGGGGGGCGTGTCATATGCATATGACATGTACATAATAGGCTTGTGGGCGGAGCTTGTTTCCATGCAGCTGAAGCTGATGTTGTGTGACTGTTTGATTAATCAGATGCCGATTTGTTTATACGATATGAAATCGGCGCCCGTTTTTATGCAACCCCGATGACTAACGACGACTTTCACATTTTCCACGCTGTGATACAGGAAAAACCGAGAACCAGAAGGAAGCTCTCTTTACTGCTTTTTGTCATAATAATAATAAACAAATTATTCATGAGATCCTGTATGGAAATATCTTCACACAGTTCAGTGTTTTGACTTCTTTCTAAGCGGTTTTATCGCACCGTTTCCTCTACGTGTGAAGATCTTATCGCTGGTGACACAGCACTTTTTTTTTTTTTTTTACACTGCTACACCTTAAACAGAAATGTCATTTGATCTCACCTTGAGTTTTTCCGTCTGTCTTTTTAAGAACCCACAGGAAAAGCACGCAAGTCCAGACATGTGCTGCTGTTCTTTTCATCGCTGACGCTCTGTGGTGTGAACATGACGGACAGACGTGTTACTACATCCGCGACATTTCAAATAAAAATAATCGTACACTTACGCACACTTATTCTTCTGTTCTGGAGTATTTGCCTTTTCTCATAGTCAGTACATAATATCGTCTTTTCTTTTAATTATACAAGAAGTTTTCAGACAGCTCAGAGGAAACCGTGATCCAGTATCAACCTCCGATTGCGAAATTGTTGTGTTTACTTTGTAAGAAAAAGATTAGAACCCTTAATGGTTCTTCATTTGGCTTTCTGGAGGAACCTTTGCCATGTAGAAACCTAGAAGAGTGTTCTACTGTTGGAAAGGTTTCGAAGTAGAACCCAAGTCTACAGTTTAAGAACCCTTGTTCATCCGTTGAATCCTTAAAGAACCTGCCAGTAAGACCGTTATCCTGGTCGGGGTTGTTTCGGATTTGGGTCCTATCCCGCGAACAATGGATGATCGGGTCACAATTTATTTTTTATTAAAAAGAAAGATGTTTTACACACACACACACACACACACACACGCACACACACACACACACACACACACACACACACATATATATATATATATATAACAACAGCAACGGTTATTATTATTATTAACTATGATTTCTTTTTAGTTAATCATTACTTAATTCTTTAAATTGACTTTAATCCCAGTACGTTTTTTTTCTTTTTAATACCTAGAACCTGTCAGATGTTTAAAATGGTACTCTTGGTACTTGACAAACTCTTTAAGGGTTCTTTCGGGGTTCCTTAAATGGGAAATGGGTTTTATTTGGAACCCTTTATGGCAGAGAAACACTGTTGTAGGTTTCCACATAGAAGCTTTAAGTTCTGTAGAGGAGCAAATGAAGAAACATGAAGGATTTTAACTCCAGGATATTAAAAAAAATACAGAAAGCGATCAGGACTTTTCTCTGTGAGAAAACGAAGGCTGAGACAGTAAACAGGTTTTACTGGATTTTAAAAAAACAGATCTAGATCTAGATTTATGAAATTTATTTTGATATTCTGAAGAAGCAAACCTTATCTATTCTCTGTCTCTCTATAACTGTAACTATATTCCTGTTACAAATCTGTTCCATTCGGTTCTGTTTTGTTTTATTTATTTTGTTCTGAACTTTTCCAGTCTCATTTATCACTGTGCTGATTGTTAGTGACTTGTACAGTATGCGTCATTACTGAGCACGTTTTTAATTACGTAACCTCACGTGTATGATTCACATGCATCATTAACACCAGCTAAAATATTTATGTGTTTGTCACAGCAGCAATAATACGAACAAATATGCATCACCATGCGTTTATCGTAAACCTCTGGACATCACCTCTGACTCATCAGCTGTTCGTGATCAGAGCAAAGAGGCAAGAAAAAAGCCAGATGCAGAGCTAATGCTGTTTTTTTCACCTGTTATTGGCCTTCGGCCGTGTTTTTTTCCGAAGTTAACTGCTGCTTGCTGTCACGCTGCCAAACCTCAGTGATGACGGTAATTTGTACAGTTTAATGTAAAGAAAGAAAAACATACAGATGTTTAACTAATCACAATTCCTTCACAGTGACATGGTCATGGATTGGATAATTATCTGATCTAGAACAAGACTGGATTTAGTGTCACTTTCAGGAAAAATAGTTTTTGATCAGACGCCTTCTTCCTGATTTCAGGTGATTTTAAATAAAGTTTAAAAACATTTTAATGTTTCTTGAAGAACTTTTTTTTTTCTAAGAATGTGCGTAGTAACTGGGTAAGTGTGCGGTACAAGCTCCAGATCATGGCTCATTATTTTCTTCTTAATACCTAGAACCGTTTATGGTTCAGAGTAGAACCCTTTCAGGAAGATAAGAACCCTTCATTATGCAATCCACATGTTTGAGAACCCTTGAAGAACCCTTTTTTAAAGAGTGTGTTTAGTAACGGGGTAATGGTGCAGTTCAAACCCCCAAATTATGGCTAATTAATACCTAGAACCTGTCAGGAGTTTAACATTACACGCTTGGTACACTCTTTGAAATAAACATTTAATCTAGAACCTTTAGGGGTTCTTCAGTTGTCTCTCTTGGGGAAACACTTAAATGTTCTATGTGGAACCCTCCAGCAGAGTGTTTCTCTACCAGAGAGGGTTCTTCAACATGTGGACTGCATATATAATGCAACATTTAGCTGTTGGTACTTGGTGCGCTCTTAGAAAAAAAAAAGGTTCTTTAAAGGTTCTTTAAGGGTTCAGTATTTAAAATCTTTCTTATCAGATCAGATTCTTTAAAAAAATGTATTAAATATCAACATGAAAATCACACAATCAGACTGGAGTTAGTAATCATCAGATATAACTGTCACACTGTCACACTGTCCTGATTTTAACAGAATGAACTCACTAGTGCATTCTCATTTCTGTGATTTAAACTCAGTGTTCTTATTCTGTAGTGCTCTCTATGATAAAAAGGAAAAGTTAAATAAAGTTTACTCACGTCTGCGTGTGCGTGTGCGTGTGCGTGTGTGTGTGTGTGTGTGTGAGAGAGAAAGAGACTCCTGAAGTGAGCAGCTGCTGTTTGTTGATAGCGATGGGGAATTCAGCTGCGACGAGATGGACAGGTTTCTTTCCCAAACACACCCCTAAAAATATCAGCAGTGCAACGGCACAAGAAAAGCAATTACTCACTTCGCACGCCTCCTCCTCGTGGGTGGAGTTTAGTTACACTTCCTTCAGTGGACCAGATTAAATAACGAAACTTAGACACGCACAGAAAAGCACATCCTGAAATCTAAACCATGACTGGTCTTCGTGATGACATTGTTTTGTGCGTGCACATGCTTAGGAAAAGGTTTGTTTTTAAAGTAATGCAATAGCAGATCTACTTTTGGTTCAGTAAAAAACAAAAAAACAAAAGAAAACACTGATTCATAAAAAAAAAAGAGAGATGAGTCTGATGTGAATGAGACCCTGGGACGAGCACATGACAGTCTTTATAATGACATCAGCAGCAGCTCTCGGGGACGAATCTACAGCATCCATACATCCACTGTATGCAAAATATCAGTAAATTCATAGAGAAAAGATTATCAGAAAAAGTTCTTAGAGTCATGAGATAGAAAATTTATTTCCATAAAAATCACATGGATTCATGAAAGAACATTTTCGCCTGTAATTAAGGGGGCCAAGCACCAAGAGAGCTGAGTCCTATCAGCCTGATGGTGGCGCTACAGCACAGAGTTTTACGTTGTGGCCTTTACATTGTGAGCCGTGAGTCCTACAGACAATTTATTTCCTGATTGTTTGAATAATTACATACCAATTAGCAATTTAGCAGATTGTGAATAAGAGTTCTGCGATTAGCGCAGCAGCAGTTACAAATCTACAGCATCCATCCTGCAAAATATCAGAAAAAATATCCAAATAAAATAACATTCTTAAAAAACATGTTATCAGAAAAGGTTCTTAAAGTGATGTGATAGAAGATCTACATTTGGTTCCATATAAATAAATAGCCAAACAAACAAACAAACAAACAAACCAACAAACCAACAAACCAACAAACGCACCCTGATTGGCAGTTTGGTGTGATGGAGTTACTGCTACCATCCTGGTAAAAAGTCCCCAAGTGTTTTATTCCTCTTATACCACAGCGATTTACCAACAATTACCATTTTTGTTTATTAACGACTGACCTGTCCTGATTTTTATCTGTTTATAGTTACATTTAATGTAGTTTCTGTTATCACTTACGTTATAGCAGCTATAAACAGCTGTTCTTTCACCAGCCTCTCTTTTTTTCTCTCTCCTGATGATAATAAGCCAAAAAAAATAATCTCATTTTCATGTTACCGAGAAACCGCAAAAAAAGTGTAAACTCGTCTGTCCTGAAGATGTCGGAAAACTTAAAGTTACAGCTTTACCTCTGAAACTGGAGACTCCTTCCATGAATGTTACATAAACAGCTTTGGTGAGATTTTCTCTCACATCATTCTCGTGTGAACAGCTGGAGGTTTGAATTTGCATTTTATTTTAAACATTTCACTTCGAAAGCTGCCCTTAGACGTCCATGTCATGTGAGTTCGTAGTAAACAGGCGTTCGGATCTTTTCTCAGTTCAGGGAAACGTCGAGGTTGTAATCGTTCATGGTGATCACGCATACGCTCAGGAATTAGCTTGTAAACCACACGGGGTTGTTGGATTTCTTAACCAGGACAACGAGAACCCGGTGACAGCACATGAAATGTTACAAGCTGTACTCCAGGAGAAAAAATGAATCTCTAATCGCAGGTGACGTGGTGATGAGAACACACATGCTGTGACGTGATTGGTGCAGAGTGTGTGTCATCAGGTCTTCAGGCTGTAATCCACCAGATTAGACCACATACTGGGATTACTGGGTTACGACGTTCTGTTTTTTCCATCTCTCCATCATTCTCACTCGCTCGCACTGTATCCTTCCTTCCGGTGATGGAAACCGTGCCACTGAAAACTGCTTAGTTCCCTTTTTTATGACTTATGATTGTGTGAAGTCTTATGACGTCTATGTTCACATCTAGGCAATGTTCACAGTAGTGCTTTCTTTCTTTCTTTCTTTCTTTCTTTCTTTCTTTCTTTTTAACCCACCACTATCTTCTTCACCGTCATCCTCAGAGGACAGTAAAGATTTTGTTAAAAATATATACAGTCACATTTTTACAGACCATTAAAGAGCAGGAGAGAAAAAAAAAATAAAAGGAAGGGAAAATATAAATTTAAAAAAGAGAAAAAGAAGGAAGGAAAAGTAAGAGAAGAAATGTAAAAGAAAAAAAAAATAAGAGAAAAAAAGAAAAAAGAAATAAACCACTAAAGAAATAAAAAAGGAGCAAGAAGAGACAAAGAGGGAAAGAAAAGAAAAAATAATAAAGGAGAGAAAAAAGAAGAAGATAAAATAAAGAAAAAAATATAAGAAGAAAAACAAAAAAATAGAATAGAAAAAGAGGTGAAAAGAAAAAGAGGGAAAGAAAAGGAAGATAGAAAAGATTAAAAAGAAGGATGAATAAATGAGGAAAGAGAAAAGAAGGAACATATGCGCTTTACCAAATTCAGACTAAACGCAATTTGACAGAAATGAACAAACAGAGAAGATAAAAAATACACAGAGATGATGTAATTATGAAGAAACCGTGAACCGTACACACTAAGTGTGCCAGATGTGTAATCTGTTATGACTTGCCTCACATCTGTAAAGTCTAAATCAGCTTTTCTGAGCTGAACACGGGGTTAAAGGTCAAAGTGCAGGATTACATCACCTCCTATTCACTGCTTTTTCGCTTACAACCCGAACTAAAGCCTCGTTCTGCTCTTCTTTGTGTGTTTTTCTGAATGAGAGTGCCAAAACTTCTGCACATATTTACAGGTTTACAGTTCTATAAACCTAAATCCTCTGTTAATCATTATTTAATAAAAGAAGATATTTTTATATTAAAAGTTTAAATAAAAATGTTAAAGTTTTATACAGAAAATTCACGAACCCTTCAGACTAATAGGAAACGTGCGAGCGGGATGATGTACGAAGGGAGAAAGAAAGGGAGGAGAAAGGAAAAAATCAAAAAGAAGAAAAACTACACAAATGAGAAAGAAGAGAAAAGAGGAAAAAAGAAAGGAAGAAAAAGAAAGTAAAAAGAAGGATAATACAGAGCCTCTAAAGTTAAATGTAACTATAAATGGATAAAATGTATGTGATTTTCTTTAATAAATAAAAAATTGTAATTGCTGGTAAGTTGCTGTGGTGTAAGAGGAATAAAACACTGACAGACGTGCTGTTACGGGAAAATAATCAACTTCAGGGTGTTAACATTAACTCTGCTTCACCACACACCCGTCAATCAGTGTTTATTTATTTATTTACTTATTTACTTATTTACTTATTTATTTAAAAATCTAGGGATTGCTCCAAAGCTTCCTGAAAGAAGAAGTATGACGTATTTTCTTTATTTCTTTATGGTGTGTGTCTGTCTGTGTGTGTGTGTGTGTGTGTGTGTGTGTGTGTGTGTGTGTGTTTGTGTGTGTGTGTGTGTGTGTGTGTGTGGTCCCTGGGCTGTTTGTAGGTTACAGGAAGATTTCAGTGGCCCCACATAAGAGGATTTCAGGATGGAATTAATTCCAATCTTTCATTACTGTGAGAATGAAATCGTATTGTTGTGAGTCGTGCGAGCGTCCGGAGTGTGATCTTCCGGAGTGTGATCTTCCGGAGTGTGATCTTCCGGAGTGTGATCTTCCGGAGTGTGATCTTCTGGAGTGAACCGCAGATCGAGCCACAGACCTGCTGGACGCTCTGAGACGACAGATGTTGAGAAGCTCAGATTCAGACTGAAAGGACGAGTCACGCGTGCTGATCTTTTTTGCATCGATATTTCTGCATCTCTCTAGATGAAACTAGATTAAACTAGTTTTTTTGGGGTCAGGTGATGGCCGAGACGGGGCACCAGAACCACGCTGACCTTCCCGAGCGTCTCTGGAAGACCGTGACATGACCTGAAGGTTCTGAAGAGAAGGAAAAGGTCCAGACTTCGGCTTGAGCATGAGGTTGATTCTGTTGAGCCTGAGGGTGCTGTGTTTGGCCTGCTTGTGGCCCGTCACGCTGCTTAACCACCGCCACCCAAACCGCAGGAAGAACAAGGACGTGTACCTGGGAGAACACGCCAAGCACAAACACCTGGGGTAAATCTGGGGAGATCTGGGGGACAAAGCTGCTTCTTTTATTGTATGTGCAAATCTCCCTGTGTTTTCCTTCTTACTCTGTTCTAGTCTTTGCTCTGAAATTATGAAATCGTGAGTAATTACAGAGGGTTATTTATTTATTTATTTACTTTACTAAAGCCGCTCAAGTCAGTTTAGGAAGAGGGTGTTGATGGTCGGTTAAAATGTCATTTCCTTCGTGGTTTTGAACTTGGCTTTCTGCAGTGACGGTTTCTGATCCTCGTCCCTGCTAATTAGCCCTCAGACGAGGAGGGGAGCCTAAAACCTTCTGCTTTTAATCTGCACTTTACGTGGTGGTGCACAGGAACATTAAAAAACAAACAGAATATTAAAATATTGTTTCTATTACTTAAATAAATCTATGAGAGACATTTATTTACCGTGTGTGTGTTTCTGTCTTATAACAGGAACTATCTTGTTTCACAGATACAGTAATATTAAAGGTAGCTATAAATGGATAAAAAGTAAAAAGTGATTTGTTAGTAAATTGCTGCGGTATAAGAGGAATAAAACACTCGGCGATGTGCTCTTTTAGGAAAACGATCAAGGTGTTAACATTAACTATACTTCATCACACCACCCCGTCGTTGATTATTTTCCTATAATAGAACAACACACGGAGTTTTATTCCTTATTTAAGTAAAGAGAGAGAGAAGAGAAAAAAAAAAGAAGGAAAGTAAAAAAATAGAAAGTAAACAATAAAAACAAACAAAGGAAATAAACGGAAGAGGTGAAAAATAAAAAAGAAAAGAAAACAATGAGAGAAAATGAGACCAGTAGACCAGGTAAGAAAAGGAAGTGAAAGAATAAAAAGAAAAAAGAAAAAAGGAGAGGAAAAAAAACAGAATAAAGCGGGAAAATAAACAAAAGAGTAAAAAAGTATTATGCGTGTGTCAGTGAATTATGCCACAATAACTAGAAAAATAAAATGAATAATCCGCACATTGTCGTGCACAGAGACGTGAAACTTCGATGTTCTTCAGAATTCACTGTTCTTCTAACTGTCCTGCTCGCTCTGCAGCACGCTGAGGGAAAGACGACTTTAGTGCTCGTATCACAGCAACGTTTATTGTAGTGTTTGTTTTGCAGCAGCTGCTTTACGTCCTGGTAACGGCGCGGCTTTATCTGTCACCCGGACAGACTCCAGAATCCTGTTCATTTACACAACTTGATAAACACAGCCCTAAATGGAAGCTCCTTCATTTCTCGAGAACCAGATCATAATATTTGATGTGCAAGCAAAATTGGATGCTATAAATATAACAGAGTCGTTCCCTCACCAGCCTCATTTTTATCTCGCTTTAAAAACGCAGCTTTTCATGTTACAGAGAAACCGTAAAGAAGCGTAAACTCCTCTGTCCTGAAGACGTCGGAAAGCTTAAAGTTACAGCTTCACCTCTGACTGTTACGAATCCCTGACACTGGAGACTCCTTCCATAAATGATAAAGAAATAAACGTCTCCTTTCAGAAAACTTCGACGTATCAAAGCTCACACGCGTTTTTTTAAACATTTAACCAAGTCCCTGTGAACGATCTGTTACTATAGAAACGATAATGTATTAGATTAATATTAATAGAAACCTGTGATGTGCGGCTGCGCTACTGTCAGAGCTGCTGTTCTAGAGAATTAATCAACACCTTCTGACCAATCACAGTCCAGAATTCAGGAGCGCTGTGTTGTACAATATTAATTTGAAAAGTATAAATGAAAAATATAAGAAGTAAAAGTTACAAATTCAGTAGAAGGATCATTAAGTGTAGTAACAAAGTGTAGTTACTTTACTACGTACAGCTTAAGTAAGAATAATTCCAGCTTCTGTTTACGTGGATTACGTTTCATCGTTTTAATCCCTGACCCCTTTTTTCTCTCTCACACCTAGTCGGATTGACTACAAGCTAAAAAAGCAGGACAGCACCAAGTCGCTCCTGATCAAAACCGAGCAGCTGCTGAGGATCGAGGAACACGACTTTGCCATGCGTCCGGGATTCGGAGGTCAGAATCCACCATAAGAACTTCTCTGAGGCTTCACTGATTGTCTCCGATTTCCATCATCACGCTTTTCATTTCATAAGAAACACAAAAAACGTTATAACCCAAATGTCCTGAATTTAGAGCTGACCCAGATTCTGTGCCACACGATTCAGACAACAGATACCTGAGGCACAGATGTACGTTCATGGGTGTTAATCTGGATTATGGTTCAGGTTTGTTAAAGCAGGTGCAGCAGAGAAAAAAAGAACCATTTAATTTCAGGTTAGAGAGAAAGTAAAAGGAGTAGAAACACAATTTCCAGCACATCTCCATTCCCTTCGGTTTGTTTCTCCTTAAACATTCTATGTAGACCCCCATTACAGAGTGTGTCTCAGTCAGAAAGAAGTGAAATACTCTCAACTATTCAAAGAACCACTGAAGAACCCTTTATTCCAAGTGAATATGAGGTTCATGTGACATTTAAATCGGTCAAATCTGATTGGTCAGAAGGTCAGCAGACGATCCACATAAAACTTAGCGGAAAACAATAAAAAAAAGAAACTTGTTGATATTTAACAAATAAAAATGTAGCACTGTTGATATGGTGAAGTTTTCTGTAGGGAAATGTTTATTTAATATTTATGGAAGGAGTCTCCAGCGTCAGCCCTTTGTAACAGTCAGAGGTAAAGTCTAACTAAGTTTCCTGAAATCTTCGGCACAGAGGAGTTTACGCTTTGAGGTTTATTGGTTATGTGTTGATTTTGTCTTATTAACTTCACGAGAGAGAAAAAAGAGAAGCCGGTGAGGGAACGGCTGTTTATAGCTGCTATAACGTAAGTGAGAACCTGTTTTATGAACGTTCCACAAGCACAATTATAAATTGATAAAAACATGTCGTGGCATTCTTTAATAAATACAAATTGTAATCGTTGATAAACTGCTGCGCTATGTGATTAATAAAACACCTTCGGACGTGCTGTTATGCAGATTAACTTCATGGTGTTAACAGTAACTCCCGTTGTGTTTTATTTCTTGCTAAATGTATCACGTAACAAGACATTAATACGACAAAAACTGAACCAAAGGAAAGAGTTAAAAAGGATGGAAAAGGAAATATTTATCACTGATCATGCTTGTGAAAGTGAAACCCAACACACTAAATTCCTTTGCATTCTTTATTTTGTCCTTAGGGTGCACAAACTTTTGCACTCACCTGTCATATAATAATAAGAAACTCCCACTACATTTTTTTTCCCCTCATATTTTTTCCCCATCCGGTTAGCTGAAGGATTTTCCCCAAAGCTGTCACGATCCTGTTGTGTAAATCAGAGCTCCAGTGCTTTTCATCTTCCCTGCTGTGTGTTTGAAGTTTCAGGCTCGTGTCCGTCAGACACGGCACCACCAGGCTCCACAAACCAGCGCTCTTACAGGCTGTAATTGAAAACAGGGCTGTCTGCTGAGAAGCTGATTAAAAACCTTTAGAAGTTTACAACTCAGGCTTTACTCGTTCTCCTACTGACACGCCTTCTCGCTGCCGGGTCCACAAATACACACTTCCCACCGTCACCACAACCTCAAACCACAAACCGTCTCCGTCTTTAACCGGTACCAGATGTGAACGTCTCGAACAGCACGGCTGCCTTTAGTCTGCTCTGTGGACCACTACACCGTACGATTAGTGTCTAGACATGTGTGAGCTGTTATAGTTGTATACACAAGTCTTGTAAAGAACGTGTAAAATGTGTAAAAGGAGAAGAAGTTGTGGTAAGAGACCTGTTTATTGAGAAATTTAGCTCTTTTTCTCCTTTCGGAATGATTACTCTGACAGTGTTACTGCGTCATCTATCAAAAAAAAAAAAATCTGGTTCTTGAGGTAAATATTTTTACTATTTTGATTTTAATCCCTTAAACATAGAAACAGTTTTAGTTGTAGATGAGGGCAACATGACAACATTACATTTATCTCAAATCTATTTTTTTATCTATTCTAACCTATTTATTCAGACTTAAAGTAAAAGTCACGTAAAGTGCAATATGGCATCCCACAAAGTTCGGTATTAGGCCCACAATTATTCTCCCTTTATACCAAAGCGCTGCTGATTTCTGGATTCTGATTGGTCAGAAGGTGCTGATTAATTCTTTCTCACGGGTTTATATTAACGCGCTTGTTCTAATATGTTACCGTTGCTATAGTTACAGCTCATTCACAGGGCCGGTTACAGTGGACGCTCCACATAAAGGGATTAAAAACGAGTGTAATCATTGATATGGAGTTTTCTGTAAAGAGAGCTTTATTTAACTCCTTATTTACGGAAGGAGTCTCCAGTGTCAGCACTTCGGAACAGTCCGAGGTAAAGCTGTAACTTTGAGAGAAAGAAAAAAAGAGAAGCTGGAGAGGGAACGAATGTTTATAGCTGCTATAATGTAAGTGAGAACGTTACTTATTTCTCATAGGTTCCACAATATTAAATGTAACTATAAACAGACAAAAAAAGTACGATGTGTTGTGCTTTAATAAACAAAACATTGTAGTCATTGGCAAATTGTGGTATAAGGGGAATAAAACACTCATGGATTTGCTGTTAAAGGAAAGGACTTAATTTCAGGGTGAAAATGGTAACACTGCTTCAGCGCTGCCACACACACACACACACACACACACACACACACACACACACACACACACATGTAATTAGATGACTAGGAGCTTCTCCTAAAACCTGATGAAATAAATACTGATATTACGTACTGTCTGGCTGCAGTAAGGCTTCACCGATTTCACCCTAGAGCTTTACGGCTAATCTACGAAACCAAGATCTAAGTGGTAGATGCAGATTTTTTTAAAACAAGACTGTCACAACTATACCTCTGGCCTACATTTAGGTGTGTTTTTTTTCTACATGTCGGACATCACATTGTACCTTCTCAAACAAAGACCCTCAAAACAATACTTCTGCTTCTCCTATTTCACGGACAGCGAGCTCCACACATGTTCTGTGCAGGTGGAGAAAGCGCAGCCTTATTCACACTCTCTCACTCTTCAGTGTTCCACACCTGCTTTGTTTCGTTTTCTCCAGGCTCTGCCATTCCCGTGGGCATCGACGTACAGGTGGAGAGTTTAGACAGCATCTCAGAGGTCAACATGGTAAACACATCATCGTTTTATCGAACATCTGGATCTGTGACTCTGGATCTGAATGCTGGTGTGAGTATGGTTCCTGTTTGTTCTTCAGGACTTCACCATGACTCTCTACCTGAGGCACTACTGGAAAGACGAGCGTCTGGCTTTTCCCTCTCTTAACAACCTGAGCCGCACGTTCGACGCCCGGCTGGTGAAGAAGATCTGGGTGCCCGATGTCTTCTTTGTCCACTCAAAGCGCTCGTTCATTCATGACACCACCATGGAGAACATCATGCTGAGGGTTTACCCAGACGGCAACGTTCTTTATAGCGTCAGGTGACCTCTTGTGTTTGGGGAGATGTTTTCATGCACAAGATGCATGTAATTTATTTATATTTTAATTAATGTAATGTGCCACTTAAAATGAACTGATAAATTTAATGGGCAAAAGGGTGAACGTAACGATTATTTCAGTGATAACAGTTTCACAAATGCACCAAATGCAACTCCGAAGTCATTTATTGCTACGACATGCTGATTTTTCTACACATTTTGCACCTTCAAATAAATTTCTTGACTCACAGCATGAACTTGGACATTACAATTAATTTAATGTTTCACAAAATGGATCTTGTGGCGCAAAATTCTTTTTGTAAATTCATTTACTGTAACGAAATCGATCCTGTCAGACACAAAATGAATTTAGTTTTGCAGAATTAAGTTTGTGACGCAGAATTTTGTGAGGTATAGCGTAGTACATCGTACCTTTGGCACCACAGGAAACGCCACATTTATGGTGTTAATGCTCCTGCTGTGTGAAATGTTTTGTGTTAGTTGTCGGAGGGAAGCAGGGTGCTAATCCTCGTAAAGATCTGATTTTGAAAACTGAATTTATCTCCTGGTGCAGGATAACAGTGACGGCTCAGTGCTCCATGGACTTCAGCAGTTTTCCTCTGGACACTCAGAACTGTTCTCTGGAGCTGGAGAGCTGTGAGTGTTTGCCTTCGTTATAATAATTAAAATAAAACACCATTTTAACGTTAGAATCGACAGAATATTCTTAATCAAACATCTACCATGTATGCTGTGTTTAATAAAGCACTACTCCAGAATTCTTCAAGCTCATTTCTACCCACAGATGAAAATTTCAACACTGAGAAAAGAAAAGAACAGAAAATTTCTGTTTTTACGGAAAACTTACTTATAAGGGCAGATGTTGAATTTTGTCAATAAACATTTTAATAAGTGTCTATTTTAAAAACTGCAACGGTGACGATCTTCACATGAGATACACACGAGAGAGATTTTTAAAACCGTTCTTATGGACATTTCCAAGTTTCCAACGCCGGAGAGATGCAGCATTCACACATTCCTGAAGGTTCTGTGGTATCCAAACGCCATCAGAGTCACACAACACCACAACGTCTTCCCTCTAAAAAAAGTAGTTCCATCTTTGAAAAGACCAGTTTGACAGATTTAAAGCTTCATTTATATAAAAACACCTTAAACTGATGGAGTTCAGCATCTGCCTTTAGACTTCTATTATTACTGAACTTGGCATAAACGACAGATACAGTCTGACTTTAGTGACTTTAATATCACAGAAATGTTAATAATACTGAATAATACTGAATATGTAGAAAACTAATCAAGCTGTATGGAAAATCTAAGGATAGGATCAGTATCCCGCTTTTTGGTGATTGGTTGTCTTGCTTTGAAATTATACTATTATTTGAATTATACTGAATTAACTTGCTGCTGAATTAGAGCTTCGAGTGTCTACTTTTCCCTGGGAATCCCGGACGCTTCACCTTTGGCTTCATTTACAAAAAAATCGATTTGAATTTTTCAAATTTGTGTTTTGAGTTATGTTTTTAAAGACAAATCTTACCTCTAAAAAGTTCAAAACAAAGAACTAACATTTGCAAAAAAATGTAATTTTATTAAACCCACCAAAAGAATTTGATTTAATGTGATGTGTGTATAATACATATATACGAAATTCATATTCAAATACTTTTCTCCAAACTTTGTACCAAAATGTCCCTTTGGTAATTTCTAATTACAGGTTCTGCTTTATTCTAATAAAACCTCATTTGTTATCATGCAGATGCTTATAATGAAAACGACCTCATGCTGTACTGGAAGAACGGAAACGACTCTCTAAGAACCGATGAGATTGTTCTCTCGCAGTTCTTTATAGAAGAGTTTAACCCTTCCAGCGGCCTGGCTTTCTACAGCAGTACCGGTATTGTTTGTGTTTTTTCTTAACTTCCTTTCGGGACTGCTCATATTTCCTTTATCGAAAGTGCTGAGTAACAGCCAGCTTTGTCTCCGTTTCCTCTCAGGTTGGTACAACAGGCTCTACATCAACTTCATCCTCAGGAGACACATTTTCTTCTTCATGCTGCAGACCTACTTTCCCACAATGTTAATGGTCGTGCTCTCCTGGGTGTCCTTTTGGATCGACAGACGGGCGGTGCCTGCTCGCGTCTCACTCGGTACCACACACTCACACACACACACACACACACACACACACACACACACACACGCTGCTACTTTACCTGAACTCATAAATAGTTCCTAAAATACAGTGTGCACCAAATCAAACAACCCGCGACATTAACCTTCTTATACAGTAGATCCCACTGAAGACAGTCTGCATGTGGATGTGGACCTAGTTAAACATTTGAGCAAACTGACCCATGTGCTTGGACAGATACTGTAACAGAACCGATGAATATAGAGAAAAAAAAGGCTTTTATAGCAGATATTCTGTTGCAGCCAATCACGTGCATTTATGCAAATTATTTAGCTAAAGGCAACTCATCATGCAAAGGTTTTTCATAAACTTTCATAGATTTTCATTTTATTTAACCTCTCTGGTCTGATTAGTGAAGTAAAGATATCTCTTGTTAAAAAAGTTGACAAGAACAAAATGTTTAAAGACGAATGGACTGAAGTGTATTTTTTAAAATTTAAAACAAATGTCTCATCTGCTCAGACTGCATGACTCTAGTTAAAAGTAATAACATGAAGCACCAGTGGGGAACTAAACTAATTAAAATTTATAGCTTTTTTTTTATTTATAGCCATAAATGAATCACAATTGCTTAAGCATTAAAAAGTTGACTGTTGTCGTCATTCAGTCGTTAGTTACTCAACCTTTGTCCATAAAGAATTTTATAGAGCTGGACTTTCCCAAATCCTTTTTTTTGTTCCACTCCAGGAATCACCACCGTCTTGACCATGTCGACCATCATCACGGGCGTGTCGGCATCCATGCCCCAGGTGTCCTATGTAAAAGCAGTGGATATCTACCTGTGGGTCAGCTTCCTGTTTGTCTTCCTGTCGGTCATCGAGTACGCTGCTGTTAACTACTTCACCACCGTGGAGGAGATGAAGAAGATGAAGAAGGGAAAGGTTTGAGATCTCTTCTTTCAGTCATTAGCAGTTTAATGTTGCATATTAATTAGCTTCCTTTAAGCTTCGCTTGACGCTTTGCTAACATTCGCGGCTTTATGAAAGGTCTATAATCAGACTTATTTACATGTTAAAGCAGTTAATTGTAAAGTGTCAACTTCAGATTTATTTAGAAGTGGCTATAATTAGTGGGCGGGGCTTTGTGAAGGGTCTATGATCAGATGTATTTGTTTTTTTGTCGCCCTCTGCTGGTGAAAAACCTGCATGTCGGCTTTAACCTTCTTGCAGGTGTGAACATCACATCCTAAGGAATTTTTGTAATGCTGCCTCCTTTTCCTCCTGTCCGTAGCTCTCCAGATTCGACGCTTCCCAGGCCATGGCCTTCGATGGCTGTTTCCATGACACCGACATCGAGCTCAGCACCTTCCCTCAGCTGACGGACCTCGGCGTGGAACCTCCAGTGTCCTCGCAGAACTCCAGCGTACCCGAGGCTCCTCCTGCACTGGGCACACGACTGCGGAAAACACAGCCTCTGGGATACCACCTCCAGCTGCTCATGAGCAACAGCTACATAATTGACTCGTACTCCAGGATCCTGTTTCCTCTCGCCTACCTCACCTTTAACATCATCTACTGGAGCATCTACACCTGATCCTCAAACAGAACCTGAAATCAGGAGAAAAACCGATCAGGACGCTTCTTTCACACAAATGTGAATCATCATGATTAGTTTACGTCAGAATAGTCTTGTGACATCATGTGAGTTTATGGAAGGAGTCTCCAGTGTCACTATCACTTAATTTTTCTGACATCTTCAGGACAAAGGAGTTTATTTTCCTCAATATTGATTGTTAATGTAGTTAACATCAGTTAACATGGTCCTTGTTTATCAAAGCAAATATATGTTTTAAAAATACATACAATTAGTAAAAATGGTCTAAAAATGGGTCTTAGTCGAAGTAGGACGTTGAGAGTTAAATATTATTTGTAAATATGATATTTATTCAAAAAACATCTCCAACAAATTAAAAAAAATATTAAGCAGCGGTGTAAATTAAAACAAAAGAAAAAAAAAAAAAAGACCAGAAATCAACCAAAACAATGACCTCTACTTTTTGTGCTCTACTTCATTTATCCACCTTTATAAACCACGTGAATACTACTACTACTACTACTAATAATAATAATAATAAGAAGAAGAAGAACAAAAAAAACAAAACAAAGAAAGAAATCAGAAGTAGTAAAACAAAAAAAAAGTTAAATCTTCACTGTCTGTTTGCTCTCTAACAAAATGACCCAAGACGTCACGTTAAACCTTTTAGAAGTCAAAATAACTTTTAAGAACAAGGGGCAATCCTGATCAACATAAGTCCTACAGAGACTTTTCATTATAGAGGAAGAATAATTTTCTAAAAATACAAGAAATCCAGGACCAAACCTTATGTATTTCATCCATTTTGTTCAATCAGTTATACTGAATACGAGTAATCATAGCATTTTAAAGTGCAACATTACTCTGTCTTGAAAGAATCAAATCAGGACATGCCTGGGTGTCGAGTAAACATGAGTAATCTAAATCTTTTTCATTCATCCATCTTTAGTAAGCTCTTTATCCCGGTCAGGGTCACGGTGGATCCGGAGCCTTTCCTGGGAACGCCGGACGCGATGCAGGAATACATCCTGGATGGGATGCCATTCCATCACAGATGAATCTTTTTGATCGGGAAATTTTTAAAGGCATACTACCTCCAATAAATAAATAATCAAACTGATTAACTATTCATTTAATAGAATAAACAAACTTTTATTCCATAAATAATAATCTACAAAATGTTAACACGCTATTAACACACATCACCTCCAACATTAGTGTATCTTTAAATCTTTAAAGACTTCTACATTCTCTTTGTACATTCACTTTTTTTATTGTATAAAAGCATTAAACAGAACACACACAAAGTACTTCAGTCTCTGAAATCTTTTATAAATTATGTTTCATGACTTAGTAGTAGGTAGTGTATAATACTGCTTTCTGAAGATTTGTCGTAATTTCAACTTTCAGGTTTCTTCATATACGGTGGAGTAGAGCTAATGCTTTCATCAGTTAGTATTTTTTTTTTTACATTTTATTTACTTTCCTCAAGGATTTTTGCTCTGGTGTTTTTTTGTTTTTCCATCCTAAAACTCACAAGCTGGTAGTTTCACTGTTCTTTTTAAAATCCATGCGTGGTGCGGATTCTTAACGTCTGTCGGTAACCAGGACCAAAATATTCAACTGAAACCCCAAGAAAAGTCAAAGCTCATTTTTCACACTAACGAATAATAATACATGGTCCTGTATTCATCCGCGCTCCAATAACATACACTCTTTCAAGCCGTGATCCAAAATTGACATCCACTGGATCAGCGTTATTTGCATAACTGTAAGTAATTGTAAATATTATGATGTTTCTCCATCATATTATTCTATTTTTTCCTTTTTGTCACCATCTGTACGTGTATGAGGTGGTAGGGTGCACACTGGACACGCTCAGGTTTAGGAACTGTTCCTCTGTTTCACATTTATTCCATTCTTCATTAACCATTTTGTCCTGGTCAGGGCTGCAGTACATCCCGGGAAAGCTCTCCCGGGAATTACGGAACAAGAACGGAGTACATCCTTGAATGCTAGAGTCATTCGTGAGTGAACGAGTCCCTGAAGATACCTGCTGCTCCACCGTTCCACCGACTGTAGTGCAAAAAAGTTCACTATGTCCACAGATTGTGTCACTAAGCCATGGGCACACATCGCTCATGTCAGCGTGGAGAGCGCTGAGTCAAGCTATTCTTGAAGAGCATGGCTGATGGACTCTTCCGAAGACGCGAACCCGCTGTCATCCACTGGTGAGTCTGAAATGTGGAAATAAACCATGTCAAAAATATGCAGAGCTCTGAACAAAACCTGAACAATATGTCAGAAATAAAACACTCCATGCCATGCTGCTGTAGGAAAGTAATCAACACCAGAGTAGCAGAGTTACAGTTGATTATTCTCCTGTTACCACATCCTTATACCACAGCAATTCATCAACGAATACCATTTTTTAAATTTATTAAAGAATGTCAAGTTGCATTTTTATCTGTTTAGAGTTACATTTAATGTCGTGGAACGTCTGTGAAACGAGCTAGTTCCTGTTCTCGCACGTTATAGCAGCTATAATCAGTCGTTCCCTCATTAAACTCTCTTTTTTCCTCTCTTTTGAACTTAATTAGCTTAAAAAAAAACGCAGCTTGTCATGTTACCGAGAAACTGAAAAGCACAAACTCCTCTGTCCTGAAGATGTTACGGAAAAATTGACAGCTTTACCTCTGGAGGTAAACGCTGGAGACCCCTTCCATAAATGAGACGTAAATAAACGCCTCGTTAGGGAAAACCTCATCATATCAAAAATTATTCATTACGCTTTTTTATCTAGAGCATCTGCTATACAAGTCCCTGTGAATGAGCTGTTGCTATAGAAACGATAATGTATTAGAACCGAGAGCAATAATCTGTCAGAGCTGCTGTTATAGAAAATTAATCAGAATCAGAATCAGGAATTCAACAGCGTTGTGGTGTAAGGTGCTTTTGTCTGGGATTTGATTGCAGGAGAACTGACTATTCATGGTTGATGATAAGCCCAAGCTGTCCCTGCTCACTGAGGAGTTCCCTGAAGTACTCTGGTTAAAGGAGGACTGGGAAATGTTGGCTGTGATGACTGAATTCTTCTTGGGGTGATGAGTTGCTACCCGGCTCCAATCTGCACACACAAGGAATGAACGATTTAGAACACCATAGGATGCATGAAAATATGATTTCCTAGCGCATCGGAGAGTTGGAGAATCGTGGGTCGAGGATAAGAGAGGTGGTGCAACCTGCAGCCAGTTATTGGTTTGCAGGTGAATGTCTGACACGGTACCTGAGTTTTCTGCTAGTCTGAACCTGCCACAGCAGAGGTAGATTCGCCACTGTCTCTGGACACTCTCTTTTACCGCACAGTGAAACACGAAAATGAAAAAACCTTTGGAAATTAAAAAAAAAAACAAAAAAAAAACAGTAAGTCAGGCTTCTTGCATGCATACTCATACAAGTACCAGATGTTGATAGCTCTCACCCTGGAAGGAGTTGAAGATGGTGAAGAGGTACATGAACGCTAAGTTGACGGGACCCCAAGCAAAAAAAGCAAATCCCCAGGTGAGGCCGAGTAAGATGGCCAGACCGGCAATGCTGCGTAGATCCTGGACCCGTTTGCGGTATTGATTATTTTGGGGGTTTTGCCGTTTGATGCGTCTCAGCTTTACCATGACCACCACAAACATGACCAGGTTGGCCAGGAAGATCACACAGAAGTAGGCCACCACTGACACGTAGTAGGCTATATTGCTCTTCAGCCAGCAGCTGGAAGGAAAAACAAGCACATAACGGCTTTAAAAAAAAGTCATCAACCTCCATTAAGTTGTATTTATTTTCCATAATGCTCCAACTTACAAATCATCTGTGCTCCCGTTTGTATACTTTCCATATGCAACGAGGCCGTAGTTATTTTTGTCCACCGAAATCACAATGATCACAACGATTAATGGTATACCTGAAATGAATGAACACACCATCAGTAAACCAAATCGCTGTCCAAATGCAAGTCCTACTGCTGGTTCTCTGTAGGAACTCACCCCATCCCGCCAGAGAGAACTTCAGCATGTAATGCGATACGAAGTTTTTGAAGACCTTGGCGATACTCAGGTAGAGGTGCAAGGCCTCCAGACCCATCCATGTGAAGGAGGCGAGCAAGAAGTAGTGCAGGAAGAAGGCCGTGGAGATGCAGAGGCCAACGGCATTCGTGTAGAGCGCCAGCCATGAGTCTAGCAGGAAGACCATGTTGAGTAGGAACAGCGCAAAACACAGCTGGATGAGGATCTTGGATGGAATGTCTCTGCGGATTTTGCTGAGGAAATAAGAATGAGAGGATAAGTAAATAAAAAAGGAAGCACGACTTCATCCATCATTTTATTTCTGAAGAGAATATGGGGCGTTTGTTGGACTCACTCAAAGGCCAGGTAGGTGAGGAGGGTGATGGCAAGGAAGATGGAGGAAACTCCACATCCAACGTAAGTGATGAAGGTAAGGATGGTGCCCTGCACTTGGTCAGTAACTCCACCTCTGGAGATGTCCTACACAAATGAAAAAACAAAACAACTGCATCTAGATGTCCAACAGTTTGTCATGGGTCACTGTATAACTGAATTAAGACGGAAAGTGTTCATGTTTAGACAGAAATCTGTCTATCCCTCTTTTGAATATCTGATTGTTTATTTTAACAAAGAAATCCATATTTCAGGGGTTTTTTTTCAGATCATTCCTGCAGACGGGATGCTCGGTTGGACACATGTTGTTGCTCACCATTAGCACTGCAAAGCTGGTCAAGTGGTTGCAGCTACACTTCATCTCGTTATCTGTGCTGTTCAGGAGAAAACAGCCGCTTTTGTTCCAACCTCCTGCTCCACCTACAACACATTATATCAATTATCAGACATAATTATACCACAGCTCTGTTGAATTCTCTATTCTGATTGGTCTGAAGGTGTTGTATAGTGACAGCTCATTCGCAGAGACTTGTACAGCGGATGCATCACCTAAAATGTGCAGAATCGTTGACATGGTAAAGTTTTCTACAAGGAGACATTTATGTAACATTTATGTAAGGAGTCTCCAGTGTCAGCGCTTTGTAACAGTAAGAGGTAAAGCTGTAACTTTAAGTTTTCTTTAAGACATCTTCAAGACAGAGAAGTTTATACTTTTTGCACTTTCTCAGTAACACTACAAGCTGCATTTTATTTTTTGTTTTATTATACCTGAAGAGAGACAAAAGAGAGAGACTGGTGAAGGAAGGACTGGTTATAGCTGCTATAGCGTAAGTGAGAACAGGAACTCACTTGTTTCATTAACATTTCACAGCATACATACAAACATATAAATACAAACATATAATCAACTTAACATGGCTCTGCTTCATCACATCAACCTGTTACTTTTACAATTATTTTACTACGACAGCAAGACACACTGATTTATTCCGTATTTAATGGTTCCATCAATAGGCGTAATTTGGAAAAGAATCACACATTCACATTTCACTTTCAGGAGAAAAGGTACTAAGCTGTACTACTGCCTGTATATCTGGTACCTACAAGGAGACATCATTTGTACGCTTGCTCTTACTCCTTCTATTCACCTTCCCAGGTGAATGTAGTATCTTTTTTTAAGGTTGAGCAATGATTTTTAAGAGTACACCTCTTGTAACTTTAATATGTATCTTTCACCTGACAGTGAATGTACCATGTATTGTACATTTACAAGAAATCGTACAGTTTAGTACCTTCTTCCTGACAGTTCAATCACCTAAGTGTAACAAGGCCTAAATGATAGTAAGGTATCTTACCATTTTGGTTAAAGTCCCAGAAAACGCAAGTCAGCTTTCCCTGTAGGAGAAGAAAAAGACATCAGAAACCTGACAGTAAATGGTGCGGTGCTGTGTATGAGCGAGTGGATACGTACCTCTATAGGGGTCGTATTCTTCAGCGAGACCTCCACATTGTCTCTCAGGCCTCTGATGGACAGGTTGGCAACGCTCGTCCCCAGAATGAGGCTGTTCAGCTGCTGATCACTGTGTTTGTCCTGCAATGATCGACACATACTGTATGTTAAAGAAGATATGGGTTTTTTTTTTTATATGAAGGACTACTATAGGGCATTTCTTTCTCAGTATTCCTCACCTGAAACAGTGTGCTCTTGTGGAAGAATGTGAACTGAAGCCGGGATGCCTGTTGCTTCTGCTCTGGGGAGAGACCATCTGTCAGAGAGGCAGGGAGTGTGATGGAACCCTTAGGAGAAGAACTAGCTACAGACCTCCTTGCCCTGCCTCTCATCTGGAATGAAACACACAACACCGCACACACTCAGAGCAATATCAAGACAGGATTAAAGCTGTAACAGTCAGAGGTAAAGCTGAACTACGTTTTCAGATACAGGAAAGACTTCAGGACAGAGGAGTTCGCGATTTGCAGTTTCATGGTAAAATGACAAGGTATGTGTGGTTTTTTTGTGTGTCTTTTTTAACATCAAGAAAGAGAAAAAAAAATAGGCTGGTAAGGAAAAAACTGTTTATAGCTGCTATAACGTAAGTGAGAACAGGAACTAACTTATTTCATGGAGGTTCCATGACATTAAATATAACTGATATACCGATAGGAAGCATGACACATCATTTTTGATTAAATAAAACAGTGTTAGCACTGGCAAATTGCTGTGGTATTTGAGGAATAAAACATTTTAGGACATGCTGTTATACAAAATTAATCAAGTTTGGAGTGGTAACAGTAACGCCGCTATGCACCACTCCATCACTCAGTATTTTAGGGTTAATTGTAAAACATTAATATGTGGTGTGCTCCAAGTGTCTTAGATCAGAGGGATAATTAAAGTAAAATGGTCTATAACCTGTGCTGCCATATTGGAACATGACTGCCTTTTATATTTTACGATGCAATAACTTGTGCATTTCACATATTCAAACTAACTCTCACTCTTTACCTCTATGTCTGTTGGGCTGTTGACGGAGAAAGATATTCCTGCAAAGTTGGTTCCATCGATTTTGGTCACCGCCAGTGCAAGGGATGGAAATGTTATTGTTGCTGACTTGTCCGGAATGACCAATTTCAATGCCAGTGCGTCCACAACCTTGATTAAGCTGGAAAGAGCGAATCCATAAATTACACTATCCACCCAATTTCCCATATATCTTTTTACTTAGCCGTTTGCTTTGTTCTCTAGCTGCTCTGTTTTACGTGGAGGTTTCTGACGTAGCTTACCGGTTGGACGAGGAGGCCAAAGCTTCTTTAGGTGCATCGAGGAGTTTGTTAACGACAGACAGAGCACCCTGACACACATTCAAGCTGATGTTTGGTGCTGATAGAATATCCTCCAGTTGGTTGACCACATTCTCCACTTGAGAGGAGTTCAGGGTCGAAATATCCTGAGACTGGTTCAGAAGCTGATTTACCAAAGACTGAGGGCTCGCTGTTGTTGTGGTCCCTGCAACATGATGTAAAAGATGGCCATTTATCCTTTTAACATATCATGTTAGTGGGGAAGTTATATAAAGAGCAGCTTATAGAGGCAGTAGGCCTCATGCATGTGGTGTCATAAAAAAATGTGCTGTTTTAATGTTTGCTTTTATAACCATTATATTTTTAGGGTTTTATTTCAACATAATATATGTTACTCAGCTAACTACTAGCTTTTTGACAACCAAACTTCTACCCATTGGTTCTGTCTGGTTGAAAACGTGTGCAAGAATTTTGAAAACCTCACTAAATGAATGTGTGGAAGGTTTTGAAAAAGTACATTTTGTACTGACAAAAAAAAAACCTGCAACATGAAATAAAATCAAACTTTTTGTTTGATTTATACAAAGAACAGTTATTTGTAACATGTATATTTCATATACACTATATTACCAAAAGTATTCGGTCACCTGCCTTGACTCACATATGAACTTAAGTGCCATCCCATTCCTAACCCATAGGGTTCAATATGATGTCGGTCCACCTTTTGCAGCTATTACAGCTTCAACTCTTCTGGGAAGGCTGTCCACAAGGTTGAGGAGTGTGTTTATAGGAATTTTTGACCATTCTTCC
>CM040996.1:18896507-18925230 GCA_022985145.1 Pangasius djambal
GTAGTGTTTGGATTTATACTATTATTGAATGATGGTGTCGTGTTTGTAGTGTTTGGAATTATACTATTATTGAATGATGGTGTCGTGTTTGTAGTGTTTGGAGCAGTGTTTGGATTTATACTGTTATTCAATGATGGTGTCATGTTTATAGTGTTTGGAGTAGTGTTTGGAATTATACTGTTATTGAATGATGGTGTCGTGTTTGTAGTATTTGGAGTAGTGTTTGGAATTATACTATTATTGAATGATGGTGTCGTGTTTGTAGTGTTTGGAGTAGTGTTTGGAATTACACTATTATTGAATGATGTTGGTGTCATGTTTGTAGTGTTTGGAATTATACTATTATTGAATGATGTTGGTGTCATGTTTGTAGTGTTTGGAATTATACTCTTATTGAATGATGTTGGTGTCGTGTTTGTAGTGTCTGGAGTAGTGTTTGGAATTATACTATTATTGAATGATGGTGTCGTGTTTGTAGCGTCTGGAGTAGTGTTTGGAATTATACTGTCATTGAATGGCGTTGATGTTATGGTTGTAGTGTTTGGATTTATACTGCTATTGAATGACCCTAATGTCGTATTTGTAGTGTCTGTAGTCATGTTTAAATTTCTATTCTCGTTAACTGATGCTGATGCCGTGTTTGTAATGTCTGGACTAGTGTTTGGATTTATACCGTTACTGAATGATGCCACTGTTGTGTTTGTGGTGTCTGGAGTAGTGTTAAAATTTGTAATATTAGCCTTTGTGTCTGTAGTATTCGGTTGTGTAACCACAGTATTAGTCAGTTGTACTGCACCACTGGGTTCTGTCACTGTATGATTGATGTTTGGAAGCACAGACATGGATGGTGTAGCTGTTGTAGCAGAAGCTGTGACTGTCATATATAAAGGTAATGCTGTGGTGTCTG
Source organism: Pangasius djambal (assembly GCA_022985145.1). Taxonomy (NCBI): domain Eukaryota; kingdom Metazoa; phylum Chordata; class Actinopteri; order Siluriformes; family Pangasiidae; genus Pangasius; species Pangasius djambal. Next base: position 18,897,415 of record CM040996.1, read on the forward strand.
GCTCTGAGTTTGAGCCATTTTTGTTTGGTTTCTGGTTTGGACCTGATGGTGATGATGGACGCTGACAGCTCTCATTTAGCTGCACAGAGAACACTTGACCTTGACCACTGTGGAAAAGCACATCAAGTTTTACCTTTAACCTCCCTTAATATAGTAAAAAAAATACATTGTATGATAGCTAAACAGCTAATTACCATACATTGTAAGGTATATCATGCAATATTAACATCACCTAGAGGAAATCATTAGGGCAACATATCTCAGGCATTGTGGAGCCCTTTCCTACTCTGATGCCTCCATAGTTAATCAGAATTTGCCCTAAACTAAACAAGTAGAAGTTCTCAACCTGCTGGGCGAACTTTAAGCTATTTCACTTACCACATACCTACATTTCTCACTTCTCATCAAATCTCAGCAATCTTTCTTAGACACTGTTTGTATATTTGGCAGGAATGAACTTTCAGTAAACCTATGCCCGGACTTATGATCAGTCCCATTGTGCCTCTGCATGTCGGCCTGAGGAATTCAAAAGGAATGCAAAGGACTGACCCACATCACAATTTTCCAATAACTGCTGAAATTTCTACTCTGCTGCTTAAAAAAAACCAAAGGCTCAGAACCTTTTTATCCTGCAGTCTCTATAATGTTGTAAGTTACTGTATCTTCCTTCTTCACTTTTTTGGATGTTCAAAATTCACACAGGAAATTTAACATCACCTTAGGCCTTTTCCTTCAGCAAGTTTTCTCCCTAAAAAATTACCCTTTCACAACATTGTCAGGACATTCGTTCAGGATTCAGACTTCCAGGCCACACTCCTTGTCTACTGAGGCTCTCATGCATATTGTAACTGCATCGTCAAGCCCTAAGAAAGACCTCTGAACTCCATCTCAAGTTCTCAGAGTTTCCTTGCTTTCCACAATCACACCTCACACCACTTTTAATTTAAGTATTAGTATTTGGAGAAAGACCATGTGTTAAACTCCACCCTACTTCCTTGTTGCCTCCTTAAACATTACCATATCTTCAAAATTTATTAGAATTACTTGCCCAGAACTCAAGCCCAAAGTCTCAAAGATCACACCACTTTACTGTTTCAGTATCTCATGTCATTATTAGTGGAAGTCATTGGTAGATTTTGATTTTATCCTTGTGTTATTTTGAAGCATGATGCTTAATTGCCAGGATGTTACCTGACTAGTGTAATCTCACAGCTGTTGACTGATAAAATTCACCCTTTTGCTGAAGGAATTTCCCTACTTTGAATATAATCTCTTGCCATTGGATCAGTCAGCAGACATTGACCAGATGTAGCCTAATACACTGTTCTCTGTCTCTTACTAACTGTTCTCTGGCTGGCTTAATTTTGTAAATAAACCATTTTGTCCACAAAGTGCCATGTTGTTGATCTTTACTGCAAAGTTCGCAGGGAATCTCCACAGCGAAAAACCTGCCATCTGACTACTCACAAAATTGGGCCGGTAAAGAAATCTCCCAAAACTCCGACTTCAAATTTCCACTTGGAGGTCCTACTTGGGAGGTGTTGATCATGATTACTCCTATATGATGCAACTGCAGCTTTAAACATACTATAATATGCAATAACTCACCAAGTAAGCTGGCTGGTGAGGGAGTGGAACTGGTCATCTGATAGATCACAGATTTGGTTAGAGCTGATGTTGGCAGAGAACCATCTGTATGTTGAGTTTAAGAGCGCAGCTTTAGAAATGCTAGGTGATCCACATAGAGCTGAGCAAAACAGAAAAAAATATATAATTTCTTCTGTGGAAGGCCCATTCATTTGATGCCACCTATGCAATTTTAAAAGAATAATATTTAAATCAATTTTCAAGCACTCACCAGCAGTTCTATTGAGGGGGCCGTTATAATTGATTTTGGGATTAGATTGGAATAACGTAGCCAGAACCTCGCTGAGAGTACACACGTCCAGTGGCTGACTGAATAGCACTGCTATCATACAGCTTTTCAGTCTAAGGGTAAGAAGAAAAGTGTTATTTTTTCAAGGAAAGGGTATACTAAAATCCAGACACAGGGACAGAGAATCATGTACAGATTACCTTGTTTGATTACCATCACACTGTATGTGTGTCTCCTACAGTCAAACACAAGCACAAGAAATGGAAGAAAAATGAAGCAATGAATTTGATCACCGTCATTCTCGTAAACTTTAGGAAACAATAAAAATGTTTTACCTGATAGTAACTGGATCGCATGGAAATATCATTACACAGAGTCCTGTAAGCAAAGGGCTTTGTTACACCTGCAGAAGTTTAGCAAAATAATGTATGCATAGAAGAGGATGTGTATTTTTGCTGTGTGTGAGTCGGTTACTCACTGAGAAATTACTGTTGAGTTGCAAGAAGAAAGCTGTGAAACCTGTTAGGTTAGAAATAACAAAATTTAAGAATCAAATGTTTCTCAATCATGTTTTTTTTTTTACTTCTTTAAAAGGTGTTCCTGTAAGGATACCCTATGGAAAATAATAATCCTAAGCTTCTCAAACACATAAAAAAATCACATATTCATGTAATGTAAAAAATATACAGTTTATACACATATAGCAAGTGTAGTTGAACTGGACCACAGTTGTGGTGATTGGACATTCAAAAAACATTCATATCATCAAAGCATCCATAGCAAAACAGTTGGAATTGAGAAGAATTCCCCATCTATATTTCGACAAATCTCTTTCTGGATATCCATCTTTTCCACAATCTAGGTTCTCAGCCAACTAACTGGCAGACTCCTTACAAATAAGAGCCAGTTTTAGTGCAGGACGTAATGACAGTAGTAGTTAAGAAGATGTGATTGTCCAAATATGGTTGGCAAGACATAGACATTTCCAACAGTGTTTGTGTGAAGAAATGTGACTATTATCACAGAATAATGAGCAAAGCCTCCATGAAATGTACTACACTGCTTAATTGGAATAGTTTTTTTTTTTCCAGCATTCTCTATGTTCATTAATTATATACTCACTGTATTCAAGATTTCGGTCTTAGTAACTTGGCCACTGTTGATATCCAGATTGAAAGTATATAATGCTCCTAAATCAGGTGGATAAGAGAGCATGGTGTCAGTAAACGTGAAAGATATAAACAAATAAAATTGTCCTCCTGAATAATGCACACTCACCAGAATCTCTGCAGAATGTATGACAACTACAGTTGTCTTGCCGTGTATCTGAAACACAAGGGCATACATGATATTAACAGCAATGAAGCCATCAAAGGCATACAATTTAAGCTTTATTTATATCATATGTCCTAGACATCTGTCGTAGTTTAAACATGTTTAAATATGTGATTTAAGCCTAATTGAACAACCGACTACAATCAAAACAGTATATATAAAAGTACATTCTTTGGGGCTTTTGTGGGGGGTTTACGTACATGTGAGATCTATGATGCTTTAATTACATTGGCTAATTCCTTTTTCTCTGTTATGGCGATAAATTTGGCAAGTTTGGTATTTATTTTGGTTTTAAACACTCCATTGATCCAGATTATGAAAATACCATTTTGGTATTGCATCTGTGCAAAGAGTTTGTCTCAAAAGGCTATATTGTGTTTATCCTGTTTCAAATATGGCACAATTTTATTCATGTCAGTGTAGCAGAGTTCACTTCTGGCCATAAAATACAAAAAAAAATTAGCTTTTTTTCATCCAAACAAATTACATCAATTTTGGTTCAATATCTGCACAAAAATTAAGTATTCTGAGCAACAGAATATTCTACCTTTGAATAAAGTGCTAGATATAGTTGGCGAAGAAGACGTTCTTGGTATTGTTGGCTTGTCTTGGGTTTCCAATGTGTCCAAGACTGTGGTGATGGAGATGGATTGGGTGTTTGTGGTAAAATAAGAAGAGGAATCGGATGGGGACAGTGCTGGAATTGTTGATATGTCAGCTACAGAGGCTTTAAGGCTTGTAGGTGTGGTGAATTGGCTATTTCCTATGGCATCACTGCCTGAGTCTGTTGCTTTGGGTGTGGCTGAGGTTTCAAGTGTTGATGGTGTATAAGTAACAGATATAATGGATGAGGAAGGGACAGAATTAGCAGTGATAGTTGAAGGTACAGCACTAATATCTGTGCTGCTGGTGATCTCTATTGCACTAGTAATATCTGTAATGGATGTTGTAGCAGCTTGGTGAATAATAGTAGCTGGAGTAGGAGTAGGAGTAGTAGCAGTGTTACCTGTGGCAGTAATAGTAGTAGTCTCTTTGTTAGGAGTAGCAATTGTGTTTTTTTCAGCAGCTGAAACAGCAGTAGCTGCAGGAGCTTTGCCAGTTGGAAAAACAGAAATTGTAGCTGGAGTAGTTATAGTATCTGTGATAGGATTAATATGTATTGTATCTATGGTAGTAGGATAAGAAGGTATGGTGTCTCTGGTTGTAGGAGAAGTAAATATGGCTGTGTATATGGTGGTAGGACTAGTAGATATGGTAGTAGGTGTAGTACTTAAGGTATCTCTAGTAGTAAGAGTAGTAGCTATGCTGGTATCTGTGGGAGTGTTAGTTTCTGGGGTATCTGTAGAGGAATTAATAGTTTTCACAGGTATATCTATAGTCGGATTAGCAAGAACTGTGCTATCTGTGGGAGTAGGAATACTAGTCAGGGGGTTATCTGTGGTATCTGTGGGAATAGGACTACTAACTGTGGCGGTATCTGTGGTAGTATGAGTATCAATTGCAGTGGTATTTGGCCTAATAGGAGTAGTTATTGTGGTGGGGTCTCTAGTAGTCATGGGGGTATCTGTGGTAGTAGGAATAGTAGTCAAGGGAGTATCTGTGGTAGTATGAGTAACAATTGCAGTGGTATCTGTGAGAATAGGAGTAGCAAACATGATGGGATAGGTGGTAGCAGGGATAGTAGTCCTGTGGGTATCTGTAGCAGCAGGAATAGTAGTCATGTGGGAATCTGTGGTAGTAGGAAAAGCAGTCATTTGAGTATATGTGGTAGTAGGAATAGCAGTCATTTGGGTATCTGTGATAGTAGGAATAGCAGTCATGTGGGAATCTGTGGTAGCAGGAATAGTAGTCATGTGGGAATCTGTGGTAGTAGGAATAGTAGGCATGTGGGAATCTGTGGTAGTAGGAAAAGCAGTCATTTGAGTATATGTGGTAGTAGGAATAGCAGTCATTTGGGTATCTGTGATAGTAGGAATAGCAGTCATGTGGGAATCTGTGGTAGCAGGAATAGTAGTCATGTGGGAATCTGTGGTAGTAGGAATAGTAGGCATGTGGGTGTCTGTGGTAGTAGGAATAGTAGGCATGTGGGTGTCTGTGGTAGTAGGAATAGTAGGCATGTGGGTGTCTGTGGTAGTAGGAATAGCAGTCATGTGGGAATCTGTGGTAGCAGGAACAGAAGTCATGTGGGAATCTGTGGTAGCAGGAATAGCAGTCATTTGGTTATCTGTGGTAAGAGACGTATTTGATTCTGTGGTATCTGTGGTTGTAGGAGTAGTAGCTAGTGTAGTATGTGTAGTGGTAACTGTAGCAGTAACAACTGTGGTATTACGTGTGAGAGTAGGAGTACCTGTAGTAGCTTTGTTAGTAGGGGTAAAATTTGTAGTTGTGTCTGTGGTGGTATGAGTAAAGATTTTTGTTGTGTCAGTGGTATATTTAACGGTATCAGTAGATGTAGAACTAGTGCCTATAGTAGTTTTCATATTAGAAGTAGCAGTAGAAATAGTAGCCACATGGTTATCTGTGGGCATAGGAATGATAGTCAAGGAGGTAACTGTGTTAGTCAGAGTGTTAGTTTTAGTAGTAGCAGTAACTACTGTAGTAAATCTGGTGGTGTCTTGAGAAGTAGCTGAAATTGCAATGGCAGTCTCTGTACAGGGAAAAACAAAAAGAGAACTGCATTTAAACAGTTTTTCACAGATACAAGCCCAACATCAATGCCTGACCTCACTAATGCTGTTGTGGCTGAATGGACAAAAATCCCCACAGCCACGTCACAAAATGTTGTGGAAAGTCTTTATAGCAGCAGCCAACTCTATATTAATGCCCATGGTTTTGAAATGGGATGTTCAACAAGCATGTAGGGGTGCAATGATTAGGCGTCCACATACCTTTGGCCATATAGTGTACATTATAATGAAATGCTACTTAATGGACCCCATTTTGACTCGCAGCAGCACCATATCCCAACTTAGTAGTAGATTCTGATAGCCTGTCCAGCAAACGATTCTGGTCTTTCCAGAACGTAACAAGCCCAAATACTAAATCTGATAAAATAGAATAGGGTGTATGTTGTTATCTATAAACAACAGTTACCCGATTTAGGAAAGTTATATTTAGGAAAGGATATTGTTGTTTTGAAAGATAGTTCACTAGCTTACATTAGATAGAAAGTTCCTCAGGGTGTCTGATTAAGCCTGATTCTCAACTCAAGTGAAGCAGCTGAGGAACTCTAAAAGTTCAGGAGTTATGTCCTGCCAATAGTCTGCAATTGTTACAAATTTCAAGGAAAAATGAAAAAACAAATCCTTCTGGTGTAGACCATGCCCACTTCCAGATTTATGCAGCTAGAAACATGTAAACAGAATCATTAAGTGAAGAAATTTGTCTTCTTTATCTACTGGATTTGTAACATTGCAGGTCACAGTTTTCTACGGTATTTCTGAAATGACAAAATTAATATTATATAAGCACTAAAACAGTGAAGTGGTGTGGTTGTGTGGCTAGTATTGCCACCCCAAAGTTTATTTTCCTATAACAGCATGTCACAAAGTGCTTTATTCCTCTTATAACACAGCAGGCGTAATTAATTTTCAGAGAAGGCAGGATCAAGTCCACCTTCCTCTTTCCCTGCATTCACGTTAGACCCCCTACAACACATTACGAAATTTTTAAAATATCAACACAGTAGCTCATTTCGAACATTTATTGGCCCGCATGTGGATAGATTAGCATGACTCACTACAAACATGCTCATTAAAGTGACATGCTCATGAAGTGCTACTTACCGGCTACATTACTTTGTAGGTCCGAGCTGCGTTTCACTCGTACAAGGTCTAAATGACTGAGTATGCCTACAGGAAAGCCATGCAAAAAGATAAGAACCACATCCATTTTGGAAAATGAATGAAAGCTTTGGACTGGACAAAAATGAAGCACTTAGCAGGACTACACAAGTATGCAACACATTCATGCATTTCACACTTTGACTGTATGTTCAGCAACAATAAAATGGCTTCGTGCAAGAATGAAGTAGTGAAATAGTGAAAAAGAAAATGGAAAGACTTTTTGTCTGCAGAGTGGCAGAAAGCAGGCGTGTGTTTGATAGAGAATAAAACCGCACATTTTCATCTGTAGTCAAATGTGTGTCTGGTTAGCAAGAAGGTAATCAGATTGTTGTATCATGCGTAATATACGTCTTGTGTAATTCCTCATTTTCAGTTTTAAATGGCTCATGGATAAAAAAATGGTGATTTTTCAGTCATTTATTTTCATTAAATGATGACCTACTGATCTTAACACTTGCTAGCTAGGAAAAGGGCGGATATTGATGTTTTGTGGTATTATATACCAGTCGTGTTTATTGTGCTCACCGCAGTAAAGTGTCTTGTCCTGGACCCAGGTCTGGGCTCGGCTGATTCTCCACATGCTTCTGTCCCAGCCCACAATCGTGCCGTCCTCACATAGTGCATGCTCCCTCACGTCCCCCCACATTCTGAACAGGTACAGCTCCATGGTGGCCATAGTGGTTCCTGGGAAGATCTCCCAGGGCTGACATCCAAGCTGTAGCTTGCCATTGGGTCGCATGGCATGAGCAATCACCGTACGCTTGTGTGTTTTCCGACTGCTGCTGACGGTCAGCCTGAAGCTGTTACGTAATGAGTCAATGCTCAGACACAGCCGGTGCCAACGTTTCAGCGCCAGCTGCACAGGGAAGTTGTGCTGCACACCCAAGAGCCAGACATACACGGCATTGCTGTCACCCTGCAGTGCCAGGTCATAGTACGGTGAGCGAGGCGTTGTGTAGCTAAAGGCCATCCACTTTCCAGCAGTCAACAAGCGCACGTCCAAGCACACGGTCATCTGGAAGAGCTGTGGCACGCTCTGGTTTCGCTGCAGGGTCCACCAGCCCTTGCATCCCTTCAGGACGGCCTTGGAATCGCTCATGAAGTAGCTGTGTCCTGGGAAGAGACAATCAAAAAAAAAACAAATAAGAAACAAAACCAGAAAGACTGAAAGGTATCTTTGGTATGGAAAGAAGATAAATGCTGTATTTGAAATGCTAAGCAAATTATGAGATCTGATCGTAATCTCACACGGCAGTCTGTTTTCATGAAACTCGACACCAAAATATTTTGTTTCTACTCTTAGCTTAGTGTATCAGTAGTGAAAAACAAATGCTTCTGGTGTAGACCATGCCAACTTCCAGATTTATGCAGCTAGAAAAATGTAAACAGAGTCATTAAATGAAGATATTTGTCTTCATTTGTCTACTGGATTTGCAATGTTGCAGGTCACAGTTTTCTACGGTATCGGTGAAACGACAAAATTATATTATAAGCAGTAAAACAATGAGGTGGTGTGATCGTGTGGCTACTGTTGGCACCCCAGAGTTTATTTTCCTATAACAGCATGTTGTCCTGCTTCAAAAGGTAATGGAGAAATATTTTCAGAAAAACATAATGACATAGCAAGTAGTTTTTCCAGTTTCTCCAGGACTGTGAGTGTTCGTCTGGTTGGTTACGTCTCTTTGGAATGTTCACACGCCGGAAAAAAAATTCCCTTGTAAACGTAAGTAACTTATAGCCAGATAGTCACTGTCTTTAATATTTAAAGCTGTATTACAGTAATATTTATTGACAGTAATAGCAGACTGTACTGATTCTTTTTACAGGAGTACTTATTGGTAGTAATAAACTACTGTTTTAGTGAATTTGTTTTTAAACTTTTGAAACTAAGTCTGGAATGCTGATTTCCTTTGCGTTGTTATGGTGAAGTTTGTTTATTCCTGGGATCATTTAGTCATAATTTAATATGACCTTCAAATTTATGAATTTGTGCTTTATATTCACTAAGCACACCACAACAGGGTTGAAATGTCAACTGGCCTAAAAATAGCCCTGATCTCCTCCTACATTTCAGGACTCGCCCTGCAGTCCTCTACAAACACTAACCATGGATCATTCTGTAACCGTGTTGAGGCGAGAGGTGGCAGGTGGGGAAGTCTAATTCTACCTGTAATCTAAAATCTAATCTAATCCTTGTACATCAGAGCAAGAAGGCATTTCCAGGGCCGAGATCACAGTGCTAGTGCGTGTGCACGCAGTGAATTTATACTTCATATGTCTTTGAGTATCGCTGCAGGCAGAAACCTGGCAAAGAGCAGCGAAAATGGGAAAAAGAAAGGGAAAGAAAGGGAAAAAGAAAAAAAGTTAGAATGAATGCTTTATTAAGAGGCGTGGCTAGGGTTGCAAACTTTCTGTGAGACTCTGCTGACTAGAGTCCTTCTCCTGCGATGGAAACAAAATTCCTGGGTGTCACATTGAAATGGGAGAACAAATAAACTGAAATGTTTAGGGATGTGATTTATGTTATATCAGCGCTGTGTAAGTGCACTGACTGACATCACTTCCTCGCTTACTTTCCCTATTCACCGTAAAGACCAGCGGTCGTCAACTGGCCTAGCAAAGCGGACCGAACCAAGTACTGAAAATATCCTGTAGCAGAACTGACATAGGAACAGAACATATGAAAAAAATGGCTTTATTTCAGCTACGACTAATGTCAAGACATTCTCACCAATCAGAATCCAGAATTCAACAAACATTTTAAGAATCTTAACATTATTTTAAGACACTGAGACAAACATTGAAACAGCTAACCCTAACCCTGATCTTTTTGTCCTTAAATGGTGGAAAATTGTTTATGCAAATGTAATACCTTCCCTTTAATTGTATTGATTTGTGTGTGTGTGTGTGTGTGTGTGTGTGTGTGTGTGTGGCGAAATTGAGGTGTCTCTTTCATTTCTAAGTGTGTGGGCAGCCACATGAACTCAGAACTGCATTCCTCTCAATTCACCATCTTTAATTCTGTTGTTTATCTTGTGCTCATGCACGATGCACCGTCATGACATGAGATATTTTGCCTGAAATAAATCCGGCCAGCCTGGATATGGCTTCTCAAAAAGTTACTTGATGCTAACTGTGTAAAAGAAAAAAAAAAAAAAAAGTTAATTAACTGTAAGTTCGTGATTAAAATGAGAAATGTGTACACAAATGTATACATGGAGGTATGGCTGTGTTTGTGTGTATGCAGTTTAAAACCGGAGGCTAATAAAATCCACCTGGCAAAAAAAGCCGACTGACTTGAATGGAAGAAGACGTGGTATGCAACAAAGGTTAAGCAGTTAATTTCCCAGATACCTCCTCTGGTTTTGTGGATGAGCTTTAACCAACCACGCTTGGAAGCGTGGGCCAAAAGAAAACAAGCAACTGTCTTTCTGGAAAACTCAACAGCAAGGACGTTCTTCTTATTATTACATTTTCACTACGACAAGAAGAGTTGTTCGTGCTCCTCAGTCAACACGGAGTCTATTATAACTCACAAATAGCTATCTGCTTAAGGTTAGCAGCTCACTGAAACACTATTGTTCCTTCCTAAACACATCACAACAGGATCACCCATAATCAGGATTCTGTTCCAGCCAAGGGAAAAGATTTGCAAAGATAAAACCCTGCTGCTTAATAAGATATAAATCTCCTTGGTTAACCACACAATGCCACATTCCCACCTCTGCTAACTAATGTGAGATTAAATGTCAGAGATCTGCACACCTGCTGGACCACATTTACCGCACATCAAACAATGGTATGCCTCAGGCCTTTATGGTTTTGCCAGGAAAATCTTTTTCTATCTCTCCAGGATTTAAATTTTTGGATCCCTCATTTAAGGAAAATCTCTCTCCAGATTCCACAAACACACCGAAGACGGAGTATTACATCCTAAGGATCTCAAATGCTGTCTCTTACGGCACAGAATCGAAAGCTTAGAGACCTAGTTTCTTAGAACCGTGGGTTCCTCAAAGGGTTCTTCGACTGGTTAATGCTTCTGGTTTCTACATTAATGCTCGTCTCAGCTCACAACATCTCAGGCCTTCAGTCCTCCTACACACTCACTACACATCTCCAGTGCTATTCAACTGTGAAGGCTGGAGAGCTTTAAAAGGACAGGTATTTTTTTTTTTCAGAACCCTTGTCGCTATGGTAACGAATCACACAGTGGTCCGTGTCTAAAGAATCTCAGTGTAGGAGTGATGACGTGGTGTGCACATTTGGTTTTAGTCGTGTTAGACCAAATTCCACTGCTGTGGACTAAAATGATCAGAGGACTGCAGAGTTAGTCAGTAATTTGGTCTGTAATTTTCTTAATGGAGGATGAAGAAAAATGCCAACGTGTCCCATACAGATAGAAATAAAATGAAAAGATGACAACTATGAAAATACTTCTCAGTAATCACTCCAAGTCTGCAGGTAAAGTTGGAGCAGAGTTAATCTTATCAGTGTAACTGTGTGGCTGTGATGGCGTATGGATACGACAAAACCTCCAGGAAAGTGTAAAGTAACCGGAACTACTTTTTACTGCATGGCTCCAGTGTTGGAAAGTTGGATAAACGTCCATAAGAACAGTTTTAAGGCTTTCTCTCATATCTGTCTCATCTGAACCACTTCATTTCTAACAGTTTTGAATTCCATTAGACTTATTTTATGTGAGTTTCAGTAAAAACAGGTTGATCTTTTCTTCCTTAGCGCAGGAACATGTGCTGAAATTCATAACTGTTCATATCTTCATATCTTTAAATAGCTGTTTTATCTTCAAATTGTTCGCCTGCTTGTTTTTTTTGTTATCGTATTTATCTTGCTGCAAAAGACTGAAGGTTTTTAGATTGGAGTTAAAGATCAGTATACACATTAATTTTCTAATTTTATAGTTCTATAAGTTTGCATTTGTACCTTGAGCGATGAGAGGAATCAGAACCCAAAGCCAGAGAAGATGAGCGGACGTCCTCTCTCGTCCGGAAAAAAGCTTTCTGTTTTTTTGAGGCATCCTCCTGAAAGAGAGAAAAATGTCAGTAATAAAAATGGGTCAGTTAATACGCCCTGTCTAATAACTTAATAAATAATAAAGAACATTTTAGATTTAAGTAAAAAAAAAAAAAAAAAACACTGCTGTTTAAGTGCTGTTACCATCCAAGTTTATTATTTTCCTACAGCAGCACGTCTACAAGTGTTTTATTCCTTTTACACCACAGCAACAATCAGACTTTCCAACGATTAGACTTTATATAGACTTTATATATATTAAAGAACTTCACTTTGTACATTTTATCCATTTATAGTTATATTTAATGTTGTGGAACATCCATGAAACAATTTAGTTCCTGTTGTCACTTACGTTATAGCAGCTATAAACAGTCGTTCCTTCACCGGCCTCTTTTTTTCTCTCTCATGAAGTTAATAAGACAAAAAAAAAAAAAAAAGTGTTACCGAGAAACCGCAAAAAAGCGTAAATTCCATCTTGAAACCTGAAGTTACAGCTTTACCTCTGACTGTTACAAAGCACTGACACTGGAGACTCCTTCCATAAATGTTAAATAAACGTCTCCTTACTTCAGGTAGAAAAAAAAACGTAAATCAACACCATATCAATGATTATACACATCCCAGTGAATGAGCTGTTGCTATAGAAACGATAAGGTTTTAGAACGAGCGCATTAATGTAAACCTGCGCTACTGTCAGAGCTGCTGTTATAGAAAACTAATCAACACCTTCTGACCAATCAGGAGGCAGAATTCAGTGGTGTGATTGATGTTAATGCAAAGCAGCACGGTGTTAAGCCCGAGTCACACTAGTGAGTAACTTTCACTAGGTTGCTGAATGAATCGTACAAATAACTGTACAGAGATCAGCGAAAATGACTGGATGGATAATGGATTTGCTTTTATTTTGTTCTTTGCCCAATTTTATATCATTTTTGGGTCATTTTTTGGGTCATTATTTGTCATGAGATCTTCTTTCTTGGTTACAAGCACCTTCATGACATTGTTTACAAACTTAATTTTTTTTGTCCGGTGGTCTTGGGAGAAAGTGGAAAATAAAATTGCCGCATGTTATGTTCACTGAGGAGGGCTGCAATTCTGTGGAGAAGAACGCGCAGAAAGCACTCTGCAGTGAAACAAACATCTTCCCCAAATGGCCAGAAGCACTTTCCATCATTTCGGCTCGTATGCTTTCCTTCTCAGGTTTCCGTTCTCTCTCAGGGTGTCTCTATTACAAAAGATTTTGAAACAGGAGCTGATCTTTAGGTTGCCGTGAGTGTTACAGGGAGATGCGCTGGTTTTATAACAGGTTCAGTAACAGGTTTTTGTTCGCAACTTTTAAAGTAAAACATATCAAAATGCAGTCTTTCTCTCAACAGCGTCCAGGAAGACGCAACTGTGCCTAGGAACTTTAATAAACATTTATATTTTTAAAGTCTAATGACGAAGGTCTGATACATGAAACCACCAGCAGGATTAAAAAAACAACACAAACATGAACATGACTCAATGGGTGTGTTTCCAGTGCAGGAACTCGGGACCTTTTTACAGGAGCTCAGGAACAACTGGAGGAACCAGGACTGATTTTATTTATTTTATTAACCTTTTAAGTGTCTGCTCTAGAGTCAGTATTTTTTGCTTTAATTAATCACCATTCAATTAATCTATTAAGACATTTGAACATTTATTTAAACATTGATTTATTTATTTGGACATTTACTGGGTCAAGACCTGACACTTTTCTGTTCTTGTTTATACATAAATTACAAAATTCCTGGTAAAAGGTAAATTTGCCCCATCAAATGTCAATAAAAATTGAATCCCAACTGCTGAGTAACATTTGTGTTACGTGAAAAGTGAACGTAAAATGATACAGTGGAAAAAGAAGAACAATTTGTTAGTCTGAACCTGACAGGGCTGCTGGTTTGTGTCAGGAAGTTCACGCCGCTCTAAACGTTCTAAAGCGGCGCAAACGCGAGCGTGTGAACGTGTAAAGGAATCAGTGGGTTGTGCTAAACTGGTGGAACTGGTGTGCCAGGATTTGGAGATGATTTTGTTTAATTGGTGAATGAAAGAAAAGATGAGCGAACGTTTCAGTGTGAGCTGAGGATTAAATCGAGGCAGCTGTGTGACTTTTTTTTTTTTTTTCTTTTTACAGAAAATGCTCAACTCACACACAGCCTTGAATTCAGCTACAGTATGGAGCATTATACAGTAGCAGATATTCTGCTTTAATATGATGCCTATATATATATGGATTTGTGGATTTGTTGACTGTGAAATATGGGCAATTTTACAGGAAACATAATTTAAAAATAGTTACTAAATTAACGTAAACGCTATTCTGACAGGACTGCTTTTACACAGGTAGGTGGGGTAACATAATTATTACTGCAGTATCTCTGGAATTTTAACCACATCCATATCTAACAGGTATTTTTTATTTTTTTTTTTTAACAAACTTTCAGTCACTGTATGTTATCTTCTATAAAATAAGCAGAATAATGACTCCAGACAATGTACTGTACAGTATATCCACCCGATCTGACATTTAAATCGCATCAGGACAATAGTCTTTGATAAGTCGAGCTGGAATAGATACGAGATGTTCGTCTAGTCAGGAATAAAGGTATGAAACTGTACTTTTCCTTGTTGCTGATGTGAAACAGTCAAGGGTACTCCGTCTGTGTGTGTTTATTATAACTGAAGAGGTGCACATTGTATAACTTTTATTAGCTTTTAGAGTAGTAGTCCCCAATGATGTATCTTCAGTTATTTCTAAAGCTATAAAGATACAAACTACGGGTACAGAAGATGTCTCCTTGATGGTACCGCCCGAGGACGGTTTGGTACCTTTGTATGTAAAGTAGAGCTGGACTTTAGTACTAAGTTCTACGACGTTATTGTAATGATGGTAATGAAGGTACGACCCCAGTGGTCAGGGTTTCTACTTTTACAGTTTCGTACCTTTTTCCCCCCTGAGAGTCGACTAAATATTCAGAGAAAAAGTGCCTTTCCTTGCTGCTGGGGTGGTACTGTCAAGGTACGCTTTTTGTACCTTTAATAAATATGTTTTACGTAGAAACATGGATATCGTTTTCAGAGTAAAGCTTTGCACCTTCCCGGTGACAAGGAAAAGTACACTTTAGAACCTTTATTTCTCAGAGTGTATAGAAAGGTACATGTAGCGTGCCTTTAAAGTTGTACTCTAAAAGCTAATTAAGGTCCAATTATGTGTGTTAAATGATTTTTAAATCAAAAGGACAGTTCAGTACCTTTTTTTTCCCTGAGAGCCTGAGAGACCAAGTCCCTGGGGTGGTACCATCAAGGGTACATCTTTAGTACCTTTAGTTCAGTGTGTACCGTTTACCTAGAAAGGTGCATGTAGTGTATCTTTAAAACTCTAAAAATGAATCACGGTCCAATTATGCACCTTAAATAATTTTTAAAGGTGCGCTATGTGATACTGCTTTCCAGGTGTATGATACGTATTAAAGGTACAAAAGATGCACCCTTGATGGTATACAAGCCAGCAACAAAGAAAGGTATAGTGTGGTACTACTGTAGGTAAAAAGATACACATTAGATATAGATACTACTATATGTAGGTAAAAGATACACACTAAAGATACAAAAGATGCCGCCTTGATGGTACAAGAAAAAGTACCAGGAATGTCAGGTACCTGTGCTCCTCAGAGTGTAGGGTGTCTACAGGTATACAAGGGAACTCATGCAACTTTTGGGCCTGTGTCTTGGATCATTTTGGTTCTTATAGACATTTGTTTTTGTTCCACAAGATCTCCTTGAGCCTCCCTGCTTATAATTATACACTTACAGAAGAAAATGGTAGTAAACTGTACCTTTCTTACTCAAGTCCTTACACCTGCTGTACCTTTAATACATTAAAAAAAACACACCTGGAAATGTGGATACAGTGACCTTTAAAAAGATTTAAGGCGCATCATTAGCTTTTCAGGGTAAAAGATACACGCTGAAGGTGCAGCCTTGATGGTCCCAGCTGAGTGACAAGGAAAGTTTGGTACCTGTATTTCTCACAGTACTTCACTTCACTTCACTTTGACTGACTTCAATTGACTTTACGTTAATTGAAACCCGCTCGCGCTCACCTGGTGCCGCCTCGACGCGCCGCCGCCGCCGCCGCCGCGCGCGCACATCCTACGGCGTGAGAACAGCGCGCGCGCCCGGGTCCCGGGAGACCTCGCCGCGGCTCCTCATGTGCTCCGCTCAGTCGGGGCGACAAACCCGCTCGCGCTGGACCGAAAGTGTGGTGCGTTTTCGCCTCGCGTGTACTGGCGTGTAATAAGACTGCGTCGGTGTAAACGGAGACGCCGTCTCGCGCTCGTTGCGGCTTTAACGTGACTCACAGCCGCAGGAGGAGCAGCAGTACATTATAAACCTGTTGTAGTTGTGCCAGAGGTGTGTGTGTGTGTGTGTGTGTGCTGGCCAGGTGTGTTAGCCCGATGAGAACGGGACACACCTTCCCCGAACCTGGGGAGGATTCCATAGAACAGAAATGTCACACATGACCACGTGACTGAGCATGAGCAGTATTATAATAATAATAATAATAATAATAATAATAATAATAATACCACTAACTGCAGATAACATAAAGATCAGAGCCTTAATGGCTGCACTGAATAATCAGAGAATAAGCTACTCATCTCGGTGACGTCATCAGCACAACATTATTACTGAACTAATAAGAATGAAAAATATTTATAAATATTTGTTTTATATATATATATATATATATATTTAAATATGTAATGGTCATTTTAAACTATTTAATATTTATGTAGTTACTAGGCACCCCGATAAAACTGTACATGTACAAAAAAAAAAGTTTAATTGTGTTTAAAGGTAATTATTTAAAACGATTTATTATTAAAATAACACTGAATTAAAAAAGGAAATATATAGAGAGTTGAAAAATAGCGCCAGACAGGTAGAAACAGCTACTAGGTGGGGAGAAATACATAAATAAATAAATAAAGATAATATTTAAAAACTCTGTACATTACATTTTATATAAAATATAAAATGTTTAATGCTAAAAATATTTTTTTAAAAAATAATAAAATGTTAAAAAAATAATAAGACATTTATTCAATATTTTCATGTTTAAATGTAAAAAGTCTAAAATAATGATGAATTAAAATAAAATTTGCATTTAATTATTAATTATTAAACTTTCCATTAATGCACACTTGATCCTTGTCTTTGATCTTACCTACAACCCAGAGACTTTTTGTTGCTGCTCGTCACCACGGTTAAGAGGGATTTTGGGGAAACTATGGTGGATTTAATAAGATGAAGGAGCTCCTGCAGCAGCTGGAGCCTCTGGGATCAGGAGCAGGAGCAGGATCAGGAGCAGGATGTGGAGAGGTTCTGAGCATTTGCCATGGATGCCTGAAATTTAGCCCAATCTTTGTTTGTGAGGATTAAGAAGAGCACATATAAATGTCCGGGCTTTGTTGTGGTGTTGTGTTTTTGTGTAAGGAGATCAGACTGGAATGAGGACAGCTCAGAGGCTTATAGCATGACAGCTGCCCCAGGGGCAGGTACTGTGAGAGCTGTGGTGAAACATGTGGATAAAGGAGTGTGATCCATAAAACTTGTGAATAAACGCAGAGGTCTTTAGCGAGGAGACTGAGCCAGTAATCGATCCAGAGAACACGGTGTTCAGATGCAGCTGATGTTCCAGTGGATGTGTGCAGACCGGTTTAGCATCTCTGAGTTTATTTAGCACCTCTTCCTGTTTCTCTTTCTTCTACACCAGTTTGTCACGTCTTTCAAAATATCGATTTTATGCTCCTGTGAGTCTCTTATGAACTCGTGAGTCTCACCAAGACAGAGAGCAAATGTGAATTATGTCACTGGTGCACAAAAAAGAAAATAAAACGAAGAAAATAAAAAATCTAAGAAAATAAAACGTTGACGTTGTTGAAACTGGTGAGAGTTTGCCACAAACAAACACACCATCCACACGTAAAAGTCAGCCGTTAATCGATTTTATACCACAGCGCTGTTGAATTCTGGATTCTGATTGGTCAGAAGGTGTTGATTTAATTTTTGTAACAGAAGCTCTGACAGCAGATCAAAGAGTTATATCAATGCCCTCGTTCTTATACAAGCACATTCACAGGGACTCGTACGGCGGACGCTCTACGCACTAGACTTAAAAAAAAAAAAATCACTGATTAACATTTATGGAAGGAGTCTCCAGTGTCAGCGCTTTGTAACAGTCAGAAGTAAAGCTGTAACTTTTCCAACATCTTCAGGACGGAGGAGTTTATGATTTTTTTTAAGAGAGAGATGGAACAACGGTTTATAGCTGCTATAACGTAAGTGACAACAGGATCAAAGTTGTTACTTTAGATGTAACTATAAACAGATAAAAAGTATGTCTCGTTGCTTTTCTTGTTGTAATCGCTGTGGAATAATAGGAATAAAACGCTGTGGAAAATAATCAACTTCAGGGTGGTAACATTATCTCCACTTCATCACACCACGCCATCACTGATTATTTTCCTATTACAGCACGACACGGAGTGTTTTATTTCCTACTTATTTGCATGTGCACGCTCATATCATGTTCATCTGTTCAGTCTCCTTTGCACTGTTTGATTTAATCTACGGTATAATGTAAATTATATCAAGTATCACACACACACACACACGCACACACACACACACGCACGCATATGTGTATGGCTCTTAGAATTTCAGTGTTTATAATGTGCGTAAAGTTTATTTTAATAAATATTTATAATTTCGATCAGGATTTCATTTACAAAGTGATCCTAAATGGCGGCCTGATAAAATGACCTTTGAGTGTTTACATACAATAATAAATGGTATTTTTTATACCAATTTTAAAAATACAGTATTTACATTAGAGGGCATTAGTGAAAAAATTTCTACAGTTAATAATAATAAATCGATTTAACAAATGAAGATTTCTACATAATTGTGAAACTATACATTCATGTGAATTATTACAAATCGGGGAAATATATTTAACAAGATAAATGACGCAAGAACTATGAGATAAATAAGTATGTTATATAAAACATTAAAACATTTGTGATAAAGCACATTAATGAAACAAAATATAACAAATCAGATTTTAAAAAAAAAACATTGGGTTAAACATTTCAAATCATTTCCACATTTCAAAATATCAAAAACGTCAACAGTTCTCGTGCTCCTAATGTTCTCTGGAACTCTGTTTAGAGATGTTTAGAGAGTTTAGAGGTGATGTAAGAGAAAACCGGCCCACCGGCTGATCTGAAAGTGATCCACTGGATTCACAGTAAGTTTGCCCTCAGCTGTTAGTCGCTCCTGATGGGTTATACTGCTTCAGGAGATCAGCAAGATACACTAAAGCTAAAACCGCTCAGAGCTTTAAACATCATACACAAACCTCAGTAAGCAGCCAATGGAGCTTAAATAAGTATCGACAAAAGATCTCTAACAAGTAACAATCTTTCCTTTCCGAAAAAGGACGTAGGCTGCTGCTGTGTGGTGTTTGATTCGATCTCGTTACAGAAAATTGTCGATAATGTATTTGTAACGTCTCTTGTAGTGTTTGATTCTGTACAGTTACGTAGTGATGATGTTTTGTGACCCCTAAAGTGTTCATGTTATGAAATGATGATGATGATGATGATGATGATGATGATGCTGATGATGATGTATTCGTAACCTCCATAGCAGTGTTTGATTCTGTCAGGTTATGGAACGATGATTATATTGTGTTCCTAATGTTCTCTAGTCCTCTAATGGGCTGTACTGCTGAAGGAGAGCAGCAAGATGCGCTGAGGTCAAACCTTTCAGAGCTTTAAACATCATAAACAAGACCTTGTAGTCAATATGCAGCTTGTGTAGCTTTAATAAATATGGAGTAATGATCTTTAAATTCCTTTTCCTGTTATGGAAGCGGGCTCCTAAATTCCACGCAAGCCGAAGCTTCCTTAAGGACGCATCAGAAACACTTTACATTTATTCAATCTGAAAATTATAAAAGTACCGTTTTCTCAGGATCATCTCAGACACCGAGGAAAATTTATGTGGGAATCAAATGTTAAACTAGCAGCAAAGGTTAATCGAGGTCGTTACTTGTAGCTGGTTTCATCAAATAATCTGCAAGGTCTAGATTGAAATTTCTGCAGAATGTAGAGGAAGGAATTTTCTATTTCTATTCAATTTTAGTGGCAATGCTGAAAGTGGAAATTTACAAGCTTTAAGCTACCTGTTCATTTTAGCCTCCAAAAATTTCACAATATCTTAGAGCTTTTTCTCTTCCTTAGAAATGACACAGTGAATTGACTTCGTAATAAAGGAGCACTCACAGTAGTATGAGCAGCGCCATGCCAGACTGTGCCATTTACTGTGCCTACTTATTGAACCCGAGCTTTTATCCACCTGAAGAAAATCACTATTTCTTACTTTTTTTCTTTATCTTTCCTTGCATGTTTTTTTCAAAATTGTCACAGTGGACTGATATCATATTAAGGAACGATACCATCAATAAATCATCAACATGTTATCTAGTTACTGTAAATTATAGAACGGAGATGTTCATTATTTCGTATATTATAGCCTATTTACATAAAACATCGGTTGTTCTTGTTGAACAATCCATTGTAATTTTATATACAGTAATTAATAAGAAAGTGTGCATGTAAACGTTTTGAGTGTTTATATCTAAACTAAAACAGACAAGTGGCAGCTCTTTTTTTTAACCGTAAAACTCTGTATTTAAAAAAAATAACTTCCAAAAGGTCCAGACACAGCTAGCTAGTTACAGCCCTGGCCACACTCATACCGCACACGAGTGCATATCGCATATGAGGCCTACTTTACAATTTAAACAGCGCAGGTAATTGCACCAAAAGCAGTCATAAGCATTGACTGTCGACTCGCTTCTTATTTCTGCAGCGAAACCCAGCAGCCTTCATTCTGTTTTTATCTGAAAAGTGTCTCTTATGGAATCTGCTGCTTTCTTTACTGACACACAAACATTTTTCTGTAACGTTTCATTCTGTGCTGGAAAACGAATGTTTGGAGTCTAAAATGTTTTTGTACCGAATCAATAATGTAGAAGTCAGAAAATAAACATCTAGAACAGAGTTTGTACTAAAAAAAAAAAGGGTGGCAAGACTTTTGCACAGTACTGAATATATAGGAATATTATAGCGTTGTATTTGTCATTGCTATTCTTAACAACACGCCTGATTGAACTCATTAGCTAATAAACATTGTGTGTGTCGCTGTTGTAGAAAAATACTGTACTGAGTGACATGGGTGGTGTGTGTAATGTAACTACAGCTAGCACAGATAATGGTTAGACGTCATGCTAAAATAGCTTCAGAGGAAAATTCCAGGTAAGAGTTCTCATATCTGCGACAATTACTAAAAGCCTTTAACTGCTAAATCTAATGACTAACTCCTGAGTCATATTGCTTTTATTCATTACAGAACATTAACCTGGGCTTTTTACTTAATTTTACGTAAGTCTCAAATATTCTACTAAAAGCAGACCTGAATATGAAAACATACCACATAATACTGCCCAACATTTCTTCCTGGCAAACTTCAGAGAAGGGCTCGGAGGAGCTGTAACGCCCAACTCCAGCTCCAGGTGGCAGCGTGGCCTTGACCAAGCACAGACCTTTTCCTATAGAGACAAATTGGAGCAATGCATAATCAATCCCAGGATTCTTGTCTGAGGTTGCTAGATGATTTATCACTTCTTATCCGGACCTACTTCATAGACTTCTCCATAAATAATTAATCAGAATGATCTCACTCACCCACTCTCTCCGCCTCCCCGATTAGCTGAGCTCGTATGGTGCTGTTGCGGCTTTTCTGATGTAGGAGCTCCCGGATGGAGCGTGGGTCTGTGGGCTGCACTGCGCAGCCAGTGCTTCTGTGATGGAGGAGACAGCACTGAATTAGTTATTTATTCATTTAATCATAAAGGCAAGAGTAAAAATTCCTATTCAGGTCTTTTAGTAGAATATTTGAGACTTACGTAAAATTCACCTCATCTTCACAGACCAGGTTAATGTTCTGTAATGAATAAAAGCACCTTGCCTCAAGATTTAGTCATTAAATTTAGCAATTACAGTAATTACTCCTGGAATCTCCAAAACCTTGAAACCAAGGTTCATGGCTCTTTATTTGTCACATACAGATCACATACGTGTGAGGTAATGTAGTGAAACGGTTTTTCTTAGTGCCTCGTCCCACACTGCAACAATGAAACATAATAAAATGAGAATAAAATAAAATAAAATCTAGTTGACTATATGTAAAAAAAAGTTTAGCAGCCTTTAGAGGAATGAAATGTAGAATATGAATATGCATAAATAGAATAAAAAAAACAGATATACAGAGCTGTGGTTATGCAGAAATTGTTTCTAGTAATCGTATCAGATATGAGATCTGAACTCCACTACCTGGAATTCTTCTGTGAAGCTCTTTTGGCATGAGGTGTAACCATTATCTGTGCTAGCTGTAGTTATATCCGGCATCTCATTTCCATATGTGGTTGATGAATTTGCAAAATGTCACATGATCTGAGAACTGACA
Source organism: Pangasius djambal (assembly GCA_022985145.1). NCBI lineage: Eukaryota > Metazoa > Chordata > Actinopteri > Siluriformes > Pangasiidae > Pangasius > Pangasius djambal. The sequence continues at coordinate 18,920,122 of CM040996.1, forward strand.
TACAGAGGTGTTTTATCATGTTTCATGTCAATGAGTGTAGAAGTGTAGAATCCAAGAACGTATTCTCATCATAGCTTACTGATTTTTGTCTCGTGTAAACAAGATTCTTTAAATATATTTCCTCATTGATGCTAATCGCGGTTTGAAATTGATGTGTAGTTCGCAGTATATTGCATGTATTAATATTTTGTTTAGTTTGTCGTGTCCCACTAATGAAGGTTCTGGAGATTCCAGGAGTACGTCCTCCAAGCCAAGCTGTATGTGAGCAATTAAACCCAGCAACAGCAACAACAACTTTAGATTTAGTAGCCTCTGATATGTGTTCAAAATATGTTTTTAACTTTTCAGACTCTGGGGTAGGTCTAACGTTAATTCCCAAATGATGATGACGTAGAATCAGAGTTACGGGCAAATCATACTGCTGATAGGATCTATGGTAGGATCTTTGGAGGTGGCATTACTAGTTGTAACTGCTTGGCTAGTAGTCGCGCTAACAGTAGTACTTGTAGTAGCACCTATGGTGGGAGGTGTAGTAGCTGTAACATCTCTGGAAGCTGTAGAAGGGACAGTAGTATTAGGAGTACGAGTTTTGATGAGTAGTAATTTTCACAATAGCAGTAGTAGTTTTAATTGTTTTGGTCATAGTAGAAGAACTTTTGGTAGGTTGAGTACCTTTGGCAGTAAGAGTAGTAGTTTTTACAGATTTGGCCATATTAGGAGATGTTTTGGTAGGTGTAGTGTTTGTGGTAGTATGAGTAGTAGTAGTCATTACAGCCCTGGTAGCAGCAGCAATTGGAGTTTTGGTTATAGTGGCAGTAGAATTTTCTGTATGATCAAATAAGAGAATTGCATTTAAATGCAGTTTAGATAGAAACATAAAACTCGACAGCACAACTGTGAGTACAAGATTTACAAAGGTATATGGTATTATATGAAGCTTGAGAGAGAATCAACAAAAACACATATACACATTTGGATTCGTTTAAGCACCGATGTAAAGAATTCCTGCAACTCAGGAGCCACCACTCTCCATCCCAAGAGTTGAACTCTAACATGCCTGCTTCCTTTCAGGAGGTTTTGCCATTATTTTCCAGTTAAAATTATTAGATTGGGAAATTGTCTTCCTGGTTCTTTCTGGCTCTGCACCACCATCATCAAAACATAGATTGAGTCAAAATCTTTTTGAAGAACAGTGTTCCATCGCTCCAGTACAGTTCCAGAGGCTTGAACCCATGCTAAACTGTGCTGAATCTGTTCTGGATGCTTGTGGTGGTCCAACACCTTACTAACACACCATATATTTGCTATGAAAATAAGGTGACACCCACCATTTGCGGTATTTGTAGTCTGTTCCTGGCTACGTTTGACACGTACAAGTCCCAAAAGATTGAGCAGGTCTACAGAAAACAAGATTTCAGTACTATGACAACCGACAGTTCAAAACCAACCACTTTATTTTTATTGTATTCACTGCAGGAAAGTGTCTTGTCCTGGACCCAAATGATTCTCCATATTCTCATGTCATCCTCACATGCCAAATGCTCCATCACATCACCTGGAAAGACTTCCCAAGGATGAAATCCCAGCTGTAGCTTGCCATTGGGTCGCATGGTGTTAACAATCACTGTACGCTTGTGCACATCCTTACTGCGGCTGACGATCAGGCTGAAGTTGTTACGTAATGAGTCAATTGCACACCCAGGAATCAGACATACACAACATCGCTGTCACCTTGCAGTGCCTCGGTGAGTGAGGAAAGAAAGAGAAAGACAGAAAGAGTCAACGGTTTTGTCTTCTGAATTTCTGCATTTTCAAAATACTTTGATCCAGCATTCAGCAAAAACAGTGACTTGGTTGTTGACCGGCAATTTGATTTCACATGGCCAGTAAGGTTCTTCCATTTTCATCATGCATTTCTTAGCTACTGAGATGGGTGATATGATCTTGTGGCTACAAACACATGGGAGAAAAATATAACCACAGACATAACCATAGCATTAGCTATTGACCACCAGAATGCTTAAAGATATGGAGTTATGAAATAACCGAAGTTTGGAAGAAAGACCATGCATGAGAAGAACCTCCTTCTTGCTAGTTAACTTCTTATAATTTAACTAGATACTTAATAGTCACTCTCTTTCTCTCCTCCTTACTATTCAACAGCTTCGCCTCTAGCTGCTTCCCCAAGCCTGGATATCTCACACTAAGCAGAATTCCTCTAGAACTCCAGGCTAAATCCCCCTCCGCCCCCAATATTTTACATTTCCTCAATCATGCTCTATTCCAGTGAGCTGAAGGTGTGGACTGGACTTGCAAAATACATTTGGGTTATTTTTTATTATGTATCTGTAACAAACTTCACGGATGGGTAAGGAGGAGGCGCGAACCAACTGAACTCCAACGTAAAGTTTAATCACAAACAAAACTCAAACGTAACAGAAACCACAAACGTAAGGGAAACATAAAAAACAAAGTGCGTCTCTCTCTCTCTCTCTCTCTCTCTCTCTCTCCCTCAGGCGTTTCCAGACGCTCCTTTATTACTCTCTCCCACTGATTAGACAGCTCAGTGCCAGGCGTGCATCTTCGCAGCCTGGACCCTCCCTCCTCCTCGTCACAGTATGAAAATACAATTTAATCACAGTCTCATCCACCCTGCTGGAGTCGTGGTTCCTGTAATGACAGAACTATTTTCTTGGTTTCCTTCCAAACATGATACAGGTCTCCACTCTTGACCAGGAATTGGCTAATGACTGATTATTTTCTGCACCAGTTTCTGGTTAATGAGACTCTTTAATGTCTTATGCTTGTTTAACTAGTAATAAGTAGGCTTTGTAGCCTTTGGTGTAATGTCTCCTAAACAGCCTGAAGTTTATTTTATCTCATCCAGGCTAGATGTTCAATTGTGTATTAATGATGACGAGGAAGTTACACCAGAATAGCTTTGTACCCATAATATACGGCCATTAGGACTCCCCGAAATTTGGTGGCTCCTGGGTCACTGGTGCTTAAGGCTCCAGATCTTCCAATGCTTCAGGTCTCACAGGAATCCTGTGACTTGCCCATGGTCTAGGCTCCTGATTTACCTGACGCTCTGACCCTCGAAGCTCTCGACTGCTTGACCCACTTACCATGACAACCCTTTAGTTATGCAGTTCCAGTTAACATGCAAACGTGTTTATTTTCTCTCAAGGAGGATGCTGTCAAAATAATTATGCCCTTTTCAGAGGATCATCGCATCATAGGCGCAATTAATGCTCGTTCACAGATCTGCCTCCGGGCAGAAGCCTCAGATCAAAGCAGCTTGGGCGTTCATTCTGCTTTCACGCACACACGCTATACACCTCTACTGCTATTCACATCAAGCACTGTGAAGGCTGGAGACCTTCTACAGTGCAGATTCTTTTCAGAGACCTTGTCAATGTGGTCATAAATAACACTGGAGTCTATGTTCAAAGATTTGATGACATAATGTCCAAATTAGGTTTAGACTCATAACATTACTTTCTTACTCAACAGGTTGAAGAATTGTGCTAAGGCGAAGTAACCGATGATCTTGAATTGTAAATGACTGTGAGAACATTTATACCACAGCGCTGTTAAATTCTGGATTCGGACAGGTCAGATTCATTTTATCGAATTTTCTGAAATATCGACATTAATATATTCATAACAGGCTGACCCTATTTATCATTTCTGCACATATAAAATTGCACTATATGCACACATGCGCTATATAAAATTGCTGCTAAAACACCGTAAACAAAATACTGTATTGCCCACCTGCATTTTTGATGCTAGTTAGCATGTTATGTTTACATTTACATCATTTATTATCATATTGTAATATGCACCGTATTCCACACAAGAACTGTGTACTGGTCAGCGCTGTACTGTCCTTTCCTGTGCCTCTTGTCCTGTTCAGTAATTGTTGTACTTGCGCTTGTTCTTGTGCTGTTGCACACCTTTGCACACGTGCACTTCATGTAGTCCTGTGTATGTCTGTGTAGGTCTTTTGCAGTTCTGTGTAGACTCATGTAGCTCTGTGTTGTTTTATGTAGCACCATGGACCTGGAGGAACGTTGTTTCGTTTCACTGTGTACCGTACCAGCTGTATATGGTTGAAATGACGCTAAAGCCACTTGAACTTGATTATAATGCACATCATGTCTATAAGATGCACTGAAAATGTTCACTTTTGATCAAAGGAAGATTAAATAGCAGAGACGTGAAATAGGATGATCGCGATGTTAGATCGGAGCCTAAAAATCTAATATCCATCAACAGCGATTATACTGCGAGTGCTGAGCAATGCCTTGCATTACCAGGGTTCGTGGATGGCATAATAATAACAATGATGTGCCACATGATGTTTCTGTTCTCCACATGATGGCAGTATGCAATAATGTTGAAGTGTAGTGTTTTATGAACAAACACACAATCAAAAATAACACCAGTAAATATTTAAATGTTCGGCTTTGCTTTATTAGTTTGAATTTTATACAAATAGATACAAAACCGACAAATCTTTATTTAAGGGTAAATTCATGTGTGTTCTGTGGGTGTAATATCAAGTTCAGTCCTTTTAGTTAAAACAAAAACAACCAAACAAATAAAAATCAATCAAGGGCATGTTCAATGTGATTAAATATTCAAGAATTAGTGTGTTTTCTACAGCAGGGTTTCTGATGACTTCTCATTTCTAGTCTTGGAGACCCTCTGCCCCCAAATCTGGTGGGTTTGCACTTTAGAACTGCTCAGGAATCAAGATGGAGGTACATTATGACGGATGTACATTATGCTTTTAAAATCAGCAGCTGAAATCAGAGGCTACACGGACAAACAGAACATGTATGTAATTTATATATGACGCAAAATCTTCTTCTTCTCCTTCTCCTTTCGGCTTTTCCCTTCAGCGAATCATCACTCTCCACCTATCCCTATCTTCTGCATCCTCAACACTTGCACCCACTCGCTTCATATCCTCATTTATTACCTCCATATACCTCCTCTTTGGCTTCCTCTTCGCCTCCTGCCTGGCAGCTCCATGTCCAACATTCTCCTACCAATATACTCCCTCTCCCTCCTCTGAACATGTCCAAACCATCTTAA
>CM040996.1:18925330-18955820 GCA_022985145.1 Pangasius djambal
GTTATATATGACGCAAAATAGATCTGAAAAATGGATATTACAACAAAAAAACAAGATTATCTGTTAAAGGGTAACAAGTTTTCAAGTACAGTTTCTTCATAATGGGACAGAGTTAAATAAATTTAGGTCGTTACACGCAGAATGACATCATTCTTCACTTCTACAGTACGAGAAAAATGGTACAACCTGATGAAGTTTTGGGTTCAACCTACCCCAGAGTAACTGTAATGGTACAATCTGACCTAGAACAGGACTGAGAAGGTGTAAGCAACTGAAATGCATTCACCAGCCTAAATAGCAAAACTGTAGGGAGAGATATGAGATACTATGTGCTAGAAGATGAGATGTTTAGTGATGTGGGAAATGTATAAAAGAGCAAAGCAGATTGTGGCTGAGCTCAGAACAGCGAACAGCAGGTGTAAGAGCTCCGTGACAAGCTCCAGCGATGTCGTGAATAAGACAAAAAGAGCAGCTGTTGGTGACCTGCCAGAGGAACCTCGCAGCGATTCACGACGCCCCGCACGCTGCGTTTCCATGACGCTCTACTATAACATCATGTTTACTCCGGACATGCTGTTATAGTAAAATAACGAGTGACAGAATTACTGATACCCCTCTGACAGTTGATTCTTTTCTTTTAACAGCACATGCTGAAGTCTTTTATTTCTCAAATACCACAGCAATTTGCCAATGATTAATTTTTTTTAATTAACTAACAAATGACATGCCATACTGTTTTGTTATCCGTTCATTTACATTTAAGTTACATTTCATGTTGTGGAACATCCATGAAAAGTTAGTTCCTGTTCTCACTTACGTTACAGCAGCTATAAACAGTCGTTCCCTCACCAGTCTCTCTTTTTTTCTCTCTCGTAGTTAATAAGACAAAAAACGAAGCTTGTCGTGTTACAGAGAAACCACAAAGAAGCGTAAACTCCTCTGTCCTGAAAATGTCGGAAAACTTAAAGTTACAGCTTCACCTCTGACTGTTACAAAGTGCTGACACTGGAGACTCCTTCCCTAAATGTTAAAAAACATCTCACAGAAAAACTTCACCATATCAACGATTTCACACGGCTGTAGTCCGTTTATGTTGAACGTCCACCGTACGAGTCCCAGTGAATGAGCTGTTAGTATAGAAACCATAACATATTAGAACGAGCACATTAATATAAACCTGTGATTTCATTATAACAGACAAAAAACTGACTAACTCTCTTTCTCTTTTTCTCTCTCTTTCTCTTTCTGCCCTTATCTCCATTCTCTTTCTGTGTGTGTGTGTGTTTCTCTTTCTCTCTCTGCCCTTATCTTCTCCCTCCTTTGTGCCTCTCATACCGAGAAAGCAAGGACACAAAGAGAGTGATTCTGGCTCATACATATTGATGAGAAGCGTTGTGTGTGACAGTGTGATTTTCAATGTTTTTTTCTGAGGAAAAAAAATGCACTCCAGGAACTCTGGGATGAAATCCTTTTTCACAACCTGCACTGCTGCATAACTGCATAATCAGCCATCGATTCCCATTAGGAGCTATTAGCAACTGACTGAATATACGAGGGGAATGAAATGATGTATTTAGAGTATAATCTAAGACTAAAATGTGACAGTGTGGCGATACGAGGGGTTACCATGGAAGCGATGCGGTGCACCATGACCTGCGAGCGAGCATCTGCATTTCTCTCCAACTGAGATAAACTGTTATTCTGTCTGATACAGAAAGAAAAAAATTCAAGGGCAGCAATGAAGTCTTGAAAGGACAAATTAGCCAGAGAACTTATAGGGCTAATAAAGGACATGGCTATTTGAAAAACAACTATGGCTGACTTGATTTAGCAATTAGGACCCCCTGACCACCTGTAAATATGGGTAGTGGGGTTAATATTTTATATTTTTATAGTTTAGCATCACAGTAATGTTGAAATGGTTTGTATAGCATGTATGTGCGTCTGAACTGCATTAAGGCGAAACCCTGTTGAGAGCATTCAGCGCTAGTCTAGGAGCTGCTCTGTAATTATCTGCAGCTGGCCAAAAAATTTGGCTCATTCAACTCACTGAACAAAGGCCTTCTCTCACCATCCACACAGGGTTGGAAGATGTGCAGCACAACCTTCGCAGGGCTTTCACCATGACAACCTAGCCTCGTGTTAATGGCGAGACCTTTCCAGCACTTTTTACCATGACAACAAAGCCTAGTTCCAACAAGAGAGCTCAAATTCTTTTGCTCAGATTCTTTTGCTCAGATTATATCTGCCTCCGTGACTTGAATGTTCCTTCCAGGTCTTGATGGTCCCTGTGAGCCCAAGCTCTGCCATTACTCTTGGTCAGATTTCACATTTCCTCATTTTGCTCAGACGGTGGTAATCTGATCAACCACTCGGGTACTGTCTGCCATCTCGACGCATTCAATCTCTTCCCGGTGCTCTGCCACGTTTTTCCTTTCCCTCCTCTTTTTCTTGGAGGGAGGTAAGAATGTCAGCAGGACTGGAAGGATAGCCAGGCAGTGGAAGGCGGTGATGAGGGCAGTGAGGAAAAAACACCTGAATAGCGTGTGAGTAAGGTTGGACGGAACAGCTGCTAAAGGCAACAATGCCGCACCATAGCACATGTAACTCTGCAAGGCAGGGACCCCGTGCCGCTCCAGGGACACCTTCACCCATCGCGTACGCGTCGATTCCCGTCCCAGAGCGAAGGCTGACACTAGAGGCACGCTTGAGTCCACGGCGTAGTTAACCCCATAAATCAGGCACAGCACTGACACGCAGTCTAACTCCACCTGCCACAGAGTCATAAATCCCACCACACCGAATTCCACAGAGGCCACCGTCACAGTTATCCAGGCGTTCACCAAAGGGTCAGCAGCCAAAAAGCTAGAAAAGAAGAGCAAGAACAGAGCAGCAATACACGAGTTCTTCAATGGTGCACCCACTGACGATGCGTAGCGGTCCATGTACACAAAAGAAGGGTTGAAGATGATGAACTTCACCCTGGAGGTCAGCGAGAGCTTGCGCAGCGTATCTAACAAAATAGACATCTCCTCTCGCTTGTTCTCTGTCGTCTTCGCCACCAGGAACATCCGGGAAGCCACTACGTCAAACTCTCCGTCAGCCCGCTTGGCGAATATGATGTCGTCTGAAAAATGGAGGTAGCGAGGCTGGCGGAGGAAACCCGAGCGCAGGTGCTCGGTGAAGTTTCTGCGCGAAAGGCTGGTCGTGATGTTCAGACCATGCAGGTAGTTCAGGTAACTCTCAAACCAGGAGATCCGCTCAAAACCTTTCGTGTACTCAAGGAGGTCCTCCTGAACACTGGTGTTCCAGTATTCGATAGATTCATAGATGTAGAAGCCAATTACAGGGCTGTAACTGCTAAAGTAGCGCTGTTGTGCCCGGGTGTAGGCGATGGTGCTGGTCTCGGTGGCAACAACATTACTGAGATCTGAGCCTTCGCTCACTTGTAAATAGCCCATCAATGCAAAGGAGATGTATACTAAATAAAAAAGCACTACAAAGGGTTTAACGTAAGTGTTGGTGATCCAGTCGCAATAGTAGCGCTTCATGAAGGCCACCAGGAGATGGTTCTCATAGACATGTAGATCACCGGGTTCAGACGCTTCCTCGTTGTAATGCGTGTACATCAGGAAGCGATACCAAGCTGGCTTTTGTTGCAGTAAATCAGGCTTGGGTACGCGCCTGCAGAACAGGCTGTGGCGATAGTTGTTTTCGAGGTAACCTGCAAAAACCAGGTTGGACCCATAGAAGGTGAGGATGTAGAGGTAGTTGAAGAGGATGGAAATGCAGGCAATGCGGCAGAACAGGCGCACGGCCTCGATGTTCGTGAACGGGCTGGCGCCGATGCCAAAGGTGACCAGGTGGAGGGCGGTGCTGGCTGTGAAGGGAAGCATGCAGTCTGAGAACACAGCAGCCACTCGCTCTTTTACATGCTGGTCCTCACGCGTCCGTCGCCACGAAGAGAGCATCTCGAACGTGCCAAACAAGCCATGACCTTAGAGACAGACAGACAGAGAGAGAGAGAGAGAGAGAGAGAGGTTTAGACAGAGATGAAGAGAGGAAGAGGGAGAGAGAGAGACATTTTTCAGAGCTATTTTTATCTTGAATTGTCCAACATAATCACTGTTTCAAGTTGCTATGCCTTTTACGTAAAGTGGCAGAAGTGTCTTCTGGGAAAGGAGAAGCATAAATAATTGACTAAAAGCCTGACAAGGTGGCGATTCTGCACTAAAACATCAGTGACAAATGGATGTCAGAGGTTTCTCGGTAGCTCTTTTATTTTATCTCTTCCCCTGCCTGTAGACATACGCATAACGTTCATTAAAGGAAAAATCCACCCTTAACGATACACGTATTAACCTTTATAATTAACAAGCGGTGTCCAATATTTATTTTGTGATGAAATCCATCATTTTTTAGCTCGACTTGTTTCATCGGTCTATTTTCACTTTGGTTAATGGTTTCCTACGTTACCCACAATGCCGTGGTGATAGTGGTGCAGTGGGATTTTGCCCTTGCTTCATTTCTACTTAAAGAGAGCGATGCAGCGGCGCTTTAGTCCTTTAGTCTGTCCAGGTCTCTCACCTCCTCAGCTGTACACCTGTACTGCTCAAACAGATCAGCTTCCAAAGCTTTCACGCTAATACTGCTGTCAACTCTGTCACGCTCTTTGTTCCGTGGACTGCTAACTAGCCAAGTCACGTCTTTAACGAAACGCAGTGCGACTGCATCATATAGCTGCACTGAATTCTGGGAAGGTTTGCTCCAGCATCTTCACTACTTCTACACTGGATTTCAGATTAAAGTGATGAACACAATCACAAATATTTCAGTACAAACATATGTAATGTGTTTCAGGGTGGAGTATAATTTTAACACCAATTTAAGAACCAGTGCACCACCTAGTTTAACTGTTAAACATGTCTGTTTACAGCTCCTTCCTCCCTCGCTTTTTTCACCCTGCAGCACTGTCAGAATTCCTGAACGATCCAAAAATAACAGTCCAAAATTTGCCCAAGGTGTCCCTGTCAGATTTGATTTGATTCAACAGGCGCAGACAGTGAAGATTTTTATGATGCACTGATTTCCGAAGATGGATGAATGGAAGAACAGAAGGTTAGAAGGTTATTGGCAGCTGCGTTCCTGCTCTTTTTATCCAGCATGCTAACAACCTGCTACAGGAAATGTGAACCAGTCACACTTGGGCTTGTGTCTGTCTTGTTCTTGCTGTTTCTCTGGTCCTTATATTCAAAACATAGGACAATATTTTATATTCACAACTAAACCAGAATCTCTCGCTATGAATCAACTTTTCTTCTACACACCAAACCACGCTCATTTCACTCATTTGTTACCGGATGGTGGCTGAGTCTTGGGTCAATGTGACACCACAAAAAAAACACACCTTTATCTTCAGACATTTTGGATTCCAAGCTGATTGACAGAAACTCTGACCCTAGGTTCGTACTAGCAAGTGACAAGTTGCTTGTGTTGCTTTTATCTCTTGAACTGTTGTCGCTTGTGGGCATGGCCTGTCCAAAGTTGTTTTTCAGTTCTACCCAGAAGCAGCGGTAGCCAAAATGTTTATCATACAGCTAACTAGTTAAACACAAATCAAATAACACACTAATTAGTGTGAAAACCAGTTGTGTGATTTACATGCTACGTACTAGTTTCGTTCTCAGATTAGCAAAGCAACTAGCTAACTTTACCAGCTACGTACACGCACCATAGGCAGCAACGATCTCTGCTTCCAAGCGTTATTTTTCTCCTTAAATATATACAGATATTTAAATATATACAAATTTAAATATATAGATATTTAATGATATTTTTGTTGGATCTAATTGCCAAAAGAGTTGTGAGTCGGGAGCTAAAGAAACCGGACCACATGTGCCATAGGAATCATTTGAGCCAATCGTTGAGATTTGTCACTTATAGAGTCATAGCAAATTTGCATATAATTGAGAAATTCGAACGCTGTCACTTTGTCACTTGTTGTGGAAATCGTGGCTCCGTGTTGCACACATATGTAGGAAATGACCGGTCTTCTGGCACCTGCTTGCATGGTTAAGATAAGCATATATATGTAAGAGATGCTGAGACGTTCTCAGTGCACATAGACCAGTCACTCATGTATAATTGACCTGATGTAAGGAGAGATCTCGTACACACCATGCTGGGTGAGAGCTTCACGTTGTTGCTCAGGGACTCTGCATAAGTCTGAGACGCTCAAGTAACTGGGTCAACCTACTTTCAGAAGCTTCCACAAGCGGTAGCACAGCCCTCAGATCTTAAAGATGATGGACATTTGAACAGATCAGAGTGACGTTTTAACATTTTAAACACTTTAGCTGCTTTTTTTTTTTAACAACAGACCATTCATGTACACTCAGCTCACACTGTTCTTTTTTGCATTTATCCTTTTTCTTTCTTTCTTTAGTTCTTTCTTTATCGGGCTGAGTGCGCAGTTGAAGCAGATGGCTCTTACCTCCAGGGTTGCCACGGCACCAGTGACTCATCGGTCATGACGGAGATTCCCTCAACCTCATCATAACTGCTCTACTCTGACCTGAGGACTGTTTCTCCAGGACATGGCCATTTCATTTCACTGGACTCCGGGGATAGCAGTACCAGGATCGTCTCCAAATCAAAGCTATGAGTTATTAATTCTCAAATGGCCCACAGGATGGAGTGAATTATTACAGCGAAGAGGGAGAGAGGGGAAACTGGACGAGGATGACTCAGCATCCTTGGGAAAGCTGTATTCCAGATGAGTTAATATGTAGGGAATAAAACACTGTGTGTCTTTCTGTTATAGTAAAATACTGAGTGATGTACTGGTGCTGAAGCGGAGTTACTCTTACCACCCTGAAGTTGATTATATTCCTATAACAGCATGTCCCCAAGTGTTTTATTCCTCTTATACCACAGCCATTTGTTGTCTCTCTGACACTAGAGACTCCTTCCATAAATGTTAAATAAACATCTTACAGAAACCTTCACCATGTCACTGATTACACACGCTTTTTAATCCGTACCAGTCCCTGTTACTATAGGAGCTGTTACTATAGAAACCATAATGTATTAGAAGGAGCGCATTAATATAAACTGTGATTTGCAGCTGCACTACTGTCAGAGCTGCTGTTATAGAAATTCATCAACAGTATACAGAATTCATCTCCATTCTTCACTGGCTTTCTGCTCTTCACTGCACTCTCTCTGTCTCTTATCTTCCTTATCTATCTTTCAGACGGTCTCTCTCTTTTTCTTTTCCTTTGTGTGACCTGTTTTATATTCTCTGAGAAAAGCTGCTACAGTTTCTTCAGTCCCTCTCATACTAAATCAACCCGCACTTTAAAAAAAAAAAAAAACATAGCGATAAGATAGTGGAATTCTTCTCCTTCTGCACATCAGGAGCATCACAAAACTCATTACATGCCTCTTTACCACCACTCTGGTGTTTCCCAGCACATTAGACAGCACACAACCAGCGCTTCCTCTCAATAAATGTAATATTAATCCCAGCAATTACGACCCATCATACCTCCTCTGTCGGTTGTTCCATTATTGTCGGAGGATTATCGAATCAGCCCATTCAATGGCTGATGTCTCTGTAATAGAATTAGATTTTTTGGTGGAGCACAGAGATAAGTGTTCATTGTGCTGGAAGAAGTCTGTAATGCTGTAATTACCATGTCCCATGTTTCTATTTTCCCTCGCCGCAGAATGGATGAACTCGAGCACAGATGGAAGAAGTGATTGACCTCAAGAGTGTGACTCCTGATCTTCTATTTTTCAGAAAAACCATAAACTTATTAGCAAACCCACTGGGCAAGTAAAAGCCCCAATGGTTTGGGCCTGAAACATAATTGATTAGGATAAAGAAGGTGGTAGCTAATGTAACATAATGTAATAACGTATGATGAGCTTGTTAGCAAGACAAGTGCATTAATACAGATTAAGGTAAACCAACAAGCTTATGAAAGCTATTACTCGAGTTTGCCGAGCATCGCTATTTTCTCTTGATACACCATACAGCCAAAAGTATGTGCACACCTGATCATCACACCCACATGTGCTTGTTGAACGTCTCATTCCAGATTTATTCCCTATTTGCCGTTATAATGAGCTCCACTCTTCTGGGAAGCTTTCCACTAGATGTTGGAGTGTGGCTGTGGGGATTTGTGTTCATTCAGCTACAGGAGCATTAGTGAGGTCAGGCGCTGATGTCGGGATGTCGAGGAGGTCTGGGGTGCAGTCGGTGTTCCAGTTCATCCCAAAGGTGTTCAGTGGGGTTGAGCTCAGGGCTTAGTTCCAGTGAAGGGAAATTATAAGGATGCAAGATACAAAGAATTCGATACAATTGCGTGCTTTTTAATTGTGTGCGTTTGGGGAAGAACCATATATAGATGTGATGGTGAGGTGTCCACATACTTTTGGCTGTATACTGTATGTTTAATCGTTCATGTAGTAAACAGGAAAGTTATATGACAACTTTGCACTATGTGCTCATGGTTCTGAAAGGATTGTCAGTCATCCATGCAAGCTAATTCATTCGCCTTTTAAAAACTGTTCCGTCGGCAGCTAGATCACGTCTCGGCCGAGGTGAGTAGTGCAGCAGGTGGGATTCAGAGTGACGAATGCATGCTAGCTTCGAGCAGCGTCACAATGTCACAGTGAACACACTTTACTTTGAAACATAGCTACATATTTATGAAAACTTTTGCTAAGTCAAGAAGGAGTAGGAATTTTTTTTGGTTGTTGAATCTACAATTCTGCCAGGCAACCACAATAAAAAAACTAACTACCTGTAGATTAAAAAAGCTTGATGTAGTAAGGAGATTTATGTTCTGTTCGTTAGCATGTTTCGTGTACAATTTCTCCATCATCACTACTCTATTTGTGGCTGTCCTGTGAGTCTGACGTGCTCCTATTGGTCGCTTTTAGAAATGCCTCGTAGCAGCACTCATGCTAAGATTTTAATCAGAAATTTCTAGATCATGCTGAAAATCATCCTGTGCAACGCTGGCTTTTTGTCAATACAACTGCCTAAAGGCAAATGCGTGGCTGTATAGGAAGTGTATTAGTGTATCTGGATCTTTTAAGCCACGCATCTTCTCTGTACCTTCATGTCTTCTTGCCTGAGGTGCCACTGTGCATGATGTACCTCCTCCTGAGTGCCCTCCTAGCCTCTCAAGCGCTCTTCTCTTTCTGTCATGCTTCCGTCGTGTTATTTCCACCAAGTGCTCTAGTTACCAGAAACCCCCTCCTACACATGGCACTAATTACCAAGTGTGTGAAAGACAGATAACAATAGCAGGAGCGAGAGAATGAGATAAAGACAGAGGCGATCTGTCAATGTACCCTGATTGTGTGTCTGTTGGTCGGTGTTTGTGCACAGAGAATCTCACAGTTTGGTTTTATTCAGATATTTGATTTGTTTGGGAGTTGCTAAAGCATAAAGCGCAAAGAAAATCAGAGCATACGATCCCTTTGAGAGTGCACTGTTGCTCTGTGCTGCTTCTTTGATCTGGATTTTAATGTTTAATGAGTTACAAAAGCAGCACTACAAGTGGTGATGATTGTTTAACAGGAGTGCTCACTTTCCCCATTTAATTTTACTGCATGTGATTTAAAGGTGCTTTTTGTATTGTTTAAAAGTGTACACACTCACAATAATGGTATCAACAGTACCATTCCATGTCGCTGGGATGGTACCATCAAGAGTACACCTTTTGTACCTTTAGTACATATATATCTTGTGCCTTTAAAAGAAAGCTTTAAATTATGTACACTGTCTTTCTTGGACATAGTAAGGGTACCAAGATGAGGGTACAATGATAAGGGTACCACCCCAGCAACAAGGAAATGTACAATTTAGTACCTTTTTTCCTGAGTGTTATAATAATAAACTTTCAAAGACAAACTATAATACGAAATATTGCTGTGGAATCAATCTGGATACTTTTCATATATCAGGATTTTTATATATATTTTTCTGGGCCTGAAATGAACATCATCATTTTCTGCTGGAAAATCCATGAGGAATATGTTTAGACAGAGATGGAGGGGTGACACCAGGGAAAGAGAAAAATATAGGCAGTTTTTCTTTCAATTGCAATTTGCCTCCAAGCCACCAGAGGGCTTTAAACATAACATGCTACTTTAGGGTTTCTAAATAAAGTGACTCCACATGGGATCAGTTTAAAAGCTCCTGTCTTACTTATTCAGGCATGTATTTGTAAACACAGCTATAACAATGGAAGGATGGTTAGTGATAGTGATGGCGTTTTACCCAGCATGATGAAAGGAATGCCAAGGTACGTGGAGTTGTATTTCCCTCCAGTGAGGTTAAAGATCCCGGCGGAGGTGAGAGTCGCGAGGCTGACGGTGACCAACGCCAGGATTCCCAGCCAGGGTTTGGTGCGTACGCAGTCTCTCATAGAAGAGCAAAGCACAGCGAGCGAGAGGCATGCGGCCAGGCTGAAGAGCAGCGGGCGTCCGGACACACGACTCGTCCTCTGAAAGTCCCTCTGCAGCGAGGATGAGGTGAATGGGTAGAGTCCCAGCTCGGGGTGTGCTGCGCTGAAGCGCTCCAGCTCATGGCAGAACAGCAGCTCCCAGCGAGCCGCCACCACCTCGTTCAGTGCACTGGCGACCTGCAGGTAGTAGGTGAGCTGGAGAGCACGGGCGGCGCGGACACCTTCTCGACCGCTGCCCACCATCTGCACCCCTCCGAGCTGGTGTCCGATGTAGGCCTCTCGCCCGTCCTTGAGTCGTGTGATGGGGTAGCGCAGCGGCGGCACGGTCCGGTTCGAGGCGCGGGCTGTTCGCATCTCCTCCAGCACTCGCAGGATGTCGTCTATGATGCAGTTCTTGCTATCGTCCAGCAGGCAGAGGTGAGCGAAGGTGTAGTTGAAGCCCAGCATCGGAACCTGGATGTGGGTGATGGCACTGTGAAGCTGATGAGAAGGATACACGGTCACATAAACCATACCATTTTATCTCGTCGTACCTTGTATGCATTTATAGATACATCAGTAACTTAACAAGCTGCGTCTTTTTTAAAGTCTTGTTAACTTCAAAAGAGAGAAAAAAGAGCGGCTGGTGAGGGAACGACTCTTTATAGCTGCTATAACGTAAGTGAGAACAGGAACTCACTTGTTTCACCAACATTCCACAACATTAATTGGACCGTAACTATAAATGGATAAAAAGTATGATGTGAATTTTTTAATAAATAAAAATTGTAATCGTTGGCAAGTTGCTGTGGTATGAGAGGAATAAAACACGTGCTGTTATAAGAAAATAATCAACTTTGTAGTGGTGACAGCAACACACACAGTGTTTTAGTCCTTACTCAATGCACATCTGCCGGCCAATCAGAAGCGAGGATTTTCCGTGCCTGCGCTATACCATGGAATTAGAGGCGGCCCGTGTGTAACAGATGTGTTTCCAACTGCTGAATACAAAGAGGCATATGTTGCCCAGCTGTCCACAAAGGCAATTAAAAAGATTGCTGTTCAGCTGACAGAGAAATTGCTGGTGTTGAGGCTGTGAGAGTGTGTGATTATATCAAGTCCTAAAAGTGTTCGCATACAACTGTCGAGACCTGCAGGGTCGCTGTTGCTAGGCAACAGGGAAGCATGGCGCAGCTCCAAGGACGTTCACTTTTAAAATTCATTTGATTAAATGCACATAGCGCAGGGACCACAAACAAACAAAATTATCACTAAATGATACGGAATCAAATCTTTTGAAGGAGCTCGGACCATGGAGAAATTCAGTGATGGGTCATTTCTGAAGGGATGCACGTTTCTGTTTTTTTCTTTTACTCACCATACAAGGAAAAAAATTAATAGTGTGGAGATTTGCATTAAGAGAAATAAATGTGCACAGAATATATGTGAAGTGTGAGTTTCCTTTGCACGTCTTTTTTCCTCTTGCAGCAAATCAATAAAAATTGATAATAAATATATTTGGAAACAAATTTAATTACAGATTCGTTGGTTTATGTTATGAAGCATGCGACATCACACACTACATCACGTCATGCCACAAGTAGCAAAACTATCCGAGTCAACTGCTCGCCGTTAAAAGTTTTTCTACCCATTAATACGCAGCACATCGTTTAACTTTCTTAACACAAACACTATTTTTTTCATCAGGTCACAGAGTCACAGAGCCGATTCCCTGATTCCAAGCACTGAAAACTAAAGAGTCAACCCCAAACCTTTTCGAGTCGATCCCACACACTGAAAATGATCCGCCTCATGCAAACACAAAGGCAAGGACTCAATTTAGCATCCGAGGGTTTCAGTTAGTGAGACAGTCAGTGGATATCAGCCATGTTTTGTATTTGACTCCTCAGAATTGAACAAATCAGGGCTTGAAATGCAGGTAAGACCTTTTCCCAGCGATTCTCACTCTTGGTCCAGTGGTCACATGGACATATAGTTGTGCAGAACCTTCTGATTTGAAAAAGTGCGTTCAGCACACAGTAAGCACTAAGGAATATTCTCATGACATGACAGATTTTCTGATAAATATCAGTAATATTATATTGTTGTTAGTGACCTACAGAGATCATTTAACTAAACCTAAATAAATATTTTTTGGTATTTGGTATATATACATATGTTTTTTTAATAATCCAACTAGCAGATTAATGAAGGGGGGAAAAGATTAATTAATTATCAAAATAATGGTTAGTTAATTTTGCAGGTCTACAATTAAAAAAAATATTATGGTAAAAAAAAAAGCAAAACAATATTGTTTTTAAATTTTGTAACTTTGCCCTTCCTGAATTGAATCATAGAGCAGGAAAACGTTCAAATGTGCAGGACAGGGGGTTCTCCAGGACCGTGACTCAGGAACCTGTGCTCTGTGGCCAAACTTTTTGCAGCCAGGGATCGTTTTATCTGTGAATAAATTCTACAGATTTGTTTTATGAATATAATCCATCTATTCAAATATTAGGAGCTTTTTATTCCTGAAATTTTGACCAAGAGAATACATTAAGTCCAAGTTGACCTTCTTTATAGACCTACTTGTTTTTGAGTTATTGAGGTTTGGATTAATTTGGGTGAGATGTTAAAGCAGAACTCAGCAAAAAAGAAGCACTGATTTGTGATTTGTGATTCTGTCCCCACTTTGAGAACTAGTTGTCCAAGGAACGCACAGATCATCTCATAAAACTTCCTTCAGCCTTCTTACCTTCAGGACAAGGTCAACGTGGTGAGGCTCGAGCACGCTCCCCTTGCGCGAGGTCACGATCACGCGCCCGTACCTGCCCGGTGTCTGCAGGTCAGAGTAGAGAGTGTGTTTGGAGCGGTTGACGGGGAACAGGCTGTCCACCAGGTTGCCCTCGATCTTCGCCAGGCTGTGTTTGGGGGCCAGCAGGCGCTCCACTTCCTCCTCCACGCGGTACCTGCTGAAACTGGCGCCGAGCAGCACTGAGAGGAGCACGGGCGCCGAGGCGAAGAACACCGGGTGGTTGGCGACGAAGTGGCCCAGCTTGTGGAAGGACGCCCGCAGCCCCTCGCGCACTGCTTGCCGCAACATCCTAGAGTGTGAGCAGAGAGGGTGTGCGGGCGACGGGCCTCTGCGAGCACACCATCATCATCATCATCATCATCATCATTGGGGGTCCCGAGCATCAATGTTCGGTTTGACACCAGGGTCTCTGCAATGAATGACGTCCCAGCTATTAGTCTGGATGGAGCAGTGTGTGATATGATGTTAATGTGTGTATGTATGTCTTGCTCCTGCACGTGAGCATCCACCAGCGTGAACCTAAGAGGCTGAGAAGACCGAGGAAAAAGTCTTGGGACTGTAGTTACGCAATATGCAGCTGTAACACACCCCTGCTACACACACACACACACACACACATACGCACAGCATCTGGGAGAAACACGCTGAGCCGGCGTCTATGCGGCATGCAGGCGCTCACAGCGACAGAAATCAAACTTATGCGTCTTGGAAACTGCGCATCATCTTTGATGCATCCTGGACAAAACGAGAAACACACGCCTCCGTCCTCAGGCCATCATTCTTTCCTCGTTTTTTTTTTTTTTTTTGAGCTTGGAGACTTCTCTTAAGTTTCTCTCTTAAACATGGGAGCGAATTCATAAACCCCGCAGGTGCAAAGTGCTAAGAGGTTTTTTTAATCCGGAATGGGGTGCGTATTTCCTCCAGGTGTGTGAGGCTCTTTGCCATCATGCCGAGCTGAGCTCCAGCATCCGCTCGCTGTGTCGCGATGAAGGTGAACACACACCGGCTCCAGGCAGCAGGAGCAGGAGCAGGAGGAGGAGGAGGTGGTGATGATGGTGATGGTGGTGCTGGTGGTCCGGGCATCTCCGCCCTGTAGCCTACATAATCGCTGATTCGGATCTCAGCCCTCGTGGATCCCGGACAGCTAGACTCGTCTTCAGCACGAGCGGAAGCGGATGTGGTTCCCCATCGATGGCGAAGTGACTGAGAAGTTCATAATGAAGAGGAGAGGTGAAGCTGGATGTCTCCGCCTTTATGGGGCTCGTGCACACATCTAACGGGGGCGCGCTCTCTCTCTCTCTCTCTCTCTCTCTCTCTCTCTCATTAGTACCTTCAGAGTGCTGGGCTTCAGCAGAGGAGCTTAGCAACTAAATATTTCATTTCCAGCAGGTAGGTTATATAATATACACACTCAGGGAGTAAAGACAACTGTACTTTTCCTGGTTTGGTACCATCAAGGGTCCGTCTTTAAATAATTGAAGGTCCATAACTGGACTTTGATGGTACCACCCCAGTGACAAGGAATGTATAAATTATTAAGCAAACAAACAAACAAACAAAAAACCCAGTTCCAGATTTATTTATTTGTTTGTTTGTTTGTTTGTTTGTTTGTTTGCTTGTTTTATATCATTTAACTTAAAAGTAAATGGATGTGTCTGGGTATAGGAATATTATGAATAAAAAAGTATAAAACATTATATCTGAATACAGTTCAAGACAGCTGAAAAAATCTAGCTTTCATCAATGAAAATAAACAGAAATCAGGAAAACTATTTATGTTAAATAACAGTAAAGTCATTTACATCTAATATTTTCTGAAAAACAGCCCTAAACTGACTCTCCGTAAGTGTGGACACTGTGCATGGAAAGGTCAGGAACCGAATGGTCTTTCGGTACTGCTTTATCTCGGACAGATCCCGAGCCTATCCGGGGAATACTGAGCGTATACACACTCTTTCACACCTAGGGGGCACTTTAGAGTCACTAATCCACATATCGGCATGTGTCTGGGAGCTGGGAGGAAACCGGAGAACCCAGAGGAGAACCTGTGAAACGCCACACAGACTCTAACTTGAGCTCAGGATTGAACCTGGGACTCTGGAGCTGCGAGGTGATGAAGCTACCTGCTGGACCACTGAGCTAACTAACTAATTAACTAATTAATTAAGCTCCTTGGTCTGTATTTGTAATCTTCCCTGTTGTTGATTTGTTTATATTGTTTGCATTGTTGTCTATATGTATATGATATCCTCATTTTGTTGATGATTGCTTTAAAAAACCTTTTTTTTGGCCAGTCAGATTTTATTTTAAAGCTGCAGTGAACTTTAACTGTGATATTGTCCTCGACTCAAATCCTTTTCGCTTCTTTTAGGGAGTTTGTTTCTTTTAAAGAAATCAGCTCCTATGTACTGCACGGTGGTTACGTGAGAACTGCTGCCTCCTGACAGCTCCAGGGTTCGATTCTCTCTGTCTGGAGTTCCTGTGCATGTTCCTCACATGCTCTCCTCCGGGTTCTCCGGTTTCCTCCCACCTCCCGAGAACATGCTGGATGGTGAATTGGAGACTAGACTGCAGCTCGGGATGGAACCGGGAACCCTGGAGCTGTGAGACGCCCTTTCACATTATTATCTCTTCCTCAACATCTCAACATCACCTACAGTCATGTGACACAACTACCAGTTCAGAATGAGGAATCCTGGACGTAATTTCTTACTTGAGCTAATTCAGGTAGACTCCTGTTTCACTTCCTTTGTGTCCAAATATTAACCGTTTCCTAAAAGAAGCACACCAGTAGACTTAGTATTGAGAGTCATGTATTGAGATCCCACGGTGCGTGTCTAATGGCTCGGCTGGTAGGCAGTTGGACTCTGGGGTACAGGATGTTTATTAGTGTACAGGCCCTCGCAGTGCTGGTGGGAGTGAGGAGACTCGACCATGCGTGGCTAACGACTAAAGTGAGGTTGGAGACGAGAGCTGCACTGATGTCCTTCCTCTCCACACACTCCACACACTCCTGTTTCTATCCTTAAACACACAGCTAATAATGAGCGAGTGCTTTTGTCATCAGTGTGCAATCAGGCAAGTGCAATCGCTCTCTGAATTCCTTCTCTCTCTCTCTCTCTCTCTCGCTCTCTCTCTCTGACCTCTGACCCGTATATATATGATGAGACTTACACAGAGCTATCGTCATGGTGACCATTTCCTCTGCTTTTCTGCAGCACGTGCTTCTCCATGCCAGTCCAGGAAACTGACAAAAAAAAAAAAAAAAGGTTCCCATGGTTACCTACAAGTTTCAGGTGCTAGGAATTTCAATCGATGTTCGGTCTTTTTTGTTTTGTGGCTGTGATTCCTGTCTTCCGCTTCGCTAAACAGCGAGCTCTTGCTGCGATGCATTTCGGTGATGTGGAAAAGATTCGCACTCGGATTTCAGACACGTTCAGAATAAAGTGAATAAAGTTTCCTACAGCTTGATCAGAAACACTTGCGTTCAGTGTCAGTTGTTAGGGGAAAACAACCATTATTTTACTTTGACCTATATATCTAACTGCATTTAAATGTACATTTTAAGGTTTAATGCTGATTTTGAGGTGTATGTAGCTTACATGCAGGGCTCATTTGTTTATTTGTCTATTAATTAATTGTACTATATATTAGGTATAGAGTATATGTAATGAATAAAACACTCCATATCGTACTGTTACAGTAAAATACTGAGTGATGAAGTTGTGTGATGAAGCGGAGTTAATGTGATTATTTTATTCCACTTATACCGCAGCAATTTGCCAACAATTACAATTTTTAATTCATTAAATAACAATATGTCATACCTTTATCAATTTATAGTTACATTTAACGTTGTGGAATATTGTCTAGTTCCAGGTAGAAAGCATGTAGAAAAGGTTTGCAGGATCCTCTCCTTGCTAATAATCATTTAATGATGATATTTTCTTTCTTTTTTTCAGTCGTTTTCCTTTCTACCGCTCTACCTATCATCCTTCCTCCGGGTCAATATCTCTGAGGCAAAGTGTGTCCTGGGGGTTTCAGGAAAACATAACCATTTTTTTGGGACATTTTAAGGGAAAGTGTTGTTAAAGCAAATAATATGAAAGATGTGTTTTTAATTTAAAAAGTATATATATATATATTATGTACTTTGTGTTAGTATAAAATAAGCTGTATACATTTATACAATAACTTCTGTCTGTTGCTGTTACTACACTGTTTTTCAGAAGCCCTGTACTTTACATTTACTTTTTAAAAAATGTATAAATATCTATAGTTACTGATTTGACATTTTAGCAAGATAGAAATTTCCTTCATGTGTCAGCCATTTTGAAATAATCCTCCATTTTGATTTAAAAAACTATCCCTGGTGTCACATTACAGGTCTGTAGCACCAGCGACATTACTACTTTCGTTCTAAAGTTTAATTTAAAAGTTTGTATATTTAAACCGTAGCCTGGTTGAATTCTCAAATCTGATTGGTCAGAAGGCGTTCATTATTTTTATATATATAACAGCTGTAACATGAATCAGAGGGTTTATATTAATGCGCTCGTTCTAATACGTTATCGTTTCTATAGTAACAGCTCATTCACAGGGACGTGTACGGCAGACGCGCCACATAATCTGTGATTAACAATAAATAGATTTTTAAAAACGTGATGTTTAATTATTGATGTGGCAATGTTTTTTGTTTTTTTTTTGTTAAAAGACATTTATTTAATATTTATGGAAATATTCTTGGGTGTGCTTTGCAAAGTTTCCCAGCACAGCAAAGTCTTCAGGACAGAAGAGTTTATGCTTTCCAGTTTCTTGGTAAAAATGATAAACTGTGCCATTATGAGAGCGATAGATAGACAGAGAGAGAGAGAGAGAGAGAGAGAGAGAGAGAGAGAGATGGTGAGATGTAAGTGAGAACAGAAACTAACTTGACTCGCTGATGTTCCACAAAAATAAATCTTACTATAAAGCGATCAAACATGCGATGTGTCATTCTTTAATAAATTAAATTAAATTGTAATATCTCTGTGGTATAAGCGGAATAAACACACACACATATCACACCACTGCAATGTGGATTATTTTCATTTAGGGTTTGTCATGTGTTATCCATTACATATTATATTATATAAAAATAATCAGTATAAGCTCTGCTATTATCAAAAATCTTACTACACGACACAGCAGAGTATGAGAACAAACTTTATTTTCAGATCTTTCTTTTGTGCCACGTTAAGTGCCACCCTGTTCAGATGTCGACTCCTCTCCCCATTTTCTGCAGTGACCCGAGCTTTGCTTTGCTCCTGGTGCTTCATGACACCACTTTATTGGTCCATCTGCTCCTACAGCTCGGCTAAAATCTCAGGGTTACACAGAGGAGAATTAAAAATGACAGCAAAGAGGGAAAGGAGCCAAATCTGAGACTTGCCGAGAGAAGAAAAGAGCAATGAAGTGCTCGATGAAGAGGAAACACACGATAGCCTGAGTCACGGCTGCCTGCTGGATCAAACTGGGCATGAGCTCGGCAGGGTAATCCTCACCACATGCTCACAGGAAGACGACATATTTATCAATGAGTCACACACACACACACACACACACACACACACACAGCAAATTTGAAAGTCACAAAATTACATTCTATACCTGTCTCTGTCTCACCCTTGCTTTTGTTTATTTGATTATTATTTTATTTAATCTCTGTTCTTATTCTTTCCTCTCTGCCTCTCCTCGGGTGAAACAGGAAGGAAAGGCGTGAAAGGCATGAAAGGGGTGAAAGGTGTGAATGTGTTTTCTCTCTCTCTCTCTCTCTCTCTCTCTCTCTCTCTCTCGTCATCCCTGGAGTGCATACAATATCTTCAGAATGAAAAAGCAGACACTTCAGGTCAGTCTTTTTTTTCAGATAGAGGCTGTGCAAGTGTCTAAATGAAAAATATAAACTAATAACACACACACAATATTGTTTTTTCCATGACACACACTGATTAGTCATTCACAGTCCAGGCTGGTAAAACGTTGTTTAACAGCAATATAACCTCCACTAAACTTTTCCTGTAGCTGCTAATCAATTCAGCTCAGCAATACACACTGTCATAAAGTCCAGATATGCATCTATATCTTTAATGAGCAAGCCGGAGACGACAGCAGTGAGGAAAGGAAGAAACGTGTAAACATGAGCCTCATCGTCATCTGTTCTCTCGACTGATTTCTGTTCATGCTAATACGGGCGGCTGATTCATTCATTCACTCCTGCTCTGTTGGCAAGATTTCTTGTTATTAATATCTTTTCATATTACGTCGTTTAAACATTTTACAATTATGTGCACTGGCATCTGTTCAGAGTGTGTAAGCCCTCTACTCTGTTTTGATGATGATGATGATGATGATGATGATGATGTGGCAGCACAAGAGCATCGTGGGCATTTTGTTTACAAAGCATTTTGCTACGTATGCAACAAGACAAAAACTCGATTAAATCGTGAGAAAAGCACACTTTCTCACAACCTCTCCAAACTAACGAGGTAACATACTCTGACGCAAACAGACGCCAGGTGAAGGTTAGAAATCAGCCTAAATAACCACATGAACATAATTTTTTGAAAAAAAAACTTCCTGAAATGTAGAGATGTCAAAGTATACTGTATTGTTGGCAGAAAAACTACATTTTGTTCAAAACCTCATCATTTTTGGCTGCTTTGCAGAATTCAGTAACAGCAATGCATCCGATGGGTTTTCACAGACCGCCTAACAAATATGATTTATATTCACACAAACTCACACTGAGTAGTCATTTCATGTCTTGTTTAATTTGAATATGAATTAAAGCTGTGTGTGTGTTTGTGTTAATACAGTAAGGAATTGGAATGAAGGGAATTAAACCGTCTCTTAAACACTCTCATGGCTCTCATTACACTTTCATTATGGCTCATATGGACTATAAACATGACGCTTGATGTCATTTTGTTTGTGTCGGCTTGTCCTCTTTGTCTTCTGTACTGGAACTGATGACATAGTGCCAACGTTTCTGGCTTAACCTTGTAGCCGACCTTCTCTTTTCTTTGCATTTCACCACAGGAAGTCCTGATTATGTGCCGTCACACAGAGAACCCTGACCGCTCAGGCATTAATGGAACCTTCCCAGAGAAAAGGCGAATCCGACGCTCGGAACATTTCCCTTCACCACGGCCTTCATTTGAATAAGTCATTCCCAAGCTATTTGAGGATTCTTTAATTCTCCGTGTTAATGTGATACAGGAAAAATGAGCAGGATGACATTCCCCTGTCCCTGGAGGGACGGAAAATAGCAATGAATGAGCAGAATGCAATTAAAGATTAATTAGTTAATTAGCATGAGAACGGTCAGTACAGGAGTTTTATGGGAAGGTGAGTATGTAAGTGTGCGAGTTAAAACTTAAAATAGAGAAATAGAGAACAAGAAAGAGACTCGGAACTGTAAAGAGGCTGACTTTAAATCTATAATCCCTCAATTAACTAATTAACTAATGTTTTAATTGATTCATTGATTAATTCATTCTTTTATTAAGGGTGTGTCAGGTAATGTAGGCGGAAACAGATGCAAATGCAGAGAGAGTTTAATCTGAAAGAAGCTGGCAAACAAATCCAACACGAAGGGCAAAAGTGTAATCTCAGAACAGGGAAGGTCAGGTGACGTACAAACCACAGCGAGAGGGCAAAAAACAAAAACCAGAGAGCCGATACATAAGGAACCATCTTGGTAAGATCAGGTAACGACACACTGCACTTTACTTCCCGACAGATCGGATGTCCATGGTCTGATTATATAGGTGCAGGTGTGATTGTGAACAGGTGTGTGTGATTATAAGTCAGGTGACAGAACTCGTGTGTTTTGGGAAGTGTAGTCCGGGGCGGCCATGTTTGTAGGCCGTGGTGTGTTCTGGGAGACGTAGTTCTGATAAAATTTGATGTACAGCAACAAAATCTATTTTTTTATTGGTTTTATTCATAACACATCACTCACATGATGTATTTAACGATTAACTTCTTCCTTGGTGCAGTTTTTCAACACAAAAGGGTTCTTCAGTGGTTCTTTAAGGGTTAATGGATAATTCACGGTTCTTAACTTCCTAAAAGGGTTCTATGTGGGCCTCTTTATGAACCTGTCGGGGATTTAACATTTGTTTAGATTGGAAATTGGTAAACTCTTAGAGGAAAAATGGGTTCTTCCGTGGATCATTATACAATTAAGGGTTCTTTATCTTCCAGAAAAGATTGTATTTGTGTTCTGCTTGTGAAAAGGAAACGTTGTTCGTCTTTCACACTGATGTAACGTACATTCACAATTAATGTTCGACTTCCAGTAGAGAAGCTTCAGGAGAACGTTAAACATCACGGCTTCTCACTTTACTTCCCTTTTAAGCGACTGTATTATTCTTTAGTTCTTCAGTGTGTGAGGACCAAAATCACCTGACAGAAATTGTAATTACCTACATTTTGTATTT
Source organism: Pangasius djambal (assembly GCA_022985145.1). Lineage (NCBI taxonomy): Eukaryota > Metazoa > Chordata > Actinopteri > Siluriformes > Pangasiidae > Pangasius > Pangasius djambal. The sequence goes on from CM040996.1 coordinate 18,947,095, forward strand.
TACAGAAAAGCTCTGAAGATACTCCTTCCCACTGACAGAGTGAGTCAGATAGATGGATGGAACCAGTCTTCAGAATTAAATATGACTTTCATTTTTTTCTTTTAAACATTAGCTGAAATATTTTCTTTTTCCACAAATATTTTCTCCAATCTTTTTGTTTAAACACCACCAAGTCCCTCCGGATGTCTGAAATTAATTCTCACTTCACGTTAGAAATTGTTTCCAGACTCTCCTCTGATGTCTGTGTGTGTGTGTGTGTGTATGTGTGAGTGTGTGTCTGTTTGTTTTTTGTTAAACATAAGAGCGATGCGTAAGACCAAACTGGCCGTATCATAGCAACAGCAGGATTAGACCAATACTACATGAACCACGAGTCACTGTAAGGCAGGAGTATTCTGCTATAGACAAGAAAAACTGTCAGCTGTGTTCAAAGATCTATTTTACGTTGCCTTCAAAGGAATAAAGAATTTGTGATAGTGTATGTAGAGTTAGATCTTTTGTTTAACGTGGCTCAATCACGTGTAAATCGTACAGTGTGTGATGCTAAACGACGCCCGTTAAATGCGTTACATCGAGCTTTTGACCATCACAGCATCCTGACATAAATAAATGGAATGTGAGTGCTCGCTAACCATAATAACTCGCTAACCATAATAACTCGCTAACCATAATAACTCGCTAACCATAATTAAATTTAATGCTGTGGAATGTCCATGAAACAAGTGAGTTCCTGTTCTCACTTACGCTATAGCAGCTATAAACAGTCCTTCCTTCAACTGCCTCTTTTTTCTCTCTCTCTCTCTCTCTTGACGTTAATAAGAACCACAAAGAAGCGTAAACTCGTCTGTCCTGAAGATGTCGGAAAACTTAAAGTTACAGCTTCACCTCTGACTGTTGCAAAGCGCTGACACTGGAGACTCCTTCCATAAATGTTAAATAAACATCTTCTTACTTTAAAAAGCTTCAGCATATCAAAGATTTTTTGAATCCATTTATTATCAGCGGAGCGTCCGCCGTACGAGTCCCTGTGAATGAGCTGTTACTATAGAAACGATAACGTATCAGAACGAGCGCATTAATATAAACCTGCGCTACTGTCAGAGCTGCTGTTATAGAAAACTAATCAACACCTTCTGACCAATCAGAGTCCAGAACTCAGCAGCGCTGTGGTGGAAAACTAGCACTAAGTAGACGTCAGTGAAGTTGAGCGTAAAGGTCAGTTTTCTTCTGGCGAATTCACTCGATGCGATTCGCTTCTTTCAGTCCACAAAGAATCTGTACTGAACCTTTCAGCTTCCGTTTAATTTTTTCACTCAGTCGTGTTTTTTTTTCTTCCCTTTTTTCTTGCTCCATGTTCTGGAAAACTTCACAAAGTTTTGATTAAAAGCTGTGCGGAGGTCGGAGATCGCCAGGTTCTAAAGCAGCACCGAAGCTCTTTTGTTGAAATGAGTCACAGCATGACGTACAATCACACACCTACACACACACGCACACACACACACACACACACACACGCACACACACACACACACACACACACACAAAGATAGGTTTTGATGCATGTCTTCAGTTGGTGTCCTTGGCCTTGAGGGTGTTAGGGAATGGTGTAGAAATGGAAGAATTAAATGAAAAAATGAGATAATTGTAAGTCGCTCTGGATAACAGCATCTGCCAAATGCCATAAATGTAAATGTAAATGCAAGAATGCCAGAGAAGTCAATTTCTCTCTCTCTCTCTCTCTCTCTCTCTCTCTCTCTCTCTCTCTCTGTCTTTTTCCCTCTGATTCACTGACTCAAGTCACTAACACAAATACTGACTCGCTGACTCAGGATTCATTGAATCATACATTAAATTACTGACATTAATTCATTTAGTGAATCCTGAGTCAGTGAATTAATGAGTCTAATTCTAAGAGTCGCTAATAGAATTCACTAATCCTGAGTCAGTATTAGAGTCAGTGTATCCTGACCCTCACACAGTGTCTGACCAATGAATCCTATCAGAGAGGGAGGGAGAGAGAGAGAGAGAGAGAGAGAGAGAGAGAGAGAGAGAGAGAAATCCTGATTCACTGACTCAGAATGACTCTTTGTCTCTCGCTCTCTCCCTCTCTGTCTTTCTGTCTTAATTTCTTTCTCTGTCTTTCTCTCTCAATCTCTCCCTAATAAAGAAATATGATACATTGCATGTATTGTATGATATAAATAAAGATGAGGGCTTTTATTCGGCGAGAACAGGTAAGAACAGGTAAGGTGTGAATCTGACTCTGTACACATACGAGATTTATTTATCTTGGGAAAAAAAAAAAGTCCGTTTCTTGGACGAAGGTCAGCAGTAAATCTGTCTTTCAGCCTGAACCTTCATCTGTCAGGTTTTACGAGGCTTTAAATGACGCGACCAGGCTGCCTGAGTCGAGCTAATGCAACATGCTTTTAGCAGACAAACCATGATGGATGAAAAAATCTAGTTACGAGCCGACTCTCAATCTCTCTCTCTCTCTCTCTCTCTCTCTATCTCTCTCTCTCTCTCGCTCTGTATGCAGAGTCTCCTGTATGTCTGCTGCAGAACCTGATACACTCCAGCGCCCCTTCACTATCTCATCTGGGAGAAATGAAAAGACAAATGCTGAGGTGTGTGTGTGTGTGTGTGTGTGTGTGTGTGTGTGTGTGTGTGTTTGAACAACTTTCTTTAAAATGTGTGTTTATGATGTGTGTGAGTTTCCCCATGCTCTGCAATGCTAATATCAGTGCAGCGTATGCTAGCACTCGCTAATTCTGACGCCAGCTGCTCCAATGTGATTAAAGTGTTTATTTCAGCTCCTCGTTGAGGGGGAAGATGAACGAGGTCTATATCAGGGAACAGGCCACACACACACACACACACACACACACACACAGAGTCCCTTTCTCTATCACTCTGAACAAGACTCGTGATGGTCTTGGAGTCTCTTTCGTGACTCGTTGTGAGTCGTTTGCTTCTGTGCAGTATATCATTCAGATTTGTTCACAGATTCATTCAATTACGCTTTTAGACTGATTGTCTCAAAAATATGTTTCAGCACTGATTCAGGATTCAAGATTAGACTGATTAAAACACTGATTCACTGACTCAAGGATTTACTGACTCAAACACTGACTCACTGACATGATGCACTGATTCAATAACTGATTTCCTGGCTCAGAATTTACTGATTCAAACACTGATCCACTGACTCAAAGATTTACTGACTCACAGGAAAACTCAACAGGAAAAATTCAGTAGGACTCACTGATTCTGCATTGACTGACTCAAAACATTTACACACTGACTCTGGATTTACTGACTCAAACCAATTCACAGATTAAGCATTTACCGACTCAAACACAAATTCACGGATTCAGGAATTGTTGAATTAAACACTGATTCACTGAAAAAGGATTCGCTGACTTAAACAATGACTCACTGACTTGGGATTAACTAACTTAAACTCTCATTGATTAAGGATTTACTGATTCAAACACTAATGCACTGACTCGAGGATTTACTGACTTAAAAAATGACTCACTGACTTGGGATTAACTAATTTGAACTCTCATTGATTAAGGATTTACTGACTCAAACACTGATTCACTGACTCAAGGATTTACTGACTCAAACACTGATCCACTGAGACAGGACTCGCTGATTCTGCACTGACTGACCCAAACAGTGATTCACTAATGAGTTACCGCTTCATTAACTCAGGACTTTACCGACTCAAACACTGACTGTCTTACTCACAATCCATTAAACCAAACATTGTCCTATTTACTCAGGATTAACTAAGTCAAACGCTGACTCACTAACTCAAGGTTTCTTGACTAAACACTGACTCAGGATTCACTAATTCAAACACTGACTTACTGATTCATGATTTACTCACAAACATTGATGCACTGATATGATTCACTGCCTCAAACAAGGACTCACTGAATAAGGATTCATTGATAAACTCTGACTCACTAACTCAAGGTTTCTTGACTAAACACTGATTCAGGATTCACTAATTCAAACACTGACTTAATGATTCATGATTTACTCACAAACATTGATGCACTAATATGATTCACTGCCTCAAACAAGGACTCACTGAATAAGGATTCATTGATAAACACTGACTCACTGACTCAGAATTTGACTGATGTACTGAAAAAGGATCCACAGATTCAAACACTGATCAAATGAAACACTGAATTTAAAGACTGATTCACTGACTGTAGATTCACTAACAGGACTGACTGATGAAGGATTTCCTGACTCAAGCTCTGACTCACAGATTCAAGATTCACAGACTCAAGCACTGATTTGATGATTCAGCATTGACTGACTCAAACACTGATACAGAATTTTTAAATCAGGACTCACTGTCTCAGGATTTACTGACTCAAACATTGACTCTGACTCACCATCCATTGAACCAAATACTGTCTTACTGACAGGATTGACTAAGCTAAACACTGACTCAGATTAACTAAGTTAAACACTAATTACTAATTAAAACATTTACTCACTGACTCGGGATTTACTAACTCAAACCGATTCACAGATTAAGCATTTACAGACTCAAACACAAATTCATGAATTCAGGATTTGTTGAACTAAACACTTGATTAACTTAAACGCTCGTTGATTAAGGATTTACTGACTCAAGCACTGATTCACTGATTCAGGATTTACTGACTCAAGCACTGATTCACTGATTCAGGATTTACTGACTCAAGCACTGATTCAGGATTTACTGACTCAAACACTGACTCACTGACATGATTCACCGAGTCACTGATTCACTAACACTGACCCACTGAATGATTGAGAATATTTTATTCACAAACAAACGTTTTATAAGGACGAGTTTACGCGCAGTTGTAAAGTAACGACTCAGTGACGAACATCGACTCGTTTTTCTTAGTGACTCCTTCAAAAACGCTGAATCATCTGCAAACAAATCATGTAACGTATTTAATCTAATGCTCTAATTTCTGTTCACGAGCAGTAAAAGGTGATATAAAGGAGACTCGGGAGAACGACAGGTTTTTCGTGAGGTGTTGAAAAATGTCTGGAAGTTAAAAGGCACTTCCTTTCTTCACTCCTTCCTCAGTCATGAATTATTCACTCTTATTGATGAGTGCATTATTGACGAGCGGCTCGTAGGGAGAAAATAGCGCCGAGGCCGAGAGGCCTGGAGGAAAAACACTGAGTTTTAGCCCCCAGACGGATATAAAGAGTCGTTCCATCGTTCCATCACAACGCATTTCCAATATCTTCATCTTTATTTATTAAAATGATCATTTCTCGTTTCTCGTTTGTTCAGAATTTAGATTTAGATTTGCGACTGGAGCTCCGTTCCTTCTGCAATTTTCAAAACTCATTTGTTTTGCCAAGCAGAAATCTGAACCTCCACTTTTCTTCGTGCTCGTGATCATAAAAGTGTGTTGTGCAAATATTATTGGCACCCTTCAACAGAATGGGCAAACATGATTGTTAACTTAAACACGATGCACAATGATTATTTATTTTTTATATAATTTTTTGTAAGTAATCGCTTATTGTTTATATTATTATGTTATATGATATTTATTTTGTATATTATTATAATTTTTTTTGCATTAGAAATAATCGTTTGTTTTTATCTTTATACTCAAAAAACTGGAGAAACTACTTAACAAAAATCGTTCTCAAGAACAACTTCTTTTAAATCAAAAACAGTATTTTCTCACAAAAACATTTCAGGAAAAATGTGAAGTGTTTCACTGGGGTATAAATAAGATGTTGCACACATGTAAAATCAGATGCAAAAGATCTGCGCGAGTCAAGCAATGAATGTTAAAATATTTATTAAGATAAATACATTTAGCACAACCAGGGTGATAATTGAAGAAAGTAGTTAGCATGAATTTTAATTACTTTTTTTTATATTACATGTTTTGTTAGTGGGAAAATTCTTAAATGTCAACACCTGATGGTTTTTGTCGGTGGTTTTAAAGTAAAATGTAAAAATGTACAAATAAACACATAATTTTAGGTGAGTTAAGGTTTAGAAGGTTGTCAAGAATTTTAAAGCTATCATTCAATAAAAGTCACTTTGATCACAACCTCCAAAAACATATATGCAGATTATGGAATAAATAATCCGTTCTACAAAAAAAAGAGTATAAAGTGGAAATAATTCCTTTGAAGTGTATTGAATCAAATTAAAAACTAAAGTCCAGATAAATGTAAATTATATATACAGTAACACAATGATTGTACACTGTTAAAAGACATCCAGAAGATTTTTATTTCTTTTTGTCCTTCTTGTATTTTTTTTAAAAATTCTTTTATTTTTCACAGTCTGCTTCATTAATGTTTTCAGCATTATCAGTCTTTATTAGTTTCACTCCACTGAAACAGCCCGAGTGAATGACGCAAGATCTCTGGTGTAGAAGTCTCTTGGACTCGTGCTGGCAGGCAGGGTGCCAAAACTTTCTCCCGTCCACATCATTTCCACTGGCCTGCATTTCCCCAGTGGGTCGTGATGATCGGCTTATTAGCACGCGCCTGCGGTTTCGCGTTTCCACCGGCTGGAGATGAAAGTGTCTGGGCTTTTTGCCACGCAGGAATCTCTTCCCACACATCGATGAAGGTCGTCAATTTCCTGCTTGTACAAATCCATTACTTTAAAGAGCTGTTTACGTGTATCGAATGGCATTCGACGTACATTTGTTTACTCGAGCAGTTTCTCAGAGTTTCTCAGAGGACAACGAAATGAGGTTCGCAATCAACGAGTACCAGGCGAAGGAGCAAATCCTCTTACGGCTAGCGTGCTGTGTTTCCTGAGTGAGCTCTGTTCTGCTCAACGCTCTATCCGTGAACCGCTAATCTGATTGCAGATCCGAAAGAGCAAGCTGGATGTCTACACTTAGCTTTCTAGCTAACACATGAGCTCTCCTTGAAGCAGGCTTCGGTCTGATTCGGTCTGATAAAAGGCAAATTAAGATGAGCTAGGCTAGCTTAATAACGTTAGCTATCATGACTGATTGTTCGTAGTGTGTGTATTTTTGTTTGTGTTCAATTTTTGTTCTCCGGCCTTCAAAGTAGCCAAAGCTAGTCAGCTAGTTTGCCACTGTTAGCATGATAAGACAAAATGTCATATGTCATGAGATGGAGTATGACGTTAAGTCACCAGAACCTCAGAAACCTCAGTCCCATATTTCTGTGATGTTTGTGATCCGGTGACGCATGAGATTTTGATCACATGACCTCTTTTCAACGCTGACATGTCGCTGACTTCCTCCACAATCACAAAGAAAGAAATTCCCAGTAGGAGGTAAAGCAGGTGGTTACAGTCTCCAGGAACGTTCCAGAACATCCTAGATGGGTTCCTCCAGCTCTGTGTCTAATGCCTTCCCGAAAGTTCCATCGCATCTGCCTTGATCTTCTCTGCTCAGGCCTCCAGAGATGTTAACTGAATTCCACCAGAGGCGACGCCGAGAGAATCCGTGTCATTTCAACAGCTGGCGCCTTTTCCATGTGTGTGTGTGTGTGTGTGTGTGTCTGTGTGTGTGTGTGTGTGTGTGTGTGGTGTCTGCTTGTCTGACAGCTCAAAATGTCAAGAGACTGAAATATTCAGTGTAAGGATTGAGTGTCTCTCAAACCTGTTTGGAATTTGCTCCCCCTGGTGGCCAGGGATTGAAATAACACTTTAAACTTAACGCTCATCACAGATGATATTTATTTATATAGTTTCCCCGAATTGCACAATAAATCACTCAGTGTGTATCTGCATACTGGAACCTGATTGGCTCTTGTATATTATGATGTAATAACCCTCACCTGTCACACACCCACACACCTGCTTCTTTTCACATCGTTTTTGATATAAAGAATTAATCCAAATAAAACATAAAGAAATTGATTTTACTAAATTCAAAACCAAACTTTAGTACCACAATTAGCACTTCAGTTTCTGCATCTTTGTTTTTGTTCTTTTTTTTTTTTAAATTAAAGGCAATTTGTGAATAACATGATAATATGAATGGTTTATGAAATGAATATGAATATGAATAAAACTTAAAATAAAGCAAAATTAAAACACTTATTGATTATAAAATCATATTAAATTTTTGATTATTTTCATATGTTCATTCTTGTTATTTAATAAAAAGTTTTAACAACAACAGCAACAACAACAACAACAACAGCAACAACAACAATAATAATAATAATAATAATAATAATTTACTTACTTTTGAAGGCTTAATCCATGGCAAGTGCATTACGTAATTAAGTGTGTGTGTGTGTGTGTGTGTGTGTGTTTGGAGTCTATTTCCAGGACGTCTGTTGCTATTTTTACTTCACCCCAATTTCCTGCTCTGTGCCTCAGACTGCACTCATACATTCAACCTCATTATTTATGTTTAACACAAACACACACACACACACAAAGACACAGACACACACACACACACACACACAAAGACACAGACACACACACACACAAAGACACAGACACACACACACACAAAGACACACAAAGGCACACACAGACACACAAAGATACACAAAGACACACACAGACACACACAAAGACACACAAAGGCACACACAGACACACACAAAGACACACAAAGGCACAAACAGACACACAAAGACACACACAGACACACAAAGGCACAAACAGACACACAAAGATACACAAAGACACACACAGACACACACAAAGACACACAAAG